>OY720176.1:812500-1431730 GCA_963082885.1 Parascotia fuliginaria | reverse complement strand
TAGCGGAAGATTAACTCTTCTAGCAATCATAAAATCATTGCAACGGAACCTTGAAATTCAATTAAAACAAATTATAATATTCACATTTCATTTATTACATAACAAAGCACTTATTTTAGCAGTTACAAGCTACAATAAATAACATCTAATCAGCAAATAATACTGTACATGACTGTCAATATAACTTAACATCCTTAACAACTAGTTACATAACGTGGTCACAACACTATAGGATAAAATATCAGATCTTTATAGAATGTTTTGGAAACTTCTCTCGATGTTTCTAGAAAATTCTATCAGTCCTAAGTAGTCAAATTGAGTGCTGTTCAAAGGAAGGTGATTATTTTGTTTAGTATTTTACATTCATTTAAATTAAGTAAGTAACTGATTTACACATCTCTTTTTCCTTACAGAATATTTTCAAGAGGTTAATAACCAGATTGGAAATAGGTGAGCAGTTTTATATTTCATAAAAATTGTTATTTGTAAATTGTACCGATACGAATCAGCTGCTTTATTCATAAGGGCGCATTTTCATTGGTCGATAAGTCTGAAGTTTATCGATCGATTACATGGTCGATTCAGAGCGTGCGGGATAACCACCAATGAAATTAGTCAGTCGTTAACTCGGTTGATGTCACTTAATACGTCTGCTTATGTCATTCTCTCAAAGCTGCACTGTCCCAAGATTCTCTCGCACCTCACATACGAGCGCTAACTACTAATGTAAACGATTTCCCACTACGGGCCCTGTGACATGCGTTACCTAAAACTCCCGCACCCCGCTTAAGAGTGCTAACGACCAATGAAAATGCGCCCTAATCTTCGGCAGCCCTATTTATCTCAAGAATAGCGTATCTGTTTAACACAGTTTGCAGATATGAACCTTATGCAAAACGCGTTAGGAGTGTTTTTTCTAGACTCGTTATATACACTGAGGTACATTCTATCTTAGTAGGGCAGTATTTTATAATAAGCAGACGACAGCTTCAATTTTAAGCATACCTACTTTAAAATATGTTTTACATACAGACGAGTACAGAGGCTCTACTAAAACCTCTTATAGCAGTCTTATTACTTTGTCTCTATCCTTGCTTTTAATGGTACAAAAGAAAAAGACAAAACACAAAGTAATATTAAAATAATACTGCTATAAGTGTTAAGCCTCCTGTACCTACCTGCTAGTACAGTCTGATACATTTGTCAGTTCGTGCTAACCACCGTTCAAATTGTATAAAACCATTCGCTTCATCTTGCTAACTAACAATTTAAAGTTAGAAAGTGCAATCATCTAAATAGAAAGGTGCCATCTCGCTCGCACGCATGAGTTACACACGCGCCAGTTGACGAATAAGTCCATATAAGAGGGTTTATGCGTCATGAATGGTAACGTCGCAAGTCAGTGTCATATTTCGTGATTTTCAATTTTTATCATTTAATCTCAGCTATATTTAAAAAATATGTTCTGTTAATATGCTAGAATTAGGTGAAAGCTGTATAAAAAGTAAGTACCTAACCATAATGCTCACAGTTATTTTACTTTGAAAATAACGCAACTTAAGTTATACTAATAATAATATTCTACCACATTCACACAGCGGCATCTAGCCCCAAATTAAGCAATTATATTTGCTTGTGATATGGGTACTAAGCAACTGATATACTACTTATATACATTTTTTTTTTGTAAATACATACATATTATAGATAGATTACACCCAGACACAGAACAAACAATCATGCTCATCACACAAAGGTTTGTCCTGGGTGGCAATCGAACCCACGACCTCCGGCTTAGCAGTCAGGGTCACTAACCACTAGACCAACAGGCCAGTCAAGTTGCAAATGTATTATTTGCATATACTTAAATAGAACTGTAAACGCAATGATTTCTTACTTTTTACACAACTTTCACCTAATTCTAGCATTTAAATAAAACATATTTTAAAAATATAGCTCCGATTAAATGAAAAAAATTGAAAATCACGAAATATGGCACTAAATTGAAACGTTGTCACTCATGATGACGAATAAACGCTCGTTAGAAATCGGTTAAACATTTTAATTTTTACTTTGTTACGTTATGGATGTGTGCACAAAAATTGGTACCTATATTTCTGTTGCTGTGTGTTTTGCATCATAAGCAAATAATCTTATACAATAAGTACAAACTCTCATAAAGCTAAGCATACCATTCGAATTATAGGAACATACAATGGAATAAACTTGTCAAAAATTCACAATTTTTAAGCACCACTAAATACTTATTCCAATACATACAGTCTTAAATAACTAAGTAAGCAATAATCGTCGACAAATAAAATTGTCCCTTAAGTTATTGCCGTTAAATTTATTTTTCTTTGCTGTTAAAATGTCTCTTACGTCTTTTGAGCCCTGTAGTTTTTCTATAATACAATGAAAATATGATTTAAAAGTAAGCCTATCTAAAGCATTATTTAGGGTTTCTACACAACAATAACGATTGTCATCTCATGAATTTATTGTAGGTATAATAAATTTGAGGCAACTAAACTCAGTGTGTTGAGGCCCTTACGCCATAATCAGGAGTAGATTTTTTTTACAAAAATGTAATATAATGTCTGTTACATTTGTCTTAGGTATTCGAAAAATATAATGACATAGCACATTTTAAATAAATATAAATTATAATTTTGTTGAATTTAGTGGTATGAGTTTATAATCATCATCATTAAAAAAGCCGAAAGTTGTCCACTGCTGAACATAGGCCTCTCCTAATTTTCGCCACCGTGGCCGTTCGTGAGCCGCCCTCATCCATCGATTGTCCGCCACCTTTATAATTTAGTCGGTCCACCTTAATATAACTAACTAGACGTCCGCCCTCGCTTCGCTACGGTATCAAAAGTTTCATTTGGTTTCACAACAAATACCTACGAAAAATATCATAGCAATAGTGACGTATTGCATCATTCAGATTTGTAGCTTTATAAAGGTGAAGGAATTATTTAAATCGGTTACTTACGTAGGTAGATCTTGAGCAGCAGATTCTAATTTGAAATTTTTCCTGAATATTTGTCTATTATAATAACTCCACTTGTTTGTAAAGAGTTCAGCTTTTAATTTTGTTGACCGATATAATTACGAGTAGGTATGTATGGTTTGAGACTCTTCTAGATTCCACTGTGAAAGAGTACACTCACAGTCTTACAGTACAGCCGTACAATCGTACAGCCTTGCACGTAATTATTCTAAATATGAAGAGAAAAATCAACATCATAACAGACAGACTACGACGGGACGACGCCCACTGCTGCATAGGCTTCCCCATAAATGATTGGTATTTCGAAAATTTGAGATTCAGTATCGGGTGTTTCAAATTCGACAATATAATAGTTTATAACTGCACAGGCGGTATTTGCCACTATTATAAATTTACATAATTATTCACAATTTTGCAAAGTATTGCCTACATTGGATACAATTAACATGCAGGAATGCTTTTTTATTTATTACAAAATATGAAAATTATCACTCAGCTTCACTCCTTTGCTTACTGCATCACTGACTCGTCACCAAAGCGGGTCTCCTTTGCCTGTCGAAAAAAAAAAACTTTATTTTGACTAAGAATGCGTTATTTATTAAAATAATTAATTAATTACGCATGCTATATTATGTGCCTACATAATTGTTATCTCACAACAAATAGTAAGTATAGTGAAGAAATTTTAGAATATTATTTAGAAACATGCGTACAGCATGCTATACCTACCCTTCTATATTAGTACCCAAGTTCATAAAAAGCATTAGTAAGACTTAATGAAAAAATGTAACAAATAAAAATAGTGAAAATAAATGAAACGAAAATGAGGTTACATTTTTTCATTTGGAAATGAGTGCGGGTTGTTAAACGAGTGCACGACATAAAATAAATTTCGAATATACATACCATTTTTGATTTTTGAAATGCCACGTTCGTACAGTTGAGTCTTTAAGGATTAAAGGAAAGTGCAAATAAAAATAAAAACAGAACATTGTCGCCTTTCTGTTAATTCCAACACTCATTCTTTTATTGTGATTTTGGTATATTCCATTACATTGACTTAACATGATGTTCGCGCCTTAGTATTTGTTGTGAGAATACAAAACTCAAGTAAAAATGGCATGACGTCATTCAAAGAAAATACTGCGACTGTCAATCAGGTATGTGAATGTATTGAATAATTAAATAAAAAGCTTTTCAGTACTTATACTTTATTAACTTGGTGCGAATCTTTATTGACGAGTTCGAAATTTTCGCAAACGACGCCATTTCACCTTAAAAGTATAAATGCCCTAAAATCCTCAAATTTTATTAAAATAAATAGTCGGTTTTCTACTTTAATTACATAATATAAATAGGTGAACTTAAACTCAAAAAACTTTTTACAAAATGAAAAGAAAACTTTCAGGAATTGTAGAACTAGTGTGTAAGTTTCGGTCCCATATAGCGAAATAGAAGAAAATAAAAACAGAAATTAAAATGTTATCGCTATATCCACAACCATCCGTCCGATTAGCCACACTCGTAAAATATATATAAATTAATTAATTTATTTCTACCTAGCTATAGTTAAAACTGTTATTTGACTAGGTGACGTAACGGACCGGCGAAAATATGGGAATTGTCCTATACTTGCTATGCTTTGTAACATCAGTCCTTCTCAAGAACCAGAATTTTTTTAACTTTCAAAAGTTCATTTACAAATTTTAAAGTTCGATTTCATTTATTTTCACTATTTGATTAGAGTTTTATTAGAGTTCCGCATAGCAAGTACCTAAGTGATGCTTTTTTTAAATTGTATTTTTGTAAAAAAATCCCTTACCCTAATAGATATGTACATAAGTTTGCAAGTCTCTTTATTATAATATTACATACTACTAGTTATCAAACCTTACAGTTAATAATAACAATAATAAATTGCAAATATTACAAATATGTTTAAAATATTTACATCTTCAATAACAGAAGAAAGAATCAATTGCAAATATAAGTATCGCTCAAGTTCAATAAGTTAGATATAGCATTATTTGCAATAAGTTTATAAAAACAGAAGTCATCCTTATTTGGCTATCACTACTTAGGTAAGTATTTCGTCAAAATTCGTAAAAATGGAAGTTTCAGTTCGATGAAAATTATAATCAATATAATTGTTGGAACTGTTAAAATCTCACTGGGCTATTAGTTTATATAATTTAATAATCAATTACAAGCTCCGTGAAATTAAAATGTTATTGATTTAAAATGGTATAGACTTTTATAAAAACGATAGATATTGACGAGTTACTTATTTTAGAATCCCAAGACTTTTCACGTTCGAGATTCGAAATCATTAAAAAAAATCATTTTTATTTACAAATGCGCGGCTGACAACTAAAAATCCTAATCATTTAGTATTTACTTGTTGCATCATTTGCAACAGTTCGTATTTGCAATATATTCTCGTAATATTCCTACGCCACGAAATCACTGGCTACATGTCTGTGAAAACCACTGACATAATACAAATCGCAGAATACGCACGAAACGCGATAGTTTATTATCAAAAATTTAAAATTCAATAAAAACATATTTTACATATATATTGTTAAGAAATATGTAATACTAATACACAAAATCTACAAATAGATGGAAATAAAAAATGAAGTTTTCACAGAGCAGCCAGTGCGTCGCGAGTCGCGAGCTAAAAATTTTAAATTTATAATTGGAACGAGGTGGGTTAAGCGCCGGCGCGTCTCTGGCTAGCAGTAGTACGTGATCGAGAGGCCCAATTTACACGTGTAGGAATGGGACATACTGCTTCGATTTGAAATATCCTTGTTCTCGCAACGCTGTCCGTTGAAGCCTTCCGGACATCTGGAAAAGAAGCAACAGAAATAATTAAAATTCGGCCTTCACAACGATAATACTATTTTATGCAAAACTACTGTTTGAGCTTGGATTCATCAAATCTAATAATATAAATAATACAAAAAGTTAATTCTATTATTTTATTTCAGTAGGCAGTTAGTCAAAGTACAAATGCACACTAAATAATTGAACTTCCTAACCTTACTTTTTAAAAGTATTTAAGCTATTACCGTAATTTATAGGGAACTTACTTGCAAGCCTGCTCCTGAACAATTTCAAAGAACAAGCAGGTGCCTCCATTGAGGCAGTAGGACGAAGGGTCGGGCATCGGACACGGCGAGCCTAATGACGCTGAAAATTAAAATATCTTTTATTAATAACTACTTTCTCCATACAGGTTCTAATACAGAGGATGCATTTTAGTCAAACTTACACAACTATACTTGACGCATTGTTACTTTGTAAGATAAAACAACAATAGGTCGAAATGGTCCAGTGAATAAAGCACCCGTTTCGTAAACACGAGGTAGTGGGTTCGAATCTGGGCAAGTATCAATGTGATTTTTAAATCATTTGTACTTTCTAAGTTTATCTTGGACATTTGTGACTGACGGTGAAGGAAAACATCGTGAGAAAACCTGGGCTTAAAAGTCTAAAATTGCCAATCCGCTTTGTACAAGCGTGGTGATTAATGCTCATACCTTCTTATATAATGCTAAGAGGCATTTGCCCTGCAGTGGGACAGTAAACAGGCTGGTATTTTTTTTATAAAGATTAAACTAGGTATATACTTTTCCGGTTCCGAACCCATATACCTATTTCTGCAGGTTTTTAAGATGGATGGATACCCATGCCAAATTCACAAGAAACATCTAGTCTGGTTAGATAGTCTTAAATGTTGGCAGTCAATTTTCGTTAGTTAAGTATCAATAAGAATTTCTCAATGCAAGTGTAACCCAAACAAAGATGTATCACAATCAGTTTCAGTAACTGAATCAGTGAGAAAAACGTTTGATTAAACAGACAGCTCATTATACAATGTAACCGATCACCCTATTAGCCTTCATAAACACATTGTGTTCCAATTCGTGGTAAGAGCAATGTTCCCAAGCTACCGTATGTGTGACGGTAAACAATATGACATAGTTTGTCTTTCTGTTTACAAATGAAGCTACTGTTTAATGGCAAAGCGCAGTTATGCAGAATATTTAATGATACAACATCCATAACATCCAAAGGTTGTAGTGATTTAAACGTTAAGACCACACACAGTACAATATCAAAACATCATCATCATCTCGGTCGTAAGAAATTCACTGCTAAGTACTGCCTATTAAATTTCGAAAAAAACAAATAACTAAAAAAGATTTAATAATAAATTTATATGTACCTATGTTTATTTTTTATCAAGCAATCAAAACCTCAAACTTGACCAGTATATGTTTCATTGGGCCATTGCCTACCAATGATGTCAATCTACCTGCAGTGAGCTGTCCATAGACGCCATACCAATTGCTAATGGTTCCCATTTTGCCGATTTTGTTAGATGCTTTTTCAAGCTTAATAAGACCAGGGATCAAAATTAGCATACGCTGGTAGCATTCTCGTAATGCGCAGCTTAGCCGACCTTTATTTGTATTGTGAGAGAAACTTATTATAGGGTTAGAAAGTAGAATACATAATGGTACTTACCCGAGTCATCAGGCGTTGCTGTGACTGGAGGTAGAACGCTGACGTTCGCGCTTGCTATCGCCGGAGGCCCAACAGCGCCCTGTGCTCTGCATTCGTAAGATGCTGAATCTTCGCTGCGAGCATGTCTTATTACTAATACCGAGCGCCTCCTGGAAAATATGACCAAATCTTTTAAATATTTGCTTTTATTAAGGTTTCCATGGAAATTTAGGTAAACCACTAGGATATAGAACAGTTCATATTTCCTCAAATATTATGAAAGAATTTCAAAAATCAAAAAAAAAAAACAGTCATAAAATAATAAAAAATCACGGACTAACAGATCCTGAGTGTATTTTAGGTGGATGACATAAATAGGTAGGTACTCGTATTTTTCACCTCACACATGATAGTACTATATTGGAACTCGGCATCGAACCTAAACTTAGTACATAGGAGACAGGTGCCGTTACCATTTATTAGGCCAACATATTAAGTTACATAATTTATGTAATGACGTCAAATATTTTATTTTCGTGCCAAAATTATTGCTAACATTGTAATTAATGCCTATTTAAAAATAATAGTGCCAAAATCTTTAAATAATAACATACGTTGATAGGCAAAGTATTGATACATTCATAAATCAACTGAAAGCCGCAAGTCGGATGTAACTTTTCAAAAACAATGATACTATTTCTAGATGTTTGATTCATTTAACAAACGATTGCGTCTTTTGCAAAATATCTACATCTTCATCACATATCCAACTGCTCGTGAAATTGTCCATAACACTCAATCTTAATAATAATTACACCATACAATTGCATTTAACCTTCAAGATGTATTATAAAGTCTTTACTACATCAAGTTAGGGTTTACTATCGTTCGATTCAACTGTAAAAGGATTTGGAGATGAACTTTCAGGTCGGTCAATGACTGTCGCTTGCAATTGAGATTAGTGCAGTTATGATTGCACTATGCACATTAATGTGAGCACCATACGTTGCAAGCCTCGTTTAATTGCAGACAACATTGTTACTATTGCAATGTACACAAACATGATCTAGTTTTGGATCAAGATCAACATTACCAGTACGAGTGAACTGGGTCATTATGATATCATTGGGATACATTGCACAAGCGTTTGATAATTATTTATTATTAATGCCGTCATTAGGCCACTAGTAATGATTCACATTTGTATTAATTTTGTGTTTATGTTTTGGTAATTTATCAAATTATCCGTGTCTTGTATCTGAAGCTATGTTAATCAAGTTCATTGCAAATGGTTAATCGAAGGTTACGTAAACAGGTTTATTTACATCCAGCAGAATAAGATACATTTTTTAAGCATCAAATGTGTTACGTCTGCCTCTGTGGTTCGGTAGTATTGTGTACGGATTACCACGCAGAGGACTCTGGTTTGATCCCCGGGTCGGATAAGTATTGGGTTTTTCTGTCGAGGAATTCTCAGTATTAGCCCGAAGTCTGGGATTGTTTCCGATATATGGCAACAGGCCTCCTGTTACATGGGACTCATAATAAAATGGCGAAACATGGGTGGTTAAACACCAATGTCTACCCTTTGGGGATCAAAGGCGTGAAACTATGTTATATGTATGTATGTGTCACATCTGTAGTAAATTGAACTAGTTGCTGCTTATTGTAAAGTTTAAATTTGAACAAACGAGCGACTTTAAAGCATAAAATAGGAAGCAGAATATCAAGAAGAATTATTAGAAAAGAGAATCACAACTACAAATTTCATAATTTTTCTCAATAACTGCTTGAAAGCGATCGTCTTCTTTAAATTAACTAGGTCCTTTATACTTTGGACTCTCATCTTTGAGTGTTTTTAACGTTGCTGAACTCACTTAATACTTCAAGCTTATATTGGAGATAATGCCTTTGATGTGTAGTATAAACAGAATTCATGAGGGTAACGAAATTGGCATTACTACTTTTAATAAATGTAATTTATATAGTCAATTTTAATCAATTTATTTCATAAATATAGATTACATTTAGGTTGTTTCCCTTTGGTCCCAATATGTACAATAGGCATATATATAATAATACGCATAATTTTGGAACATACCTAAGCTATACCGAGTGCATGACTTGTGGTACTGTCTCCAACTACTGACTTTATATGTTTATTGTTACTTGTTAACTTATGCTTAACGTATACTTTGGTTTTAAATAACTAAGTTTGGCAACATCATTGGCAAGACAAAAAGAATTATATTTAATATTTCATCGTCATCACCTTATCAGCCAAAAGACGTTCATTCTTGGACATGGACCTCAAGTTTTGCCTCCTTGACTAGTCATCAATATTTACATAATTATTATGTGGTATGTGAGTACATACTATAAAATGTGTTTTACCTAAAATTCTGCACCCGAAATCTTCTCAAGGCAATATCAGCGACGGGCTTGCCGTCCTTGTACCACGATATACGTGGTGGCGGGCGTGCGCTCGCTTTGCATTCGAGACGCACCCTGTTCCCGCGTGTCGTCCGCACAGACTGCATTGGTTCCACGCGCGCTGGGCTACCTGGGTACAACACAAATTTGTTAGAACAAGAAGAATTCATGATTATGGTAAAACTTTTAAAATCTAAAGTTTACGTTTCAGATGTGACAAATGCGTATAGTTATACCATTTGAATAACAGTTAGTGTCCACAGATGCGTCCTAGCGTTATGTTTTATATATATCTTTCTTGCGGAACTCGTGAGCTTATATACCGTGGTAATAATAATGAACAAAACGATATAAGCATAAAATTAAAATACAACCTACAAAAAAAAAACATCAGTCAAAAAAAAATTGGGTTTTGATAAAGTTGAAAGTCGTATTGACTCAGTGGTGTAGGCACCCGCTTTGTACGCCCGAGGTCGGGGGTCTGAAATCGCCAATCCACCTTGAGCAAGCGTGGCGGTTAAAGCTCATACTCATACCTTCTCTGTATGAGGAGAGGCCTTTCCCTACAGTGGGATAGTAATGGGACGATATGAACTTAATGTTTAAGCGGTTTTAGTTACCAACGCCACTATTTGGCCGCATTAAGTGATTAAAATAAACTTTAATAAAAATGCTTACTATTTCGCAGAACTTTATAATTTTAATGGCGTTCAGCAAAAACTAAAACAACTAGTCCAGATTTATCTTTTATTCGTTAATTCAACATTCAGTGTTCTAGTATCCTAGATTCTGTCGCATAAAAATGAATCGGAACATGTTATTAATTTCAAACTATACAGAAAAGTCTGAGAAAGTCGGAAAAGCCCTATACGTGGTGGCATATCACACTTAAACAAGTCGCCTTCAAAAGTCCCAGACTAAAAATAAGCTGCTGTCATTAGGCCAATGGCCTTATTATTTTGTGTGACGGGTAACATATGTAGGAACCGAAATAAACTCGTATTATCTAAACGGGAGTCATTCGTTTGGACAACATCCCATCCACGGGCGACGGAAAAAAAATTGGCTGTGTTTCAGTGTGTAAAGCGAAAAAACGAAGAGCATCAGTAGTAAATCATTAACTATGTCTTTAGGCTGTGTCATCCTTAATGTCTGGTATAGAATAGATAGGTTGGATTGCGAAAGCTCGAACATATTATGTATCAGACATGGATTTTCTATAAATTTCGAATTCTAGGCGCTTGATGAAATCTTTATAAGACAAGATATTATAAATTTGGTCCAAACGTTAACAAAGTTTGGCACTAGGCCGTGTTACGTTGAGTTTTGTAACAGCTGCATGCTTGAATTTTAAAAAAGCTGCAATTAGATTAATTCTAAATTATACAAAAATACTTCATATAGACTATTCTATATTAAGTATTTTTCAAACACCTATATGTTCATAGATGAAATCAAACGGACCTGCAAGACTTTTATGCGAAACGTGAACTGTAGTTACGCCTAAAAACAAAGCTATTTGCTAAAACCTTACGAGTATTTAGATGCCCTCTTCAGTTCGAATAGATTTAGGAATGAAACCTATTATCGTAGACGTTACCCAATATCAAGCTCTTATTAACTACGCCTACGTCCATGACAAATGGGTGGAGTATTTCACCAAACCCCCTGTGAACTATGAGCTCACATTGACGTCATCCATTCAACCTTCCACCTACTCATCATTTCATTCATAGTTTTGACGCCTTGGAATTTATGGTCGCAATTCTTTGATCGCTCTTTTATCAAAATCATTTTAGCGTATTGCGATGAAATGTTTATTTCTATTCGCCGTAACCATTATGAGATATTTTGATGAGATACAGGAAGTGGCCATTGACAGAGGTTTTAATTGGAAACATGAAATCTTATTGATAAGACTAGAGTTTTTTTGGGATACATCACACCTGTTTGTTAGTGAGCCAAGGTCTACATAGATGACCGTCTTGTTTTTCTTGACAGCTAGAGCTGGTAATGCTTGCAAATACAATGATACAGCTAGCATGTATCATTACACTGCTTAGCAAGCATCTCAATGCTCTAAAGCGTATTTGAATCAATAGGTAGTTATTTTTATTAAACTATTTATTTAAAAAACACATGACTTAAATAACCATCAATTGTTAAACAACTTGTCAACACTTTAATTTGACGTCACAGCACATCGTATTCCCGAAAAAGCATCCAACGCAGTCACATTTCCTATTTCCGCTAAAAATGAAGTAGGCGTTACTATTCACTTGAGTTCAGTGGCACTATAACAATGCCATATGAATGGTGGAGCAAAAGCGATGCCAATTCCGCCACCCACGCGTCGAGTAGACAGTGACACCAGAGGGAGCTAACCTACTCGTAAAGTTCGGATTTTATGAATGGATGAGTGAATTCTATTGACAAAAATAGTAATAATGTACTGACCATGATTGTAGTATAGTTGAATGAGCATCAATTGATATTGATTGTGTAAAAGTTGATGCTACGTTTACATTAGTAGAGACAGATTTAACTGTTGATACGCATCGTATACCCAGCAGCAGAAACATAAATATGTCAATATCACGAAATTAGGCCATGTTTATGTTGATTATGGTAGGGACAAATAGATATTCATTTTATAAATCTAATTATGACATAGGCGAAAGTCATTAAACGGCAACATATTTATAATAGTGCTTGTTAAGAACGTAAGAAATACCTAAACATTTTCATTATATTTTAAATAATTTCTGAGCTAAATGTAAAAAATATGATAATTACTGTTAATACGTTTGTTAATTGCTTCATTTCATAGCTGCTTTGTCTTGGCTTGACACCCACTGGTTTCAAATTTCACAAAAACATCACAAGACCAGTTACCAAAAATGTAATAACGCTTACTTCACCCACTGACCATACAGACGCTAAAAAAATTTGTCTACGAGCGTAGACCGTGGCTAATCAAATACATCGTCACCTCGTATAAATAGTCTCCGAGCTTGAGACCACATCCTGAACGGAAGCTGAATTGGAACATCACAGGTGAGGTGAACTGGCCAACAGCCAACTGACTCACTCTACGGTGTCGTTGGCGACGCTTGAGTGGCAAACAATTGTCCAATAACGTTAGGAGGCTCGAGGTCACCGAATTCATTATTTGTAACGGCCGACATCGATATTTGAAATTGCAATGCTGTAAGATGTTGCCAGAATCCCTGAAGGGCTGATGAAAACTTTGTGATATCATAAGAGTGGTTGAACTGAATTGATTAATAGTCTGAGTCAAATATAATTTCACTCAACATCGCGCAAGGATTTTCGTTTATATCCTGATTGATTACACATAAAATAGTTTTATTGTATGGCATCAGTTCCCATCGGTACTATTATCTTTCACGCTTAAATGTTATGTTTGATGTTGATTCATTTTCTTAATGTATCTTTTAAAATGATTTCTGGTGGTAAAAACCTAAATCAAAACACAAAAAAAAACATGAAATAAAGCAAAATGAAAATCAATATGATAAACATTTTCGGTTAAAAATGAAAGATAACGAAACAATTTTCGCTATTACGTCAACTCGATAACGGATGGCATCGGTTATTGCATTGAAGAAGCGTGATTCAAAGTGCTTATAACAGAGATATGATAGATTGATATGTTATAAATCAAAAGTGACTATAAAACAATTTGTTTATCCAGTAATGAAAATAAGGGGCGTTAGTGTGCTTAATGCCTGATATAAATATCCAACGGTAATTAAAGACACGCAGACGGGCCGACGTATTCAAAATAAACTACTTTTATATTTTTAACTCTGCGCCGCAATAGATGCAGCTTAGCTCAAGTGTGTGCCTTTTGTTAAATGATTATTTATTTTCAATTCCTTGTTGGTATGTATCAGTGCAAATTACTTGCTGATGTGCTAAATTGTTGTAATAAAATAATCGTGTTGGCTTACTGGTTAAGGCTATACACGAGGTGGTGGATTCAAAACCGTATGAAAATAAAGACGTGACTTGTGATATGTTTAACTTTCATATTACTGACACGGCGCGACGAAGGAAAATATCTCGAAGTATCACTGACATATAGCGAATAATGAAATTGTGAACAAACCTTGATTATATCAAGAACATCACAAGAGTTTTTAAGAGCAAACTGCTTGGGCTATGCAGCATAATTATAGTCATATTTCATCGTTAGCTACCCTCCTATTTATAACAATACTTGTAAAAATTTTCCTTTGATTTTCTTCATGCGCATTTTAACTATTTTGTCTCTGTTGTAAGAACTTCTTCGAACCATTACCTTTTTTATAAGAAAATGTAAGTTGATCCCTCGTTGATCCCGTAAATGGTAAGGTAGCCTCGTACTCAATTACTATGGAATTTTAAAGATAGCATGCGTCCATTAACTTAAAATACCATTATTTACTTATTGTAATGGATTTGTAGTACGTTTAAACTAAGCAGTTGTACTTCTGTGGTACAGTGTACGGAATGTCAGGCAGAGGTCTCAGGTTCAATACCTGAGTGAGATAAAGTGGTATTGGGCTTTTCAGTCGTGAAATTCTGAGTCGCCAGCCTGGAGTCTTGAACTGTACTGGACTGTCTGGATTGAGACTCGATATAATAGGCGAAATGTGTGTGTTATACACCTATGCTTATCTCTGTAAGCAGTAAAGCATAAATTAAACTATGTCTATCGCTTTATTTGTCGAATTCTTTAAAGTTAATAAGACTAATATTCAAAAACATGTGATAACGTTTCTGCAGTGTTTGTACTTGAATGAAACATAAGATAACAAAAACTGAAGTTATTAGCTCACAAATTCACAAGCAATAAAGTATACTTTATACTAAATAATATAAAATTAATAGCAATTCATTTTACTTGGGATTCGAACCAATCTCGATGGTGATGGCTTCGTGTGTGTTCCTACGAGAAATAGCGTTACAATGCCCATAAAAACATGTGTTTATATCTTCATCTCCCGACCGTAGCTCACTTTATTGCTAATTCACAGTTTAGAGTAGTTTGTTATTTTTATAAGTTATGTCTTCAGTATTAATGTAAACAATATCGAACGTGCTGTGTGTTTTAGTAATTACAACGTGTTGGGTCAACTGTGGTGGTTCAATTAAAATTTAATGGATTTTGTAGTTTTTTAAAAATTCATCATCAATATCGCCATTAAGTCGTATGATGATGAGAGTATTAGCTTCGTCACGCTTGTCAGGCGGACATTGCTGTCCGTTTTGTGTTGGATGATTTTCTCGCCTTATCATGTGATTACTCTAGTATATGACTGCAGTCAACAGGCTAAGGTGGTCATTTACATTATTCTTGGAAAATCTTTAAGTAACTAAATTTTAAGTTTTGCTTTGTTTCAGCAGATTCACATCCAGCATTAACAGAACCTATATTGTCATTAAAATTATCGTATTATTTACTATCATTGGCTATTATATTTCTTGCAGCATTTGTTTTAACGTTTACTTTGCCGCTATGCTTCTAAAGCCTTTACGCGGCGGCGCGTTGCAGTCTCTTCATTTAAAAAGCGTCGGTGGTCGATCCAGAGGACTCGTCGTAAAAATGTAAGTGCTTCAGTAATAATTCCATAATAAAAACCATCATTCAATCATGGACCAATAGCGGCTCCGTTTTCATTATACTTATATTTAGCTTTAAATGAAAGATGGGCATTAAATGCAGGTAAATATAATCTATCTATTACTTGCTAGTTTTATTATACGGCTTCTGTGATATACGATTATTTGTTTGAAGAAAGAATACTAATAAAATCATTAATGTTTAAAACTTCTTTGTTTAGTATTTGGTGTAATAACTGAAATTTCTACCCACTAGAACTGTCTAACTTTTAATTTAGTATTTTAAATAGTTCTCTCATATTAACAGAGCAGACGTTTACTGCAAGACAGAAACCACTGCCAAATGAATCAGTTTGCCATTACCACACTTGATGTTAACGTGATACTTAATATAGTATATTGTTATCCGTTTCCTAGTATTCTTTTTTTTCCTTCTTACGACATTCATAGAAAGAGTATGATAGCTTTTAAACGTAGCATGGTCACGCCTAAGAAAAATGTTAGTCCGAAAAAAAATAGCTTTAAATGTCATCATTTGAACGGCAATAATTATGTGAAGTGGTCAATTGCTATTGCGACTTTAAAATAGTTCGATGTTTGTAGTAATGTCGCGTGACAACTACACTGTAGTGTCACGCGTAAATTTAAAACGCAACGATCTCAACAATAAAATACGTGTATGTGAGTCACAGCCTTTCCTTGAAACCATTCAAAGCACATCGTATTTTTCTTCAATCCAAATAAACGTGCTTTTCCTCCGAATTTTCTCGGCACTGTAGATTGAAACGTATCTTTCATAACACATTATAAATATATTTCAACAATATGAATGAGGAATAATCACAGTCATACATTATCCTTTTTAACATTAATTAGGTACTTAGCAGACGTCATATACATTTTTAGACGATTTCTACAGCAATTTTGAATGTGAATTTTTGTTTGATTTTCTTATTTAATTAGAGCAATCGATTCGACGAACATGTCAACTTTTTCGACAGCAATAAGCGTACATTTATCTTATAAACTTATGAAAATCTTCTGTCAAAAGTATATAGAGCCCAAATAGTAAAATAATTCTTTTAGTAATACTGAACTCAGTGCTTACGTACAATGACATATTTCATCATCATCATAATTTTTATTCTCGACATTTTATTATATAAAAATCCTTTACAAATCTTGGCACGTAAAATTAATGCAGCTCCTAAACTATAGGTACAGGGTGACCAACAAATATTTTGTAACACATATTTGTCATTGTCGTCACCTGGATTAAGTATTGTTTTCGGCAATCTGAATATTTAAGGTGACTGCACTTTTACGCCCACACTGAGAAGTATTTATCAACAAGTCTTTAAAAAGCATTTAAAAAGTTGGCAGTATCGTTATACTATTAATTTGGTTGGAGACCACCAAATTCGGTTTCGATTTGGCATTTCGGACAGACTTTAATGAACGACCTCCATTTTATGTCTCCAATTATCTCATTGTAACCTCACAGAAAACAATGTTAACGTTAGTTTGGTGTACTCTAAGTACTTATAAAAAATTATATTAAAATATTTTAATTTCACAAATGCGTGACCCAATTTTAGTAAAAAATCTACTACTAATAGTACGACATATGCAGTTGCGATCGCTTTGTTTACGCTGCACCGGAGTCAGCGAAAAAAGCACGTAGTACGCATGCGCGGCGCGGGCGCAGGGAGAGGGGGCATTCTACTACGCTACGGCGGCGGTGACTTCGTTTTTTTCCACATTCGGGTTTCCTTTTGACTCGGGCGTCGGGTTTTTTCGTTAGCGCCCAGTTTGGCGTAGCAACTCCATATACAGTTACACTCACAAGGCAACCCCGCAGAATTGTTTTTAAATGACGACTGCTGTGCACAGACGATGCGACGCGACGCTCGTTGCGTTATGGTGCGCTGTTATGAGACTTGATTATTTTGGCTACGGTATGAGACTTTATTATTTTGATAAGTACTAATATCTACGACAATGTTGGCTGTTGAATGTGAAAAAATAAGTGAATTTGTTGTTTAAAAAAAATGCAAAACAGGATACTATAAATATTTGCACAAATTAATTCGTATTTTGATTTAGTTAATCAGAAATCATTAAATAAGTATTTAATAAATTTGAAGTCGGTGCCAAGTAAATACTAAAAGAACAAAATTAAAAAAATCGCAAGGTTCAGGTGTACGTTGCTCTGAGTCGTGTTAAAACTTTGAAAGGAATAGTGTTGTCTGACTTACATTAAAACAAATTATTGAGTAGGCTACACAACGAAAGAGTATTGCTACCGATGAGGCGATGACGCGATAAAGCAACTTAAATTCACTGTCAAATGGACGCATCAGCATGCCTAGTAGGTAATGGTATTCCTATGTAAAACTGCAATTTTGTACATACTCAACAATTTGGCATATTATAACCGTATGAAATAGGCCCAACCTAACTGCTGATTCCCTCGACTGTCTATTGTCTCCATCGTCAGACCTACAATGGCGCTTATAATCCATAAGGATGCAAAGACCTCATCAGTAGAAATGAATTAAGTCCAAACACCAAGTAATTGCTGTAAATCGTTGAGGAGTTCCCTCGACTGTCTTTCGACTTCATCACTCCTTAAAATACCTAATAAAAAAAAAATGCACTAGTCGCCACTACGATTTTCGAAGGTTTCCCTCGATTTTTCTGGGTTGTCATTATCAGATCCTGGTTTCCTTATCGTGGTATATCTCCATTCCAATAAAAAAAATCTATTATTGTGTATAGAGTTTGTGTACAGAGATGCGCCGACTGTCGTGGTTCGATTTCCACTCTTATAATATTTGTGTCAAACATAAATATTTATTTGGAAGATCGGACTGTCCTTTGTGTCAATTAATTATATGTTTGTAACACTTATCTACGTATTATTTAAAGCAAATAAGTTTATTATTATTGTTTAATTGTAAACAAAATGACAGAATTTTGTTATTATACTTCGATGAAGCTTAACTCCAAAACATGCCTCTAAAAATATGATAAAATAAAAAGTAAAACGTCATCGTTTACCAGCTAACTTATTTAGATATTAATGTAATAAACGACGAAGTTATCCGCGAACACACATAAAAAAAAAAATATAATATACGGTCGAATTGCGAAACCTCCTTTTTTTAAAGTCGGTTAAAAATATGGTAATAACTGAATACCTAATGCAATAAAATGAAAAGGAATGCATTATAAAAAATTATTATATTTGACTGTACTTTTAAAAGGTGCACTGTAGTTTAGTGAACGGGATGCAGTCGGCAAATATATACAATCTTTTGTTCATCCCCACATGGTTCGGTGTTGCGATAAGCGAGTCCATATCCCATCCCGTCCGAGGACAGTAAAAGTATCCATTTATTGTTGTTTTTCTTTTATTTTACTTGAGTTTTCCTTATTTTGTAGTTGATTTCTATAATTTATGATTTGTATTGAAAATGGTCTCGAAAAAACTTTTTTGAAAAATTACTAATTTGAACTTTATTGAAAACTACTGAAAGCTTGTTTTATCTGCTTGAAGTAACGTATTTGATTACTGCTCCGTTCCTAAGAGTCACAGTGTAGCCTACAAACCTTACCATGTAGATAAAACGGTTTATCTACTTATGTGAACTTAATAAAGAATTGAACTATCAAATGCAAAACTAAAAATCGCGGTTAAAAAAAAAATTTCTTCAGCTATATGTCAGTGTAGGTTAGGTACATTAAGAATTAATAAAAAAGCACTTTCTTGCTTTATAAGCTCGGCTACCTTAAACGAGGAAACGATATGATTAAAATCATTCTTATACATGTATTAAACAAATTATTGCCATTATAAGCAAATAATAATTTTGTACGAAATATTTGCCAATATTTGTGGATTTATTTATGTGATCGGAATACTTTAAATTCACAAACAATAGTGTGCTTCAGGCAGTTTATAATTTAAATATTTATAGGGCATGCGTGGTAGCGGGATTTTCGTATAATTTTTGTGAATTCGAGTAATTTTTATTGTGTCTAATTTGTGATAGCGTGATATTTGGGTGTAGTGAGACCAACATTGTGGGGAATTTTGTGATACAAATTCTTTAACAAAAATAGTCTTTTCTTTAGTTTAGTACTTGCGTAAGTAAGTACGTAATCTTGAAGTCACTATTGATCTCTGTAAATTAACATTAGTAACTAGTACATAATTTTATTTTTCTTTTCGTTGAATTGATTAAAAATTTAGAGCGCTAAGAAATATTTATTATTTATTAGGTATATTTTATGAAAAATAAGACGAAATAGTCATGAAATATTACAGTAAAACTCGGTGAAGTAAGAATGATTCATTTTTATGACTATTTGTTGATTCACGAAAATTGATTTTAAGAAATTAAACAGCAAATTTGTACAATTAAAGCATATAAAACATTATTGTAGATGTCTAAATTGATAATCATTATATTAAATTTAGTTAGATTGACTATGAAATTAATTTGCAGGACCGTCCAATTTCACCCTGACGGTTGGCAACCCCACCGAGTACGTTAACCGTTTTAGGAAATATTCAAAAGTTCGATGACTCTTGCTTAGAGGTCAATAGTGTTGCCATGCAGTGGCAGGATGTAAGCAATTACACCGAATAAGCTATGAGACACCTGCCACTGCCTTTTTACTAATAACTCCACCCACAAAACTAGTGATTTTCCCAAATTTAATGATAAAAAATGTGAATTAAATAATCGATGCGGAATATTATTAACTTACAGGATAACACAAATTAGTTTGAAGAATTATTATGACCAAATATACGTTTACGGTCCCATTATAAACCCGCTACAAAGTAAACCTCTTTGCATACAGAGAAAGCATGAGTTGACCTCAAAGGCAAATTAACGATTTCAGCAGCCCTACGTTTATCAACATCGGTTTCATCCTAAGCCAGTAAATTACCGATTAACGAAGTAAACTTAGCACGTATTATTTTTTTGCAAATTGAAATTGCATTGAAAACCTTCTTTACATCTTTGTCTCTTCAACATCGACCACTTATCATAATTTTGTCACTCATGTTTATCTGCCACAATTGAAAATAATATAATGCAAACCTTTCTAATACAAGGGCTGTGTTAAAGTGATGCAACATAGACATCACACAACACCTTATATTGTGTTAAATCGCGAAATATGTATGTCGATGACGGAAGACCAAAAAAAAACGATTTTATAACTAATATTACAATATAAGTACTAATTCTGGAACTAAACCTATCATAGTAATAAATAATGTCACAACAACCACACAACGCCACCTAGACCCAAAGTAAGCATATAGTAACTGCTTGTGATATGGGTTCTTAAATGCGGATACTTATTACTTTTTTTTTGTAAATACGTACTTACGTATTATACATAGAAACACCCTGACCAATGCAAATAGCCATGTTCATGCACACAAATATTTGCACAGCAAGAATCGAACCTTCCACAGTACCACCGAACCACAGAAGTTGTCTTCCTGAACGGAATAGGTTATGTTTGAATAAGAATGCTTTACAATAATACATAGCTTTTTGTTTACTAAATAATAATAATAAATTTATTTCTCTCACAAAGGTATGTATGTACAGTTCAAATAATCATAAAAACATTCAAGCTTAAAAACCCTTTGAGAGAGCTGGAGTCCGTGATAGGCTCGAGGCCTGTATTACAGATCTCCAGGCTCCCTCCTCCTTACAGAGCATTTATGAGTTTATAGAATTAAATAAATAGTTCATTTTGAACAGACTAGTGCACTAATAACAATCTTAGTGTGAGCCTAAAATTTTATACATTGAATTATAGTTCCAATTTAATAATTTATATAAAAAGATAAAGGCTTTAATGCTAGAAAAAAACATTGTATTCAGTTACCGATTGAAAGTTGCATACAATACATAAATACAAACAAACGCAAAACATCTTAACATGCTCTTTGTGTCCTAATTTGAGCAAATTCGATTCGGCGCGGTCAAGCGTCGGTACATTTAACGTCTGAAGAAACGCGTTTTATGCCGTCGAGTTTATTGTAGTAAACAGCAAACAATCCATACTTACATATTAATATTATAAATTCGAAAGTTACTCTGTCTGTCTGTTACGCTTTGACGTCTAAACCACTTAACCTGATTTTGATGAAATTTGTAATAGAGATAGATTAGACCTCGGAAACAACATACAACCTCTTTAAGCCATCTTTTATCGCAAAAAGATGGCTTAGAGGTTGAAATAAGGCTAGCTGAAAAGATGGCTTAAAGGGGTTTGAAATGAATGTTTGTATGAAAAATCGTCAATGTATAAACAGATATAACCGACATTTAGGCGGACGAAGCTGCAGGCAACAGGTAGTCTGATATATTTTTTCCGTTTATTCTGTTGTGTCTGGTCTAGGATATGGAACCATATCACTTTCCTTAACGGGGTCATTAAAGTTATGCGTCACCCGCGTGCTACTAATTGTTATCTTACTGCTGTTAAAAATTCGTCAAACAAGCGTGATGATTACGCCTTTGGGAGAACTCTCTGTCAAATAGTGAACGTCTCGGCAAGCTGATGATGTAAATAATGTAGCAATTGTATTCGAATTACGCACATACTCAAAATTAAGGTAGAAATTCGGACAATAGAAAAAGGCAAAAAAATATTAATTTTCATGTTAGGTATATCTAGTTTTTGCAAATTAATCTATTATGAAAGAAAAAAGAAATGTTAAAAATACTTAACGTATTAATACAGATGTCATTGAATTTTAGGAATGTTCAGCAACCAATTGAACAAATAAACAATATACATATAAATGAAGTGAAACATCCATACCGGCAAACATTATAAGTAGTCGGTATTAATCAAAACGCCGAAACATTCTAAATACAAACAGAGAATATTGTCACAGACAAACCTTCAGACGGTAATGTTTAAACAAAATTTGATCACAATGCTGAACCTGCTGTATTTGGTTTCCATATGGATTGGGCATATTATTAAGAGAGAGATAAAAGTACAAATGTTCGTGATGTGAAAGAGAAAGGAGTGATAAAAACACTTGAGACTACAGCGGTGTGTGATAAAAGACTGGTTAGAATACAAATGAGAGGTGGTGACAATGCAATGGAATCCAGAGACGTGCAACAAGTAGGTTAAAAGGTGATCATGACAGCTATTACTGTAATTAGAGGTGTGTGGGCATAGTGATGCAAATGCGCTCCTCGAGATAGTTCGAAGCTCGCGTGTCGTTTTGGAAACAGAGACCTGAATATGAACAATTATGTTGATCAAGTATAAGAACTGTGACTATTATTGAATATGAATAAATAATTTCCATAAATATGATAAAAGCTTACAAGATTATCGAGTTTGAGGCGTTAATTGTCACTGTAAACAACAACAAGTTTACTAGAAATATTTATACGTAATAAAGAAATTGATGATAGACTTAATAATATATGTTTAACTATATTTAAGTATGAGTTGTATTCACTTAGTAATGATTTTGGAATACTAAGAGATCCCAGCCATGACATAAAGAGAGATGCTTATGTGCCACTCTAAACGCATGGCTACTACATACCGCGCTTAGTAACTCGATTTTAGTCAAGCTGCATCGTTTACGTCGAGCTCAATAACCCGAATTATATTGTTGATTCATGTGATTTGCATAGATTGACACGCAGCTAATACACCGAATCATATACTCAATCTAAATAATTTATAACTATACCCAAAAATCGGATTCTCAGAAGCTGCTGAGTCACTTTGATCTGATTAGGTCTTTAAACTTCGATTAACGTAATCGGTTAACCATCTATTGTGAAAGAACCGCACGTTTTCAAAACGTACCTCGTGTTCTCTTTAATCCTAACTTTTCTTATTTGGATGCATTTCAAAACGAAAGGTCTAATTAAACAGTTTGCTGATGTTTTTACAGTGGACTCCATAATCGGCCTTAATCGTTGCCTAATTAAGGCGATTGCTATCGAATTGGTTGTGGAAGATGCCAACACGGCGAAACAGTCTGTGCGGCCGATTTTTTGGACTTTCCACGACTTTGTATTAGCAAATGGCAGAACATCTTCCAGCTTTGGTATGCAATCTTTTTGTTAGAGAACGGTAAATGCTCGGGTGAATTTTTAACAGCAATTGACGCTAACTTAACTTTCGCAACCCATATACGTACATTATCCCAGAGGATACGTAAACTAACGTATATTTTTAAAGAGCTACGTGATGTAGCAGATAAACAGACCATAAGAATGGTCTACGACGCTATGGTGCAATCTATTCTGAGCTTTTGTATTACGACATGGGGAGGTGTGTGTAAATCCAACATGATAATCCTTGAGAGAGCTCAGAGGATGATATTAAAAGTTAGTACATCTAAACCTCGATTGTTCCCTACTACCAAACTGTATGAAGAATGTCAAGTACTGAATGTACGACAACTATATATACTGTTAACCGTCCTTCACACACACTCAAACTTATCTCCAGATAGAATGCAACGCGTTGCCCACACTCGGAGAAACTATGCAATATGTGAGTCAACACCTACTAACACTACATTTGCACAAAGATTTAGCATGTTCCGAGGGTCTAAGTTATTTAATAAAATAAATAAATTAATACCCATAGCAAACTGTTCAAAGGTAGAATGCAAAACTAAAGTACAAAAACTACTACTCAATCTAGACTATGCAAAAACAGAAAACTTTCTAAAGGTAGCAGCGTAACTCACACTCACACTCACATACACACCCACACACAACACACACACACACACACACACACACACACACACACACACACACACACACACACACACACACACACACACACATATATACACATATAGAGCATGCACACATAATTTCCTACTCATAAACTCAACACGTTGACTACAGTAACTTTAATAATGGGAGGCCTGGAGATCTAAAATACAGGCCAAGGCTTAGTTTAGACTCCAGATCGCCCACAAATTACGAAATAAGCCAAACTTTGTGTCAACCTAGATATTAAGACTAGTGTAATTTGTGGAGATAAATAAAAATATTATTATTATTATTATTATTATTATTAATGATGTTGATAATTAAATACACATGTATAATACTTATATTGGATTAATCCTGTATTAGTTATATTTCGTAGGTAGGTAGTTATAAAAATCTACACAGTTATGTTAAGAATTTTATGATTTTACCTAACCTTTGACAATTTAATAATATACCAATATCATATCCAAGATAGTCCATTCACACAATCCTAAATCCTCCGTTTCTTAAAATAATTTTAATGTTTTTCGTTCATAATAATAATTACTATCTTCTTTCCCAGAGAGATTTGGCAACGTTTTTAACCGGATGTTGGTAAGCAGACAAAATCAAATAAAATCTATTTTTATTAATAGCACACATACTATGAAACCTTGGGGATATGGGTGGAGAAATTGTTAAGAAGAAAGTTGTCAAATGTATTGTAAAATTCAATATGAAAATGTTAAAGGTGATCACGAAATATAAAAGCAATTGCACAGTAATTAGAATGATGACAGTACCTAGAGAAATTCATGTAGCCCAAGTTACATTTTCTATTTTTGAGTTTAAATATAAAAGTTTTATTGATTACCAGAATCGTTTCATGTAACAGATTGTCTTTGATTTTAATTCAAGTTTTTTTTTACTTTGGAACAACTTATGCAGTTTCATATACCTCGATAGTCGATCCACGCTTTTTGAGCATGGATGGACCGGATTGACCGAAGTACTACCCTCTAATAGAAGATCGACGTAAGAGTAATTGTAACTATAGGTACTGCGTTTCGTTCCTTTCCATTTTCCTCACCTCTCTCAATCCTTTTGGCTACGACTGAGTTCAAGTTTTACATACTTGCGTTAGTACATAGTTTCATCGACGATTTTAAAAGGCATCTTACTCCTTCTACTATCGTCCCTCTGCGGTACTAGATAGTAGGTAGATATTTCGTTAGTACAGTAAGTGTAATGTTACGCGTGTAAAAATCTAAGTAAATATGACTGTTGAAAAGCGGTTTTATTTCCCAAATGTGCTCTTTTCTCGTTCATTTTGTATTTCCGTAACACGACCAATTTAAACAACTCTAAAATTGCCAAGACAGAAAGAGACCGAAAACAATAAAATGTAAACGATCACATTACACTAAACATTGTTCAAAGACTCTACAGCTCTTATTAAACCTTCAATAAACATAATAAAGTTTTTCAATATTGTGAAACGACTGAAAGTTGAATACAGTGACACGTTAAATATATCTCATTCAAAATAGTGTGGCCTCAATTCTGTGGACGATGGTGGAGTAGGTACAACCTTGACACTACCGATGCATTGTTTTCTGACCTCATGGAAAAATATCTAGCAAAAATTAGAGAACATTATTCCAGATTCTAAAGACATTAATAACACAGCTATTGATAAATGCTAAATTTAATTGCTGTTTCATTCATTCTATATATCTAAGAGATGTGGACGTAATCGCGATCAACACTCTGCACTTATGACTTTCGTGGTGATTAGATTACAATTAATTTTGCACTTAAACTTATAAGTTAGGTAGTCTAGGCAAGAAAGTTGAAATCTCAGAAATAAATAAGAATCTTTTGTTCGTCGTCCGTCGATTAATGTCATAATTTTTTTTTAATTGTTGTCTTTACAAAATAATGAAATAATTGTGACCCTATAAAACATAGTATTACGAGTAGGTACCTATTTAAGGTAAGTTTGTTTATAAAATGAGTATCTTCGATGAATAAAATACAGAAATTTATTCCGAAAGGTTGATCGGTATATTTTCGTCGATAAAGTTAACTAAATTTCCAAATATCCGACGAATCTCGAAGTGTATATTGTAACATTCTTTGAATTATAGATATCAATTTGCAATAAATAATTAAGCGAACCTTTTATCAGACATGATATACAAATTAATTATTAATACACCTTAAAGACTTAATCTTAAGAACGTTTTCACCCAATTACCGACACCGAATGCGTCAAAAAATAAAACGAACAGTAACCTCTTATCTTTATCGTTGGATCCCTAAATCAGAGATCTGGATCTTTGGAACATCAGACAAAATAAAACATCAAAGTATTGGACAATAAAATTGAGATACTGTTAGTTGAGCAAAAAGCATTCCGTTAGTCCTTGCCGTCGGCGCTTGCGCTCGCGAAACTAAGAGTTGTGAGTGAATTTTTTTGCAGCGTCTAAGGGCTCGGTTAAATTGTTTAAAGCTAAATTATATTTGTATTTATAAAGCTTGCGCCTTTATAGAAATTTCTTTAGTTAACATTAATTACAACGTATAAATTCTATCTAACTTTATATCGATAACTGTAAGTGATTTGACATCGTTGAATTTCTAGCTCGTTTTTGATGTTCTTGTGGTAATGAGCAACTGTATAATTATTTATATTTATACGTCTAGTTAACTTTCAAATTATTAAATTGACATCGCACAGAAAGCACAACTTGAAAGGGCAAACTTTCCCTTGCACAGTTTTTTGCGAGCTTTTGTTTTTGGTCGGTTGTGGCATTTTCGGAATTTAGCCATTTACATAAATACCATGGAGTCTTTGTTGAGCCGCTAAGGCGCCGCTGAAGGAACGAGTTGTTGCGTACGCGCTACCCGCGTATGGCAAAAGGTCTGTTTGTTTTCTGTTTTTGCCAGTTTCAAAAGTTGCGACAGTTGTTTGTATTTGTTGATGAAAGTTGTTGAAAGTTTGATTATTGCAACTGTTTATGCATGTTTGTCACGCCTCCTGTCTTGTTTAGCTTTTGAGGCTAGTCTAAACACTCATTACTTCCTCTACGTGACTATGTTGCATATTTTGATTCGGTGTGTAGTTGGAGCTTTGGGCGTAGGGGACGAAGTGAACTACATTATAGTTGATATAGTATTGAATATGAACTAAGTATACTGGGATGATTCAGCTTCCCAGCTAGCTGATGTACTAACCTTTAATGGGTCACAGTAGATGAGACGCCTTGAATAATAATAAATTGATAGATACAGATATTTCAATGCATTCCATAGTATAACAGTTCATCATCAAACTTTATGATTCAGAACTATAAACTTGAGACATAACAATCAAAATTCTAATTAGTTTTCAATATATTCAACCCAGGAGTCGAACCGAAACAGGCCATCAATCTTAAAAGACGTGGCGCCGTCTTTTCACTGACCCCAACACCCCATTTTGGGATAAAAAAAAAACCAACCGACGCTACTATAAAGAATGGGCAGCAAAAACCATAATACAGTTTGCAAAGTTTAATACAATGGAACAGACAAAATCAGCCTCTGAGCGTATGAAAAGAGAGGTGATTTTGACAGTAAATAAAAATCAAAAGTTTGGTAATTAGATTCTGACAGTTTGAATTCGCCAAAGAGGCCGACTGTCAAGGAGTCGGCGCCAGAACCAACGTGTTGTAAATAAAATATTACAATTCGAAAATTTACGATTTTTAACTTTGGCACGTTCTGTTTTCAAAAGTGGATTTTATTATTGTATTCACACTTTTTTGTTGTTTTGTAAGAAGTTTATCTATCTTGGGATCGGCTTCCGTCTAGTCTGATGGTAGGTTACTAGGATTAGATAATGCTAATCCGACTAATCCGCGACCCAATTAGTACCGGCGTCTGACCTATAAAGGAGCGTAAGTTTTTTTCTATGTTAAAGCTATCATAGGTGGTCTATGACAAAGACATGCCGGGTCTTTGACTCTTAGATAATAAAGTAGGCAAGTAAGATAATTGTCTAAAATATGTGTAAAGTAAAAAGTAAAAAATCTATTGTAGCCGCTATTAAATCGTCGATTTTTTTTTATTTAGAAAATTGATTATATCTATTACAATCCTATTGCCAACGCATAATAGCTTAGAAGTTTTTCGCAACGATCCCACCGAATCGACTCATCATTTCGCATAGTAATCCAGGCTTACTCTAGAAACATATTTACCTACATACACTTACTACAAAACACAAGTTTTGGCATCCAACCCGATACTAATTGACCTATTGACCGTTTACAACGTTCCCACTACCAGCACATATAAACGAAAGTGCATTATTACTGACATAAATTGTGGGATTTGTGAAACTAAATTTATGTTTGTAAGAATTTCATGTAGAAAAATTGGGAAAACTCAAAATGTATTTCAAAATGTTTGTGAAGCAAGAGTGTCTTAATATTCAAACACAGTTTATTTGTGATTTTGCAGCAAATGCTGAGATTAATTATTGAATAGAAATTTTAAAACACCGTCGTAATCTATACATATAAAAAAATTGGAGTGTCTGTTTGTAATATTGAAATTACCATTTTTTATTACATGTAAGTATATGAATATATATACGGTATATACACCAAAAAATTTTTTTACAGTTTTTGTCTGTCTGTTTGTTCCGACATTTCCCTCGTCACCCAATGGCTGGACTGATTTTGACTTTTATTGGCAGGTAGCTGATGTAATAAGGAGTAACTTAAACTACGTATGTTAAATAATAACAATATGCGATGTAACCAACATTTACGCGGGCGGAGCTGCGGGCAACAGCTAGTCAGAATTATAAAGATCGTCATTGTACTTGCTGTTATAATAAACTAGCGGCCCGCCTCGGCTTCGCACGGGTGGACATTTTTTTAAACATTTTGGGATAAATAAAGATACTTTTGTATGGGAATATAGAAAAAGTTTTTTTAAGGCAATTTATTAATTTTTCTCTCCGTAAGAACCATCCTCGTACTTCAAAGAATATTATAAAATAAGAATTAGCGAAATCGGTTCAGCTGCTCTCGAGATTTGCGCTTAGCAACACATTCAGCGATTCATTTTTTGTATTATAGATGTCTGTATTTGACAAAAGCCAGTACTCAGTTATAATTATGTAAGATGAAAGTTTTATTCGAACATTTAATGCTTAAAAACCATATTTGTGTAAGCTGTCAGTCACATACTTGCCCAGTTTTATCTTCTACTACAACCTCGTGCTTAAGAGACAGGTGCCTAAACTAAAGCTTGATTAAATATAAACACAAGCAAAAGTTCTGAGTGTATTTTCACTAATTATAAATAATAGAGCTCTTATTCAATTAAATTGGCATCGCAAACTCAATTAACACAAACAACCTATTATTATAAAAATACGGTTAACGTATCAAGTTGTATCGCGGTAGAACTCTTGCGCACCTGCCGTGCGCATACGCCTATTAGCCGCTATGATCGCAGTTTAAAAGGTAGGTAAAGGTAGCTGTTAATGGCGATAATGTTAGATATACGTATATATACTATACGTAAATGTCTATACTATTGCTGTGTTGTATAAAATAAGTTTTAATAACAGTTTGGATAAAATACCTTATTGGGTAGGTACCTACATTCGCTTGGAGAAGTGCCTAACTAATATTACGAGTAAGATGTTAACAGACTCGCGTTCTTCATCGTGAAAACTACCTATATTAACTCTTTCATGGACACTACTGTAGACACAATAGATGTTTTATTGTCATCTCATCATATACGTTTACTGTCCCGGCAAGTGTTAAGAAAGAATTAAATAACTGTACTAGTGGGCATAGTGGGTTTTAATTGTTTGATTGATCTTTGACGGTTTACAGACTTCCAGATGGCAGTGACAATTTGCGAATCTGTTCATTTTGAACTAGTGCGCTGTCAGTAAAACTGACCTGTTTAATATACAAAGTGGTATATTCATAGTTATTGTCATACTGTTTATGGCACTTACGTTACTACAATCATGTCATTTAACTAACGGATGTTTGTAGCCGTTATGGGAAGAAGGATGAAAACCTCGATTTCACTCAAACGAAATACAACAAATATTAGTAAGAGTTAAGAAACTAACGAAGAAGTAACCACATGTCGACTACGGCGTAGTTTACATTATTTGTCAGAGAATTCGTTTGCAATAACGGGTAAATTAATAGCAACGCTGAAATAGGTACTCAAAACTATTTTGACTAATTTTTAAGATCCTAAATGGGATTATTGATGCGCCGGATCTTCACAATGAAACCTGCAGACTGTTTGTGCCTGACAACTAATGCCGTGGTAGAAGGCACTGATTGCTTGCGCTTCCGTCGTGCCGAACCATTGCTCGCTCTAATTCGCCTCTAACGCGTTCACTCAGAGCTTAACGCTCTTCTGGACCTAAACCCAGAATGAGATATTTTTACGTATGACTGGAATGTGTTATTGTCCGAATGTATGAGGTACTGTGAGAAGAAAGTGTGAGTAAAAGAGTAGTTTTAGTTTTTAATGTAAGTATTTATAACTTGTAGATATCATTAAATAGTGTAATTAGTTAATACTGTTCTGTTTAATGTAAAATAAATAAATAAATTGACAACGTAGCACATAAACAATAATATGTATCATGTCAAATCTGTACACATTCTCGGAAAAGCCAAAACATAGAACGATGAGTGACCAAAACAAATTTTCAAACCTCAACAGGTGGATATTGTAAATTAAAACATTTATGTTATAAATTATGTACCTTGGCAACATGAAAATGTTATGTTTACTTACGACTCACGTGTCGCGAACTGTGTGTAATTTCTGTAGTATACGAGTCTTTTTTTAAAGCGTGAAAATATGCAGTTTGAAATTATATCACACTGAGTATTAGTCACGAAGTTGTCTTAAAATATTTATATATACAAATGTCGTGTGAGCTAATTTTTTCGTTACTATGGCAGATTAAGATGCAGGAAAAAATAAATAGAGTGCTTTAGTGAGAAGTTCGTATAATTTATTGAATCAAAAGGCGGTAGTAGATCCACGTTGGTTTCAGCATAAATAGTCCGGATTCACCGGGAAAGCTCAGATCGACGTAAGAGTAATAGTATCCGTACTATTGCATTTCGTCCGTTGAGTGAGAGTGCGGGAGGCCCAATTTCTCCCTTTCCTGTATTCTCACCTCCCTCAATTCTTTTACTCTCTTCACGATAGGCAGCGGATTCGCAGAGTCTCAGTCCCAGACTCTGAGTCGTCCATGAGCGATAGTTACCAGTTACCATCACGTGGGCTGATTGCCCATCGGCCACTGTAAGTAATAATATTAAAATAAAAGATAGATGAGCTAGCTTTAGGGGCAGTCAGTGGTTTATATGATTGGTTGGATTTAGCAGAGGCTCAAAAACCATGATGGGAAACTGTTAACATGACATGACATAATTATAAAAAACCGTTTCGGTCGTAAGCCTTTTTTTCGCTGGGAAAAGGGCTAAGTAGCGACTTCGATACTTTTGCAGAAAGATTGGAGTGTTCTTATATTTTAGGACAGATACTACATAGTCTACAAAGATATTCAAATACATCGGATATGAGGAAAGATTAACTAATATAAGTATAACAGATCATGAAAGTCCTATTATTTTAACAATGATTATTCCAACACAAAATAATAAAAACAATGACTAAAGTAAAGCAGATCATTTAAAATCTTAGAATAGATAAAAATAAACAAGATCAAACGATTGAATTGAGTTTCATCTGTGAGTAATCATTGGTAACCACTTCTCGCAAAATACTGACTCAGTGACAATCTCTTGTTATTGTAGGTATTGCAGGTGACACCCACAGTTTCTAGTTACAATGACTAAAAAACTATAATTTGAGGTTTGACAGCGTCATCCAATAAATTAAAAATCGTTCAAACCTGCCTCAAAATTTTAGGTGCAAAGTCACTTGTTGCAAAACTTTTGCGTCCGAAGCCTAACCAAGTAATAAGGAAGAAATAAGGATTATATTATACATAGTAGTCGGTAAGTTTAAAGTTTTAGAGCCGTTTAATTCTAAGTAAATTAATTTGCTGATAGAACAAGTGACGTGAATCTTAACGTAAAGAGTTGGCCAAAACCAAAGAATGTTATTAATTTATTTTAGAACATTATTCGTTTGTATAACTATTAGAAATAATGTCATATGTATGTACATTACAAAGTAGCTCTCACAAGGTGGACCGACGACAGCTCAGTAAAAGTAGTAGTAGTCGACGGCTGAGGGTGGCTTAGGATCGGTCAAATTATCGAAACTTAGCATATAGGCGAAATGTTTTCATAGAGCTTAACAAAAATCTAGTAAACATAAGAGGTAAATATTGTAAATTACTTCAACTATTAAAAGTCTTTAATTCGAATTCATATGAGATATCTCTTTTATAAAGAAAAATCTAAATAAAAATTAAATGAATGAGAACCAATAACGGCACCATTAAAAAAAAAGTTACATAACAGCGATAAATTTTCATTCATAAACATCTATTCAAGTTGCAGTTCATTTTGTTACCGCTTGGTCAGTCCAGACGGGTATATTTAGCCGGAGTGACTTTTTTCGTCGCCCAGAGTATTTTGGTTGCAAAATACCGTTTCGACTCAAAGTGAGAATGCCAACGGTGTAATTTATAGTGTCATACTATGCTCCTAAATTAATGTGTAATAGAAATTATAATAGACAGAAGAAAAATTGCGTATCTCTATTTTTAAATACATTCAAATATTTTATTATATGTAATAATCATAATCTAGATTTATTTGCAAATATTATTTAAGTTTCAGCTGTTGGATTGTGTAAAAATAATAGTAATGATCATATCTTTCTTCGAAGTTTAAGTGTTATCAACACAGGTATGACGTCTGGTAAAATACTGCCCGCAAAGTGGGGGCTTAAAAATGGGGTGGATCCCAATTTTTTTTTTTTTTTTTTTTTTTATATTATAGCCTACCAAAGTGACTCCACCCCGCCTGATGGTAAGCAGTCAGTGGAATCCAGAAGTGGCGGCAACTATACCAAAAGCCATTGTCTTAAACTGCTGGTATGGTGGCCTCCACTATGGCGGCTGGGAATGGGGTTAGGGGAAGGGAATGAGGGAGGTGAGGAAAGAGGAAAGGGGGGAAATTAGGCCTCCGGCGCTCTCACTCACCGAACGAAACGCAGTAGTACGGATACTACTACTCTTAAGTCGATCTTCTATGAGAGGGTAGTACTTCCCCGGACGATCCGGCCCATTCATGCTGAAATCAGCGTGGATCTACTACCGTTATATTCTAGATAGTCAATATTCTAGACTAAAGAAACTTTAGTCTAGAATATTAGGAATCACCCCATTTCTTGTCATGTCGGTGTCGTAAGAGGCGACAAAACTTCAACCTCGAGTCAACTCGCTGCGATCACCAATCAATCGAAAACTAGCTAAATTATTACATATTTTGCCTTCACTGAATGCCACTAACAAATCTATTAATCCATTGCGCCCAAAATCTTTTAATTTAATATTTAATTTTAAGTATAAATAATAAATCTTTAAAATTATACATTACTTTTCACACTTGTCCGTTATTATTACATAAATACATTTTAATTCGCAATGACATCATATTTTATTAAAACAAGCCACCTTTTAGGCCTCTTAAATATGTTTCCAACTGATATATTTGACAAAATTAATAACTCGCCGCATACGTCACGGTTTGCCTGAAAATTCACCATCACTGTTGAATAAATCAAAATTCAGGTCACTGTGTTCCACGAGGAAACAACTTCGGACAGTTTAGAAAAGTCGCTCTTCGGTTGACACAATCTTTTTCTTCCACACTTTAGTAGTCCTGTTATGAACATGAAAACGTCCATAGCAAGACATAGGCCTCAACCAAAGGAAGGTGGTAAACAGTCACCGAATTACTACTAATATTACGAGTATAAATGCGAAAGTTTGTGTGTGTCTTTGTCTGTTACTTACACTCAGCGCCTAAACGGCTGAACCGATTTTGATGAAAAATGTTTATGCGCGGGCGAAGCCGCGAGGCGCAGCTAGTTAGTCATTAATTTTAAAATCTATATCCATAACAATGTTTATGACAAGTTCTTATTAATGTGTGCTCTCAAGTAGTCTACGGTCTTTTCTTGTTTTCTTGTAAATTTATCATTATTCCAACCTGCAATTATTTTCATACTAATGTTAACACTTCCATGAGTCCTAATAAGCGCTATTTATTTAAACACGCAATGTAAGTGGACACCCAATCTCCTAATGTTTGTATGAAAGCACGTAATGTCTCAATTCCAATATGCACTATGGAGAAAAGAAAGAAGTTCGGTAGTGTCGGAAAAAAAATGTTTCTACATTTGTTTCCTAGTTTGACGACAAATAAAACATACTAATGAATCAAAGATTATGTCTTGATTTGAATAAAATTCTAATTATTTATTATTTATTTATTTACTGCTAATATAAATAATATTTATAGTGTATTGTGTTGCATCGGCATCGTTGACTATGCTTAAAACAGATAATTATCATTTAATTTACTGCTTGGGCGGCGTACGGTAATCTTGCTAGAAAAATATAAAAATATTACAAATATTTTTTCAAATAAATTAAATCTGTTTGATTAATATACGCACTGATGACTAACTTTTCTATTTTCTAAATCGATAGTCTTTAATAGTCTCTATTTATTATTTTATTTACGACATCACAAAATAAATTCAATTTATAACGTACACATCAGAAAATATTGATTTGATTAAACAATTCGCAAAAGGCGGGCTTTAGATATTTACTGCCAATTAACATTAGTGACAGTATATTGATTGGGAATATAAATAAAATTATGTAGCTTTGATATCCATTCGCTTTGCTGTTGGTAGAAACTTAGTATAATATACACCATAGTGTTTGTTAATTCAATCAGCTTATAATAGTCTATTGCTGGACATACGCTTCTTTCAATTTACTCCATAACACCCATGTTTGTAAATTATTTAACTGTCTTTCTATTTTGCGTACCGTACGAATCAATGAACCAAAAGCATCAAGTTTTTAAACGAACATCTTTATTCTGCGGAATATGTCTAAAATGTGTAAGTACATGATACTCGATAGTAATGTTTATATGGATTTAGATTATGATAGTAGGAACAGTCCAATCCGTTTCCATAATTTTCTTGAAAGTTTTTCTTGCGAACGCTACGGTACCGACGCGCCGTCTCGGCCGCGCTATTTCTGGCTGCGCCCGCCCAGCCAAGTTTATTGACACGACTTACCGCTCACTATACTGCACCCGGATTTTACTGCCAATACCTCACAGGCCGAAGTGCTTCGTCACGTGTCGCTGCCTAAGCTCAAGTGACTTACCCACTGAAACTTACATTCAATGAGAGCTGAGGATGACCAGTTTAGTACTTGAATCTTCTAACTTGTTTGTGTTGATTAAGGTCTTTTCTCAATGGCGTAACGTTTTTGTTCTAGTTTAGTGTTTGATATTTTTGTTCATAAGTTACTTGATGAACACTATGTAGATTAAAAGTGAGTACTTAGGACAATGGCTTTAGAAATCGATACAGTCTAATAGATCAACATCTGGCGAAGAAATAGGTACTCGAAGATCAAACAAAAGTATTTTGTTTAAGTTTGTTATATTTCTAAATTTAAGATTGATCTTTATACACTTCTAATAACTAATTTGGTATATTGCGAGCTAGTTTCAGCATGAAGTCCTACAACTTATATTACATTGGAAAACAGTGCTCTATCGGCTGTATCAGAATAATAATAATAATAATAATAATTTTCTACCACATGCACACAGCGCCATTTAGCCCCAAATTAAGCAATTATATTTGCTTGTGTTATGGGTACTAAACAACTGATATACTACTTATATACTTTTTTTTTTTGTAAATACATACATATTATAGATAAATTACACCCAGACACAGAACAAACAATCATGCTCATCACACAAAGGTTTGTTCTGGGTGGGAATCGAACCCACGACCTCTGGCTTAGCAGTCAGGGTCACTAACCACTAGACCAACAGGCCAGTCAGAATAGCTACGTAATGCTTATGCGTACAGACTGATTGCACAAATACTTCAAATATTATACCTAATATAAATTACTAGCTTTCCGTGGTGTGGTTTCACCTGCGTCTTTGTTACTGCTCTGCTTCCGTCGCCAGTGGCGTGATGTTACATAGCCTATAATCTTCCTCGAGAACTGGGCTATCATATGCAAAAAGAATTTTCAAATCCAACTGGATGTTCTAGAGATTAGCGCGTTCAAACAAACAAACAAACTCTCCCGCTTTATATAATAATATAAATAATATGAACAAGGTACATAAAGTAATAAATAGAATCAGTTGTTTTACAAAAATCAACATTAAGCAAGCACAAGGGAGACCAAAGAACAAATGCATAGATTACGTGAAGAATGCCATAAAAGAAAAATGGATACCTATTTTTGTTGTTGTAGAATGGAAGAAAACGCATTTTGGGTCAGTCCCAAGTAATATAAAACCAGGGCTAAGAGAAAAATCATATAAAGTTAATTAAATTTAAAAAGAAACCGGATCTGAGGACGCCGCAAAGGTTTCACAACCTGGAAGAGGTGTCAGGCAACCAATAACTGAGGGCTGCTCAGTATCAGCCAAAATATTTTCTTGAGCTTACTTCTTAAACTAGACCTACAATTTTCAGCAGTGATTTCGGGCAAAGGATGATTAAAAAATGTACCTACTTGTAGCCACGTAAATAATGCCATCACTTTTCATTCAGAATGAGTTAAAATAAGAAAACTAAAACAAACAAATAAACGATATTAATATCGAAGCACAATATTAACATAATTATGACGTCAAACATCGTATTTTAGACTCATAATTGTTTATTAGTATATTGTGAACGCAAATAATTTTCCACAAAGTAAATTATGATATCTTGTTGTGCGAAACAGTTTTTGTACTCAAAATATAAGTTTGTTACTGGGATTAGATGTTACGTAACTACTAGCGGGTCCAGAATGGAACCACTGTACTCTTATTTCTTACCATAGACATCGTAAGAAGCAGCTTAATACCAGACAACAGTTACTTGCATACCTTACCTTAAAATAACAATTTACTGCGGACATCAGTTTGCTTGTTAAGCGTTTTGACTATATGGAAAACTTCTTCGTGCGGACATCAGTTTGCTTGTTAAGCGTTTTGACTATGGAAAACTTCTCCGTTTGAATGTTTAGATCACCTGGTTTTTATTGTATAATTATTATTGCCTTAGTTTGTTACGATACCCGCGGCAAAAAAGGCATACTGTTGCCATGTTAAAAGACATAACAGTTAAATCATTCGTACTTATGTAAGTAAATGAATAAAAGTACCCACTATCAATTCGTAATTCCAAAACCTTAACAAACGAATAAAACAGAACTTCCATATTATCACCGAAGCGCAGTAATAACGTAATTATGACGTCACAAAGTGCACGCGTATTGACGCGGCAACAAAACATTCGCGATCGATGCGCAGGCGCAGCTGCGGCAACATCTGTCCGCGCGCACGCACCTACACTACATGTCTGATTGTATGTCTGTTAGTATGGGTGTGTCCGTATTGAAAAATGACGGCCCGTCTTTATTAACTAATTGCTTGAATAAATATAACTGATACATGAAAGGCAAAAAAAAAATTGGATGCACGAACTTTTGACCGGTTATTATTGAAAGATAAAGATCCCTTGTTAAGTATAAGGTTAAAATTATGTTAAATGCAAGATTTGTAGAACTTAGTGATATTGTATGGAATAAAAATGTAATTATTCTTTTTGTAACGTTCATACACGAGGCTTCTAATCAGTCTAGCCAGAAGAGAGAACTGGTGAGGCAAAGTGGATGACGACCTAGACAAGTGCCTAAATGCTATGCATACATGGCAAACTTAGCTATTGCTTGCTCTAAAGTTTTCTTCAATTACCTAATATCCACCTATCGTTTAGAGCAAGCCATGATCATTTGTGGTTCAAGAGATTCATTTCATTCATTCATGGGGCTAAACCATCTCTAGTTCTCAGCTCTATTAGTAAATTTGTTTTATGATTTAAGATTTGTTTTAAACATGAGGGTTTCGTGTCTTGTGGCCAGGTTTCATTCTAAATTTGATCTCGAATCTTAAGCGGGACGTGAAATGTACGTGAGTCTTACTGCTTTGCCATAATAGCAATTGATGAAGCCTCCACTACATCTTGATTTTACTACCTCTTTACCATCAAGCTAAGTGAACTCATTTTAAAAGACAAGGAAAAAACGGTTCAGAACTTATACTTTTGTCGCTTAATTTAGTTCTGGAACTTTTTACCAGCGCATGTGTTCCCATCTAATTATGATCTTGGGTCCTTAGCAGGGCTTGAAAGCATTTCACTAAGCCGTCATAGTGGAGGCCACCATACCAGTAATCTGGCTTTTGGAATGGTGGCCACCACTTCTGAATTCCACTGACTTCTTACCATCAGGTGAGTGGGGTCACTTTGGTAGGCTAATAGAAAAAAAAGATAAGTATAAAAATGTAAAACTTGTGCTAAGCATGGAATGGTTAGCAAGAGATGCGCCGACGCAGGGGGCGTGGCTCCACCTGCGCCACCTGGCGGCGCCCTACTTGTACAAATTCAATGGGTTGGCAACGTTCAAGCATGTTTATTTATTTACGTACCTATCTACACTACTGAAGTGTTATTAAATGTTTTGGTTCAAGTTTCTGGATACTTGCATTGTGGCACATGCAACGAACTTCTTCATAATGCTGTATATTAAGTTTTTGTGAAATAATAGAATGAATTTAGAAATAGTAAAAGCTAAGATAATTATAAGATTAAACGCCTACGCATGATAGCTGTGACGGACCTCCTTTTGTTGTTCCTGTCCTGTCGTTGTGGTTTAGGTCGATGATGTTCCTGATCTTCTACTGCTTCATGCCCACTTCTTCACGGTCCGCACTGGGTCAGCACCGGCTTCCTATTCTCATACCATTACTTCTGAAAATCTTACAGGCCCTGTGATTTTTACCACTTCAGTTGTTTAAAACCATTTTGGCTTCTCAAAGCTGTATTTTACCCATATCCATAATATCATCATCAATATATCGGCCCGTTATTATTCCACTGCAGGGAAAGGCCTCTTCTTATACATTGAAGGTTTAAGCATTGATCGCCACGCTTGCTCAAGGCGAATTGGCGATTTCAGATTTTCTCAGAAGTCCAGGATTCCTCACGGTGTTTTCCTCCACCGTTAGTCAGAAATGTTCAAGATAAATTTAAAAAGCATATATGATTTAAAAAGTCACATTGGTATTTGCCCGGATTCGAAACTACAACGTAGTGTTTACGAAGCGGGTGCCTTATCCATTAGTCCATTTCAACTTTTTGTCCATATTATATTAATATATAAAAAAGTCACTGTCTACAGCTCTAGACGGTTAAAAGTCGATAAAAGAAGTTGGAGTTTTTTCTACAGTCTCATTTGTAACTTGTAGGTATTTAACACTAGGCTGATCCGAAGCTGATACATTTAGGGAACACTTCATAAATATACAGTACTAGTAGCACGTACGGTCTAAATCGGCATCGTAACATCTAGTACAAACTGACTTAATTAACACTAACCGGTGCAAAGCAGTTCTTACATCCATTGTACTGTGTTCCCACGACCCGCATCGAATAACATACGTACGAATTATTATTTTTTTCTACCATTTTATTTGTTTTTTTTACTCTTGTGATTTTTCGTTAATTGCGAGATCTCATGACCCCTAGTTTCATTGAACTTGATTTTTGAAGACCAGCGTCGTTGAGACTATTCTTTACTGTAAAGATGTTGATATGGAAAATTAGAGAAAATGAATAACACAGATTATATCAGAGATTACTTTTTTCTGTACACTTTTCTGCTTGTTCTGATTAAGTGGTTTGTCTTAGATACTTTCTTAATGATCTAATAGAGAGGTACTTGCAGTTGAAAGTGCAAACATCAGCGAACATTTTCATTTAAGCCCACAGACGTCAACTGCTGTAAAAGGTTTTTTTGAATCTTCACGCTTGTCAACCGCAGTCGCGATAGACTTCTTTGCTGGTCAATTATTCTGCTACCTGTTCTTGTAGTGATCATTAATGAGACAGGAATAGTGAAGTCACTTCTCCGACGGTTATTATATATTAAAATTATCGTAATCCATACTTCCATGCTTAATATTATGAATGCGAAAGTAACTCTGTCTGTCTGTCTATATTGTTCTTTTTTTACGCTTTTATGCCTAAACCACGGAACCGGTTTTGATGAAATTTGTATAGAGATAGAATAGACCTTGGAAAACAACATAGGCTATCTTTTATTGCGAAAAAATGGCTTAAAAGGGTTGAAATAGGGGATGAAAGTTTCTCCCCAAACGGGGTTCTCGCCTTGTCGCGGCGGGGGGGCTTAGTAGCCGTGGTTACCAAGGACCACGGTGAACCAAGAGGAACCCCAAGGAGGCGCCGCTCCTCTGGGCTTTGGCGGTAAGCCCACGATGGAGCGGCTCAGGAGGGTTGCGGTGCTGTATGGGCGGCACCGCAACTGGGTCGGGCTGCGGTGTTGCTTCGGCGACACTGCGGCTGGGGAGTGGCGAGGCCGCGGCGGGAGAGGAGTGCCGGTATAACGCCGCCCGTAAGTGCCTCGGCGGGGCCGCAACCGCCAGATTGCGGACACGGTGGGGCCGCAGGGGAAGAGGAGTGTCGGTATTGCGACGCGCCGTTCTCCCTATCCTCTGCGGCCGAGTTAGGAGGTGGCCTGCGGGCGGCGATCGGGCAGTCGCCGCCCGAACAGCACGGGCCCGAGATGGCAGTCTAGGTCCCCCAAATCGGACGGGGCCCGCTCCGGTGTGGTGAGCGGACCGTGGCCCGTCGGGGTCGCGGATGAATGCGCGAGCGTCTCCCGTGACCCCGACACTCTGGCCGTCTGGAGGAACACCGTGGGTTTTAGTCGGTATGCCGGCCGCGCTTTGAGTGCGGTCGGAGAGTCCGACATAACCCCCGCTTTTGCCCGGGCGGGTGTGTATGCGTAATGCATTTCCCACGTAAAAAAAAAAAGGGCAACAGCTAGTATAATATATACTCTACTACCTAAATTACTTTTGTTCAATCCTATTTCTTTACATCTTGGATATAGCATTGTTCCTTTCTAATATACAATGAAAGAATAGGACGGAGAACACGTAACACGATCCAGCAAACAAACGCTTCCACGTATTCCATAGAACATCAAACATTGTATTTGGGTAAGTTTGCCAATAGTAATTAGTCGTTAGATAGGTCAAGGGCAGATAGTACTGCCAACTGTATGTTTGTATGTATTTTTGATATATTTTTCAAGTACATTTCAAGTGAAGAATGGTGCTTCTGTGTAGGTGAAGCGGTGAAGTAATCTACACTCCTGTACAAGATCTAGGGATAATTGAGTTCCTGGTGCACTTATTATACTAATCGTATAATTTCTGAAAAGGTAGTGTTTTTTTTTTATATATTTGCCTACCAAAGTGACTCCACCCCGCCTGATGGTAAGCAGTCAGTGGAATCCAGAAGTGGTGGCTACCTTACCATCGTCTTAAACTACTGGTATGGTGGCCTCCATTATGGCGGCTGGGAATGGGCTTAGGGGAAGGGAATGAAGAAGGTGAGGAATGAGGAAAGGGGGAAAATTGGGCCTTCGGCGCTCTCACTCACCGAACGAAACGCAGTAGTACGGATACTACTACTCTTAAACTACTTTCCCGGTCGATCAGGCCCATTCATACTGAAACTAGAGTAGATCGTCTGATTTCATAATATCTGCTACCATATAATTAAATAATAATTACTACCATTAAATAATAATTACTTTGTATGGTTCTTTGGTTGCGTTGAGTGTTTAAATTGTAACTCATTCAAATAACTGTAATTATCTGGCGATTGAAAAGAGTGGCGTGAGTTTCTTGCCAGTTCTTCTCACAGCTCTACCTCGTCAGCGAACTGGCTGTAGGTCAATTGGCTGACAAAATGTAATGTTGACTTTTCATAAGCATCATACTTTATGATCTAAATGAAATAAATGCTTTGACTTTGACTTTGACTTTGACTTTGACTTTAACTTTGACATAGAGGTGGGTGGTCTTTGGACTGCAGCATTACTATAATATAATAAATAAATCTTTAATCTATATCAATAATCAATGCTTACACACAATAGCAGAAACGACAATGTCTCTGTTTTTATGTGTAAACATTGTATGGCTTTTATCAATTTTGGACACGCACATATAGCTTTAGAATCCTGCCTATATTACTAAGATATTATCACAATTCATTACACTATTAATCCTATTTATACTATTATATAAACCGGAAATGTTTGTATGTTTGGACGCGCTAATCACTGCAACTACCAGTCGGATTTGTAAAGTAATTTTTGCGTATGATAGCTCAGTTCTCGAAAAAGATGATAGGCTATGTTACATCACGCTATTGACGGCGGGAGCAGATCAGTAAGCAAAGCCGCAGGTGAAATTACGCCGCGACAAGCTAGTTTAAGATAAATGTAATTGATAATGCTGAGACAGGTGGCTTTGATGGCTGCTTCTGACAATACAGTCAATGTAGCTGCTTTCTGGACCAGCACAATATTAAATCCTCTTTACCGTCGAAACGCTAAAAAGACCGGTAAATCCATTGATAGAAATATTGTATCATAATTGTCGTAAAAGTTGAACAGATACACCAAGTTATTATTGTACTAGTAAACAGCGAGTGGTCTGGCAGCTTGCCACTAGTATTGTCATATTGTCAAAATTAAATTATATGAACTTTACAAGAGAGAGATCATCAAAATGTTCTTTACAACTGTATGTAATGTAAGTCATATTTGTGTGCTTTTTGGTGATTACAGAGCACTATTTATTCGATGGTTTCATTATATAACAGAATAGGACCTTTGTCACTACCGGTGGTGTCATGGGGATTGAATAATACCCTTGACACTACTGGTGGTGCCATTGGGTAGTGTCATGGGTCCGAGACGCTTTTTGGGCACGCTGGTGTTTGTTTTCATTTCCCATTTACTTTGCCCTCGAAGCTGGCAATACCGTTTTGTTTTTAGTGTACTTTTTGCAATCACAATATCAGAACAACTACACACAACGCCATCTAGACGCAGTTTTTTTTTTTTTCCACATTCACACAGCGCCATCTAGCCCCAGATTTAGCAATTATGTTTGCTTGTGTTATGGGTACTAAACAACTGATAAACTACTTATATACATTTTTTTTTTGTAAATACATAACTATTATAGATAAATAACAACCAGACACAGAACAATCAATCATGCTCATCACACAAAGGTTTGTCCTGGGTGGGAATCGAACCCACGACCTCCGGCTTAGCAGTCAGGATCACTAACCACAAGACCAACAGGCCAGTCAAAGTAAGCATATATTATAGCTTGTGTTATGGATATACATACGTACATTCTTTTTTTTGTAAATACATACATATTATACATGGAAACACAAATGCAAATAGACATGTTCATGCACACAAATATTTGCACTAAGCAGGAAACGAACCCGCGACCTCTGCGTGGCAGTCCGTACACAGTACCACCGAAACACTGAGGCAGTCAAAATAGTTAGAGAACATAGTTCATGTCTTTAGTTCACCGTAATCACTGACAATCTATTGGCCTATATTCTTGTGTATCACCTAATCATTGCAATTGATAATACAAGCGCCGGTAACCGACGTGTGTGTATGAAAAGATTTATGAATGTTGAAGACGCAAAAGAGGTATGTTTGGATCATAACAAATGGCGTTCTATGGTCTCTGCTTACCCCATTAATGAGAGACAGGCGTGAAGTATATACAAGACCGAATCTAATACGCAAGTGATAGCTTATAGAAGAGTCCATGGGTGCTACGGTTGCTTGTTACTTTTAGTTCACCACTGTTATAAGTACTAAAACAAGCTACTTTTTAAACGAACTACAATGTGTCACTTACGGATGCCAATCAAATACCTACAGTGAAAACAAAATATGCCGGGGTTCATCTTTTGTTTTCACGGGAGATGGTTGTCATTTAATTTCATCTACATTTTTTCTATTTTTGTCATTGTAATATACCATTAATATCATCAACAAGAATATTAATCTACACTTGACGCTGGTAGAAATAGCTGACACAATCTTCGGCTCTGTTGCCAAAAAAAAAAGGAGAAGAAGAAGAACAAAATATGCCAAAATTTACCTGTTACTAGATTTACCTTTACTAATTATCATACTGAGGAAGCATAGACATTGAACAGAAAACGCAGACATTCTGTGACAGGTTAGAACTTTTTCTTCATAATTACAACTTCATTGCACTTCGCTTATCTCTGCATTACCTTGGTTGACTGGTAGAGAATGTCTATGGCATTAAGTCCGCCATTGATTAGTGCGTTAAGCTTTATAATGAAATAAATTTCGATTGAGTCGTTGATGCCGTAACCAAAAATGATCTACTAGCGTTAAAACTGTATCACACGCGCACATTTTGTCCTTATCACGTAATCTAACTACATAAAAATATTTTACGAGTTTTATTTAAAGACTAGATGTCCGCGCTTGCTTAGCTTCGGTATCAAAGGTTTTATTCGGTCTCGCAACAAATGGCTACGAAAAATGTCATGGCAATAGTGTGGTATTGCATCGTTCAATAATACAAAGGTGCTTAAAATATTGAAATTTTTAAAATTACTAAAAAATATGTTAAACATAATAAATAAAATATAGCATAATAATTTGTAGCTTTTTTAAAATCGGTTATGTAGATCTTCGAGTTAAATCGCATCATACAAACACACAAACATACAAAAAATCTAGTCATCTTTTCTCTTATTTGTTTAGATTTACATAACTCCCGCGATCATTCTTGCATCGCGAGTAACTTTACAAACATCATACAAGACACAAGGTACACTCAAACTCTAATTATTTTTTAGGTCACACAAAGAAATTCTCCCGTGCGAGAATCTAAGACTTTTGTAGTCATTGTAAGAATAACTGCATCACAGAGGAAGTTTAAATCATACAAATAATTCACACTTGCATTAATTTGTTTGTTACTAACCGTCTAGACAACCGACAGACAGGAAATCGCGTTGTGTCACACAAAACGTTTATCTTGTTAATATGATACCGCGTCACAGTAATGAGCACAGTAGTACCACTTTGTTTTTTTTTGTTTTGTTTTTATCTTGTTTGTTGTTTAAGTAATTTTAATATAATTTTGTGTTTAAATGTGGTTTGGTTTATATGCGTAACTTTGGTCTTTGATCTAAGAGAGTTCGGTCAGCTGCACGAAGCAACTAACACCTCCTTCGTAACATTCTTCGACTAGGGGCGACAATACGATCTAGGTGACTAAAGGCTACCGCATACAACGCACCGCAACGTATTGCAAAATTAGGTCAAAGCACATAATAGTCGTAGTGTAGCAGTGCGTTGCGATGCGGCCCGGTGCGGCTCGCCTATATTGTGCCATACTTCATATAAAATCTAAGTGATGTAGAAGGATTTTTGATAAACGATGCGTTGCGGCTCGTCGTTATATTCGCCCATGGTAATACTAACATATTATTCTAGTCCGGCGACTATTAGGTCACCAAACATATCATTAACAAACAAATCGCACACTCTATAAACAAATATTTACTTTTTTTAGGTTTTAATAGTAATAATAATCGCGTCTAAAAATCGCGCACTCGGTGTCATAAAAATCATAAACCGTTACTTCTGATATCGTTTCTTCAGCAACCTTTTAAATAGTTTGGCAATCAATTTGGCTTATAATACCAGTCTGTTTGTTATCCCACTGCAGGGCAAAGGAGAGGCTTCTCATATAGAGAAGGGCGTATGTATAATAAAATATAATACTTATTTATACTCAGCTTGAACGTGAGTCCACATTTCTCCTGCGACATAATGATAAAATTATAATGGTTCTACTGTTTCACTTGCACTGTAGATAAATGACCAGAGTACCGCATTACCGGACACCTGATATGCATTCTTCGAGCTTGTTTGCAATCTTTATCAAGTACAGAATGTATAGCTATTGTATAGCTCCATAAACAACATGCCTATCTTATAAATTTGAAGGCACTTTTATTACAGTATCAAAATATTGTGTACCTAATACTATTTGTCATAATATGAATTCCTGTTTAGCATAAAGAATTACCATATTATTACCTATCTATTCTCGCAGGTGTACTAAAATAAGCTGGTATCCTAAACAGAAGTTAAATCTTATCCTGGGTACCAGAGTTTATCGTAAATATTAAGTATCATGATTGTGGCGTTGTTTATGAATTTTTGTGCCAAATTAAGAAATTAATAAATTATTCTTATTCTTATTTTTAAGGAGAATACTAACAATAAAAAAAACGAAAACAGCAACTTTGTCTGCGTATTAAATATCTTGTTACTTCTGTCAGCAAGCCGCCCGACAAGGTGCCTTCTATTAAGCATTTAGCTGGCAAGCAAGCATACATTGTTTAGCGAACCCATGGACAAGAAAGACTATGTTCTTCTCAGCATTAAATATTTAAGAAGATACCTAGCAAGAAGAAGGATAGAAAAAGTAAATGAGTCTCTTAGTGTTCTCAAAAACAATAGCAAACTCTTAGTACCCTTGGGCTCTTCCATGGCCGTAGGTAGTAAATGCCGTGAATGTAGTTTATTCGTCAATTTTGTTTAACATTTGACATAACCAAGTCTGTATTATTAGCTTAATCACTGAATTTATACGTCGAAAACTATAATTGTTTAAAGAAGTTTAGCGAACTAGCACGAGTTTAATGCCTACAATAAACCGTCCTCTGCGATGATTAGACAACACGTACGAGGGACCAATATTTTTGTTTGTTTTACACCAATTGTGTAAATCTTGATTGTACAGACTCGGTTAATGGCTGTCTTTGATGCTTTTAATTTGGGTGCGGTTAATGGCTAATGTATTGACGGGATCATTGTTTGAATAGGATAGAGGGTTGGTTCGGGAAAGTAGAAATAATGTTAGTTAACTGTAAGTATTGGTAATTAGAAGTTATAAGTAAACGATTAAAAATACCGAAATATAGAATTAGATTTATGAAGTGGCAGATAAGTGATAACATAATTAATTAATATAGATCATTATTAAACTAGCAACTTGGCCTGAATTTGAACGAGAATACTAATATGTTTTTCATCTGATAAAGTATAGAGAAATTACATAGAATAAATTATATAATTATAAATATAAAATTACACTATATAGGTACCTAATCTTATTAATATTATAAATACGAGTTTGTATGTATGTGTGTGTGTTTGTTACCACTCAGCGTCTAAACGGCTGAATCGATTTCGATTAAAATTGGTACGTAGATAGATTCGGTGCCGAAGACGGACATAGGCTAATCTTTTTATCTCAAAAATCGGTCTGGTTCCCGAAGGAGACAAAACATATTTTAGACGCGGACGACGCCGTGGGGCGCAACTAGTAAAATATATAGTTGATAAATTTATTATTAGTTAAAATGATATTTTTTGCAACTTACCTTAGATTGTAATTTATATTTATCTGCCTATTAAATGTGTCCTTGCCAATTCTTCTCATGGCCCTATCTTTGTCAATATTTGGGCTTACGGCAAATAGCTAACTTCGATTTATTTATGACGTCCATAATTCTCATATTTATGATCTAAATCAAGTGTTTGACTTTGAGAACCTATATCTTTTACCGATATCTTTTATATAGACTACCTCTATGGTTCGGCGGTACTGTGTATGGACTACCACGCAGAGCTCGCGAGTTCAAGTCCCGCTCAGTGCAAATATTTGTGTACCTGAACATGTCTGTTTGCGTTGGTCTAGGTGTTTCTATGTATAATATGTATGTATTTAAAAAAAAAGTACTTAAGTATGTATTACCACATTCTAGAACTCTTAACACAATCTATAATATACGCTTACTTTGGGTCTAGATACTATTCATATTAAATTCAGCATTAACAACTATTCATTTTAATAAATATTATGTGACAATTACAGTCCATACAATATTATAAAAGTCCATTCATTGCCATTTTCGCACTACCAACAGAATCTTTTTACGTCTCAATATTTGATGATAGCGCTTTAAAAGCAGAGTATAAACTTATGTTATTACCTAATTTACGAGTAACCTTTAAATATTTTGATATGTTTTATTTAACTACATACTTGAGGCGTTTGATAGCTCATAATAATTTTATGTCGTGTTCAATCCAATGTACTTCATAAGGTGTTTATAGTAACCAATTCACGGCTCTGGGATGATTAATCTTTGGATGTTTTGTGAAATGATGGATGTCTTATAAACGTTGACGGTATTTGTAAACATGTATTAATGTATAAATACTGTGAATTATCTGTTATTTGATTGCTTGGCAATTGAATGAATTATATTCCTTGTGAAGATTTTTTGTTGTTGAAGTGATTGCAATTTTAAATTCGCATTACGATTTTGTGTTATTTACTTGATGTTCTTCTTGTAAAGATTTTGCGAAATTGTCGATAAATATTATATTATAACGTTTTTATAGAATTATCACTAAGTATACTTCGTGGAATGCTTTTTCACGCGGTTTACGCTGCATTTGGATGTGTCGTTCTGAATTGGAAGATATTATAAATTGTTATCGATTGTCGTTATCTCGGCTTCACAAGCTTTTAGAAAACAATAATATCTAAAGTAGAAATGCACAGTAGTAGGCACAATTTATCGTGTTCATTAGTCATATCAGACAAAAAACGACTCCTGCTGGACACAGACACCTCCAGTTTGAGCTCCCGATGACGATTTAGCGCTTATCAACAGACACGGCCGGACCTAACCAAGATCAAATTCAGTACAAAAATGATACAGAAAAACTTAAATATATAACATAGATATCACGTGATAACCTAATCAAAACTAAGCAACTAACTTGTAGAATTTTAAAAATTTTTATGAGTCGTAAAATCTAGAATGTACCATTAGTTCCCACGAATAAACTTGTATGATATTCTTTGAATACATCAAAACAATGTGTTTTAGTTTCGTTCCTCAAGCTCATAGCAATTACTAGCAATATGCTTGTATCAAGTTTAATGCCTGCATGTGTAACATGTGTAACGTTATAATTGCTATTTGGATAAATAAACTCCAGGTTAATTCCCTTGCTTGTTACAAGTTCACGGTCGTATTTTATAATATACAAATGATAAAGCAATATGTACCTACAAATTAAAACGTTTTATAAGGAGCGTCAGCTGCGGTAGCAATGAAATTGTCTAACAAGCAAGTCATCTGTAAGTGGTGACCGTAACCTTATAAACCTTACTGTATACTCTAACTGGCAGTTTCTGAAAGGTTGATCAACGAGAAATGAACTAATCACATGTTAAACCTCATGTGAAATACCAATTGGATTGCTAAAATAATAAATATTAGTATAATTTAGTGTAGTAACTAATTAGATCAAATTAAACTAATTCTCCATGCTTTTAGCATGCTTTTAGGTACTTCACGTGAGATTTAACAGATGATTTTTCATTGATCAGCCTTTCAGAAACTGAGGGTTATTATTGCAAACCTTTGCAAGGAAACACTAACAAACCGTTGCCAACCGTAATAAGAGAAGGAGACGAAGGGGAAGTAGTAAAAGGAGTGATTGCACGATCAGAAAAATTTGCTGTGTAAACAATATTTTTCATGAAGATATCTATCAACATTCTGATATACGATTGGTATTGCCAGTATGTATGTTTTGAGTGGCTTATGGAGCTACTGTTCAAATATTACCGTTAAACAATATCAAGGGCAGTGATATTCTGGATTTTAAGTAAGTGCTTTATTTATACTCGTAATACGAGATCCAGACAAGGATGAAAGTAATATAGGTACTTCCTAAACAGTTAAGAGGCCTGAATTTAAATTACCTGTAAATACAAGTAAAAATGCAATGCACGTTACATATCTTGTAAAAGTGGTCGTCTCGCCGTTGTCTCGCCAACTACGTGCATCGAGTTTCAGTTTCGATTTTCGCTGGCGACAATTTATGTGATCCGCATATAATCGTTCCGTGTCTGGCTTGAGTTTTGTACCAGTTTTCAATGTTTTATCCGATTTTCTTTCTTAAAAGTCCACAAGTCTTGCTTATGTAAAGAAATGAATACTTAGACATTTTGGGTGGTTTCTGTGCGTATAGTGATCCGAGTCTATAGACACTATAACATAAAGTAAAGTAATTGTTGTTTTGGCAGTCAAAAAGACAATGTGTTTTTGCTGCTCGCATATTGATTTTCTAAGAGCGTTGAATACCATAGAATTTTTTTCTGTTAGGCTCTTAATATTGCAGTATTTATTTGTGTTCTGCTGTTTCACTCATCCTTGAAACTCTTAAGTATAACTTATTGAGAAAGGCGCAAACGCAAATGCACTTTCAAATTCCAATTGTTTTTCGGATTCTGTTGTTTTAACTTTCTAGTTTGCTAATATATCATTTGTCTCTCAAATACTTATTTCATTCAAAACAGTAATAAACAAATAATCATATTAATCTCAATAATTGTCTGTACACTTCAGATCAATAGCGTCATGATTCACATCTCAAGTGGTAGTCGATAATACTCTGTTATTGCTGCCATTATGGGCCGCAATCGACATCTCTTAACGCTCTTGAGGCCGGCTACCGGTTCAGGGTATATATTGATTAGGTTTAACAGATCAAAAGAGATGTTGAATTGTTAATGTGATAGAAATTTGAGGATTTGGCTAATATACTGAAATAGATTGATATTTAATTTTACATGACAAATAAATATGATAAACAGTTTTTTTGCATATTATGCATAGGTACTGGTAATACAGATAACACTTGAGTTGTAGATTAATTTTATTAGTAGTTTTGAGTTGGTTCTTAATGGAAGATTGGAAGTACACTTTTTAAAGGTTTTGACCCTAAATTCCAAAACATGTAAGCATAATATTATCATTTTTTAAAGGTACGGTAGCTACGGTAGTAGATCCACTGGTTTCAGCATGAATAGGCCGGATCGTCCGGGCAAGTACTACCCTCTCGTAGAAGATCGACGTAAGAGTAGTAGTATCCGTACTACTGCGTTTCGCTTGGTGAGTGAGAGCGCCGGAGACCCAACTTCCCCCCCTTTCCTTTTCCTTACTTCCCTCATTCCCTTCCCCTAACCCCATTCCCAGCCACCATAGTGGAGACCACCACAGCAGTTTAAGACTATGGCTTTTGGTATGGTGGCCACCACTTCTGGATTCCACTGACTGCTTACCATCAGGAGGGGTGGAGTCACTTTGGTAGGCTAATATAAAAAAAAAATGTCGACTAGCAGCAGTGTACGTCTTTTAAATGAAATGGTAACGATGATGATTCGAATTGTGAAATAGCTCTTTTAGAATACATAAATTCTTCTTCAACCGCGTACGTAACTAAGTTTTGTAACTAGCTGCGAACGAAGATTTATTTTCTTGGTTTGTAACCAGGTAACGAATGAAGAATTGAATTTTGACTGTTTTGTTTGCCTAAATACCTAGGTTACAACAGAATTTTGATTTCCTTTACGTAGCTGGGTTACGCACGAAGGTATATAAGTATCCGTAATTATAAAGAAAATCTAGTAAACCTTCGTGTGGATCGAGTTCATGAAACAGAAAAATATAACGAACATAAAATATTAAGTAGGTACAATAGAACTATCAATTATTAGCGTCGTATTAATAAACAGACATATGCAGACAATCATTAATATTAGTTATCAAATAGACTGTTTGTGTTGGTATTAGTAATATAGAAAAACTATCAAAAAAACTATAGACACGGCTGATATGGTCTAACTGAAGATATAATCCGTGGAGTCGCAATTTAAGTTGTTGGTAAATACCTATGTTATTAACTAATGATTCTAGAGATGTATAATTGAATTCCATATCTGAACTTCTGTAAAGAGCGACTCGAAGAAAGAGATTCTAGTAGCAAATACATATTTGATGACAAAAAACCACAAAGTATCCTAGAACTGCGACTGAGACTGCCTACGTCATGCAGTGGGAGCACAAGCGACTGCTTTGTGTGATCCATAAATATTTATTTCGCGTCTGGGTGTACTTTGTATCCGTTAAATATATGTTTGTAAAGTCTCCTGCGATTCAGGGCTTGTTTCCTAGTGTAGGTGTTTGTCTTTAAAAAATACTGAGGGAAGTCGGTTACTGATTCTGATTCTGATTTTGGGATTTGATTTGGATGTATTTTCTCAACATTTTTGCTACATTGCTTGGCAACACAAACTTTTCCATAGGTTATATTAACTACCTACTTATCTAGCAACAGGTGAGACACATCTATTTTTGCTTAAATATAATTACTTTGTAGATTACATAAATTTTAATAACATTATAATCTGTGCAAATATAACACGTACATTTTAATATTATCTGTATAGCGGTAAGAATCAAAATCTATTAAATAAAGTAGTACTTAACAGAATGTTACATAAGTCGGTATGTTATTGTGATTTGTCCGGAAGCGAGCGTGATGCTTAGTGAGCAGCCGCGCTGTGTTAATGGCTTGCTAGTGGCGCTAACTTATCATTAATTGAAAAGCAACATGTGAAATTGAGAAGGTATAAAGTGATTAGTAAATATATGTGAGTAAGCAAATAAGAAAAATGAGTTCGATAATGCTTAATCTGGTTAGAATTTTACAATAGAAATAATTTAAAAGTGATTTTACATAACTACATGGCTAACAGAGAATATGATACCTACTTTCATAGGAAGTAAAATTACAATCACTCTGGGTATGAGTACCTATCACCAAAACTTATAATTTCTAAGAAATATTAAAGTGATATTAAGATTGAGTATGATATAATTAACATAATTTTAACTTTATTCATAGTATGATCAACGATCAAGGAACATTCTGGAACAATAACTCAACCTTATAATATAGTTACCCTTGAAAGGTTAAAGAGTGATTGATTGACATCATTCCCAAAGTTAGCAAAATATAATATTACTATATTGCAAATGCATACTTTATCACTCATAGATACTATCATTAATCTTGTATTTATTCAACAAGTTAAAACAAACAGCCAATGCAAATAGTTCTGTTGTTTATATAATGAAGTCTCGCCATTTTTTAACTTAATCATCACCAAGATGAACGAAATCGATAGTCAATGCAACGGACCGTGGCGTTGCACTTTTTGTTTGATTTGTTAGAGTACTTAGTAGTAAACTATAAAACGAAAATGCTCGTACTCACGCGAGCTTTGTTGCATTTTAGTTCATAATCTGTTAATGACCCGCGGTTTTAGACATTTCGGTATTTTTGCAGGTAGGCTATTCGTTAGTTCTTTTGGAAGTTGATAAGGCAGTCTTATATGCAGCAATACTTGTTCGTGATTATGTTGAAGTATTTTGGAATCGTATTTAGATTGCGTAAGATAAGTACCGCTGTGCTGATAGAGTGCAAGGCTACGTCTTGCAGTCTGGGTCTTTTCAACTAAGACTTAAATCTTATTATTATGGATATAACGGTACTTAATTTTTTTTTTGTTAATTTTCATATGCAAATATAATTCTTATTGTAATGAGGCATGTGAGGGGAAAGGTATTATTAAAGTAGTTATAATTGAATGAGAAAATAAAAAAGAGAATAAATACCACTTTGGTTCAGGGGTCAAGTCTGTGTCGCGATTCGCGAATGAATTTACAAACGTACCTACACTAAGTATAGTCTACCACATGTTTGCTTTACCATTTTTAAGAAAATTCCATCGAAATTAAAATTTGATAGGACTCATTGTTGCTTTTATGACAGTGAAAGTTGTCACTGTTATAAAAGCAAAAATAGACATTATTATTTCATGTTATACAAACGACATTTACTCTAACCACTAGTTTCTGAAAGGTCGATCAACGAAAAATTAACTAATCAACTGTTAAATCTTATGTGAAGTACTTAAAATCATGCTAAAAGCATGGATATTTGGCTTAATTTGATCTTTGAATTACGAATTAGATCAAATTTAAATAATATTGCATGTTTTTAGCAACCGAAATAGTACTTTACATGAGATTTAACAGTTGATTAGTTAATTTTTCGTTGATCAGCCTTTCAGAAACTGGGGGTAAGAGTGGTAAAGCAATTTTATGCTCGACTATACCAAGACAGTACGATTATATAATAATATGTTTTGACTACAGCTGGGTTTCAGGTACAAAATCCTTAAGTAATAGATTATTTATTTTTACTCGACGTTATCTTTATAAAAAATCGATTCCATAGTGTCATTTATTTTTGTCTAATTCACCTAGTAACAAAATCTCACAATACAAATAGAAGATACCACGTGGTATTGATAACAGTAGGAATGTGAAGTTACGCGCGTTACACACTCGCTTTGATCCATCGTCGGACTATAACTCTTAGCTAACTGTGGGGGCGAGTGAGTGCTTCCAAAATTGTTCTAGTGCTATAGCTACGTAAGTCTTGGACGTGCAAGTCCAAGACTTTCTTTTTATCGGTAATCACTGAATATACGACATAAATGTCAATGAAGTACAATTTAAGACAAAAGTTTATTCAAATGTAGGAATTTAAAATTTTATTCAGCGATGTACCTATATTTAGTGTTTTAACTGTTGTGATAGCTTAAGGCTTTGAAGCACCTCTTAATATGTACAGGATTACGGTCTAAAACCGAAAAAAATACACATATGAATTTGAAGCAGACGCAGAACTTTTGAATTTATATAATTATGTACTATCTGGGTTTATAAATAAATTTTCGATTTCAGACTTATACCATACTATGTTTTCCTTCACGATAATGGTTAATTTGCACATCAATGCTACTACCATTTCTTTTTGTGCGTTTTCTTTCATTTCGTACCTTAACTTTTAAAAATTTCATACTTCCGTTCGGCATTGTGAGTAAACAAATTTTACAGCATATTTTTACAACTGCGTTGCGTAACATACATTTGGACGCATCGTAGTAATGTTTGGCAATACGAGTGTTAGAAACAATAGCATGTTTACCTGACTTACGGAGAATTTGGAGATTCCAGTCTACATTGCAGGCAAAAGTCATGTACTCTTGAACATAGACTGCACCCAATTATTACAGATTTGCGATCGATCGATCGTGACGCACGGTAGTTTTATCACAGTTTGTGTTGAATGATTTTCTTCTCCCTTGCATGTATTTCATGATTTTTGGCCTCTATAATTTGCTTTACTGATTGCTTTTGTATAGTATATCACTGCTAGGTTGTCTTAATCGGCAGAAAGGACGTCTTTTCAAAAAGCCGCAAATTGCTGTGTTTTAGTATACAGTAATCTATCCACAAGACCCAAGTGCTCTTAACTTTACGAGTCAGTTACATAGCGCCGACAATTTTTATTTCAGGAAAACTAACAATTGTATAACACATCTTAAACTCAACGACAATCGTGCTTGTTTTTAATTAAATGACTTTTCTACTTTTTCATCGAAAACTGAAAAGCACGCATGCTGCGCAGTTGTTTATTGTAAAATAATAAATACTATATTCCTAGAACTTATAAGTAGGTGTTTTTAAAAAAGTTCTCAAACGTAGTGTCTAAGAGAAAAGAGTGGATTAAGTGAAGGTATTGAGGTAGGTGTAGAAAAAGGAAAGGGGGAAATTGTATCTATACATATTTAGCGATTTTCTTATCCTAGAAATTATAACTAAAATTTACTTTTACTAAAATGTAGATATATAAAATTGTTTATGTAATTACTGTCAATGACGTTAGTCACATCGATCTTTATACAAATAAAACAACTAAAGCATCGGCAAGTGCAAATTCAACAATAGATGAGTTACTCAGCATCACGAATGACTTGTTAGACTTATTATTAGATTCAGTAGTAGCTTTAGATGCGTTCATGTATTTTTAGCTGAGAATGTTGGTTTAGAGTTTTAGACGTTCGCTATACCGATACCCTTACGGCGTGAGCAGACGCTGTGAAAGCGTGAATAGTCAAAAGAGAAAATTGAAAGAAATATTTTTTGATTTGCTATCCCACTGAAGAAAAGTTTATGGTGTTTATGACGAAACTTGTACTGTACTAATTTAAGATCATAATTATTATCAGCCAAAAGACGTCAACTGCTGGACATAGGACTCCCCCAATTTTCGCCACTGTGGCTGGTAGTTCACCGCCCACATCCATTGGTTGCCCGCCAACCTTATAAGCACGTCGGTCCACCTTGTAAGGGATCGACGCTGTGTCTTCCGGTTCATGGTCGCCACTCTAGAACTCTTTCTGCCCAACGACCGTCAGTTCTGCGAGTTGTTAGAATTTAAGATACGCTTCTGCAAACTTATCCAAAATTACCAAAATAAAACATCTTCGTTGAAAATTCTGAGTTTACTATCACAAATTAACGAAACACCACAAATTCTTTTTTTATTATTGGAAACCAACGTAGATGAAACACATGGGTTACATTTAGTTTAAAATATGATTATAGTCTTAATATATTAGATGCAGGTAAACTGCAAATGTTCTGTATTCTGATGTGGAAAATTTGAGTGCATTTTTTTCTGTTTTTATGTGTTATATATTCATTTTAATGGGAAATATATTTGGAACAGTTCCAATAGTGAATAAAAAATGTCTGGACTCGCCTTTGCATAGATAGGTTTGCTTTTTTTTATATCGTCTACAGTTATATCATCGTTATGTTTTCAACTTTAATATTAGTTTTTTTAGAATTTAGTATTGCTGTTATTATTTGTTTTTATATCAAACTACGAAAGTGTCGTAATGGCCCAGTAGTGGCACCAGGTCGGAGGTTCGAATCCGGACAAGTACCAATGTGATTTTTCAAACCATATGTACTTTCTAAGTTTATCTGGACATTACTGACTGACGGTGATGAAAAACATCGTGAGGAAACCTAGACTTATGAGGAAGTCCGAAATCAAGCGTGGCGATCAATGCTCATACCTTCTCTGTATGAGAAGGCCTTTCCCTGCAGTGGGATAATAATGTACCGATATTATGAACTACCGAAATGAATACACTGCTCGATGACCAGCAAGAAGTGGGTTTTGAAAGTAGTATAGTCGTCATTTCATCAGTTGTCGCAAACTGATGAAATGGTTTTCACTATTACAGCTTTGTAAAAAATCAGTTTTGTTTTTGTTTCAATGTTTCTTATTCAATTTTTTCTTGACTGGTCAAGTACTAAACTGTAGGTAACTGTAAGTAACTGTAGTCAAGGAAGGTAATGGTTTTCGAGCATATTAATATGTATATAGTTATTTATTTACTTATTTCAATTTAAGGATCTCCAACAAAGGCTGTACACAATTGTACTTTTTACTTTCACAATTTACTTAGAGTAAATAGGGCAGAAACATCTTTCAGTGTACTTCAATTATAGGAGACCACATCATGCAAATGTTAGCTTAGGAACAATTAATATATGATGTATGTATGTCTATGTCTATTACTTTGGCATGCTCTACAGCCTAAATGACTTAAAGGATTTCAACATGAGGTGTCATTAGGTTCTATTAATAGTGGGAGTGACATAGGGTATATAATTTTTTAATGGAGCCTCCGTCAGCACACAAAATAATGGATTTCTTTCTTTTCCGTTTGTTTTAGGTAGGCTAGCTTTTTGTTTTTCAATAATATATTTTGCTTGTTGGGTAGCACGTTCCTGTTACGTTATTTTAATATAATACTCCAAAATCAACTCCAGATTTAACGTCTTTTTTATAACACAATGTACCATATTGTTTTTACAGTAGGTATATCCTATAAAATAAAACTAGAAGGAGGGTGTATAGGAAAATTTTTGGTACCAGTTGGCGCCAACTTCATTTTGGGCCAATCAGGGGTTAACTTTTTGACAGTGCTTTATAGCTAGAACTGACGCATCGGTGTTGCCACCTCGTGGGCACTCTGTCAGCAATTTCATTTTGTCCATAAGCACGTGAGTTAACTATTTTGTAAATTAAACATTAAAATTTTCAAAATGAACACTGAAAAATATTTGTTTAGATAGTGCTGTTAAAATGGAAGACCTTTTACCAAAGTGTTCTTAAGTCTATTCACCCTCGTTATATGAAATCAGTAATTATTTTTACTATCAGCACAACTTTAAGCGATCAAGTAAGTGATCTTGGGTTTACAGTTTAACCTTTTGTAGCGTAAACCTTCACCTACTTAAATGAAGTCTGTAATACATCACTCAAAATTACACCGTATTATCTTGTTAGCGTACAAAATTTATAGCACTGTGATTTGAATATCTATCTATACTAATATATAACGCGAAAGAGTTTGTTTGTTTCAACGCTCTAATCTCCATAACTACCAGTCGGATTTGATTAATACTTTTTGCGTTTGATAGCCCAGTTCTTAAGGAAGGTTATGACATCACGCTTCGAGGCACAGAGCAGTGCAGAAACCGCGCTGCGGAAAGTTAGTGACTCAATACTCGTGACATTTGAAATATAAATTACGTCACTAATATCTGCTACAATATACAATGTATTATTATAATATTTATTTATAAAATTTACAAATATTAATGGATTTATTTCATTGTCATAATGATGCAAACCAAGATGCAAATAAACAAAATAGCAGTAATAAATGAAGTTACGTCAAGATTTAAGAGATTAGAAATAATTATATTTTATTACTAAATACAAAATAGTTACAATGCCTTAGTTTGTTTTAATTTCAATCCTAAAATTGAAGTGATTTTGCCAATCGGTCATTCATCAAAGATGAATAAATTCATAGCTAAGAAGTATAAAAGTTTATAACATTCAAACCTAGAGATAAATGATATTTTATAACAAACAATCAGATGATTTTTATTTGTGAGATGAAATTTTCGTTGTGAACATTGTAAATAATATAAGAATAAAGATGCAATTTCTTGTTATAAACCTAGTAAATACTAAAATAAAAACTCACAAATATTAATAGCAATTCTTACACTGTGGATCCAAATCAGATATAAATGATCTATGTGATCGTCAACTGACAGTAAATTAGAAACTAAAATAATTGACATATTGATGATCTTTGTACTCGTAATAGATAAATATATGAAATTTAATGTTCGGATTCGTGTATACGACCCTTTAATACAGTCACTACATTAAAATTACATCACTTACGTAAATGTTACGCCTTTATAACAAATAGACAATCTGCGCAATGATTTATATCCTTTGTTTCAAGCTTCTATGAAAAATAACGACATTATAAACGGCTGAGATAATATTGTATCTGACTTTATAGAGGTAAATGGTCATGAGTATGCGACAGCATTTTATAAATGCTCCTTACTAGAACACATTTATATTCGGTCAATTCTCACGGTACAATGTAATGAAGTCCTACAAATTGATATCACAGTAGGTCTGTCTGATGATGTTGATGAAGTAGGTAATGTGGGCAAATTTTTTGATAAACGTATTCAAATTTAAGAAAATATACTGTGGTAAACGCGAAGTACTACAAGTAAACCACACGACATGCCTCGAGAATAATGATAATGAAGTAGGTAATATTTAAATGTAAAAAAAGAGAAAACCTATACTAATAAAGTTGGTGAGGTTCTAAAGAGTAATCTAATCTACTGAACCGATTTTGAAACTATTTGCGTTTGAGAGCGCAGTTCTTGAGGAAGTTTATAGGCTATGTAACATCACGCTATAAGCGACGGGAGTGAAGCAGTAACCAAAGATGTAACTTAGCGCGGATGCAACCGCGCTGCGGAAAGCTGGTGTTTAATAAACGGATTCAGATTGTCGGTTGGGCTCTTTAAAGAACAAGCTGCGGTAACCGCAATTGCGGTTTTCTGCGATAATACTTCAAAAAAACAAATTAACAGGTAGACTCTTGACCGCTATAATTGAGTAAATTATTGCGAATTTGCTTTATTATATCTACTGATGTTTGTTTTTTGGGTCATGGATCATAACAGTAATTAAAACAGATATTAGAGTTGTAAGATTTGTCCTTCCGTATTCGAATTATTTATTTCATAATAAATAAACAAGATCGCTCGTATTTCGATTAGACTCCCTTACTACTTCGCATAGGAAACCTAATCATCATCGTGCGCTCGCTGCGTCTTCATCAAGTAGAAGACGCAGCTGCGCAGAAAAAAAGCCTACCGATATTGTTACATGTTCCTTAAGAACGTAGTCTAGACAATGTAAAGAAAAACGCCGGATTATATATAACAGTGAATCTTATTTAAAAATGGGTCTGGTAAAGTAAACATATAGGTCAACGTATTGTAAGAGGTTAGATTCCGCGAAAATTTACGTCGATGTTTCTACTCAAACGTGATCAAGGTGTGATTCATTTATTGTACTGTCCGATGACGTTAGACGAAAATGAACAACTTAAGAAAATTAAAACCAATAATAGATAATGTACTTGTTTTAAAAAACGTTTGTACACGTGAGAAAATGTTCAGGATATAAAATCATACGTCATGTAACAATTCATTAAAACATAAGCAAACGGAACTACTGAAGCTGGAAGCCTAGTGATATTAATTCAAAGCGATGAAAATAAACTTACAGGTTGAACAACGTGGGCACGCTATCATACCAATACACACTGATGTGTACACTCGTGTGTGAGTGAATCATACTCTCAAAGATCCGTAAACTAAAGCTAACACGCACAAATTTTATTTACTGAATTAAATTTGTTTGCTCTTTAATTCTATTTGTTACAATTTGCATTGTCAATTTCTGAACTATTATGTGGAATACAAGCCCATTCATATTACAGGTGTAACTAGCATTAAAAGAAAATGAAAAAGGGTTGAAAACAAATCTTTCAGTCCCGTCATAACAAAATTTTGAATTGTAAATACTTACAATATTATATCAGTCTTTAAATCTCGTTTTATTTATTTGGTAGCACATAGTAAATTAAGAAAAAAATATTAATGCAATTTCTTCTGTTACTTACACATTTATACAATCATTCACGATACTTATATTTTCTTTTTCAATGAAAGGTTTATATCTCTCATCACGTTTAATAGTTTGAACGTGCCGTATTTTTATATTGTCTGGTTGAGATCATAAATCAAAATATTTTATGTTCACGCCGGAAAATAGCAGTAGTGTAAGTGCTTTGGAATAGCATATAGATGTCATTTGTCAGAGTCTAAATAGCTACGGTATGCATAAATTATATAGAAATTACATATTAGCTACTTTTAATTTTGTTTTATGTTTAATTTAGTATGTTTATTCACAGCACAGTTTTATTATTTTGAATTTTGAGTTTTATAACCACGTAACTGATATTTTGGTTAGTGATGAACTGTTGATTCTTCCAGCTTTGATATTACGGTACATTAATGTGATGAGTCTACCACTGACTAAATACAAAATCTTGAATATTAGTTGATCTATGAAGCTAAAATTTATAGGGTCCAAAACTTTATTAAATGGGTACTTTAATAAAGTTTTGGACCCGACATCCTGAATTTAAGGAAGACGGCACGTTAGTTACGTGATAGTATCATAAATAGTATTTGAAAATAGAGCGAGAGAAGGGAATTATTACACAGATACAATATCACAATTCGTACCATAACAGCATAATAAATTCATAATTTGGGACGACAGACCAAAACAACGTGTTCACGTGTGTTCACAACAAACTGAACTTATTATAATTGATATATATAAAGCTATCTGTTGTGTTCTGGGAAGCTTAGAACATCGGCGCCAACATTCTATACGTGTTATAAACAAACTGTATAGGCCAAAGATTCAACGTAGATGAAAGGTGTTTGGTGAAGCTTAAGTGGTATCTTTAGGCCGTGCAGCTCGAATTAACAATGAAAGTGCGTCATTATACTCCTAGAATAGAATGATGTTGTCTATTTTTTTGCTTTATACCATATTTACTAGTTTGATAGTCTCAATCGAAATATAGATTTGCGTTCATTGTACAGAGTTTGATTTTGTAAACACGAAAAAGTTGCTAGTAGTGAGACTACTACTCTATTTTAATATTTTGTATGTTTCTGTCTCGAACGCAGACCGAAGAAGGCAGCAGATTGTGTCCCAGTATCATACGAACCAAAATGACAAAAAATAATGAAAAATAAATTCAGATTTATATTATAAGTAACTAGACGTCCGCCCTCGCGTCGCGTCGGTATCAAAAGTGTCATTTGGTCTCACAACAGACGCCTACGGAAAATATCATAGCAATAGTGACGTATTGCATCATTCAATTTACATAAACGCTTAAAAGATTGAAATTTGGAAAATGACTGAAAAAGATATGTTAAAGATAATAAAATAATATAGCCTATGTTACAGGTACTATTTCTAGCTTTCTAGAGATAAAAGATTTTTTTTAAATTGGTTTCGTAGATCTTGAGTTAAATTAGATCAAACAAATAAAAATACAATAATCAAACCTTTTCTCTTTAAAATATTAGTTTCAATTACTCGATTTATGTGAAAAGGGACCTAAATAACAGCCTTGTGGTACGGCTCACGTTTATAGCCAGAAATTCGAGTGAATTTAAGTTTCACTTGTTTTGACATTTTCAATGGATGTCTGTGATAGCGGACATCAAACTCAATGAACAATTGCATACCGTGTGAAGATATTCCCTTCGTTTATTTACGTATGTGCAGGGCAGGATCTTGTGTTTAGTCTAGTGCTTTGTGAAGTCTAGATGTCAGGATGTTACATGCTTACGAATTAGTTTGAATGATATTTTGATCTTACCAGTAGAAATTGCTTGTTAACATGTTTTCTGACTACTTCACTTTGTAGATTCTGGATAGACATTAGAGGTAAAAAAAAACAGAAAGCTTTAATTTTTCTTCATCTTTGTGTTTTTTTTATCTGTGGTGTCTTATTAATATCTCATACATTATTGAATAATTAAATAATCTGAGACGCAACTTTCGACGTCTAAAGGCTACCTTTGTAGGTATAGGCAATGTAGCGTTCAGATTATTGAACCTTCCATTTTCCTACGCGTGTCTGTATTTGTCTTCTAAGAAGTATTTGCACTTAATAAATGACTCATGGTCTGTGATACACCGAAGAAATTGATGTCAAAATATAATATTGAAATTCAGGTTACTGAGAAATGTAATAGTGCTAAAGATAATTAATTGAAAATCAGGATTATTACAAAAATGTATTGTAAAACGAGAGTCAAGTAAACGGGAAAGGACTGGTAGTCTTGTAATAGAAATATTTTTAATCCGTAATATGCTAGTAAAGTTAGACCAAGAAACAAAAAATAACAAAGCGATTGCTTTTATCCATGAATCAAATGGCTCTTAAACATAAAAGTCGAACTTTATTAAATATAGGGCAGTAAATTTACACGCAAGTAGGTAGCGTTCTAGTTTACAAACAATAACATAAACAGCTACAACTAAATAGATAAATCCTACATTTTCCTTAATATCAAAGAAGTATCGTTAAATCAGTAAGTAGGTAAGTGAACAAATCATTGAACGATCAACACTATTTGTAACCCTGTCACTAACACTTCAATTCAAACAAACCATGTGTCAATAGGTGAAAAATTCCCGCTTTGTCGGCAAGATCAGTAAGCAATGACAAATAAACGGTACTTGTGTATAAAAGATTAATGTGTTAATGTCAACTTGTGACTCTATAAACGTTAGATTGATTAGGACGGGTTGTTGTGGTCCAAGATAAACGCGACAGCCTGTTAGATGATCTACTTACCTAGCACCGTATAAAAAAAGAACTTTGTTATGGTTGAAGTTCAATAGAGTCAAATCTTTCTAAGTACTACTATGATAATAACTAGAAATCTCGGCAATAATCTAATTAAAGTTTGATACGAATATAAAGGTCTTTAAAACCCTAAAGAATAATATACACACACAGTATGCAGGATGTCAGTGAAACTGGAGTGTTAAATATATTAAAATGAATAAAAGCATTAATGAACATGTACGAGTATTGTAAAAACTGAATTTATACTTCAACGAGGTATAAATTTAAAATTCTACAAATTTTTTTCTTATGCATAATAGGAGTTCATCAAGGAGCACTTTTAGGTCCCCACAATTAAAATTTTAACATTTATAAATCGCTTTTTCTCTCTTTTAGTACCACTAGACGGAGTAAACCGAGGTCGAGCGTACATATTAGGCGACAGACTATGTGACGCGCGTCGCCAATGAGCTACTACGAGTATGACCAGTAGGCGTGTTTACTAGATCGACTGATGCATGATTTACTTTACCTTAGCCGCATTTATTAGCTGGTTCTTTACTTCTACCTTAATTTGTTCGTCTAGTCTATCTTTATTATATGAGCGGAAGAGTGTGTTTGTTTAAACGCGCTAATCTTTGAAACTACCAGTCGGATTTGAATAATTCTTTGTGCGTATGATAGCCCAGTTCTTGAGGAAGGTTATAGGCTATGTAACATCACGCTACTGGCGATGGGAGTAGAGAGAAACCGTGCCGCGAAAAGCTAGTTTATTATATATATTAGATTTCGTAGGTGTAAAAGTTTGTGCTGTATATTTATTGTATTCTTCATACCTATGGTTATTTTGTCTTTGTTCTAAGTATTAATGTTTTGTTAAACGGTTAATTATCTTTAAAATTTGATTCGTATATATTTTATGTTGGATTAGTTATCAATGTTTTAATACTTAAAATTACATAGAATCTTTCTAGACATTTTTCGTATGTAGCTTATTTTTCATTAAAATAGGTAAATATATCATAACTTTTTGACTTAATTGTGAAAAAAACGTTAACCATTGGCTTTCGAATATTTCTAAGTAATTATTCAACAAGTTTTAATCGCACCAAATTGTCTATTACATCACAATGTGTTTTATGTTGTAAATAGATATCGTCAACCCGGTGACCTACTTTCTTTCAGATGTAATCCACTTTTAAATTTAATATTCTCATGTTTGCAATAAAAATAACAGAACTACTTATGTGCGCCTTCGAAACCCCTAATTACAAGGAGATTGCACTTTCGTCGACATTTCATTATTTCGGTCGACATTTTCACTCGTACGGCGCACCCTGCAATTAATTCTAAATGTCATATGATTCGCCCACTTCAAATTTATTTAAGTTGTTTACTGATAGCGTTTTAAAGTTTCACGTTTGGTTCAATATTAATTTTAAATTACTTATTCTTGTTATATAATAATACTAGCTGCGCTCCAGAACTTTGCCCGCGCGTATAATATGTTTTGTATCCCTCGGGAACCAGACCGATTTCGGGATAAAAGTAGCCGTATATCCGTCTCCGGCACCGAATCTATCAATTTTCATCGAAATCGGTTTAGGCGCTAAGTGGTAACAAACACACACACACACACACACACACACACACACACACACACACACACACACACACACACACACACACACACACACACACACACACACACACACACACACACACACACACAAACACACATACACACACACACACAAATTAAAAAGTAGATAAGTTCTTATTCAAACTATGGTGATAATACTTGTAATTAAAACTAAAAATCTTAAAATTACGTATAAAGCCATCTTAACCCTTACCATGTACTAAATATTACTATGAATTTTAAAACTTAAAGTTAACTGACGTATGAGCGTAGGTTGGCTATTCATATTCGTATTCGGTAACCGTAGTATAGTTAGCTTATTTCAAAACATTCGCGACTAACTTCGGCACCACAGACATAGGTATATCAAATTCGGCACCCAACCAGTGACGTATTTTATAATCATCTTCTTTCAAATCAAGCGTTTAGTTCTTTTCAAACGACTGCACCCGCGTTGGTCTAGTGGTTAGTGTAACTGACTGCGACGCCGGGTGTCGTGAGTTCGATTCCCGCGGAAGGCAAATATTTCTGTGATTAACATTTGTATTTGTCATTAGTCTGGGTGTTTCCTATGTATTGTAAGTACGTATTTACAAAATAAAAAAAGAATGTATATGTATTATATTTCAGTTATCTAGTACCCATAACACAAGCTCTGCTTAGCTTGGGACTAGACGACAGTGTGTGATAGTGTCCAAATAAAAAAAAAAACGCCATTCGCTTTGCGTCAGCACCACACACGTTAGCCCTCGACATTTGCACGCGGTAAATTTTACCGAAACAAGCCAACCCGGTCACTTGTTACGTAATACTCGTCCAAAAGGATCATTTGCATTCGTTATGTAGGAAAAAGTGCACCCGATTTATTGACACCGTTCATTTTGTTTTAATATTTTTTATTGGCAGGTGTAATGAACGCTGATCACTATCTTGAGCGAATTATGTGGAAGTAATTTTTATGTTTACGAATGTTGTTGCGATCTCGGAATATGGAGATGGTGTGAGGAATTGTAGAAAGATTACAAACGGTGGGTGGTAGAACTAAGGTAATGTAATGTTGATGCGTTGTAGGTAAACGTGTAAATACATTTAAGTTTTATTAATATTAAGTACATGTTTAGGTGTCTAGTTAAAGGAAGTTTAAGTTTAAAAAAATATATTAAATTAATAGCTTTTGAGAAGCAAATACGAACTGGACAGCGTAGTGTAAGACGTTTGAAGGTGGACACAGGCTAACCGAGGTAACTGGACGAACAGCTGCATCTAACGGATCAAGAATAGTGTTTATAAAAGTTCATAAAGAATGCTTAGGTTCGGCAGTACACGTCTTCACAGATAATAATGAATATATGATCATAATAGTATGAATAATGACGCATTGTTTCATATAATTTTACCATGTTTTAAATAAATTTGTGCTTTTACCAAACCTACAAAGACATATTCAAATAATTGTTTACAAAATGTATCTTTTATAAGGTCTCATAACCCTCCTACCCCCTCCCTTCTTAAATAAAAAAGTCGTTCATGAACGTTATAATAAATTACTTAATAACTAAACACGAGGGTACTCGAAGTCGACCGATGATTGCCGATTACGCATACAGGTGCGCGAGCGCCTCATTATTGTTCGCGGGTGGCCGCTAATGTCCTCCGTATTAACTCCCGCCCCTTGAATTTAACTGTCTGGAGTATGAGGAAATTCTATGCGACATACCAGCTATTTCGCGGACAAGTTTTTAAGTAAATACTTAGTACATCGTTATGATAGTGTGTTAGCAATAAAGGAATCAGGAAAGAAGGAGAGTGGATTGTGAATGAAGACTATGGATCAAATGAAGCAAAATACACAGTTTGAGTATTTCAATAATAATTATAATTTAATCTGAAGGAATTAAGTAATTAATTTTAAGAAAAAACCGAAAACATATTTTTACGGTAGTAGATCCACGCTGATTTCAGCATGAGTGGGCCGGACCGTCCGGGGAAGTACTACCCTCTCATAGAAGATCGACTTAAGAGTAGTAGTATCCGTACTACTGCGTTTCGTTCGGTGAGTGAGAGCGCCGGAGGCCCAATTTCCCCCCTTTCCTCTTTCCTCACGTCCCTTATTTCCTTCCCCTAACCCCATTCCCAGCCGCCATAGTGGAGGCCACCATACCAGCAGTTTAAAACGATAGCTTTTGGTATAGTGGCCGCCACTTCTGGATTCCACTGACTGCTTACCATCAGGCGGGGTGGAGTCACTTTGGTAGGCTATACTATAAAAAAAAAAAAAAAAAAAAAAAAAAAATGTACAAACTTAAACAAAACTAAAAGTAGCATTCCTCAATATAACTTGAACAAAGCAAAACATCAAATTTTCATTTTTGTAAAATTTTTCAAAAGGCTCTTAACCAATTGCCATTAAATTTATATGCAACCACGTTTGAAACATAACCTTACGAAAAAAAATCATTAAAATCCATTTATAATTGGTGAAGAAATCATGTAACGAACATATAAAAAAAATAAGACCCGAATTGAGACCTCCTCCTTTTTAAAGTCGGTTAAAAAAGAAATGCTTTCCTTAAGAAGCCATTGCAAGTTCAGAAGTGGCCACCACGAAAAGGAATTAAACTTATTCACAAGTTCTTAAAACATAATCTTATCTTATAACCTATCATACTAATGACTTAATAAGTTTATAAGATTCAAGTAGCACTTTAATGGTATGTAACTTCATCCTTACACGAATTAATGTTCATGATAAGACATTCTTTATATCTAAGTTACTAAGGTTTAAAATTGTCTTGTAATAGTCCTAGACTATAATCACGAAAGTTTGTTTGGATGTATGGATGTGAAGACATATGAGTATGCATGTTTATTACATATTCTTCACGCAAAACATTTTGGATGGATTTGAATGAAACTTCACAGTATTAAAGCTACATTAGATCAAGACATAGGTAGGTTATTTGTACGGTATTTCCGCGCTGTTTTCAGCATGAATGGGCCGGATCGTCCGGGAAAGTACTACCCTCTCATAGAAGATCGCCTTAAGAGTAGTAGTATCCGTACTACTGCGTTTCGTTCGGTGAGTGAGAGCGTCGGAGGCCCGATTTCCCCCTCTTTCCTCTTTCCTCACTTCCCTCATTTCCTTCCCCTAACCCCATTCCCAGCCTCGTAGTGGAGGCCACCATAGATACCAGCAGTTTAAGACGATGGCTTTTGGTATAGTGGCCGCCACTTCTGGATTCCACTTACCATCAGGCGGGGTGGAGTCACTTTGGTAGGCTATAATATATATATAAAAAAAAAAGGCTATAATTTATAATGATATATATATTATGATCATAATTAGCTAAATTTTTCTCAGTTCTTTATTTCTCTCTGCACCAAATTCTAATTTAACGCAGACGAAATCGGCGGGCAGTAGCTAGTTTAGCTATAAATGTCCTTTTGATTACTGGTTATATTAATGTACACAAGGGTTTGCGATTGCTCACTTATTAAGTTTATAGATGTTCAAAGTCGTAAACAATGACATAACACTGATACTTTGAGCTTTAGAACAGCTTACCAGCTCGCCATTATTAGCTTCAATATATTTACCCCCCGTTTCTGAAAGCCTGATCAACGTAAAATTAACTAATCACCAGTTAAATCTCATGTGAGGTACCTACTTAAAAGCATGCTTAAAGCATGGATAATTAGTTTAATTTTATTTAATTAGTTACTTAATAGTTAGTTACTAATTAGATCAAATTAAACTAATTGTTCATGCTTTTAGCAACCCAATTCGTACTTCATATGAGATTTAACAAAGTAAATTTTTCGCTGATCAGTTTTTCATAAGCTGGTGCTAAGTCTTTTAAAACAAAATGAAAAGAATTGACTTTCCTAAAATGTGAGATAAAACAACTTACGATGAGAATGAGATATCGTGATTCGTCGTCGAACCCCTAAAATAGATCTGTGAAGAATTGTATTCCTTTCTAGCATATAGTTTTTTGAAATTAGGAGACACTAATTGAAGATCAGCCAGATAACATTTGTGAGTGCAAAGAGCTCGATCAACGCAACATGTTGAAAATCTAATCAGTCCAAATACATTTTCGCGTGTTCATCTTATACCAAATAAGCATTGCGAACATACTTCGTCTCATTTATTTCAATGTTAGCTGCCACAGATGTAATAAAAACAGCTTATTCGTAATATAAAATGAAGTTTTGCGTCAAAGAAAAAAGCTGTTGTTGACTTGTCACCCATGAAAGAAGAATGAAATGAGGACGGAGAAAAAAGCGAGAGCAATTATGATTTCAGGGCTCTGACTTACGGCAAGAAGCGTCATAGTATAAAAACTAATACAACCGATATTCAATGAAAGTTGTACTTTTCTAGTCGATTCGGATCATTCATACCAGCAAGAACCTTCTATCACAAGATAACACTACCTACGGAGCCTTTGATTGTGAATTGCCCGTTGTATCAGTAATTAGTATTTGCATGAAATGATTAAGCTGTATTTTCTAAAACTAGCAACTTAGGTGAAGAGGTAATTTTCGTTTCGATAGAAAAACCCGGTCCCGTTATGGCTTGGCGCCTGTCTCACGTTAAGATCAGTCTGTACGTGAGCTGTTTATTTATTTTATTGAATATGGATATTGGCGGAAACTATTTACATGATTAATTAAAAAGAAAATGCTGAAGTCTTATTGTCCTTGATGAGAGCCCTTGTCTTGTAAGCATCCTGCTTCACTGTCTTTGTTTAATGTAAGTTTGCCGCCATGACGGATATTTCTAGTAGGTTATATTTCTTCTATACAAGTATGCAGTTTTTTTTAATTAGTTAGGTTTCCCCCATCTAAGCCAGTGTGGTCTCTGATCTATTATAATAATATGAAAATGTTCTAACTCTTCTCGTGGCTTTTCTAAGATGTGACGAAATGAATACCAGGTTATGGGCAACGGTATTATATGCGTTTTACTTATAAGTATTTACTATAAGTACTATAACTCTAGTCTCTATTAAAGCTAGAGAAATATCGATCCGGATAATAATCTCTATAAATTACGTAAAAGGCCTTAATTTCTATGATAAAATGCTCATTTCGCGTCAACTTTGCCTTAAAACTTCGTCCTAGGTTTAATTATAACACAAGTTGCGTAACATCTGAAGTGGTTGGAAGTGAATATTATTTTAGGAGTTCAGACACCGTGCTCTCGCTTCCTATAATATACCAATATCAACCATGTTACCTAAACGCTAAAGTTAATATTTGATTGTGTTATTTTTAAGTAGTTGTGTCCTTCTAGTTTTGATGTACCGTCACATGTCGCATATCACTCAACAGAGCGCTTCCTTTTCGACAATAATAAAGAAAAAAGTTTGGACGCGATTGAAGCCGTTTCAATAAAATTAAAAGGTGATAGAATGTTTGAAGCTTCGTGAATTTCTGTTACGAGAGATATTTTAAATTTGCCTCATTCTTAAAATACGTTGCGTCTACCTCCGCTTTAAATATTATGTAATAATCCATATAGATCAACAATAACAGCAATATGTTATTTTACACCTGTTATAAGGATTTATGTTTGTCGAGAATGTTTCAGGTTTGTTATATATGAGCACGACAAAAAGTTGTGTTATGTGGCGCCAAAATTTAGATTTGGCAAATTAACCTGTGGAAAAAATAACAGACACAAAAGCTAGATAACGAGAAAGAAGAGAATATTGTAGTAATTTGAATGATATTGTGTCTTTCCTTACATTTCTAACACGATATTACATGTTTCATTTGTTAAAAATAATTATGTGTTTAAATCGAATCGGCCTAAATACGAGATCATTTGGTATATTCTTTATTTTTATTTTAATGAACAGGTAACTTTTATTTATCTGAATATAGCGGTTTTAGCTATACCACTTGATTTACAAACAGTTATATTTTCGAAAATTAAAAGGATTAGTTTGTTTCTTGCTCTTAATCAGCCAACTGACTTAAAAGACTCTGTTTCTTTCCAAGTTTCATTCAAACGATAAACTCTATTCTGGCTATTGTGAAGTTCAGCCTAATTCTTTGGGTTATTGTTTTCAAAATTGTCTTATGGCTGTCGGTAGATACTTTCAGGCATTTTTCTTCCTATCTTGTGTGACGATTTTAAGTATCATTCAAATATAATTTGTTATACCAATATTTTCTTATTATTATTAGACGTTTCTGGTATTTACGATGATATTTAAGCGTTATAATCTGTTTCATCTTTCTTTCTACAAAGCGATATACGAAAAGCCTAGTTAGTAGGTTTATTGTACTATTTGTAATAGTTTATTTGTTTCCATTACTTTCTTCCCTTAATTTATATAATGAAATATCATAAATTATTCCTTCTGTTGCCATAATATCTTTATATTATGTAGTACAATTAATTGCAGAAACTATAAAGCATGATGTTTGTTTATGCGTATGGAAATTTTAATGTTTACTAGTTGTTGCCCGCGACTTCGTTTGCGCGAAAATTCAGATGTGTGTCTGTATGAGAATATTGCCTGCCTAATCTTACGTCAATCGTACTTTGTATCATTAATAAATATCAGTATATTCCGTCTCTATGGCGAATCCCATTTATCTAAATCTGTTTATCCGCTACCACTAAAACTGACGAAATTTCACACAAACTTGCGACTCCTATTTTTCCACTTAATAAGGGTAGTTTCTAAATATTAAAAAATAAGTAAATTTGGAAGTTTATATATATAAGTTTCATACAAACTTTGTCACCCCTTAATACCCAGGATGAATTTTGCAAAATCCCGTCTTAGCGAGCACCTATGTCCTTAAAGGAACCCCCATGCAAAATTTGAAACTCCTAGCATTTCTAGTTTCTAAGATTTTGTGATGAGTAAGTGACCTTTCGCTTTCGCATCAAAAATGATAGATAAAGTTTAACTGCAAAACAACTCGTCAAAATTATGTTATCTTCTGATGGTTGGACAAAATGGAACGAGTAGAGCAAAACAAAACCATTTTTATGAAGTTTTAGTTAAAACACTTAAGTTTTTTTTTTATTTTATAAAACAAATCATCATTATGATAACATCCTAAAACGTTCAATAGAGGATTAAGCTTCTAAAGGTAAGTCTTTGTCAAGGAGTAGTCTTAGTCTGCAGGTGACACAGCTGCTCGTTATCCGGAGGTCACCTAGTAGCTCGTTCTTTCTATAGCAGTAGTTTTGGTCTTTAGACCGATTACAAAATTAGTACATTGATATAAACCCATAACAAAATCGCAACAGTACCAATTACTCCACTCTGTCTGGTAAGGAGTCAGCGGTATCCATTAGTATTAGAAATCATCTCAAAAGCCATAATTGAATGGCAAACTGTGGCCTCGACTACAGCGGTTTTGTGAGATACTTTTACACGAGTTATGCCGATTCCCCCAATTCTGATCTGCTCTGGTTATTATTGTTCTTTGATTCCATTCTGATCCCCTACAAATGTAGTCATTCTGGTTTGATCCCCTAAGTTTTTTGATAGGTTAGTAGTAGTTTGTGTAATAATTAACTAAAAATTAAGAATAATTTTGCAACAAATTAATTATGACTTCATATTTTTGTTTATACAGATTTTTATTGTTTTTATATTCACGTTGTATTAGTCTAAATTTACGATAATTTTATCATTAAATGATAAAATAATCGTAAAATATTTATTTGTTGCCAATAGCTTTTGCAAAATTTACATTGTAAATGGCATTAAGTTACAACATAGTTACTAATGTCTAAACTAAAAACCAGTATAATAGGTTAATTTTACTGTTTAATATTGTTATTTCTTGTAATGTGATCGACCTAATTGTACCTATAAATGTCATTTGCATAACACTTGTATATACATTACTACCTACTGATATGTTTTTAAAATTTCATAACAAGTCTGAAATTATCGACTTCACTGTCATGTGTATTATGTAAACCTTCCAAAAACAATTTTCTCTGAATGATAATGAAATCTATTAATATCCGGTGTTTGATTTTAAAGAAATAGGTACGATACCCGGCAAGAAATAGAGTAGTTTCATATTATTATTATTAATATACTTACTAGGTCTAGATAGCGTTGTGTAGTTCTATTATTATTATAATAGTTAATAATGTAAAGTTAGTTGATTTGTCCAGCTGTAGGGCATCCCTACACCACATCACTGTGATGAAAAAAACACTGTTATTAAGACCCTTAAACTCAAACTCAAAGCATTTATTTCATTTTGATCATAAAGTATGATGCTTATGAAAAGTCAACATTACATGAAGTCAGCCAATTAGCCTACAGCCAGTTCGCTGACGAGGTAGAGCTGTGAGAAGAACTGGCAAGAAACTCACGCCACTCTTTTCAATCGTCAGATAATTACAGTTTTTTGTATGAGTTACGATTGAAACACTCAAGGCAACCAAAGAACCATACAAAGTAATTATTACAAATTAACCAATTAGAAAAGAGAGGATTTCAATTATTTAGTTTCATCTAGTATGGTAATTTGACTGCGTATTTTAATTAAAATGGTAAATGTACCTCCTGGTCACATTCAACGACAAGGTAATACTGGATTAAATATTAAATGTACCATATACCATGCCAAGATTGACCAGGCATCCCAAGTATAAGTAGTCTTCTTATTTAGAGAAGGCATGAGCTTTAATGACCACGCTTGCTTTAGCCGGCGCGGCGTTTCAGTTTTAGTTTTACCTATATTTATTATAAATCCGGGTTTACTCCTGATGTTTTCCTTTGTTTGTATCATACGTCGGTAATGTAAACTTAGGAAGTGCGTATGAACTTGTAAAAGTCATATCGATTCTTGTCATGTTACGATCATACAACCTCGTGATCACGACCCTTTTTACGACTCAGTGTTATGTGCTAATTCTGAAATATTACCACTGTATTTAACTGCAGTACTGTTGTTAATCAAGGATGTCGCAACTATACAACACAAGTTTCTGGAAAGTAGACCTAAAGATGAACACAACAGAAGTTATTTTTCTATTAGTATTTTCTCACCGCGTTCTTTTTTTCTATCATGACTAAAGTTCTACATTTTAAATAGACCAAAGTGCCTACTTATTTTATATGAACATTTCTTTTTCAATTTAGTACAACAAAGGTGTGATACGAAACAATATGCCAGTTGCTACACAAAATCCTATTGACCTCGATAATCGAAAGTATTTATTTAGGAAAGATCTATTTTCAATGTGTTATCGTTTAAAGTCGGTGAAGGAAATAAATATCATCTATATAGTGCTAGGTGTTTGTACCTGTTTGGTTTTTAATGGCTTTGTGATACTAATAACTGAGTAAGTTTATATTAATGTTGCATCTATTCCTTTTTAACGCGTTGTAAGTGTAGTGAATTAGTGATGATAATATACACTGTGTCCCTAACATTAATTACTTATTTTTTTAATTATTAAATAATGGGACTTTCTTTGGAGAGGAAGTCCTTTTTCGTGGTATGTATGTTACACGAACAAAGTTATTTCATTAATTTAAACTAGCTGTTGCTTGCAGCTTCGCGCGCATGAATTTCGATTATCGCATTTTTCAGACTAACTTTCATCACCTTATTTTTACCATTTCAAGCCACAAAAAGATACTTGCCACGGTCTATTCTATCTCTATACCAAATTTCATCAAAATCGGTAAAATGATTCAGGCGTGAAAGCGTACCAGACAGACGGACAGAGTTAATTTTGCATTTGTAATAGTAATATGGATTTTTAACAATCAGATTGATGAGATTGCTAGCCAATAAGCCTACAACCGTACAGTTATCAAATTTAAAGTTAGAACAATACTACTTATTTAAACTAATTTAGAAGTCGGTCGTGAAATCTTCACATTACTCAGTCTTGCACGATAAGCGAAAAGAAGAAAAGAAGAAACGAGAGCAAGATACTAAAGCCTTTATTCTTAATCACCAGATAGTTATAAACTTCAGCCAGTTATAATAATTTACGGTAGCTTTCAAATTAAAGCAACGAAACTATAAAATAACGTTTGACCTAATTATCATAAAATGTTAATTTATAGTAAAAATTTGAGCCTAAGAGGGCTCTCCAAAGAAAGGTCTATAGAATAATATTTAGTACCAATAATGGTACTGCAGCTGGATAATCTCTTGGTTGCTTCTTACAACATCTAAAGATGATAATACAGTTCTATATTCAAAACCGAGAATACGCGGTCAACCGTCCAACATAAAAACTAATTCATAGTCAGTTACGATCGTAAATTTAAAAAAACATATTTTTGTGCATTCAAAACGGTGTCAAGGGACACTAAGGAACAAACAACCACATCCCTTTGAAAAACAGTCCGCGATGTAACGGGCCCTCGACCGCGCCAGTATGTGTGGCAGACGTATTGGCAAAAAGCGGACTTGGCAATGTTGCCATATTCGTGATAACGATTATTATGCGACTGCTGCGAGCTTATCAAATGATCGTGTTCGAGTTGAAACTTACTTGTATTGGTGCTTAGCAACAATGTTGATACAATTATGTTTTAAAATAAAATATCAGTGTTAAAATGATGTTATATAAAATGGATATAGAGAAATATTAATGGCATCTGCACGAAAATGCAGAATAATGGTTGCAATATTGTGTTAGTTTATTGTTCAACATATTACACCACCCTCTTTTATTATGAATTATTATAATTATTAATAGTTCTACTTTAAAATGAATGTCAAAAGTATAAAATCATCAATATAAAAGGGAAAGGCCGCTTTTTATTGCTGTCAGTGGCAGACGAGCAATAGTCCACCCAGAGTCTCCAGCGTTGCTTCTGCAATGCCAGGGACTCTGCAAAGCAGCTGCCTACCTTGAAGGGAGTGGAGTAGGTTAAAAGATTGAGGAAGGTAAGGATAAAGGAAAGAAGAGAAATTGGGTCTCCGGATCTCTCTAAACGCTTACCAACTAAACACGACATCTCGAAAAATACTTGATCTATGATGCTCAAAATTAGGTACGCAGGTTGTTGTATTTAGGAGGACGTTTGCAACAGATCTGAATTAAGAAATCTAGTCGAACGATTGGCTAAAGAATTCAATGCTGCAAAGGATATTCTTGAATTTTGAACTTATTGACAAGAATTCACAGCATAGTTGCATTTAGCTGCATTTATCTGAATGACACTAAAAGATCGTCATCTGACATTTTGGCGGTCAAAATTAAGACATAGGTAATAAATACCACAGTTAAACTTGTCAATTGGCCTCAATGGATAAATTGCAGGAAAAGTCTCTCAGGGCAATTAACTACTCGATTTTATTATATGTAACGTGGAGCTGAATGAGAATGACAAAATATCGTTTGAAGTTAAAACTGATTAAGGTTAAAAGATAAAACCTAAAATTCTAAATTGGTTTTTTTAATATTTTATATATAAAGCTATGAAGGCACTGCCTACCGTGAAGGGAGTGTGATAAGTAAAGGGATTAAGGGAGGTGCTCCGGCACTCTCCGTATTCATTAGTTTTTTTAACTTTACGTGCAAAATAAGAAAGGAATCAAGAACCTAACAAACCGTTATAGCCAAGATGGAGTTGTAACGATACTTTAAAGAAGCCGTGTCACTAATTTCTTGATTCATAATATAGCAACGTCTATGAAAAGGTAAAAACGTATCAATTGAAGGCCTAAATTTAAACTAGTAGCGAAATATACTTAAAAAGATACCAATCCCCAAAGTCGTAATGGCTCAGTGGTGAAGGCACCCGCTTCGCAAATACAAGGTCGGGGTTTCGAAACCGGGCAAATACCAATGTGATTTTCAAATCATATATACTTTCTAAGTTTATCTGGACATTACTGACTGGCGGTGAAGGAAAACATTGTGAGGAACCCTGGACTTCTGAGGAAGTTTTAAAATCGCCAATCCGCCTTGAGCAAGCGTGGTGATCAATGCTAATACCTTCTTTGTATGAGAGGAGGCTTTTTCCTGCAGTGCGTTAATAATGGATCGATATAATAATAATAATATACCAATCCTAATATTGCTAGGATTTCATGAGCTAACTCTGAGATGACGTAACCGTCACCTAGCTAAGCTGAGTGTTGAGATCTATTCGCAGCCGAGACTAAACTGCAAATAAACATAACCAGCCATATATTATGCATGCCGGTAGTAAATCCTGTAATTGCCACTGTGCGGACATTAAAACGGATATTTAAATTTTAAATACGAAATGTTTTAACTTCTAAGAAGATTTGCTTGACCGACCGTGGAAATTTATTCTTGTTTAAACGACAAGTTTTAACTTTAATTTGGTACTAGGTACTAGGCATAATATAATCTAATTATCAATGATTATTATCTGTACAACTCTAGTAAATTTACTCCATGATGAGATCAAATCAGACCCAATGATATTACAAATGGAAAAGCACAGCAACAACATATTTTTAGCTAAAAGACTTCGGACACACTTTCAACAAAGTTATTGCACTAGTAGTTAATATTGTGATATTAATAAATCTAGGTTGTTTGTGATTAATGAGATTGCAATGAGATGATGAAATGAATGAAGATGAGCCTAGTTCTATAGAAAGGCTATGTAACATTACGCTACTGGCGACGAGAGCAGAGTTGTAAGCAAAGACGCGGGTGAAACCACGCTGCGGCAAGCTAGTAGTCAATAAAAAATTTGAACCAGACACATGAATATTTAGATTTTAGTTGTCTCATAAAAGTAAAGGCTAATAGAAGTAAATGTACATAACGAATTTAAAAATATAACACAAGTAGCAACAAACATTTCACACGAATAATAGTAAAATATATATATATATATATATATATATATATATATATATATATATATAAATAATCTATCTCAATAAAAACTACGTAGACTAGAGTAAAACGTGTCGGAACCAACGCAGACGTCGCGCCGTCTAATTGGAACCACAGAAATATCTAGACGACATTTTATGTGATTTATAAAAATTCCACAATTTAGATATATCGGTATAAACATGTTAAATGCGGTTCGGGTAATCCAACGATTCAAATCAACATACTTCTTTCTTTCATCTTCACTATTAAACGTCATTGCATTTTAAAAATAATGTAATTTATTGTTTTTGTTATGGATGCAACCTATTTCTGTCTAAACAAAGTTTTAAGGTCTACAGAATTATTTAATACATAAATAAATGATAAATAGAAAATAAAATCACGTAGACTTAATAATCATAAAAATCCATATTAACAATATAAATGCGACAGTAACTCTGTCTGTCTGTCTGTTACGTTTTCACGCTTAAACCACTGCGGTTCATTGATGAAATTTGATATAGAAATAAAGTTCAGGCAACAACGCAACATAAGCTATTTTTTATCGTGGAAAAATGGCTTAAGGGATTAAAATAGGAGATGAAAGTTTCTTTGAAAAATCGTCAATGACTAAACAGAGATTTAAGCGACAATCACGCGGGCAGAGCTGCAGCAGCACAGCTAGTAGATTAATAAATAGTAATAATTTCCAAGATTATAGAAGACTTAGAAAGTACATATGAATTCAAAAATCGAACCATTACGCCTACGTGATTTATTCCTTTAGCTCTATCGTATCAGATGTATTTCTATTACATCAGTTTATTGCAATTCGAGGCTAAGTAATCAATGGCATATAAATACATGCAATTAATTATACCTGTCAATAGGACGACAAGTTCAATCTCGTAGAATTAAACTGATTCTAAATAGTACGCGTCAATGAATTGAAAAAATACCAGGATTAGTTAATACACTTGATAAAACAGATATTAATAAGGAAGATAAATAAATATTTTATAGGAAGAAGCTTAAAATCTACGAGCTTAACACTCATCAGAACAAGATTGAGAACATGTTTTTTAAGAGTCTCATACATAGTCATCATTCAAAAGTAACACATTCATATCAACCCATAGATATTATTATAAAACCTGCAAAAATATTTTTCTGTTATCCATTCTAATATTATAAATGCGAAAGTAACTTAATATATATTGTATGTATACTGTATGCAATTGGTATAGAGATAGACTAGACCTTTAACGGGAAAAATAGAGGATGAAAGTTTGTATGAAAATTCGTCAATACATAAACAGAGACATGTTAATGTTAATAACCGACATTCACGTAGGCGGGCAACAGCTAGTAACCAATATATTGTTAAGATTGGCGTCAGAAGTTTACGATAAATACGTTCTAGTATTCAAGTAAACAGAATTTGAAAAAGCAGACAGTCTGGGAGCTTAGTCAGCATGATATTTGTAACAGGGACGGGTGCGGATCTACGCATTAATTGCGAGGCCACCATGATACCATTGTCGACGACCATCGACCCACGAATCGCTAAACTACTGCTGTTTCTATATGTTTAGTGACTAGACGTTGAAAAAAAAGTTTCATTCAGGCTTAAAGCAAACACCTACGGAAAATAGCATTGCAATAGTGACGTATTGCATCATTCAAATTTACAATGGCTTAAAATATGGCAATTTTGAAAATGATTGAAAAAATATGTGAAACATAATAAAATATGTTTCTCGTCCTATTTGTGGCTTTCTAAAGGTGTTTTTTTTTAAATCGGTTACGTAGATCTTGAGATTAAGTTAGATTAGTTTTTTGGTAAACAAACATATACATATAAATGTATGCTAAAGCTTTGATACCATAGTAATAATAATAATAATAATAATAATAATAATAATAATAATAATAATTTATTTCACCACAGATACAATATTGGTAGTACATAATAGTTACACGTTTATAAACTTACTAAAAAATAAAGATTTACAAAGATTTTCACTGTCATACAGTAAGTGGTGACCAGCACCTTAGCTAAGTTGTGTAAAACAACTTGTATTAAAGGCGCCAGGCCTGTAACCCTGGTTAAGAAGTACCAACATATTAGTGACATAGATAAGCTATTTATTTTTATATCTTTTTATAACACAATATTTTTAACTATAAATAATTTCAATAGATGTGTTTAATAGTGAAATAAAATAGAATAATAGCCAATAATAGGTAGGAGTAATTATAACAAACAATAAAACAATTATGTGTCTCTCTCTCTGTGTGTGTGTGTGTGTGTGTGTGTGTGTGTGTGTGTGTGTGTGTGATTGAGTCTGTGTGTGTGTGTTTTTGTGCGCGTGCGTGTGTATGTGTGTGTATGTCTACGTTTTTATAATATAAATAAGTTATTTGGCGGGGTAACTCTGATTCCAATAAGGTTTAATTTATTTACTCATATTAGTCTAGTATCCGTAGCTAACGGTATGATACCAATAACTGTTCTGTTTCCTGGTAGTTAATGTTTAGCAGATAAGTGGTGATCTTCTGTTTGCATGCATATTTTGGAAGTGGATATATTTGTAGGATCCTATTCAGCGTATTGTAGAGCTGAGGCCCTAAATAACAGGAGAAACGTTGGGTAAATGAAAGGCTGCATTTGTAAGGGTGGGATACTTTATCATTACGTCGCTGTGTAATTTCTTTGTATGGAGTATGTTGGTGTTGATGTGAGACGGTGGCGAGAATAAAAAGTTGTCTGACAGTCAGTACCTCGCAGGCTTTATATAGTGTTTCAGTTGGGAAGAGAATCGGGCGGAAAGTACTGACTTTTAGTACGGATCTTTGAGCTCTTTCCAACTTTAGCATTAGAGTCTTCGGTGCAGTCTTAGATATGACCAAATTACCTTTTAAACAAAAAAACTAGATTAAAATCGGTTCATCCGTTCGGAAGTTACGATGCCACAGATACACTCGTCAAACTTATAAAACCCCTCTGTGTTCGGCGGAGGTTAAAAAGTCTAGATGTTTAACTGAACACTAAAAAAATAAGTTAAATAAATATTCAAACTAACAAAGTGAACTAACGGTTTATTTTATAATATTATGAAACAATTCAGTGTTAACAAACTATTGTAATGATTATGAGTTTATTCTCAGTGCGTTTTCGTTTTGTTTTAGCATTTATAAGACACGTGAATTATAGCGATTTCATATTATTATCTTTAACAGACTTATTTATTAAGAAAACACTGAGGAACTCCAACGTAAGGTTCTTTAAGGAAAGAGTCAAAAAGTTTTTGCAGGGTTTGCAACATGTAAATGATACTTCTAGTGTTACAAACGTTCATAGGCTACGTATGCTTATTTGTCACATTAGTGTATAAAATAAAACAAAGCTAGACACACCAAAAGCACATAAATTTCTTAGGGGTGAACTGTACTAGCATTAAGATTTGCTTAAATTGTAAGCAAATGCGCATCACTGTGATTCATGGGAATCAAGTGGTTAGTGGTCAACCTAGTGTCAGGATTTGTTCAGGTCGTCAATAATTTATTATAAGGACATCCGACTTGACCCGACTTAACATACACAGTAAAGAATCCTTACGAACACTGAACTATGATGCTCGACAGTTTCTTAAGTAAACTGCTATTTAAACTGCTTGACTGAATTTCATTAGAATTAAAATGAAAGAATTAGAAACAATAGCCCATTATATGATAAATATAAAATACAATGAGATGTATAAATATAAAGATGTAGCAACAAAATCTTAAAATATATTGAATGAAATTACGGTTTATGTATTTCGCGTACCTACCCATAGTGAATGTTAGAACATTTCCATGATTTAAATACGGTATGTCTTCTATACTGTGATGTAACTTAAAACACAAAAAAAAATTGCAAATAAAACTACAAATTAAAATTAATTACACTTAAAATGATTTTAATTTAAACATCTTGGTACCTGCTGTGTTACAACAGACTATGTCGGACTAAGTATTTGTATTCATTGAGGTTTTATTAACGTTTATTTTAATGGACTCGGTTGTTGTTGGAGTTTAATGGACTCTAAGATAGATAGATATTCAAATTTCTCATCAACATCTTTTATATAACAAATGTATTTAAACTGTTAACGCATTTCAAAGACATACCTACAGCACTCGTATAATTTAAATATAAATAAAAAAAACTTTAAAATATTTCTTTACGGAAAATTATTTATTCTTTAAAATTTAGTTTTCTCGAAGAGAATATTACTGTAACTTGGAAAACAAACACTGCACTCCTCCCACCTAATGATAAGCAATACTGTAGTTCACTTGCCATTTATACATCACACGCAATGTCGACGCTCCGGCAATTGTGGATATAAGTTTTAATCTTAATACGAATGTACCTAATGCAATCCATAGATGTTAAATGCATACTCAACGATGATCAAAATTAAAATTTCAATTACATGTATTTTATAAAAGTTACAACTTTATTAGCACACTAATGAACTATCTTATAAAGTTAGCGTTGATCGTAAAACGTAATAATTTTACCTATGTTAATATAATAGGACAGTGGAAGCAACGGAGCGAGACTGCCATAATGGAGGTGTGGCAGGGCGGAACGGCATGTTAAGAGTGCTGTTAGATATACTAAGACCGAAAATTTTATTATTAATTTGTCTCATACGCACTTAGTGATATGAGGAAAAGATTGAAGGAGCTTCACGCGTATCATGGTAATATTAATCATTTTGATGTTGATGTGGACAATAGTATCTAATTTTAATTTGTCTTTGACAACTTTAAAAATTTTAAATTTAAAAAGCTTTTATTTGAAATCAAAAACAAATTTATAATATTCTATGATGAATTTAAAGGAGCTAAATTATATTCATAGAATCACGTGCAGAAGGCTAAACATAAAATAGTGTGATTCCGCGTTACACTTTTTAGCTGACACTGACTATATAATGTAGATATTTATTATTCCGAAATGAATTAGACAATTTTCACTGGCGTTATCTTGTTATTAAAGACAAGATGACAGGGTGCCATACTCCACTAACCATTTCACTATGGAAAAACCCAAAACATCTTACGCACTAACCGAGGCAGAAAACTATGAATTTGTTTTTATAATTCAAAAGATTACACCATAATGTTTTGTGTATAAATATAATATGTTAAAATATTAAAACAGTGTAGTACAAATCGCTGCACGATACAAGGCAAGATTAAAATGAGACAGTAAATATTCATTTAGAAGCAAATCAATGGACTACAGTTCCAAATGATTACCACTGTTAAGTTAAAAATAATAAACATTTGTAAGGAAATAAATCGATTTACATGCAACTCCCGATTTCGACAGCTCAAAATAAATGTTCTTTTAAGTTAAGAGTCACGATTTAGATTTTCGATTCGAAGCAACAATTTATGTTGACTAAAAATTGCTTTATGTCAAATAATTTATTGGGCCTCAAATTCGGGTAAAGATGTTTAAAAATATAAATCTACCATTATTATCTGTATCTTGATATTGGAATGCAACTTTACATATAATCTTGTAAAACCAAAAGTTGCGACAAAAACAGTATTGTTTTTAATTTCAATAGATACAATTTTTTTATATTATTCTGAAGATACTAAACAAGAACATTTTGTATTTTGTGACATATTATTACGAGTAGATGTGAAATGAAAGTATTATCACGTATTTGGACCATTCAGGCCTTCGTTACTTTCAGTTCTTATACCATTTGATGTTTACAGAAGGGGCATTATTAACTTAGAACATAATAATATTAGGAAAAAACAAAATATAGAGTATGCCAAATATTTACATTAACGACGTTTGGTAGCAAGCATTAAAATAGTATTAACGTTAGTGTGCAAATTAATTACTAGATCATAAATATATCACAGTGCCAGGTGACTTACAAAGTAGAGACTACATTTGACAAATCTTAGGATTTCGTAATTTGTATTACTGCATTTTTTTATACCTTATGGTCTTCAAGAACAAATCAAGCATAATTTTAATAAAAACTATTAAATCATGCTTAAAATTTTGTTTACATAATAATTGGTCAAAATTAGAGATGTAGTTTAGATTAGTCTGTCAAACGCTTTATTAAAATCGTTAAAGAAATATTTTACGTGAAAATTAAACAGAAATGGTATTACAAAGTTATAAACATATACACGGTAAGGTGCAAATTGCGAGATCATTGATGAAGATGCCATAAGATTAGAGATAAACCAGGGCTTAATCGCAGATTATTCTTAATCTCCTCTTGTCGAATGAATTATATAATTATTAATATGAATAATTAAAATTGATACAAAACAACAACGTAAACTATCCGATATTAAAATTAATCTGTATGTTATAGCCTTATCTCTTTATGCGGTTTATACACTCTAACTTAGTTTGTTTAAGTTTAGATTAACATAAAATTATTCATGGATGAGTTACCACATGGTATAGTTTTACCAAATAATTTTGCTGAGGGTAAAATTATTTTTGATGTTTTTTTATTGCCTAGTGTAGCAGCTGAGCCAACAGCCCACCTGATGGTAGGTAGTAACTGTCGCTCATAGACTTCTGCAATGCCAGGGGCTCTACGAAGCTGACGAAGCCGCTGTCTACCGTGATATTAATGCTCTCTTTAAACCACGTTTGAAGAAGGACATGATTGTTGTTTATTAAAGTTTAGTCCAACATACTCGCCCGTTGTTATCTCACTACAGCAAAAGGTCTCTTCTCTTATAGAGAAGGCATGAGCATTGATCGCTACGCTTTCTGTGCTGATTGGCGATTTTAGACTTTTTTACAAGTTTAGGTTTCCTTGCGATGTTTTCCTTCACCGTATGTCATTGAGGTCTAAGACAAATTTAGAAAGTACATTATCAACTTAGTGGAATTCAACATTCTGCAAATTTATAATTTTGGGGGAAATGATCATTCAACATGTTGGGAATTCAACTTTATGGGATTCAACATTCTTGGAAATCAACATTTACGGAATACAACTTTACGCAAATTCAACCAAGGATGATTTTGCCCGGATTCGCATCCACAACCTCCAAAGTTGTTTTACATTTTAATAAATTTGGTAGTGTTGTTATAATAAACCAGCTGCAGTATCGTACGTAAGTGCTATTGACAGGCAGCGACACGTCTCAACTAGAGCGTACAATGACGTCACCCATTGATTGCGCCGCAACGGATCATCTGCGTTTAGCATTTTATTGAATTTGGAGGTCTCTTGCGAGGTGATTTTTTTTATATGCAGAAACATTTTTTGCAATTATTTTTTTAATAATTGTACTTAATGAGTTTACTTTAGTAACTTATTAACGACAAACAAATATAGACAATAAAATATTTTTATTGCACACAGAAAAGATAAAGTCGAAATGGCACAAGAACAGATTGAAGTTATAATTTAAAAATGCGAATACGATAATAGTAATTTAGAGTATTTTTTTATATACACTTGTCTAGTTGTACACATACGTGGAGGTAATTATTCTCAGTTGATAGTACCAGTTAACTGACGTTAATAAGACATAAGTTGGTTCAAAAGGTATACTGATGCAGAACAACAGTATCGTTGTAAATCTGTATTAACTTTGCGATCGAAGTTATGATTCCTAGAATATCGTTAATGTTAAAAGCCGTATACCTCTATTCGTGTAACGCAAAGAGATTTAGCACCAGTGAATATAGTTCTGCATAGCTAAATCTTTCTAACGTGATATAAATCATTATTATTATCGTTGTTGGGTTTGTAATATAGGGACACCAACATTCAGTCTTCTTTATGCTAGCATTAGATTTTTTAATTACGACTTTATAAACTGTAACGATAAATATGACAGTTTATGATCGTAACCACATGCACAAAAGTGCATTGTGTAGAATACAGATGATTAGTTATTCGTACACTTACACAAGTTGGAGAACTCGTTTTCTTAGTTAACACGAAGAATGGCAAGCAGCTGATACTATTGTCGCCTATCTCGATCACATTTACAACAGAAATAATGAAACTAGCACATTTAAAATTGGTTTAGTATTCATTACCTATATCGAAACATCTTCGTTTTTAGACTCACTCAGTTCTATATTATGGCTAAAGTTTTTTTTTTTTTTTTTCAGCCTATCTTCCACGTTTCTTTGTTATAGTGTTCTACTTTTAAATATTAATTGCACTAATGTTTCGTATTTTTCTTTTTGAATCTGGACTCATTTTTCGTGTTTCGTTTCATAAACAAAATGTGTCAAGGATTTGTTGTGAAGAAAACATATTTTTATGGAACTCGAAACGATGTTACAATATTCTTCGGACATTAAACGTTAATAATATGCAAGTCGAACAGAATTTGTGTCCGGCACAAAGGTTCCGTATCTCTTTCCTACCCACCTGACCGTTTATGAGGGGTGCATAAATGAGGTTGCCTCTGTAGGTGGCGTGCGTTTAGTATGTTTTGCAGCGGCGGCCACGGTACTCTCGACCACTATTCACTACTGAGCCTAAAATGGACTCATAATGGCTACTTGTTCCTCCGATACACCTGCTGCCATCGCATATTTGTTACCGGTGCGTATTTGTGTATTATATTCAATTCGTACGCCTGGCACGGCTCGCGTCGCGTTCGATACTTAGACATTATAAATCTATGCATGCATGGTGGCCACATGGAACCTGACCGAACGTACTAATACCAATAAACTATCGATAAATGTAATCTGCGGTACCTTACGTGTCCTCAAGTTCCATGCGACCGGATCGTCGGCTCGTCCTAATAAAACACTGAACACTCACTGTAACCGGGCTTGTAGACGGCACGTATCCTCTTAATCAACTTTCCTGTCCTCTTGAGGGGTGGGCCGAGCGCGACCGCAGAGTGGCCCCGTCTCTCCGCGAACACGATATAGTTGCGTCTATTCTTCAAGGGCACTTCGAAGCGCGAGGAGCAGTCGAGGCGGTCCGCGGGCAGCTTGAGCCGGATGACGGCGTGGTCGCGGGGCCAGTGCCCCTGGCGGTGCAGCACGCGGCGCACCTGCACGGTGGCCGCGTCGCTGGCCAGCGACTGCACGCGCGCCTCGAAGGCGGCGGGCGCTCGGTAGGCGCGCCAGGCGACGTCGGCTCGCTCGCAGTAGAGGCGGCGCGGCGCCGCCAGCCCGCCCGCGCACCACAGGCACAGCACGGCCCAGCACAACGCCGCGCGCCCAAGAGTCCTCATCGCGCCATCGCAACAGCGCTCGCTCGCTCGGTCGCCACTTCGCTTCGGTCCCGTTCGCGCGCTATGTTTCCCCGAGAGCGGTCGGCGCGCGACTGGCCCCACTGCACTGAATCATTCCGCCGCCCACACAGAAATAGTCGCGGTACGGACCGAGCACGCGTCGCTGATTTATCTCGTCCGATGATTAATTTGCGCTTGTTATATGTAATTAGTGGGTACCATGTCGATTGTTTGATTAGCGGTGCGTAAGGGGTGCGCTCTCTACGCACACCACGCCATTGCCGCAACTTAATTACTTTTTTTGTAATTACTAATATTTTTCTACGCTTAAATTAGGTAAATTTTTTTTTTTTAATACCTGTAGCGCTTTCAGTGCTGCGTGCAGAGTGGTCCTTTTTAAAGCGGTTTTCCGCCAATAAAAAAGTACGAGTTCCTCTAGAGCAAGTTGTCTAGTAAAATGCACTACCTATTGTAGCAGAGATTTTCAACTAACGACTTTCGCTTCGTAGCAACATCTACGGATATGTTGTAGCGCGTAGGCATGCCGTAGCTTTGACCTCTGCCGTAGAGCCACGACCTTGTGATAATTTCAAAACATACATTTATATTAAAATAAACTTTTATGGAATTTACTGAATATCTTAAAAATATATTAAAATTCATCTATTTTTTAATATCTTATCCTCTCTCGCGTTGTCTTCTCAAGACATAAAAGTACAACAGTTAAAACTAATAATATACTGAAATATTAAAAAATCTATTAAATATTAGGGAAATACCCGTACCTACTGGAATATTTTGCCGTATAAACAGATAATTACTATATTTACAACAATAAGTAAACAGCTTAACTTTGGGGTAGGTATTCCTAGAACGGATTGGTGCAACGTATTTAAATGCAAAAAGCAATGTATTAAGACCGTATAAAAGTATTATTTATTGTAAACATTTTATTTATCGGCTGCAAGCTTGATGCAACAATAAAACATTGCTTAACAAACTATTGGCTTAAAATGTTGTTAATGAACGTTATTTTGTAAAATGAAAATTGGCTATCTGGTCATTGGCCTAGATAATGAAACCGCACCGTATGATTTCTTGTACTTAGGTGCTGTGTGAGGTGACTGTGGGATTATCAGCTATCAGGCAGCAGCGATACCTGCGAAGTAAATATAAAAACTAACTGCCCTCCACAGTTTCGCCAGCGCTTAGAATATATGTCAGGAACCAGACCGATTTTCGAAATAAAAAGTAGCCGTCTCCGGCATCGAATCGAATAGTTTTAGCTGTACTCACACACACACATACACACAACTTCGCTTTTATAATAATATTAGTAAAATATTTTACCTTACTGCAGACAGCAAATCGCCTGCCAAGCGGAACATGATCTGGTTGTGACAAACTTCTACTTTTGAGTTAGGTTTGTAGATAGTTCAGCTAATTTGAGACTAATAGATAGGTATATGAAAAGAGTTTTTGATTTATTTCATCATATCAGCCTAAAGACGTCCACTGCTGGACATAGGCCTTCCCCAATTTTCGCCACCGTGGCCGGTCGTTCGCCGCCCTCATCTAAATTAACCGATGTGGCTCGCAGAGTTGCTCTCTGAAGTGGCAATGGCAGGACACATAGTGGCAGGACACAACTGACAGCTGTTGTGGCAGAAAGGTTCTAGAATGGCGACCAAGAAGCGGCAGACGCAGCGTGAGCAGACCTCTCAGAAGGTGGACCGACGACTTTATAAGGGTGGCTGACAACCGATGATCTATTTACCTTAGCTAAAATACCTAGTAGTTGAAGTGGTAAAAATTAGGTACTCGAGATATAGACAGCTACTTCAGTACCAGTGCGAGGTAAACAACAACCAGCAATAAACTTATATCCCGAAAAAATTTCGTATCATTCCCTGCACATATATACTATTATATAAAGCGAAAATGTTTGTTTGTTTGTTTGAACTCGCTAATCTCTGGAACTACCAGTCAGATTTGAAAAATTCATTTAGCATATGATAGCCCGGTTATCGAGGAAGGATATAGGCTATGTAACATCACGCTACTGACGGGAGCCGAGTAGTAAGCAAATATGCGGGTGAAACGGCAGCGCGGCAAGCTAGTATGTAAGTACTTAGTATTTCTTTATAAATGTCTTATTTTTTATGTATAAGTTATATTATTGCCAAGTTTTATTAAAATCTGATGTAGTGTTTATGTTTGCTATCTCTCCATACAAACTTTCGCGTTTAGAGTATAAGATTTTTAATACAAAATTTCAATAAAACGGCACTTCCACTAAGAAACTAGACCTTAGTACGGGTGACGTTTTTTTTTAAATTTAAATTTTACTATTACTTCAAACCCAACACTAAAGCTTCCTCTATACCTGGAATCTTCGGCCAGTGTTTCCCACAGGAATGAATGATTGAGACCTAACGGTCCCTGAGACCAATTGCCTCATATCCGGCCAAAAAAAGATAAACAGAGTATTTCGGCACCATCGGCACCCTTGTACCCAGGTAGGCAGTTCATTCATAATAGTTGTGAATGACCGATCCGATTAGAGGTTCGTGGCTGTATGGAGGAACGCTTGTGTGTAATTATTAGATGTCACACAATAAAAAGAAACATACGACTCGAATTGATAACCTCCTCCTTTTTGAAGTCGGTTAAAAATGTAGAAAATTGTACCAACAACAAAGTGTTTTTTTCTGATCTTATTTATTTTACTAGTACAGAGAAGTGTAGTAGGTAATCATTTTAATAAAAGTCAACAATATTCATTTTAATTTATGTAATGAAGTTCATATTTTTTTATTTTTTGTGGCTTGGCAAACATAATGACATACTTTCGCATTTAAATTAAACTTAAAATTAATCTACCTAGTTAAACATATTTAGTTATTTTATTAACAATGGTCAGTTTTAATTCTTAGTGACAGAAAAAAAAATAACTATTTTCAAATAGGTATTGTGAACTGTTCAACGCCTGTACCTAGTATTAAATAGTTTCATATTAAAATATATACGGAATCCAAACTCAAACAAAGTTACCATTACAAAAACCTTCGGCCTCGGACCCGGTGGCACCTTTTGTATGTTACAACTTCATTGATACAAGCACGTGCGTACTCTGTGAACGGAGTCGTACCTGTCGTTTGTACATATTAGCCGGCAATAAATACTTTTTTGTACTATATTATGCCCTCGTGATAGTTGAAGGTAATAATATTTCTTAATAATATTTCAACAACTACACGCAACGTCATCTAGACCCAAAGTAAGCATATATTATACCTTGTGTTATGGGTTCTAGAATGCGGATATACATACTTAAATACTTTTTTTTTGTAAATACATACATATTATACATAGAAACACCCAGACCAATGCAAATAGACATGTTCATGCACACAAATATTTGCACTGAGCGGGCATCGAACCCGCGACCTATGCGTGGCAGTCCATACACAGTACCACCGAACCACAGAGGCTGTCAAAGGTATATTAATAATTGCTACTGGTTTCTGCTATGCACTTACTTCGGTAGATTCTTACCTAGTTTTAGAGTCTTCGCCGTGTGGTCTTAGACCTACACCCATCTCATGTCCTTTCCTGAGTGACGTCATGGTCATAATATAGCATAGTATTGTTTAAGTGACTAAAGAAACGTTGAGTATCGGTCGGCAGCGTTGTTGGCGTACAAGATACGTTTTACGATGTAGTAGCAAAATGTTCTAATATCCAAAACGTCATCGTCATTCTTATTACATTCACCAATTCGTCTACCAAGCGTGTGAGCTATAGCAAACTCTTCTCTAATATGTCTAACAGCGAACATTTTTAGACTGAGTGCATTTATAGAAAAGACTATTATATAAATATTATCTATACTAGTATATAATTCGGAAGTGTTTGTTTGTTTTAACGCGCTAATCTCTGCATCTTCTAGTCGGGTTTGAAAATTATTTTTGCGTATAATAGCCCAGATTTTGAGGAAGGTTTAAAGGCTAGGTAACATCACGCTACTGGCGACGGGAGCAGAGCAGTAAGCAAAGACGCGGGTGAAACCGCGCCGCAGAAAGCTAGTCATATACAGAGTGTATACGACGGTATGACATTAAATGCAATTACGTATAGTATGTGACATTATAAAGCGAGACAAAAAAAAATCTACTAAATATCTTCAATAGTTTAGACACAGGACAATTTTTTTAATTTCTTTAATTCTAAATTAACACTATGTAAGTACGTCAAACGGTCACTGACTTAAGTCATAGTCCACGTCGAAGGATAAACGTTGCCGTTCATTACAGTTCAGTGAACTTGTCATAATAAAATGGTGTATTACTTCGTTACTATTAAAATATTATTTATTTTGTTAGAAAATTTCAAATTTTTGTTTTTCGTCAAATTATTTTTGTGATTAATTAGAAATCATTATATGGGCTAGTAACACCTGCCTTTTCATTTAATGTCAAACCGTCGTATACACTCTGTATATATATATAATATATGCTAGTCATTTTTAAATGAAGAAATTATGACTATATTGTCTATGATCATAGTTTATGGAATACTATTTGACAGCTAGGGTACAAGTAGGATCATATCAACACACTATCGTCGTAAACGTAGCTCTCATAGCAGATAGAGATAGAGATAACACGGATAAATCGTAATCCATCTTAATGGTATATGACGTTTATATGATCATTATGTAAAAATGAAAAACTGTTCATATCCAGTTTTTCATTTTTACATAATGATCATTTAATAATATTTTAATATGATAATGTAATATCGGCCTTAGGCAAACATAAAGCGTACCTGTTCATATTCCTTATTAACTAATAGTTAAACATTTGTTAATAACTAAAACTTAATCTAACACAGGTGTTACACCTTCTTTACAAATACCTAAAAACAATACCTCAAGTCTTAACAATTTTACACCTAAGCTTCACTAATTACAAACAGGTGTGTACATTTAAACATAAAGATTTAAATGAAATGAAAAGAAATGTAAAAACAAAACAATAAACAAAATCCGTAAGGTGTTTTCGACGGGTATTGTTTGACAACACGTGTTCGCAATTACCCCTACGAGCTGTGGGAACGTCGAAAAACAATAAAATTGTTTGACAAAAATGAGTTTTGTTTTATTATACCTTTTATTTAATGTTTTGTGTAAATTTGTTTGATGTTTGAGCGGTTAACTGTTCTGTGACTATCTATTGTAACTTTTAATAATCAGGGAAGTGCATTATAGCGTTTTGTGATTGCCACGATTAGCAGGCGGATTGGCAATCGCAGTGGTGGCTTTAATGACGCTGCTTACTGTCTTGTGATAGAAGAATTACTTATTACCTTTGCATGTGATTGCTTGAGGTACGCCATCCCTTAAACTTTTTCTTGGTCGCCACTTAACAACAGTTTTACTCTATGTTTTCAACTATGAAATATTTTTTGTGATGTAACCACAAGAAAGCTGGGGTATTACATTGAAAATGAAAATAAAATTATATTTTATTCATATAGGTAAATTAAATTCACAATGAAGGTTAAAAATTACAAAATGTCAGTCAATTAACCTACAGCCAGTTCGCTGAAGTAGCGTAGGACATGAGAAGAACTGGCAGAAACTCAGGCCACTCTTTTCTAATCGCCATGTTATTACAATCTTTGTAAGTTACAATTTCAAGTAGCATGCAGAGTGACACACGTAATACACTTAACTCTGGTAAGTAATTACAGCTTTCTGTGTTGTGAAGAAAAAATAAAAAGTAAAATGTGTGCTTTACAGGCTGCCTCAATTTGCATATTGCTACAAAACGTTAAAGGCAACATGTGAACATTCTCAGTCGTACTACACGAATCTGAATATTCTCCCAAGAAACATAATAATATCGCTATGCCTTTTTAGTTAGCCTATATTGTCCCTCTGCTTACTACTGTGCAAAGATTCCTTAACAGATTCTTTCACAAACTTTTTTCTTGGGCCAACATAACTCGACCTCATGCCTTCCTTAAAAAAAAGATAATTATACTAATTAAGTTTATTATACCTTAAAAGATTATTCTGAAATATCCCTGTTATCTCGATATTGTATAAAAAAAGTTTGATGTTTCGCGTAAAATGGTCCAGATGGTTGAATTTCGTGATGTCTTCATTACAGAGTGCCCGCGGTAGTAAGTCATCTTAATGCAAAAATGACAAAATAAATTATAATGTCGGTGCGCGCGAACCTCCAACGTTTAGTGTGCAGCGATGGCTGTAATGTTGCTCTAATTTGTTAATTATTTATTTATTATTAAATATAAAGATAATTATGGTCGTGTTGTCGTCGATCTAGAATATAGAGCCAACCCATCTCGTAGTGTGGGTGTCGTATGTGATGACTAGAGCAATATCAGGTTATATTATCTCTGCACTTATTACATTATTCAATTACCAGCCCGCCTGCCAAGGGTTTTAACTATAGCAAACAAATACCTCCATTTAAGAGTACACAACAACACAAAGAGTACTGTACAATAAACACAAAGAGTTACAAACATAATTATAACATCAAAATATATCATGCAGTTTAAGTCTTAAAGCTAATGATGTGACTACGAAAAAATGAATATTAATAAATTTAGATTCCTTACAGGTCGCCAGGTACCTATGTGGTATTTATTTAATTGTGCGCGTTAATTGTCCGTATCAAATAATTTGTGTATAAAACATTGTTTTTACTTAAAGGCAAACACTCGGACAAATATGCCAAGGGTACTCATTTTGTGATTAGTTTAAGCTAGATTAAAAAATCGGACGTAACCGGTTTCTAAAAAAAATGGAAGTCTTATGAGAAAAATATAGTTTACGTAGGTATAACTAAAGTTTATTTAAGTGGCTAATTTACATTTTCAACTTTCGTCAAACAAACAATAAAATTATTCATATAGAACATGTCAAATAGGGCGTATATTTTTTTTCTATTCTTGTGTTTGTATGGTACTTTATACGGGCGTAGAGGTCTCAGGTTCGATCCCCGGTTCGGGTTAAGTGATATTGGTTTTCTGTCGAGAAATACTGAGCCCAGAGTCTGGAATTGTATCCGAGAAATACCAAACGGTTCCTGTTCATTCACATTCACATTCATTCACATGGGGTTCAACATATCTGGTACAATGTGGATGCTATACACACTTGCTTACCCTTTCGGTGGAAATTCTTGATGCTTTGGTTTTAATTTCATTTAGGATCCGCTAACAACAACAACATAATTAAGAAGTGAAATATTTACTTAAGGTATTTGAGCCAGACGAAACGCGTGTATAACCAAGTTAAAAGTTAATTATAAAATACCTACTTTTTTATGTGTTTCGCAGTAAACATATTTAGAATTTTGAATAAATTAAATAAAATTCTGACGCTTGACGCCACTGTCGCGAAATATTCGTACTAAGATCGTACAAACAATGCCAAAAGATCAAGGTCATTTAACACCTTGTAATTATTTTATGACGTTATATAATTTAGATTACTGAATTAATAGTGATATTTAGTGTCAGCAGTAGTAAGCAGTATTTTATGAGTACCAGTATAATAATAATCACCTTCTCACGTGATTTTATCTAATTAGTCAAAATTAACATATATAATTACGAATTATGATCACTGTGAAATGTGATTAATAGTTAACGCGCCTGGCTTAGCTTTGGTAAACTCTATTATATAGGATTGTTATGAAAAAATTAACCAATTGTAGAATAATAATAAAATTTTAAAACAAATACGACATAAGCACACGATATAATATATTTATTTAGTTTACACACTGTGTCTCTGTACTTCATAAAATTTTCCTGTTGCAGGTCTGTTGGGAGAAATTTCTAATGAAATAAGCAGTTCCTTTGTGCTCTTGTATATGTACTTTCTTATAAATGTTATGTGTATATAAACTAATAAATAAATAATATTAGTATTCTGCTTCGTTGTCTTCTTTTGAGGCTCGTCTGGCACAGAAGTTTATGCTTCATAATGAGGGTAGGTAGTCAAACCCATGACTAGCACCCGTAGATTTTAACTAAGTATTAATTTAATTTATTTCTAATTTAGAAGAAATTTATCCACTTTAAATTTCTGCATCCAAAATTGTCTTTTTTTTGTGCATCAAAGTAGAGCAACTTATAAGCCATTCGTCTCCCGGCCACCCTCAGAGACGCGTTCGTTTCTCGTTAACCATATAATTGTTTAAATTGTCATAATTTCGCCCGCATAATGCCGCGACATAAATATTTATTTATCGGCGGACAACTGATAACGATAATTGTTGATGACCACCGAGCCTCGTTTGATTTAAGGCTCACTTTTGGGGCCTTTTATTACCTTAGAGTTTGTATTATATTGTTAAGAAATTTGTGGAATTTAAGCTTTCTATTTTGATAATTTTCTTTATGTTTAGGTTTTTAACACGAAGTTCAGTCTAAAATGCGTGTTTTTAAGAGAGCGAGATGATCTGGATAGTCCGCCTAACTTGATATTCACTACCAATTTTTATGAAGACTTATTATTTAGGTTAAAAATCATTGTATTTATATAATTGCCTATCTTCCTAATATTATAAATGCGAAATTTTGTGTGTATGTGTGACTTTGTTACCACTCAGAGCCTAAAAAGCTAAACCGATTTTGATGAAACTTGGTAAGCATGTAGATAGATTCGGTACCGTAGACGGAAACAGGTTACTTTTTAATCCGAAGATCGTTCTGGGGCCTAAGTCTGCTATCACAATACTGTCAGAATGGTCGATCATTGATCTCTTATTGGTTGAAACTTGTCAAAATCAACTAATAAGAGATCATGATCGACCATTCTGACACTATTGTGATAGCAAACTTAGGCCCCTGGTTACACTACAATCGTACTCATGAACCAGAACTATTTTCGGATTAAAAAGTAACCTGTGTCCGTCTCTGGTACCGAATCTACTTAGCTAACGCATGACCGATAATAATTATAATATATTAGTGTCTAATAAATAATATATTACTTTTATGTATGTACTAATGTATATTTCATGTTTATATATATTTAATTTCCGTATCTTATCCATTAAAATCTGTGTTCTTTTACAAACACCCATTAATATCACTCTGCTTCGTTGACTGCACCTACTTCGAGTGTCTCTTCACCACCTTGGGTTGACTGGTAGAGAATGCTTTTAGCATTAAGTCCGCCGTTGTACTTTTGTGCATGAAGTTCAATAAATAAATAAATAAGACCGAAGCCGTGAGGTGCGACTAGTATAAATATATTTTTCTAACCATTTTCCACGGTAGTAGATCCACGCTGATTTCAGCATGAATGGGTCGGATCGTCCGGGGAAGTACTACCCTCTCATAGAAGATCGACTTAAGAGTAGTAGTATCCGTACTACTGCGTTTCGTTCGGTGAGTGAGAGCGCCGGAGGCCCAATTTCCCCCCTTCCTCTTTCCTCACCTCCCTTATTCCCTTCCCCTAACCCAATTCCCAGCCGCCATAGTGGGGACCACCATACCAACAGTTTAAGACGATGGCTTTTAGTATAGTGGCCGCCACTTCTGGATTCCACTGACTGCTTACCATCAGGCGGGGTGGAGTCACTTTGGTAGGCTATAATATAAAAAAAAAAAAAAAAAAAAAAAAAAAAAACATGTAAGGACGAATCGTGCGAAATTCGATTAAACGAAAAAGAAAAATAAATTATTTTATTACTTGTTTCAAAATCATAAAAATTAATCAATCTGTGAACGTCTAGAAGGCTTACCACCACCTCTTATACAAGTTTTTTTTTTATACGACTAAGGTGACAAACAAGCTACGGCCTGCCTGATGGTAAGCAGTTACCGTAGCCTATGGACGCTTGCAACACCAGGAGCATCACTAGCGCGTTGCCGACCCTGTTACAAACCTTTTAACTCCTTTCTTGAAGAACTCCATGTTGTAGTCTCTCAGAATTATTTTAATCTTACTTTGTGTTTTGTCTTTTTCTTTTGTACCATTAAAAACAAGGATAGAGAAAGTAAGATTATAATAAGATTTCTATAAGGGTATTGGTAGGGGCCTAGACCTGTCACAAAGTGATGTCGGACCATTGCCCATAGATCACTTGCTAGGCGTTTATTGCATTATGTTTAATAACAAAAGTAGCTGCCTACCTTTCAGCAGTAAACAAAGTACCTACTAGCTTGAAGCGTATTTTTATTTGCTCGCTTTTAATAAGTTGCACAATATTTTTGACGTATTTTCTACAAAGAACTTAAGAACACCGTCAATCAGAACAAGCATAGAAACCGACGTATCACGGTGTACGTGGGTTAGGTTTACACCTACATATTGGCCGCCAAAGTATCCATTCGATAGGTCGCGTTTGGTTTGTTTCTCTCGCGCCCCGGAGTAAATATAACTCACATGTTACGGGTGTTACTTACTATGGTAATTCGATAGTAACTCGCATGGATTTTAGCTTATTATTTAGTTTGTAAAAATGAAGCCGAATTGGGCCAGTGGATAAGGCACCTGCTTCGTAAGCTGAAGGTAGTGGGTTCGAATCCGGGCAAGTACCAATGTGATTTATCAAATCATAATTAGTTCTTTCTAAATTTATCTTAAATGTTTCTGACTGATGGTGAAGGAAAACATCGTGACGAACCTGGACTTAAAAGTCTAAAATCACCAATCCGCCTTGAGCAAGCGTGGTGATTAATGCTCATGCCTTCTCTATAAGAGAAGAGACCTTTACCCTGCAGTAGGACAGTAAACAGGCTTGTATAATTTTATTTTTATTAGAAATGAAGCTAAATATAGCTTCAATTTTAATAAAAATAAAATTGTTTTATGTTTACGAAGAAACTTTCATATCGGGTCTGCATTTTTTGTAACTATGATAGTCGTAATTGGTGGCCTCTAACTGAGTTACATTTAGATTACAAAGTTTTTTTATACTAGGTCTAAGCTAAAATGCTTCTTATAAGCTTGTACTACTTACGCTTTTCATACTAGATAACAGAATAATATGCTTCTTACAATTGTTTTTAAAAGTCAAATAAAACGTAAAATTTTCTCTTTGAGTTACATCTTATCTTATCATATTATCATCACCAACATATCAGCTGAAAGACGTCCACTGCTGGACATAGGTCTTCCTCTATTTTCACCACTTTGGCCGGTCGTGAGGTTAACAGGTCGTGGGCCTTTTGTGCGGCTTCTTTCCACGCTCCGTCTTGTGGTTAGTGGTCGCCACTCTAGTACCTTAGGTAATATTAGTTACACATAATCAGTGTCAGAGTCAGAGAATCTGTATATGTTTTGATTTTGCTCCCTCCACCTATTGGAGAAAACCATTTTGTCTAGGTTGAGCCCGGATATTTTTTATATTATTCTAGCAATTCTCAAAACTATTTGGAATCTGTTGTGCTTTATCTATGATATGTGCTTTATTTATTCCTTTGAGTTCATTTACCGGGCTCCTTTAGTATGAGTGCTGCCCGTTTCCAAGTATACTCTTCGTCGCTTCTCACGATACTCAAATATCGATCGATATAGACAAATTCGGCCAATCCTACATATTAATATGTGAACACCATCATATAAAAACACCAATCCATAACTCACAACCATCTCACTTAAATATTAAGCGTGTATCATTCGAGTTAATGACTAGTAGTAGTGTCAGTCCTCTCACCTTTACCACATGACGTAGTGACGTCTATTTTCACAACATTTGTTAGCCATATCTGGTATTTGAGTAGTAGATATAGTAGAAAGGAGTCATAGCCTTGAGAGAGTTCGAAGGAAAATTTTAGATATATTATGATTTGTTTGATGATGATGCAATTTTTAAATAGAAGGCGAAATGGGGTTTTTCTTAATACAAATCTTCGCTGTAGACAACTGCTTCCTGTGGCTATTAGATGGATATTGGCCATATACCTATTTGATAATCAGATGTTTTAAATATGAGTAAAACAGTACCTAGTTGTAATAGTAACGAATGCTTACGGTAGTAAATTTAGAATGAATGCAGCGGATAAAACGAATTTACCTTAGCTTAGAACATAGTCGCATTTGTGTGTGCCAGCTGAAAACTGATAGCTTTTAAGCTTATGAAATGCCAATGCAATTCAATGATGTCAACAGATCGCTTGGTCAGGTTAGGAAGAGGTTTATGTTAGGAATATATATTATATTTTTTTACTCGTTCCTAACTTAACTCGCTACCGGATTAGGTTTCGGGTCAGGTTAGGAATAAACCTATAAAACTTGATACACAATTAACTAAAAAGTAAAACGCACAACAATTAAATATTATCTTTTAGTTGTCGTACGTTGAAATATAAATATCTTAATTACTCGTTTAAAACAAACGCTAAAGGTATGTATAAACTGACGGGCGGCGCATCTGCAGTCGGTCGCGTGTCGCACTGCACCCGCCAACTTAATTAGTCCGACTAAGAAATATGTAGAGACGACTTTAAAATGGTTTTATTTAATAATTTTAATTCAAAACAAGCAAAATATATTATTAAAAAACGAAAAATCCGCCTGACTAAAACAAACTAAAAAAAAAAAGGTAGGTAGCTACCCAATTTTTTCGTGTCGTCGCTACATTGCAATATTATATACCCTAAGTCACTTCCACAATTATTACAAATCTAATGAAAACTTATATGTCAAAATCCATTAACCCAAGGCTGTAGAAATGTAAAAAAATAGACATACATACCCGCATACATACATGCATACACACATACGTTCGAAAAAAATTAGGTAGGTACTCTCTTCTTGACTTCGGCAGTTGGGCAAATATAAATTTAATTTAATAAAAAGATCAAAAATTGCTACATTGGTAGTGTTGTGTTTCTCCTGATAAGAAGTTATTGTAAATTATACATTAAATATATATTAATACAGTAAAATAAAGCCTGGACTTCTATACTAGTGCACGTGTACCTATCAAATTTTTATCTTGGATCTTTTAAGCGGGGCATGAAAAAGCATCTTATAAAGCCGCCATAGTGGAAGCCACAACGCCATCAGTTACAAACGATGGCTTTTGGAATAGTGGCCACCATTTCTGGATTCCTCTGACTCTTACCATCAAGCAGGGTTGAGTCATTTGGGAGGCTAATAAACAAAAGAAAGAATATGATGTATTCGACTCTATGCACGCCTCTGTAATCAAACGGTTCCCGTGCACCTGTACGTTCAGTGATGACGAATATAATCGCACACTTAGATATTAGTAGCGCCCCACGGCTTCACCCACATCTAAAATGTGTTTTGTCTCCTTCAAGAACCAGACCGTTTTTCGAGATAAAAAGTAGTCTGTGTCCGTCTCCGGTACCGGATCTATTCACATACCAATTTTCATTGAAATCGGTGCCGTCGTTTAGGCGCTGAGTGGTAACAAATAAATACATACCCATACACACATACACACATACACACACACGCACACACACACAAGTTTTCGTATTATAATATTACTATGTAAATAATATCGGGTCTGGCCATTTAGGTCAGATTACATGTTGGACTAATTTCTCAGTGTCAAAAATAATATACCTAATATGAAGGAAAGTACCTACTTTCCTAAGCCGATCGGTCGGAAGAGTGCCTACATAATAATATTATTATTGGTCTGGGTGTTTCTATGTATAATATGTATGTATTTACAAAAAAAAAAAGTATTTAAGTATGTATATCAGCATTCTAGAACCCATAATACAAGCATATAATATGCTTACTTTGGGTCTAGATGGCGTTGTGTGTAGTTGTTGAAATATTATTATTATTATTATTATTATTAATATATCTTCAAACCTCTTTCTTTCCCTTCTTTTCTATCATGTCCTTCACAGTTTGTCAACGTCTTGATTGTATTTAGGCTCGACTGCTGAAGTCAAGGAGGACTGTTTTTCGAGCGTATGTATGTATCTATGTATTATGTATATATATATGTATGTGGGTATGTATGTCTATTTCTTTGGCAAGCTCTACAGCCTAAATGGCTTGATGGATTTTAAGATAATTTTGAGGTGTCAATAGATTCTTATTGGTTGTGGGTGTGACATAGGGTACATAATATTTCAATGTAGCGTCAGCACGAGAAAAAAAATGGGTTACTTTATTTTTAGTTTATTTTAGATAGACAGGTTTCTTGTTTTTTAAAATATATTTCGTTTGTTACCATTATGTCCGCAATGATTACAAAATACAATTAGGTCCACAAACAGTGAACCGTATGTTTTAATTGCCACTCAAGTTGTAATCATGACCTCTTATTAGCGATTACAAACATATCATCCACATAATATGAACTTTAAACAGGTTTGCGCAAGTTATAACGTGTCTTTACCGAACAGGAAATATCGGTATCATATTTAAAAACGAATTGTATTTTTATTGTATGGCTCTAGGTCAAGGATAAGTCATGTTATATCAGTATCACATAAGAGGCTATGCCTAATCAAGATACGACTATTTGGTTTGTTTACCAACTGTTCCGCTGTGCTAGATTTTTTTTTCGTGGACGCAGCTCAATACATTTGTTTGACCTGATCCGCACCGCTCCTAAATCTACGATGCACAACGCCCTCCACACCGCCGGTGACAGAAACGAATGACGGAAGATCGTAAGAGAGAAAGTGATGCAGAAGGTAGGTAGGTCACGATCCTCAGCACTGAATACGACGCAAGGAGGGAGAAGGAGGTACTCGTTTGCCTGAACTCACAAAAGCTATCTGTAGATGAACGTGGTCGTGGCGAGGCGCACCACAAATTTAGCCAACAGCTTCATTAATGAAAACGGTTTAAGCTGCTGATGTAAACAATCAAATAGCCGATAGAGATATCGCCTCAATGGCCGTCTTTTATCGCCTATACCACGAAGAGTGTTCTGAAGAGCTCTTTGAATTAATCTGTTTTTATCTAGAACGACACGTGCAGGACTGAAGCCTTTCACAGTGGAATCTAAAGGGCCTCAAACCAAACGGTTCAGCACTTTATACTTTTGTCGTTTAATTAAAGCCTGGAACTCTTTACCAGCGCATGTTTTTCTGTCTAATTATGATCCTGGGTCTTTTAAGCGGGTTGCGATCAAAAGCAAATGCAAAAAGCATCTCACTTAAGCCGCCATAGTGAAGGCCACCCTAACAGTAGTTTGCTTTTGAAATGGTGACCGCTACTTCTGGATTCCACTGACTGCTTACCATCAGGCAGAGTGGAGTCACTATGGTAGGCCAATATAAAAAAATACCTAAGTACGAATTACGAGAAATGTTAGCACCCATTGCATTGTGAAGTCAATACTATGCTATCCTAATGCTATGTGTACTAAAATTTCTTACTAGAATCACGCGAAATGATTTTTCCAATTGAATTTAGGGTCTAAATGGCTTTACTCACTACGGCACTATCAAGACAGTTTCTCGAATCATCGACACAGATTTTATTTTAAATTTTAATTGAGCTTATTACCTAAAGAATCTTAGTCCTTGATATGCGAATAACAAAAAATACATTGCCACCTAAGTTGAGAATGGAACATTTTTTTGGGATGCCACACTTAAAATGTTAAAGATATATATCTTGGCAACACACAAGTATTTTAATTAACGTCTAGTATCAAAGTGATATGGGTTAAACTAATAGTTTTATTGTTAATACTTTTTTATGTACGCGTTTGACTGAGTCACAGTTAAAATACATACCAAATATACATAATATGTATAACTCTAGTGAGTTATGTTAAGCTATATTATATAGCTTAACATAACTCACTAGAGTTATCACATGTAACAAGGAGCAAATCTTTTATCAAATTACTAGGCACAATTTTAGATACCGGACTAATTTTTATTGAGAATATATCAGGCGATTTCAGCATGAATGGGTCGGATCGTCCGGGGAAGTACTACCCTCTCATAGAAGATCGACTTAAGAGTAGTAGTATCCGTACTATTGCGTTTCGTTCGGTGAGTGAGAGCGCCGGAGGCCCAATTTCCCCCCTTCCTCTTCCCTCACCTCCCTCATTCCCTTCCCCTAATCCCATTCCCAGCCGCCATAGTGGAGGCCACCATACCAGCAGTTTAAGACGATGGCTTCTGGTACAGTGGCCGCTACTTCTGGATTCCATTGACTGCTTACCATCAGGCGGGGTGGAGTCACTTTGGTAGGCTATAATATAAAAAAAAAAAAAAAAAAGGCGACACCCAATATTTTTTACCCGACTCGGCGATTGAGCCCGGGACCCTTGCATGCCAGTCCCTAGTATTACTGAACCACCGCAGCTGTTAATACCGAGTCGGACTCGCGCACGAAGAGTTCCGTACCATTATCTATGAAAACTCCAAAAAAATCATGTCTGTTGTATGGGTGCTTTTAGTATTTGTTGGAAATACATCATCTATGAAAAATTCAACTGTCTAACTATCGTGGTTCATGAGATACAGCCTGGTGACAGACAGCGAAGTCTTAGTAATAGGGTTCCGTTTTATCCTGGGTACCTAAATTTAAAACTAGTATCTTAATCTTATGTATCCAGGCGCGACAATCAGTCTATAGAGCGCCTTGTCGTCCAGGGAAAGGTGGAGGGCACTTGAACGCGCGGGAGGTCACCTACTCGATGGACCGACCAAATGAGTGCAGCAAGATGACTTCCAACGGAGAGAACTGGCGAGACGTCGTGAAGCACTTTTTCTCACCAAACACTACATAACGGCCACGACTGCTCTGCCAAGAGCGAAACGACTGACAAGAGAAGAAATCTAAAGTCAAAGTCAAAGTCAAAGTCAAAGTCAAAGTATTTATTTCATTTTGATCACAGAATGATACTTATGAAAAGTCAAATTACATGAAGTCAGCTAATTAACCTACAGCCAGTTCGCTGACGAGGTAGAGCTGTGAGAAGAACTGGCAAGAAACTCACGCCACTCTTTTCAATCGCCAGATAATTACAATTTTTTGTATGAGTTAACAATTTTAACACATCAACGCAACCAAAGAACCATACAAAGTAATTATTACAAAATAACTAATTATTTAATAACATTTTTGAAAAAAGAAAAGTAACGAAAATAGAGGATTACAATTATTTAGTTTCATCTAGTATGGTAATTTGACTACGTATTTTAATTAAAATTAAAAAATAGTAAATGCATTTCTCAGTCATATTGAACTACAAGGTAATATTGAATTAAGTATTAAATGTATGCCATGCCAAGATTGACCAGTCATCCCAGGTACCACCCGTTCACGAGCATGACGCACAGACCAACCAGTAAAGTATACGACACAAAAATATATATTAGATTTGTGTTAGATTTGTCATTACTTTTTACGTCAGCGTTTACGAAATGTCACTACTTGCAGTGACGTTGCGAGTCATACCTCATTGAACACTAGTCGTTACAGTTGTTTAATACCTATCGACATAATAAATTAATCTTTACCTAAACATATAAATTAAGTTGTCAAGATAGTTTAATGGTAAATAAATGACAGTAATTGCTTTATTACAGACGATTAACGCATTTTCTCAATCTATACTATTATATGAAGCTGAAGAGTTTGTTTGAACGCCCTAATCCCTGACACTACCAGAGAGATTTGAATAATTCTTTTTGCGTTTGATAGCCCTGTTCCCTTGGAAGGTTATAGGCTATGTAAATCACGCTACTGGCGACGGGAGCAGAGCAGTAACCAAAGATGTAACTTCGCACGGGTAAACCTCGTTGCAGGAGGCTAGTTCGTTATAAGTTATCGCCACAGCTCATGGAATTTATTATTAAAATATTTTGGCTTACTAGCTTTCTGCAGCGCGGTTTCATCCGCGCGTTAAGTTACGTCTTTGGTTACTGATATGCTCCCTATGCTCGTAGCGTGATGTCTTAGTTAGCCTATAATCTTCCTCAAGAATTAGGACGAATTGGGATCAAACGTAAAATATTTTTCAAATACGACGTATAGATGAGCTGCTGACTCCGCTGCCACCGAAGATAGAAGAAATAAATACAAGCTAAAATTACATATATATTGATAGTTACAAATATTACTTGTAATATGGTTTCATAGAAGGTATTTATATAGCAAAGTATAAACTTTACGTACAAAGCTAGAGAATGTTAGCGTCGGAATGCGCAGATAATGTCTTTAGTGCTGCACTGCAACTGTTCGCTACTCCAAATCCATTATTTACACCTTAAAAAGGTCTGCCCGTATGTCTATCTTGATGTTTGTACCATTTACTTGCTATAGTTTTGTTGTGTATTATCTACTGTTATAAAATAACTCCTTATACTTATGAAGTTAAAAGTTAAGCCCCAGTTTCTGAAAGGCTGATCAGCGAAAAATTAACTAATCACCTGTTAAATCTCATGTGAAGTACCTAAAAGCATGCTAAAACCATCGATAATTAGTTCAATTTGATCTAATTGATAATTAGTTTAATAGATTGCAAAGCTTAATTGGGATTGGGATGGCCATGTCTGCCGAATGTCTGATGAGTTGTGGGTCAAAATTACTACCATGTGGTGCCCTAAGACAACAAATAGGTGTCGCGGCAGACCAAGAAAAAGATGGCGGGACGAATTGGACAAAATAAATAAATCGTAGTCCTCACTTGCTCGAGGAGAATGGAAGTCATGGGACCTTTGCCCAGCAGTGGGATGGTTCGGGTTGACAGTGACAGTGACAGTGATCTAATTAGTTACTAATTAGATCAAATTAAACTAATAATTCATGCCTAATTGGTACTTCACATGAGATTCAAAAGGTGATTAGTTAATTTATCGTTGATCAGCCTTTCAGAAACTGGGGGTAAATATACGGGAATCAACGCGATAATGCATTAGGCATTTACATATCTTATTTTGCTTGACGTACGTAATGCATGATTGCGTGAATTCCCTATTTAGATATTTTGTATGATGCAACGCAAAAGTTTAAAAATAAATAAGTTAAAAGTCATTTATGGTACTGGTACCGTTTTGGAACCTACCCGCGCCCTTTCTTCGTTTGCATCAAGCAAAAGAAGATACTTATAAGATAAGCCTTACTACCCACCTTTAATACCTAAAAATTCTACGGAGCTGTAGTTTTAATTATATGAAACAGATAAACTAAACAGTAGGAAATAATCCTTTCGTGAGGTACATCTAGAAACTGAAGAAATGTTTTTGAGTCACTTGCTGAGCAGTCGCACGCACTTCCAATGTGCCTCTGAAACAGTCTAATATATACACATATATTATTGCTATAGGAACGAATTCCTGACATGCTATTAGGAGCCAGGGTTAATTTAAAACCTAAACTAGGTCTTGATATTGAGTAATAAATCTTTCTTTTTTTACCTTTTGCGTGCATGCATCAGTAGCTTTTAAGGGGAAGCCATTTTGCGAGAATATTCTTCTCGCATAATGGCTTCCCCTTCTAAACTTATAATAATATTATAAAGAGAATACATTTTATTTTTTGTATGTTTGTTTCTTTGCGATGATTTGATGATTGACTAAAAGTCTACGTTATCGATTTGAAAAAATATTTCCCTTTTCAAAATTAATAAACGAAGCGGGTAACATGGGCTATATTTTATTATGTTCAAAATTTTTTTGCTATTTTTAAGGTGTGTGTTGTAAGACTGAATGAAACTTTTGATACCGAAGCAAAGCGAGGGCGGACGTCTAGTGTTTTATTAGTAAAAAACCTTGAAATGATGAAAAGATGGATTTGAAAAAAGAATAATATAAGTAGTAAGACTGGCCTGTTTGTCTAGTGGTTAGTGACCCTGACTGCTAAGCCGGAGGTCGTGGGTTCGATTCCCACACAGGACAAACCTTTGTGTGATGAGCATGATTGTTTGTTCTGTGTCTGTGTGTGTAATTTATCTATATTATGTATGTATTTACAAAAAAAGAAGTATTTAAGTATGTATATCCGTATTCTAGAACCCATAATACAAGCATATAATATGCTTACTTTGGGTCTAGATGGCGTTGTGTAGTTGTTGAAAATATTATATATATATTATATATAGTAGGTATATTTTTTATATTATTATCTATTGTCTTATTCTTTCTTTCAGTCGGCAAAACTACAAAATGTAGTCGCTGGTGTCGAATTAAATTTAAACTGAATTTATGTTCGTACATGAAAATTTCATACGTCATTTGATTTTTCCTACCTATCAATGTATGTACCAGGTACAAAAAAAGGTTGAAAAGTGATTAAACATTAGTTACTTTTATCTGTGGTATTCGAACTATTAGCCCAAGTCATACTACAAAAAGTTTTTTATTTACAAAATAAATTTATAAATTTCATGCCTTTTATTTTATGTCTGAGTAGTTGATGCGGTAAATTATATTATTTTTTATTGTTCCTTCATCATCGTCGCCTTAACAAACAAAGGCTTGAGCCGAAGAATAAAATGCATATACGAGTAAAATGAGTAAAAATAAAATTTGTCAAAACTCGGCGGGAATGCGTGGGAGCTGTTCGATTCGCCTGTTGTCTGATTTGTGAAATATATGCCTCAATGCATTGTTTATTTGAAACTATTTATATTTGCTTCTAGGTTTATTTAACTAACCAATAAGTGTTATTATTATATTATTTTTTAAGTTGTCAATGTTTATGAAGCACTTATTGGACTCTATAATTAGCTCATCAGCTGTCATAGGCCACCCCAAGTTCTATCTCTAGTCGAGAAAAGATTAGATTTTTTTGTGTGTTCGTTTGTTTATTTGTTTGTTCCGCATTAACTCAAAATCTTCGTTAGGAATTGGAAAATTTCTTTACTTTTAGAAATCAATAAATTGAGCGGGTTTTTATATCGTGTACTTTATACGTACTCGCGAAAAGGAACGAATGAGTGCTGCTGTTATCCCAGGGGTCGAATGGGTACTCAAACCAAAAAAGGGTCAAATCTTTAGGGTCGAAAGGGCTCGTAGCTGGGTAACATAGACTTTATTTTTATATTATGATTAACAATTTTTTTTTTGTCATTTTCAAAATTTCTATATTTTAAGCGCATTAAGTAGCGCGTAAATCTGAATGATCCAATACAACATAATTGCTATGTTATTTTGGTAGGAGTTTGTTGTGAGGTCGAATGAAACTTTTGATACCGAAGCGAAGCGAGGGCGGTTCTCTGGTACTTACTCTATCTCGATTTGAGTATGTAAAGCAAATATGAAGACCCATAGTGTGCAACGAAATGATGCTTCAATAACATTTACACTATGATATTTGTGCGTATTTGCGATAAAGCGCATTTTTGGGATTTAACGAGACAATTCATAAATATCGAGTCGCTTCGACTCTACGTCAATGTAAATTAAGCTTTATGTGTTAAACAGCAAATTTATTAAGTGATAAGGATAAGATTGCCGTTTTACATAACACCAAAAGGAAAATTTATAAACTTTGTAGCTTGGTCTGTTTTTAGTAAATCTAAATTAATATTATAAAAAGAAAAAGAATATTTTTTGTATATTTGTTTGTTAATCTACGCGTTACCGATTTGAAAAATTCTTTCACCATTGGTTATCAATAAACATAGTCTATATTTATTATATTTTTAAAGTTGCAATTTGCGCTTTCGAAAAATGAATGATATTTGCCATAGGCCTTTGTTGTGAGACCAAATAAAACTTTTGATACCGAAATACTTTTGCTCAAAGCGGATTGGCAATTTCCGACTTTTGAGTCCAGGTTTCCTCACGGTGTTTTGCTTCACCATTTTTCAGAAATTTCCAAGATAAACTTAGAAAGTAGGACATATGATTTGAAAATCACATTGGTACTTGCCCGGATTCGTACCCTCGTCCTCGTGCTTACGAAGCGGGTGCCTTATCCACTGAGCCATTTCTACGTTTACTATTTCGAATTAAATTTAAAATATAAATTACTAGGCTAGCAGCAAGTAAGAGCTTCATGAAAGTACAAGAATATTTGAACTATAGTATCCAGTGTACCAGGCTACCAGAAATACGAAAGAGATTTTCAAACGTCGAATTCAGAATTCGTATTGCGGTAGCCGTATAAGCTCCACAGTCACGGAGTTCGTCGTCGCAACCTCGCCACGCACCACAGAGCTCGCCCTCAGAGCCCAGACGCACTAATTACGTGTACGATAACATCCACCAAACTCAGACACCGTAACGGCCATCTTGATCGAACATGTGAAAGTGTGATTGAAGCTTTTTATGTCTTATGTTAGTTTAGTATTAAGTTTTCGTAAGTTTAAACGTTGTTGTTACTTGTAGACTTTAAGCGATGGACGATTTTGATAAAGCTTTAAGGGAATTAAAATTAAAGTACAATTTAGCCGTCTAAGGACAAAGTGTAATATTAGCTTTAGAGCAAGAGTTTTTGTTTTAAATAACTCAACCTCAATGAAACAAGTTCTGTATCGAGGGATATTTTACAAATATGCAATTAACGGACACAAACGAATTTTGTTACATTTACGGTTCTATCTGTTCTTTCAATCGAAGTGTATCTAAACTATTTTAGTTACTTTAGTTATTATTATTAAATCCATGGTTATTTCCAAACATTGTAGCACCATGATAAGAGTTCTACTGATAAAAAATAATTATTGAACCTTGGTTTTAAACACTTAAAGTGTTCATTTACTATCAGTTTCTCAGTTTCAATTATAGTTATATTGATTGAAGCATCAACAAGTAAAAGTTTCTTAACCAGACCTTACAATTCGGCGTAAGCTCTAAATATTCACTTTGATACAATTGGAGTGAAAGCATCAACCCCTATTGTTCCATTGTGGGTCATATCTTTATTGCAAATCTGCCCCTCGCGTATCCACCAGACCGATTCACGCTATCAGTTGGCAACGACTATTATAATCGTTCTGTAATAATTATGTTTGGTTAACGCGGCATACCGTGAAAGAATTTAACAAGATCTGTAAACATGTTAGAGTACACTGGATTTGTAATTACGAGCCGATTCCAAAGATATCTTGGCGCCACTACATGAGTTATAATGGCATATGTCAGAAATGAAAATAGATAACACTATTTTTGTTATTTGGAAAATAGATTGACTATATTTTTAGATGTTAAAGTTTACATCTCATTGAAAGGCAATTAACATAGCTTTAAATAAAGCAGAAAACAGCACTAAAGCGAATGCTATATGGAGAAGAGCTGAGATGTTAAATAAAGACGAAGTTTATCATCATCATCAGTAAGTAGCAAAGGAAGATGTCTACTACTGGACACAGGTACCAAAAAGCAAAGTTAGTCATAGGAGGCACGGTTGTCAGGTATTGATAGTGTCCTTGTATTTCCTTAGTCACTCTTACGATTCTTAACACTTGGGGTAATTCGAACTACTGCTTTCTGATGTCTTTTATACGCGATGGCTTACCTATACCTATTGATAGTTTTCTAAAATAAACCTAACAAAATAAGATATGTTATGTATAAACTGATATGTTCAGTGTGTAACAAAAACGATAGTTTTGTAACTTCTAAATTATGTAGTTATGACTGTATGTTAAGATTGCTTGTATATTTTGTTTTATAATTTTACCCACATGCCCATCCTTGTTACTCCTGTAAGCCAATGTAGAAAACAAACCCTGACGAATACCGTTAAGTATACCGATATTAACCCAAAGCTTTGATACTCAGAGTCACGGGGACTACTAAATCAAGACTATTAAATAATATATTTACTTTTAAACTTTCGCGTTGCATGATTTAATAGAACTAAATATACGGGAATTCACGCGATCATGCATTAGGTATTTACATACCTTATTATAATAATAATATATTAATAAGGTATTTACATAATAAGGTATGTAAATACCTAATGCATGATCGCGTGAATTCCCGTATATTTAGTTCTATTAAATAATATGTCTTGGACACCGAAACGATTTAATCTGAATAAAAATTCAGAAATAAATATCATCCACTTTTGTCCACTCCCTTCACGATAGGCAGTGGCTTTGCAGAGTCCCTGGTTTGCAGGAGTAATTTTAGGGACTCTGAGTCGTCCATGAGCGACAGTTACCACTTACCATCACGTGGGCTGTTTGCACGTCAGCAATAAAAAAAACATTACAATTAGTTTTAACAAATCAATACAATTTCATAATATAAATTGCATTGATTTATTAAAACTAATATCATTAAATATTTGAACGTTCGATCAGTTCAGCTAAGTTTGCAACATGAATCGTTTAAGTTGTGATCGTAAAATGACGGCGTATTATGATTGCGTTACATATAGGACATAAAACGTTTTAAATCTGTATTATTGTTGGCATTAAGATCGAGCTTCAGTTTACTTACATGGAAGTGGCTGGAATGATACTTTTACACACATACATACATAGATTCACGCCTTTTATCCCCGAAGAGATAAGCAGAGGTGTTTAACCACCCACTTTTCGCTGTTTTTTATTTTAGGTCCCATGTAACAGAGGGCGAGCCTGTTGTTATATATCGGGCACAATTCCAGACTCTGGGCTAATACTGAGACTTCATCGACAGAAAAACCCAATAACACTTTACTCGCCCGGGGATCGAACCCAATGCCTCCTCGTGGTAATCCGTACACAGTACCACCGAACCACAGAGGCTTAGATACTTTTATTATACCTTAATGTAATAATCCATATTCAATATCATTCTTATACGTGTTGGTGATGTTTATAGGGTTTAGGTGGGTTTAGGGTGCAAATAAGCTTAGAACAGGGGCCCTACCATAACCTCATAATAGCAATCTAGTTAAAACCTTTCCTTGTCTCTATCCTTGATTTAATGGTACAAAAAAAAAGACAAAACACAAAGTTACATTAAAATAATGCTACTAGGTATATGAGATAGGTGGTAGGCCCTTAGGACAGAGAAAAGTAACAGTAAACGGAAAACCTATGTTGTTTAGATTACAGATAGTAATGGTGATAATGACAAAGAAATGCTATTTATATTGTAGCTCTATTATTGGGTAACGGTTGATAGGGTGCGTTTCCACTGACGCGGAGCTGGGTGGAGTGGAGAGGACCGTGAATTGGCTAATCACAGTGCTCGAAACCTCCACTCCGCGTCACAGTGTAAGCGGAGCCGAGTGGAGCTGAGCAGACTTTGAAATAAAATATAATACGCGGCCCCGAGCTGGACAGAACGGAGTCGAGCGGACCGTGGTGCCATCACTCGGCATCGCAGTTCGCTCGACTCCATTCTTTAGGAAGCGGTGCGACACGGCGCGGCGCCACCAGGTTTGGTAGACTTCAATGAATTTGACCAATCGGAACGCGGCTGAATTAAGCTTTGGTCTGCTTAGATCTGCTCCTCTTCGCCCTACTCCACTACAACGTAATCACTTGCCACTTTTTGAGACGAAATACGATTAATTCAAAACTAGTATAAATTCAAACCATCTTATTTTTGTGCCAACGGAACTCTATTTACGGAGCCCCCGCTGTCTGTCGGCATGTCAGCAGGCTTCATAAACCATAGACCATCAAACTTTTCACAAAGTGTGTACCTATTCTTTTATCGCTATGCCAACATATAATAAAAATTAAGGGTAACAATTAACTTTTGGTTATGCGTTCGAAGTATTAAATCTTAACATGGTTGATAAAACCTTTTGTAAGCAATTCCGATTCGCACTTGACTTTTATTGTCAAACTTTATTAGTGTTTCATTACTATTATAACTTCAGATATAGATAATAAGAGTTTAATGTTACACTTCTAGCGGCTATTATTTTTTTGTGGAAAGAATATAGGCAGTAAACCCGACGCGTCACAGTGGCGCCATATTGCTAAGGCAGGCGCCGAGAAGGCTGTCGCGCCACCCGTAATTATCAAACCATACCACCTTTTAACAGATGGGGGATATAACTGTGATTAAATTATATTATTGATATTTATTTGCCACTACAATAGTTATAAATTTACTACCTTCATCCGCGTTTTTGCTTACTGTTCTGTTCCACTCGCAAGTAGCGTAATATTAAATAGCCTATAACCTTCCTCGAGAACTGGGCTGTCATATGCAAAAATAATTTTTCATATCCGATTTGCCTGGGGACAAATATTATTTGTAATCCGACTTGTAGTTCCAGGGAAGTATAGATAGCATAGGTGCTTTGGCTTCTTCATGGTTTTGCTTGATCAGCATTTTATTTTTGTTATATACAAAGGTGGAGGCAAGTGATGCAGATCATTATACATTTTCCGGATGAAATGATGACTCATGCACTTAACACTTGAAAGTTATGTACTAATTGTCATTTACCAAATACTGCCATCGAGTAGCTGAAAATATGAACACATATATGTATATGAACACTGAAAATATGACTGGCCTGTTGATCTAGTGGTTAGTGACCCTGACTGCTAAGCCGGAGGACGTGGGTTTGATTCCCACCCAGAACAAATCTTTGTGTGATGAGCATGATTGTTTGTTCTGTGTCTGGGTGTAATTTATCTATAATAAAGTATGTATTTACAAAAAAAATGTATATCAGTATATCAGTTGTTTAGTACCCATAACACAAGCAAATATAATTGCTTAATTTGGGGCTAGATGGCGCTGTGTAAATGTGGTAGAATATTATTATTAATATTATTATTTATACACAAGTAATTAAACATACTTACACACAACAAACAAACAACATCAAAATCCAGGGTCTTTATTGCACCTTGTCTCCCATGTCCGTGAAAAACATAAGTTTATATATAACGAAAACTTTCCCACATCGTATGTGGCAGTGAAATGCTCAAATTGGGCAAAGCTGGAAACGGCTGGCCGACCACCCACCGCCGCGCCATTGTCCAGTGTCGCTCGACCAAGCAATTTACACTTGTGTGTGTATGCTTATTTGCGGGCTAGGCCGGTCCATGCAACTATGTCGATAGCGAATATGTTTAACGTAGCGAATTTGTTGAGCGTATTACGTTTATTTCGTGAAATCAAAAATTCATTTACAAATGTCCAATAGCTTGTTGCCATTTATCGGGCACAATTCCAGACTCCGGGCTAATTCTGAGAAATTTTCGACAGAAAAACCCAATATCACTTTATCCGACCCGGGAATCGAATCAAATCACATAGGCAGTCTAATTTATTTATATATCTGGGTAATAACTGAAATATCAGCTTCGGTATTGCTTGTAAATCCCGAAATTTGTGAGCATGATGCATGAAAACACGCATTATTAGTCTGAAAACGCATGTCGAAGCGAGCTTTTCATAGCGATATTCGCCTTAACATTCGCTATCGAATCGAAAGTCATCAGCACATTTCAAGTACACCCGACCGTGGGAACTCGCAGATTCCATAAGATTAATCCGGCGGTCGATGCTTCCAGTACTTTGCATAACTTATTTATGTCCTTGTACTGTTCTTGCTGTGTATATTACGTATTACAAATTATACAAATCTAAATATAATAGATATGTATAAATCTGAACTGTGTACGGATTACCACGCAGAGGTCTCTTGTTCGATCCCCGGGTCGGGTAAAGTGATATTGGGTTTTTCTGTCGAAAAATTCTTAGTATTAGCCCGAAGTCTGGAATCGTGCCCGATAAATGGCAACAGTCTTGCCCCCTGTTACATAGGACCTAAAATAAAAAAATGGCGAAAAGTGAGTGGTTAAACACCACTGCATACCCCTTTGGGGATAAAAGGCGTGAGGCTATGTATGTATGTAAATTATTACATGATGAGTATTGATGAGAGTCATGTTATATTTACAAAGTTAAATTTTTTTGTCATAGTCAAAATAAAGATGCTCGAGGAAGGCCGATATTCAGCAGTAGACCATTTTTTAATGTTCATCAATACCATGGGCGCCGCTAGGATTACTTTCAGGTCAAGTTCCAGGAGGGTGCCGATGCCTTTTATAAAGCATGCTAAGTGTTGGTAAATAAAAAAATAGGAGGACAATAATATTATTAACAAGATAAGATTACTTACTATTTATAGACGCTTCAATTCAAAGACAAAGTTAATTAAAAAACTTAAAATTTTCCTCGCACCATGCTGCCGGCGCCCATGATCATTTCACTGCTGTAACATTTTCAATATTTTTATATATTTTTGCATTGGTCTGGGTATTTCTATATTATATAATAAAATATAAGTATATAAGTATGGTATATCCGCATTCTAGAACCCATAACACAAGCATGTAATATGCTTACTTTGGGCTTTGGTTCTAGATGGCGTTGGGTGTAGTTGTTGAAACATTATTATTATTATTATTATTATTATTATTATTAATATTTCACGTAACCATAGTGAACACCTGCTAATGCAACTAATACGTTCTCCTTTCTCGTCTTCCTCTATCAAAAGTGTTTATTATTGTATGACCAATGACGTATATTATTGAATTGAAATTCCAGTCGCTTTAAAGCGCTAACATTGCTTAACAGACAGACCTACTTTTATATGTATAATATATGGATACTAGCTGAGCACCATGGCTTCGCCCGCGTGTAAAATGACTTTTGACTGCCTCGGGAAATATACCTACCAATTTTCGGGATAAAATGTAGCCTATATCCGTCTTTGGCACCAATTCTATTTACATACCAATTTATCATCGAAATCGATTTAGCCATTTAGGCGTTGAGTAGTACAAACATACACACAAAAGCTTTCGCATTTATAATATTAGTAGGTGACATCAATATGCAATAATGTATTAATTATCGTTTTAAAATGTTCACACATGCGACTATGTGACTCAGAGCGATCCTATAATCCTTCACTCGTCTTAATGCTATTTAAAGTCGGCCCTTACACCGTAGAAGCGAATATTGCATTCTTGGCATACCTGTACAATTGGTGTGAGTGATAAGCGACCGGCGGGTGTAACGTAAATGTTATAGTTACACTCATTTATTCATTCATGTTGATGCTAAGAACGTCATAAATAAATAGGTATTTAGCCAATTGCCTACGGGCTTTTGGGGAAGAAACCATGGCCATGGGAAGAAACTGCGATGTGTGACTGTTTTACAAGAAGTAGGTTCGATTCCTAAACGGGACAAAACTGTACAATCTATATATGGTTGTTGCAACTCTAACAAGGATAATGTAGGGTAGGTTTCGTATCCCATAATTCTGTATTTAAAAAGTTTCTTGCAATATAAAACTAGAAAACTGAATTTAATATTTAATACGGTTGTTTTTGCCTTTTAATTGTGTCAGATGGAGGAAGATATACAATGTAGGGTAGGTTCATAGTTCTGTTTAAAAAGTTTCTCGAAACATTAGACTAGAGAGGACTGCCTTTGATATTTAATACACTAATACGGCTTTTTTTGCCTTTTTTGTGTCAGATGGTAATCGAATTCTCGACCCTAAGAGTATTGCTAGTGACTTTATTCATTACACCATACGAGCATCATAATTAACATATCCAAAAATAATGTTAACATTTTCGCTACCGCTTTTATAATGAACCGCACCATAAAACGGCCGATGTGAGAATTTGCATCGAATGGAGTTGGGACGCAGCCTCTGGGACACAGTTCGTATGTATTGTGTGTCGTTGTTATACGTACGTGTCTACGCACCACGTAGCTATGTGATCATTATATGAGAACCTTGTTTATGTTCTAAGAAAGAAAAATTGTATTGCACTATAGATGTGATTTATATCAAAGATTTACCACAATCTTCTTGTTCCTATAACTTAATTTTGAACAAGTATTTCAACAATTACAGCAATTTTATTTGGTATACTACTGATAGACGCTCTTTAAACTTTATTAATACTTATAATAATAAGGTAGTAGATCCACGCTGGTTTCAGAATGAATGGGCCGGATCGTCCGGGGAAGTACTACCTTCTTATAAAAGATCGACGTAAGAGTAGTAGTACCTATCCGTACTACTGCCTTTCGATCGGTGAGTGAGAGCGCCGGAGGCCAATTTTCCCCCTATCCTACCTTCCTCATTTCCCTTCCCCTAACCCCATTCCCAGCCGCCATAGTAGAAGCCACCATACCAGTAGTTTAAGACGATGGCTTTTGGTATAGTGGCCGCCACTTCTGGAACAAGCAAAGTGTAAAACGCCGCTGCAAAGCCCTGTTGACCAAAAGAAAAGCAACACTACTTTTAATTGATGCAGTATTTTATTGACAGGGAGTAGGTAATATTTTAATCAGATCGTAATTAAGATAGAACGTCTCCAAATCTTACCCTCCAAAACTAACACACTATTAATGAATCTTAAAACTTTTGAGTTCACGTTCTCTATTTCGATACAAAGATATTTTAGTAATAATGAAGGTGTTACTCATTGAAACGTGCGAACGTTGACGATACAAAACGTGTCTCTACCTACATTCAGAGGATTAATACCACCCCTAACTACCGGGAACTACCCTGTAATAATGGGCTTCGCTTAAACTTGTCATTCATTGATGATAGTTTTTTCGTTTGGTCGTTTGTCGGCAGTCACGATTTAGGAAGTGATGTGAGAAGCGAAAGTTTATATTTTGTTTTTAGTTTGAATTGACTCTGTTTTTAATATTGTTATTGTTTGCTTGATATAATAATAATAATAATATTCTACCACATTCACACAGCGCCATCTAGCCCCAAATTAAGCAATTATTTTTGCTTGTGTTATGGGTACTAAACAACTGATATACTACTTATATACATTTTTTTTTTGTAAATACATGCATATTATAGACTAGCTGTGCCCGCGACTTCGTCCGCGTGGAATAGTGATTTTGGGCAGCATTTTTTGGATATATCTTATGGTTTGTTTTGAATTATAAACATCTTCGTTTAGGTGAATAAGAAAAATCTTTACAGTAAATGCTTCTCTATCTACGATATTAGACGTATAGCCATCGCGGATCAAAGCCATACAGGCTGCTAGGATTACTTACACGTGGCAAATCCACATAAAGCTGACCATGCGAAAAACAGTTAATATTTAGATCCACACTCATTAATTGTCATCGCGAAACATAGGCTCACTGTAAACTGAAAACACACACACACTCGTTTAAAACTAAACGGGAATTGTTTGGAATGAAAGGAATCCGAGGAATAAAAACGCTGTAAGTTTTTTTTTTTATATTAGCCTGCCAAAGTGCCTCTACTCTGGCTGATGGTAAGCAGTCAGTGGAATTCAGAAGTAGTGGACACCATTCCAAAAGCCAAACTACTGGTATGGTGGCCTCCACTATGGCGGCTTAGTGAGATGCTTCTTCACGCCTCGTTTAAAAGTCCCAGGATGAATGTTAGGTGGGAACACATGCGCTGGTAAAGAGTTCCAGGCTTTAATTGAGTGACAAAAGTATAAAGTGCTGAACCGTTTGGTTCGAGACCCTTTAGATTTCACTGTGAAAGGGTAGCACTTCAGTCCCGCACGTGTCGTTCTGGATAAAAAGGGAGAGAGTAGAATTAATTTAAAGAGCTGTTGAGAAGACTCTCCGTGGTAAATGCGATAGAAGACGGCCGATGAGGAGGCGATGTCTCTTCGCAGCTGTAAAGGCTCAAGGGTCTTGGGCCTCCGGGCTTCCATGATACGGACCACTCAGGTCAGGTCACCAACCTGCACGACGAACCACTCCGAGATTATGCGCAACCTGGTGGGCAGTCTCTTTTTTTTTGGTTAGGTCTAATTGGGCCCTTGTACAATGCCGCGGGCGGCCAGCGGCACCACCGTTTATACGGGTCTCCCTGGCCGGCGGGTTGACCCACACCACCCACACAATGACTCCGCGGATACTCAGCTGGTCCCACACATGCTGCGAGGTCAACGCCATCTAGACCCAAAGTAAGCATATTATATGCTTGTATTATGGGTTCTAGAATACGGATAAACATACTTAAATACTTTTATTTTTGTAAATAGATACATATTATACATATAAACACCCAGACCAATACAAATAGACATGTTCATGCTACAAATATTTGCACTGAGCGGGAATCGAACCAGCGACCTTACAGTCCATATACAGTACCACCGAAATACAGAGGCAGTCGATTTCCCCCTGACTTTCCCCTCCCTTTCCCCTGACTTCTCCCTAACTACCCCCGCACTTTCCCCTCACTTCTCACTTCTCCCTTCCTTTCCTCTTCCTCCCCCTCCCTTCTCCCTCCCTCCAAATTTCAAGTCGCCAACTTCAAAAGCAAAGATCTTTCCATACAATATTTCATCCCTTATTTCACTCCTATAAATCCACCCCAGGAAAAAAAAAATATGAGCGTATTTTTTATTTAAATAAAAGTATTCCAAAACAAAATTTCAAAGCTGTAACTTAAAAAATGAAGACGTTTCATACAATCGATTTCATCCCTTTTCATACACTTGAGGGTTGAATTTTCAATAACCCTTTCTTTGTACACTTCTAGACATTAAGACAAACACACCCTCCAAATTTCAAGTCGCTACGACCAGCGGTTTAGGCTTTACGTTGTCTGTCAGTCAGTCAGTCAGTCAGGACAAAGCCTTTTATAATATGTATGGATGTATGGATTAGACGTATAGCCATCAGGGATCAAAGCATACAGGCTGCTAGTAATGCTAATACGTGATAGAGCCACATAAAGCTGACCGAAAAACAGCTAATACTTAGATCCACACCCACAACTCTTAGTGTCTTACCTTTACTTTAATTACTTAATTAATTAATTACTTTAATTAGTCATCGCAAAACATAGGCTCACTGGAAACTGGACTCGTTTAAAACTAAATGAGAGACTGTTTAGAATGACAGGAATCCGAGGAATAAAAACACTATCAGCTATTCCGCAACCTGTTAAAATATCTGCTTCTATAAGATTTCGTAGTAAATTAACGAATGTTCGATGTGATTCTTTAAATTGGCATAACTTTTTTATTTATGAACCGATTGACATGAAATAAACACTAAATGTTAAGTGAAGCTTACCACAATATATTAGTGAAAAGAAGATGGTTTATTGCATTGTCTAAAACAAAATGTATATTGAGGTTATTTAACTATCTACAATAAGACGTGGTCATCTTGCAGATAGCGATTTCCTCGCGATGTTTAGGTACTGCACCGACTCTCTTCTAAAGTCCTTTTGAATATTTGGAAGTTCCTAAATCCTAGCCTCTATAGGACTAAGCGAGGAACTATAAAATAACAAGGCGCTACTATAGATCAATAAAATTCTGGTCGTGATAGCAAAGAGGCCACTGATGGCCTCTAGCCCATTAAATAATAATAATAACGTCCTTCTAAAGCACATAATATGGTTACGGAAACTGCCTGAAATGCGAGAATTGAGAGGTAAGAACCGAGCAATTTACATTACTAGTTATTAATGTAAATTGCTCGGTTGTTTCGTATCGCATGCCAAACTATTAATCAGGTTGGCCTTTAAATGGCCACTATACTAAATAACGCTACAGCTCATAGGTGCGATGTCTCCATAATTAAACGATACCCCCTTAAGCCCGGTACCGAATTCGTGCAAATTAATCGGAGTTCGCAGCAAGGCTCGTTAGGTGCGAGTAGTGGGGGTCGGACCACCGCGCGCGCAGCTTTGTAATATGAGCGCGCGGAGCTTTTGTGCACCGGACTTTGTTAGTGTGCAACAACAGAACTATCAAATAATACTTATTTATTTAAACTTAATGCACTCAGGACTTATATTATTTATTAATATTATGTAGGTATATTTCCTTCTATTTTTGGTTAAATATACTTAGTACAAAATTTGTAGGTACGAAAAAACTTTTAAACGTTGTAAGTATAAAAAAAAATTCAAATGAGATGAGAAACATAATTATAGTTCTTACTAGCTTACTAAAAGGCTTATTTTACTGAGTATGACAATAATTAAAGTAGCCAATTGCAGTCACAAATCAAGCAATTAGGAAAGGGGCATTATGAACGGTGATGATGGTAATAAGTTAATTTCACAGTACAAAACCATGCCTATTCATTTATGCGTTTTAGATGCAAGAAAATTCAGCCGTGTGTTATTTAGCTAGGTACCTTAACCTATACGTATATACGAGTATATCATATTTTTTATGTATACATACTTTTACCTATATCTGATTTTCTAATAAAATATTTGTTAAACTTAAAAATAGGCAGTAACTTTTTAATCAGTACATAGGTTGCCATCTTTTGTTATGTGAAATATTCTTAAATTCTATTCTTTCACATTTTATATAATACCTTTTTATAAGGTTACCTGTTACTAAATTATTGCCTCTTTGAACCTCTACTCTAAGAATAACTGAATAACTGCGACCTTAAAATAAGTCAAATATAATAGTATCAAATTGTAAGGTAATAAAAATATATTATATGAACAAAACTATTTTTTTGTTATACCTAACTTATTAAAATAAATACGTTACTTACCTAATTATAAAATTAAATAAGCACATAAACAATCATTATTTTGCGGTGGCTATTAAAACTATAATGAAAATATGCTTTTTTTATATTATAGCCTACCAAAGTGACTCCACCCCGCCTGATGTTAAGCAGTCAGTGGAATCCAGAAGTGGCGGCCATTGTACCAAAAGCCACTGTCTTAAACTGCTGGCATGGTGGCCTCCACTATGGCGGCTGGGAATGGGGTTAGAGAAAGGGAATGAGGGAGGTGAGGAAAGAGGAAAGGGGGAAATTGGGCCTCCGGCGCTCTCACTTACCGAACTAAACGCAGTTGTACGGATAATACTACTCTTAAGTCGATCTTCTATGAGAGAGTAGTACTTCCCCGGACGATCCGGCCCATTCAGGCTGAAATCAGCGTGGATCTACTACCGTACATGGCTACACCTAGTGTGACATAAACCCGCGATCCCGTTTCGTAGCACACTAATAAAGACCCGAACGATTTTTTAAGCTTTATTTCCATCGCGTTGTGCCTCCAAAATTGAGTTGTACGGCTTTCGCGGACTTTTTTACCTTTTTATTTATTTTATCAACTTTTTGTAACTCCCCGGCGGTCTTCGGTAATCACTTGTATGTTTATTTATGTATTAACTTGAAAGAAGAGCCAATGATTGTGCGAACTTTGATGTTTTACTGACGCGTGCCACTAAATAAAGAGAAAACTCTTTATAGAAATTATTTTTATAACTTTTAATTATTGTATTTGTAGTCGTAAAATTCGACAATAATAGCAGTTTTATTTATTTGTTTAAGTTATTTCCCGGCTTGGTAAACTAATATTGCTGGTGCTGCCTCGGCTCCTATATGTGATAGGTTTATTATATACCAAAATCTTTCAGAGAAAGCACGGTATATCAGTGAAAACCACATCCAAATCCAAGACTCAAAGTAAGCCTGATTGTTGCTCTCCAGATTGTGGTCTCCATTCGCAAAATCCTACTATTCGACCCATTGGAAAATTATACTTTCTCAGTGGTCAATTCATATAGGTACTTCAGTATTTTAAAATGCAGGAGTATACATATTCACAATCTATACTAATATATAAAGCGAAAGAGCTTGTCTGTTCGTATGTTTGTTTCTTTAAACACGCTCTGGAATCAGTAGTTGGGTTTGAATAATTATTTTTGTGTATAGCCCAGTTCTTGGTTAGGCTATGTAATATCACGCTACTGGCGAAGGGAGCAGATACACCGACACCGCGCTGTGGAATGCTTAAATATTCAGACTTCATCGTTTATCATTCATCGTTTAAAACAAGGTTTTCTAATTATTTACAAAACTAATTTGACAACTTCTGTGATTCGGTGGTACTGAGTATAGACTGCCACGCAGAGGTCGCGGGTTCGATTCCTGCTCAGTGCAAATATTTGTGTGCATGAACATGGCTATTTGCATTGGTCTGGGTGTTTCTATGTATAATATGTATGTATTTACATAAAAAAAAGTATATAAGTATGTATATCCGCATTCTAGAACTCATATCACAAGCTATTAATATATGCTTACTTTGGGTCTAGATGGCGTTGTGTAGTTGTTGTGGTATTATTATTATTATTATTATAATTTTCGACAGTGCGCGTAAAAACTATCAAACACTACGTAGACTAAACTATATCCTACTTAATTAATTAAATTCTTATAAATATTTTTACTATGATTCCGTAAGCCTCACCTTTAGTAAAATTAAGTTTTACGTTGATGACTTTGTAGATACTAAAGTGTGTTTATGTGCCATTTAGGACGGTTTCACACAAACATGCTTAAAAAAATCATACCAGCTCTAACCTCTCTTTTAATTAATTAAAATGGCTAATATGTAGAATAAATTTCCGTGACAGTAGGTAGTACCTAATTATATTTTACCAGTAGCTAGCATGTTATTTAATGACTTGTGATATGAAAAATACTCTGTTAGAAATGTAAGAAAGAAGATACGAAAAATTATTTTTTGAACGAATTCACTAAGGCTGCGTATTGTGCACTATGTGTGTAGTAAAATGTTTAATTATAATAAGGTGTGTAAATTAGTTTAAGTCATTAAAAGTATGTTGTAAAGTATGTCTTATGTTAAAAAGTATTAATGTTCTACACTATTGTATTAGGGTTCACCTGTAAAAATAGTTGTATGTGTGTATAAATAAATAAATAAATAAATTTTTGGCTAATAAAAGACCTTTTGGTGATGGTCTTTTGTTCATTGGGCCATGCTTAAATTTTAAATATGTACGTGTTTTAAGAAACTTTCTGGAAAGCCTTAACGTGCGTCATGATTTCAAGCAGCATTTATGAAAATCTACATCAATGTTCTAACAATATACAGAAAACTGATAAAAATACTTCGGTGCTGAGTGATTGCCATTGTCTTGCGTTCTGAAGTTCCCCGGTTATGGTAAAGTGATAGTAATTTCATTAAAGGTTCTTTTTGCTCAAGTGGTTAATCTATCTATACATATAATAAATTTGAGTGTTTGTTTGTAATATTGAAATAACCGTTTTTTTACTACATGTATATGAATATATATACGGTACATACACCAAAATAACATTTTTTACAATTTTTGTCTGTCCGTCTGTCTGTCCGTCTGTCTGTCTGTCTGTCTGTTTGTTCCGGCTAATCTCTGAAATGGCTCGACCGATTTTGACGGGACTTTTATTGGCAGGTAGCTGATGTATTATGGAGTATCTTAGGCTGCGTTTACTGTAGAATAAATCTTTCATCTTAGAAAAATAAAGTAACGTTGATCGACTGTTAGGCGGAACGAAGTTCGCCGGGTCAGCTGGTATAATATGAAGTTTTGTATTATGTAAGTAATATAAAAATTTGGAGGACATTGTGTTTCGTCGTAACTTCAGTGACCTAAAGAGCGACTGTTGGCAGATCGCCAGATACAGGTTGATGAACTTATTATGAATATTATGGCAGTATCTCATAATTTATACAATATTACATTCATAAACATCTTTGTTTTTCATGAGGGATACTTTGTCCCTTCGGCACTTTGTGTTTTCTTGTTTCTCGAAGATGGGTACACACGTTAGTAAGGTTTAAGATAAAATTTTATAAGAATCTGACTTTGTACCATTGGTGCTTGCCGAGTATCGAATCGTCAACCTAGTACGTATCTGTGGAACAGGTAATCATTACTTATACCATCAACACATTTTCATGTGCGTGAGAAAGTAAGATGGGATTTAGTCTATTAAGTACAGGTAGGTACCTATTTACAAAAAGGATTAAAGTGTTCTATGACAACAACCCTGCAATCAAAACACTGAGGCGTTATAAAACAGTTCCTTTTTGAGGTGTTTGCAAATAACATGCTTAACCTCGTATATTTTCAAGCCAAGATTTATCCGGATCTCACTTCCTCTCGGTCTAGATCAGTATTTAACACAAATGTCCAAGAATACATTGTTGACATTATATTAGCAGCAATCTTTTAAAAATAAGATTAAAATACAAAGTCCTAATTACGTAATTATGTCGAGTGGCAACACACGTAAACAGTTCGCGACATACTCTCGACATTGTAAAAAAAAAGCTGGCTGAGACAGTTTCCTCAAGAGTAACGGCAAAGCTAAATTATATCGAGAGAGATAAAAAAAATTACACAGACTTATCACCGTAACAGCATTGCGATGTTGGTGGCATTCAACGTACTTTTTTTTCTTACAAACAAACGTACTGATGAGTAGAAAAAGGATTTATTGGTGTTTATTCGATTCGTCTTGGTATAAGTGGTCGGCGTGGTCGTTCCATAGTAAAGAACGACCTTAGTGGCTGTTACAAGAAGTGACCTTTTACTATTTAACTATTTAGATGTATTTTTCTCTCGCCAAGGCAACAACTTAGGTTTTTTTTTTCTCTTCTTTCTTTTGAGTGTGCCTCACTCCACAATGAAAACAACAGACAATAATTTTCTTTGAGTGTGACAAATGTGTCATGCGTTGGAAGATTTGCCTGCTACTTCCTCATGTAAAGTATATTATTATACAACCGCTAGATTATAAGTATATAGGTCATTTTCCGACACCAAATCCAATTAGGCACATTTAACAAACTCCAACCTTATACTTTAGCATTCGTAAGCACTTCTCCACCTCATAGTACTTTATCGGCGGTAAGGTAAAAAAGTCGCGGGTAGACAGTTCCCGCCCTCCCCGTACTAAAGCAATAAATCATATGTGTAGTTAATTATTTTGATTAAAAGAGAGGGCCAGTAAAATTGGTACAGTCTGATAACTGGGTCACATACTTTATTGCAAATATTTTAAGGGTAGGTATGTGTGTGAGTTAGTAGCACTTAAACAAAATACTAAAGTTATAATCTACCTTCTTAGTTTTCAGAATTTTATGGCGACTATTTTAATGATCATCTACTTCAAGACTTAGGCCGCCCTCTATTTGCATAGCACACTGCTGCTTCTTTCTTCTGGGTAGAATAAATTCTGCCACCTTAAGTGATGATTACTCTGTATCTATTTATCATACCTTCGCTGACTTCGCTACAGTTTAGTTGACGTGACTTCTACAATTATTACGTTCCATCTTTATCCCTAAGCAAGCCATATCAATCCAAGATATCTTAATAACCCTTAATGTCAATAATTCTTCGCAGTCACAATAAACACTAACAAAATGTACCGTAACAAAAACTGTACCCGTAAAAGACCAAAATAGTTATAGTTATAACGAACCGCCATAATGCACATACATGCATCGTTAACGCGCCGGTGACCCGATTCATTCAGCTAGGTGAACCAGAAATAGATCGTACCATCAACACCTGAACCTTCCAAACCATTTTTCATAATATACGCCAAAATATTAAACTATTTTTATACAAGTTTCGTCGCGAACATAGGTACGAGCTAGTAGCGGATCCAGCATTTATTCGAGTTTAGGAGGGGGGTACTTGGGTGGAAACCAGTGATGAGCTAAGGTAGCGAGCGGGGTAGGTTTTTACCACTATAAGCACATACCTACATTTTTTAGAGCATGTAGATGCGTTTGGGAGACTTCAGCCGCTTACAGTCAAGTCCCTCCGCCCCTCCCCTGAATCCGTCACTGGCACGGGGTAATACCTATAACCTATAAACATTCTTGTGTTTTAAGCATTACAGTTCTAGAAACAACTAAGTGTTTGTGAATGACGGAAAGTAAGGAAAAGATCATTTAAAGATCCAAAGGGGAGATTGTCTCTTCGGCAATCTTGCTCACCAACCAAACGTAATAATATGGAAACTTTTAATTTTAATGCCGATATTTTGTAAAAGGGTACTAAGAGTTGTTATCGCACTGCAGGGTGTAGAGTAAAGACCTTTTCTCCGCCAGAAAAATCTAAGCATTTATCACCTTTTACAGTGTTTTACAGACTTTTTACAGTGCATGTTTCCTCATGATGTTCACCGTAAGTTAATATGCCACGTTGGTACTTGTCCAGTTCCGAAACCACAACCGCGTGTATGTACAGCGCGCGGTACCATAACTATTTGGCCATCACGACTCAAAACTAAGACAAAATCATGATGGAATTCTTGATTTCAACCCTCAGAGAAAGCCTGGCTAGCGGAAGGTAGTTCCATAATACCGTTGAACCTCGGCCCGGGAATGCGCTCTTACAAAACGAATATTTTGGATTAAAGGTAATGAATACAAAATACTTAGTGGCCGTTATTTAAATCTATTTGAACTATCATAAATCATAATATTATTTAGCTACCTGATAAAAATAGGTAAGTATTGGGAATATATTTACAAAGATTAAACACGAATCTGTATTATAAGATGGGTTTCGTTCAAAAAATCCAAGGTTGTACAGTTGTACCTACTACCTAGTAGTTCATTACCATCATCATTCAAGTTGATCTAAATCCACAGCTGGACATAGGCCTTCCCTAAGTTCTTTTTTGTCCTTCGACTTCTTAAGACGGAATGAAAGGCCTATCGTCACATTGACTGATCGTGAGCCACCTTCACCCATCGCTTGCACAGCAACTCTTATCAGTGCGTTGATCCACCTTGTGAGGAACCTGCCAAAGCTGCGTCTTTCGGTTCGTGGTCGCCACTCCAGAAATTCTATATTTATATTCCTACTCCAAGTACTTGCTTTTATTCAAATGTGTTTTTTACTACTAAATACTACTACCAGATACCTACCCGACCGGGAATCAAACCCGATATCTCTGCGTAGCAGTCCGTATACTCTGTATACAGTAGAAATGACTGAACCACCGAAATCGCCTTATTCGTTTTGTTACGATAAATAAACTCATCTGCAGCTTTAGGCTGCTTACAGTGCTTCGCATAAAAATGTACCTATTCACTCTACTCACTCTTTGTTATCGTTTACGGAACCCCAAAATACCTACTAATGGCCTGTTACGTTGTCGACTCGATAAAATATCTTTAAGCAATAGTCTTCCGCATCCGCGTAATACCCTTTGATCGTTAGCGATATATTTAGATCGTGTGCTAGATTTTTGAGACATATTAGATTAGTCATCCAATCCAGGTTGCATGGCCCACCGTAGTAGTCACTAGGTGGCGTGTGACGAGAGAACAGATCAACTGATCAACGTGAGTATAATATTTTGTTGAGAATGTCGCTAGAGTTGCCAGTGTTTTTTTAATCGAGTTGTTTTTTTTATTCGTATCTACGGTTGATCAGTGTCCATACGGTGTTTCTATAGTCTGAATATACATTCGGAAACTTTGATTGGTAAATAAAATATTACTCAGCAAGAAGTTTAGTTACTTAATTATTATTTTTACTTGGCAGATTAAAAAAATAATAATAAAGCTATATTATAAATTTATAATATAGCTTCCCGAAACGCGGTTTTACCCGCGTAAAGTTACATCTTTAGTTACTGCTTTGCTCCCGTCGCCAGTAGCGTGATGTTACATAAACTATAACCTTCCTCAAGAGCTGGGCTATCAAATGCAAAGAGAATTATTCAAATCTAATAATAATAATAATAATGAATGGTCGTGCCACGATATACTGGGATCGATCTATCATCACTGATAGGACTATTGTTGCCAATAAACCTGATATAGTGGTGATCGATCGATTAGAGTGCCTTAAAATGATCATCGATGTCACCATTGCACATGATGACAATCTCGTGAAAGCAGAAAAAGATAAACAGATTAAATATTTGGATTTGGCTCGCGAAGTTGTCGACATGTGGGATGTGGATTCGACGATCATTGTACCGATAGTCATATCAGTTATGGGACTGATTCCTAAAAGCCTCCATCAACATAATAATAATAATAATAATAATAATAAATCATTTATTTCAGGCATCTAAGGCCCATAACATGCCAATACATACATAAGAAAAATTATAAACTAATACGTATTTTATATAAACTAAAACTAAATAACATGAATTATTTCGGCGTCATATTTCGCTGCGCGGTGTTGAGTAGCCTACCACGAAAACGTCGATATACAACACCTTTCGGCCAAAAACAACATCTAAAGAGGCTCGCGTTAGGTGGCTGGATCGTGAGCCTGATGCAGAAGGCTGTGCTCCTTGACACGGCTCGCATTGTGAGGAGGTTCCTATCACTGGAGACTTAACGACCGGTAGCTTGGTCCCTGTACCCGATATCGGTGGGTCTCCATATTTTTATATTTTTAAATGTATATTTTATGTATTTTATATATACCTATATATTAAAAATGTAAGTTTGTGAGTAAGTAAGTAAATAAAGAGAATAATAATAATGTTTACCATCAGGCAGAGTGGAGTCACTTTGGTAGGCTAATATAAAAAAAATACAAACAAACTCTTTCGCTTTTTATAATCTATATCTGTATTATTATATAAACCACAGAATCCACAGTGTTGATGTGGGAATGATCGTAGTGACTTAGTGATAAAAAGTCTATCTATAACGTCGTCAGGGTTCTCAAAGAATGGTATAGAGGACAGCAAATTTATATTCATTTGTGTAAGGTATACTCAATACTCAATCGTTTATTGCTTCCACAGTGTATTAACAGATGGTAAATAAATCTTAATTATGTAACAATCATGGACCCTGTCGGGCACAGCATAGTCGCTATAGTAGGAGAGAGGAAGATGGCTTATTAGACAGTAACGGACTTTACATGCACAATATAATTACTTATTGATTTAAAAGATTTTGTAGTCAAATTTTTTTTTAATAATTGTAATTTAATAAGTTACTATTTATTAATAAATAAAGATGTTAAGATAAATCACGTGAACGTGCTTCTAACAGAAAGAATATTATGTACCTACCATATCTGAAGGTACTATGTATACCGCTTCTCGCTCAACACGTTAACATCATTCATACAGCTAGTGATCGTACGCATAGGATGGCTGATCAAATTTTGATAGTCCCTGCTAACGCAGCGTCACAACACCTTACGACTACGCTACATTAGCTACATACATTTCCGCATTTTAAAGCGTTAAATGGCAATCATAATAACACGTTACTTTTGATAGTTAATAAATGCTGTACAATGGTGCAGTAAGTGTGCGCTATAGTATCTTACACTGATAATGAAAAGGATTGTTATTGAACATCCCAAATTTTCAAAAATGGCAACAAGATCTTTACAGATCAAATTCCGTGCACTTTGACATTTGACTGACAGACTGACACTGACACTTCGCTTTAAATTGTTTGCCACCATGGCGGCCGCGCTGCTGTCAAATAAAAAATTGCACAAATTTATAAAACAAAATGTTAAATTCGCGAAATCTTTAAATAGTACACAGCCATATATATCAGTGAAACCCCAGCTATATTTGAGTTGCCAACAATGTGCCGCTGCCAGCTATTTCAGGGTATTTATAAGTGTTTACTCAACCCTTTGATGGGCTATGAATATTTTGAAAATAAGTTCGATTTTCTTCACTATATTAGTGTTCAATTTATTTTATTGTTTGTAGCATTATTCAACGTCGTCTCCAGCGCCCGGTGCAGGATCGGATACGGCTAAAAATGTTTTGGCGGCCGTGTTGGCAAACAAACCGAAAACTGGGAAAATTCCAGTTGGTGAGTGAAATACAAGGATAAAATTAACAAATTTACACGTTTAAAATATAAAGAGTTATATAAAATATCATTCAGAAATAATATACCGTTTCTAGATATGGTTTGTTACATAATTTAGCATTGTGACCTTGTATAATGTGCTAATTTAATTATTTCTTAGTAATTTTTAGGACGGTATGGTACCCTTATGACCAATATAACAACAATGCTAGGTTACAGTACTGCTTACCATTGGGCAAGCTTTACGCTTGCCGTAAGCGACTGTAAGCTTGATTGCCACCTTAGTTGTTTAAAAAAATTTATAAAATAAACATACTTTGAAGGTTCAATTGCCAATATCAAATTTGTATAATATTCTGCACACTTCTTTAATTTTTTTAAAAATAAGTTTAAAGTACAAATATTATCTTTAATGTATATTTATTTTTAAATTCCACTTATTGTTGGCTTGCATTTAGAATAAGCCTGCATTATTACAATTTATGTTTCGTACAAATGTTGTTTATCTTTGTGTTGTTGCATTTGTACCATCAGTGGAAAAATGCTATAGAATGATAAATACAATTTAACAATTCTAAACTTTATTGCTATCAGCATAGAATAGCTATATTTCTGAAGAAGTTTTATTAAATTTATGCCTTGTAGCCACTGAAGATGCAATCTAGTACACTCTATTTTGTTTTATTTGTTTATGTGATTGTTTGTTATTTTAACAAACTTAATATTCACTTGTACAAAACCTTTAGTACCCTATTAGTACACCAGTATCCATAGTAATGTTTGCAATATTAACGCAGAAGGTTCTCACGTAAAATGTTCTAGAAATCTTAAATTTTATTTTCACTAATACTTGGTTGGAACGCAGCTCTTTGTTTATCCTTTACTCCATTGTATCCGCATGATTCCTACCCCGCTTGTTTTTATCCTTTATCATATATAACCTCCTTTCCTATAAAAGACTCCTGATGTTATTCTCCCCTCCTTAGGTATCCAAAAAAGAGACTGCTTTCACCCAGGTGCCTCTGTTTTGTCCCGTGAAGATATTAATTTGGCGGATGCAAAGCCGGTCACGGGGATGGACATGATTAGAGGCATGATGGAGTATGTATGGCCTAAGGTAAGTTTTATTTTTTAAAGATTATTGTCTATGTTAAGGTTTGTTTATTTTTATTTATATTTTAGGTACATTAACATATTATATTATACAAAAATCATGGCATAACTACATCTATTTCTTATACACTACATCAATACTTATGAATGTACCCATCATTCATTATTACAATTAAATAAAAAAACATTAAACAAGGATAAAGTTATACAAATTTAAATAAAATAAAATAAATTAAATACAATATTTTTATAAACAAAAATAAAGTAATTAAATTTTGTTCCAAGAGTGACAGTGAACACATTAACTTCCTGGTCTTTCTCCATACCTGATAGATGATGATGACCTCATAGATGTTGCTTATGTCCATGTTTTATAGGTTACAATAAACAAGTACTACCGGATGGGCTATATGCTTGTTAGCCATCACACCTATAATAAAATACCTTAGTTTTATGGTATGTTAGGATAGGAGTTCAAACCAAAACCTTCATGATACCTCAATTCATTACATTCATCATGGAGCCACAACCACTCCGTCAAGAGTGTAAGAAGAGAGAGAGAAGATAGGAGATTTTTACTTTGTCTTTTCACTTCACTCTTGACTTAAACGGTGATTTCTAAATTTAATCTATCCAATTATCATCAAAGAAGCATCTACTAGTGAACATAGACCTCTTTGCCAAAGTATTATTTGCTTGAATTGCAATGAACAAGCAAAAAATTATAAGTACCTAAGTATATAAAGTTGTTATCTAACCTTAGGTATAGATAAGTGTGATACTATTACATATTACAGTTATATTAATAAAAATGACTTGGTGCAATACAGATTATTGTCTAGACATTATTTACGTGCAATCGAGATAATTGTGTCTGTCGATTGTCACGTATATGGTAGAAATAAAATAATTACTGTTTTGGTAGCTCAGTGATACGTAGAACTGACTCGCAGAGATCTCAGGTTCGATTCCCAGGTTGGGTAAATTAACATTGGGGTTTTCTGTTGAAAATCGCCAGTATTAATCGGAAATCGAGAAATGTCTATTGTAACTTTGTAACTGGCAACACCAATCGCTTCCTGTTACAGGAGACCCAACTGCTAGCAATTTTGTTTCGTTTATTGAATGAATGTATCAAAAACCAATTACTTTGTCCCCTTTAGTTCCTTAATAATACCAGCCTGTTTTACTATCCCACTGCAGGGCAAAGGCACGGTATAATATTACTGTGGCAAAGGTCTCTTCTCATATAAAGAAGAAATGAGCATTAATCACCACGCTTGCTCGGTATCGGTACTTGCCCGGATTCAAACCCATTCCTCATGTTTACGAATCAGGTGCCTTATCCACAGGGCCATTTCGAATTTTTTATTCTTTGTCCTCTTATATTTATTGGTTGTTTTATTCTTTGTTTTTACAGAGAACACAGATGGTCCCGTTTTGTTTGCCAATAAACATCGCATTAAATTCAGATCTCGTTGAAGTGTAGCTATAATAACTTGTTCATATGACGCCACACTTTATATTGCTACATCAATAACTTTTACCTTAACATATTATGACGCTGATAAAATAATGCAACTGATAACTGATAAATGCTATCACGATGTGTTATTAAAACTTATTATGTTCTATTTTATGTGTAAACCTCTTTCGACTTTGTTTCTGTGTATATGCTCTGGCTTGCTCCTTACTGCTCAACCGGCTGGCAACTACTATACTTTAGCATTCGCACAGACTTATTACTTTTCTTACTCCCTCCAGAGGTTAAAGTGGACGTTGCGTCAAGAATAGTGAGTTCGAGTCCCATTCAGAGACAATTATTTTTAATCACATTTTGTATTATCTTCCCGCGGCGCGGTTTCACCCGCGTGAAAAGCTACTGCTCTGCTCCCGTCGCCAGTAGCGTGATGTTACATAGCCTATAACCTTCCCCAAGGACTGGGCTATCATACGCAAAAAGAATTATTTAAATCTGAATGGTAGTTCCAGAGATTAGCGCGTTTAAACGAACTCTTCCGCTTTAGGTAATAGATATAGAGTATAGATGGCAAAAAGTGCTTTTGAATTTTTGATTAATGTTTTGAGCTCTTATCCATTATCATTACAACCAAAAGACGTCTACTGCTACACTTAGGCCTACTTAAGCATATCTACTTAAACCCATCCGATCCTCACCCATTTTAAGTTCTGTTCAACATGTTCTACAATAAAAAATCTTGATGTTTTAAGTTAATTTAGCAGTCAGTTTTACAATATTGATTCGTTTAAAACTTGATGTTCCAGGACAATCAAATGATACGCAATCGCGTTATGCTGTCCCTCTCGCTGCTATTCGGAGCTAAAGTGATGAGCGTGTCTGTTCCGTTTTTGTTTAAATATGCCGTCGATGAGGTCAATGCGGCCAGTATGACGCAAGGAGAGGCTTTACTGAGTATGGCAACTGTACCTCAAGCTATAAGCACTACTGCGTTCTCGTTATTGTTGGGATGTAAGTGAAACTATGATATTTACTAGCTTCTAGTCTTTGGTTACTGCTCCGCTTCCGGCGCCAGTAGCGTGATGTTACATAGCCCATAACCTTAAATTTTAATTAAGAATAAGAATTATTCAAAGCCTAGGTAGTTCCTGAGATTAGCGCGTTCAAACAAACAAACTCTTGCTCTATAAAAAAGAGTATTTATTATTAATAGTATCCTTCCAAACTTCCAAACAGTTGAGGGGGTTCAAGAGTGACCTATAATTATACTATCAATTATAAACTACAAATTGTAGGTCTAGATATCAGTGGCGAAGCGTCCAAATAACACCATACCTGCCGGCTTCCCTTTTAAAATACGTCTTGACCTCCTTATACCTACACTGCTTGCGTGTCTACTCAAAGACTAACTAGCCTTCCGAAACTCAAAATATTTTAGTCCCATCGGCTTCCCTCTTCGGAAAAGTGACTCTTCGCTACTGCTAGATATAGATGTGGATATGTGTACAATCAACGCGACTTCTACAGGTCTATATTGCCTGGTCTAGTGGCTATTTTCGCACTGCAAGATATCCATTATTGAACATGGCCTATGGTTCTAATAAACCCCTTCCCCCTATCTATTACCATAAGAGGCGCTTGAGCAGTGTCTTCCTTCTAGCCATCTTTATCAGGCCAGGAGCCTAACAACAACCTCTTATAGCAATGTTATTATAAGCTTACTTTGTCTCTATCCTAGTTTTTAATGGTGCAAAAGAAAAAGATAAAACACAAGTAACATTAAAATAATACTGCTTTATGAGAGGGTGGTAGGCCCCCAGCTGTCTATATTATTTGTTTACGTAAAGAAACAATCAATTTACTTATTTATGTTCATGAAAATGTACCTTGCTGTCTGTCCTTATGTATGCTTAAACTACGCAATGGATTTTGATGCGGTTTTTTTAATAGTTAGAGTGATTCAAGAGAAAGGTTTATATGTATAATACATGCTTAATTTAGTAGAGAAACACTGGTAATTTTAGAGGTTTCTAATGTCATGCAGGGACAGCGGTTGCGTCGGTATATACCGGCTAGGAGCCGCCGGCTTCTAAAGAAAACATGTTTGTATTGTCTAATGACGAAAAAGCTGTGAACGTTGTTTAAAAAGACATTCTGTAGTATATTTAGTATCAGCATAATACCTGTGCAAAGCCGGGGCGGGTCGCTAGTTAAATATATAACCATAAAGTTTATTTTTCCATGTACAAATTACAGATGGTATTGCCCGAGGTTGTGCGGCGGGTTTCAACGAGTTACGTAACGCGGTATTTGCTAAAGTAGCTCAACATTCTATCAGAAAGTTGGCATGCAATGTGTTTATACATCTACACAACTTGGATTTGAGTTTTCATCTCGGTAGACAGACTGGAGCATTATCAAAAGTAAGTTATAGTTTATGTAATTAGGTTTTCTAAAATGGCGCCCACGAGGTGGCAGCACTGAGGTGTCAGGTCCAGGCAACTGTCAAAACGCTTTCAATCTTTGATAGATAACCGTGAACAATTCTATTGATTTTAAACTGGGAATGAATAAATTTTTGAATTTTTGTAAATAGAAGACCTTTCACCTAAGTGGCGCCAGCTGGTGGCTAAAATTTTTCTAAACACTCATCAATATCACGTCAATTCGCTGTTTTTTTCCATAGTCGTCACAATTAGCACGCCGTTTGGTTATAACAGTAAATATACAGAGTGTATACGACGGTTTGATATTAAATGAAAAGGCAGCTGTTACTAGTCCGTATAATGATTTCAAATTAATCACAAAATAATTTGACAAAAAACAAAAATTTGAAATTTTCTAACAAAATAAATAACATTTTAGTAGTAACAAAGTAATACACTATTTATTATAACAAGTTAACTGACCTGTAATGAGCGGCAACGTTTATCCTTCGACGTGGATTATGACTTTAGTCAGTGACCGTTTGACGTACTTTTAAAAAAGTAGTCCTGTGTCTAAACTATTGAAAATATTTAGTTGCTTTTTTTTTGTCTCGCTTTATAATGTCACATACTATACGTAATTGCATTTAATATCATACCGTCGTATACACTCTATATAATGCTGCTACGATAGCATTAAGCTAACAGAAGAAGCTAAGAGAGCGGCAGTCCAAATATCCCCCTCGGTCCTTTTCCTATTCCTTTTTCCTTCCTCATCCCCTTCTCCGTGGTCGGCAACGGCTTTCTGTGTCTGAGCATTATTACTTTTGCGACCCTTGGATACACAGCCATCTCTATAGGTTACGGTTACCACTTAGCATCAGGTGGGCCGTATGCTTGTTTGCCACAAAAAAGATACATTCATTGCTGACATTGGAATCTACAGCATATGACCAGCAGACACCTAATTATAAGACAAAGTTCTCTCAAAGCGCTTGCCATAGCCCACACATTTGACACGAGTATTGGTGATTACAGTAAATAGTGGTGTTTACAGTAAAATAATAATATATAATAATGATAATGTGGCGTCATCTATCTGGCCAATGACGCACAGAAATCAACAAAACGAAGATGACGACTACGAGTTTACAGCATAGAAAACATAGATGGCGCTATTAACAACTACAGCCAACTTCTATACAAAAACCAATAATGTATGGAAACCTGACTCGCGATATCAACATTCTCTCACCAACTCACTATATATACAAGTCCCGACTAACAACTGTTGGGGCAGTAGCCCGCCAGGCACGATCACCTAGCCTGCGAGGAAATTCTTCCTTTGGTTGAAGGTATATGGTGTGATACCTCCACAATAAGCACCATTTCCTCCCTTTCCTTTTTCTTCACCAACCTCAATCCCTTAACCTATCTCGCTCCATTAAAGATAGGAAGCGACTTCGCAGATTCCCTAGCATTAAACATAGGCCCTCCCAATCACTCTACTTAAAACTTCTACTAGCTTTCCGTGGCGCGGTTTCACCCGCGTCTTTTCTGCTCTGCTCCCGTCCCCAGTAGCGTGATGTTACATAGCTTATAACCTTCCTCGAGAACTATGCTATCATACGCAAAAATAATTTTTAAATTCGACTGGGATTTCCAGAGATTAGCGCGTACAAACAAACAAACTCTTCCGCTTTATTTATCAGTATAGATTAATATTAACTATATTATATTTCCAGACAATAGACCGCGGCTCTCGCGCTATAAACTTCGTGTTATCCGCCATGGTGTTTAATATAGTGCCTACAATATTCGAGCTCACCCTTGTCTCGGCTATACTGGGCTTTAAAGGAGGACTTGCTTTTGCTGGTTAGTCTAAACGAATATTATAAAGAAAAAATTTTTTTGTATGTTTTTTGTCATGTAAAAATTCTTTTACATTAGAAAGCTACAATATCAACGAGTAACATAGGCTATATTTTTGTGGCAAAGCCGCTGGCAACAGCTAGTTTATTATTTTGCTTAAGTTATTTGTGATACGAGTTCGATAACGGAGACAAAGTTGGTATGTCCATACTCAGAACAAATATTTAGAGTTCACACAACTTTTGTGTCCTGTATGGGAATCAAACCCTGGAACATCTAGAATTCTCAATGCTGTCAATATATTTGTGTGATTCATAAAATATTTTTATCCAGACTCGAGATGGTTGTATGAAGCAGTTAATATAAATAGCGTTTTAATAGACATGTGTTATTACAAATATATTAAAAGAAAATAAAGAAATAAGGAGAGAAGGAAAAAAAGGAATAAAGAAAGAACGAAATAAAAAAAAGAAAATATGTTTAATTCTTACATGAATATATTTGGCGTGTGTTCTTATTAATAGTATTAATTCTTATTTCTTAAAAAGACTAAGGCCCTGTTTCACCACTAGCTGCTAAGTGTCTGATATATATATCAGATAAAACATCTTCTAGTTAAATCTGTCTTATATTTTTAAAGAGTTTATTTGACAGTAAAGCTTATCAGGCACTTGTGGAACTTTCTAAATACTATCTGTCAGTTAAGTTAAGAATAGGTTATCACGCACTTTATCAGCAAGTGGTGAAACAGGCTCTAAATATTTAAATATTTAATATCACATTGTATGTTTAAAGGTCTGGCGTGGAGTTGCGTGGGTGTATACGCGATATTCACGCTCGCCATCACTCAATGGCGGACTAGGTTTCGAGTTTACATGAACAAGGCAGAAAACGAGGCGGGGAATAAAGCGATAGATTCGCTTATTAATTATGAGACTGTTAAGGTAACAACTATTTATAGTATAGTAATTACTTGCTGCGCCCCACGGCTTAGCCCACACGTGAAATATGTTTTGATAGAAACCAGACCGATTTTCGGGATAAAAATGCCTATGTCCGTCTCTGGCACCGAATCTATTTACATACAAATTTTCGTCGAAATCGGTTAAGCCGTTTAGGCGCTGAGTGATGACAAACACACACACACACACACACAAACTTTCGTATTTATAATATTAGTAAATTTTTTAATCTTTTGACTAGCTGAACAGTTCAAGACTAGGTAAGGGAAAGCTTGGTTGATGATATTAATGTTGATAAAGCCTTTTGTAAGCGAAATAACTTAGCAACAATAAATTTCTATCAATGTTATATTTTAGATGGAAAACGTCTACTGCTGTACATACGCCTTCCTCAATTATTGCCACCTTAACCGGTTGTGAGCCGCCCTCATCCATCGGTTGCCCGCCACCCTTGTATGGTCATCAGTCACCCTTGTGAAGACTTTGCCGTTATTTATTTTTAATTGAGTATGCTTTTCTCCAGTATTTTAGTAACGAAAAATATGAACTGGAGAAGTACGACGCCAGCCTGGAGAAGTACGAGCACGCGTCGTTGAAGACGGCGTCGAGTCTCGCGCTCCTCAACTTTGGTCAGCACGCCATCTTCAGCGGGGGACTCAGTATCATCATGATCATGGCAGCTAACCAGATTGCTAAAGGTATGTAGTATATCAATGAACAATAAAAGGAAACAACTGGAGAAGTACGACGCTAGCCTGAAGAAGTACGAGTACGCGTCGCACTTAAAGAAACATGACAAATGCACGTCGCTTATTAATGTATTGTATTATTTAATTTTATTCTTCACTTTTAGGTTTGTGTATACTGACATCTAGTGGCGACTAACTGTATTAACTGTTACAAATATCGATAGTGTTCCTAACCAACAGATGGCGCTGCAGTACGCATAGTGCTATTCCCGCTCAGTGCAAATATTTGTGTGTATGGCTTTTTGTATTGGTCTTGAGTGTTTCTATGTATAATATGTATGTATTTACAAAAAAAAAAGTATATAAGTACGTTTATCCGCATTCTAGAACCCATATCACAAGATATTAATAGTAGACCCGTAGCGCTAGGTTTTGAGGTTTCAAAAATATTAAAGTTGTTTATTTTTCGCATATAGTTTCTTGATTGTTAGTCTAGCCTAAAACATTAGTTTGTGTCATCCTAGGTACTTTCATAGGTAGAAATTTAGGTATTTTGTCTTTTTGCTCAGTATTGGACGAAAAGAAAATTAAAGATAAAAATTTTACTTCCATGATAATAATAAAGTAGTAACTGATGTACTTAGGCTTTTTGTGTCATCTCTGTCCACGAGAATCGTGATATTTAACCAGTACCTAATACGTCGCCCAACTAGCTCTAAAAAAATATTAGAATTTGTTTTATAGGTGTTACGTGTTTCAGAGTTTGGTTTACTGTTGTTCAAAATATTTTGTGTCGAATTTATTCACGGCATTTATAGATATTTTATTCTTTTATTACAACACCCTGTAAAAGCCACAAAAGAAAATGCAAGTTATTAGAGATTACGTGTTTTTGATTATTATGGTGTAACAAAACCCTATTCATAATTTGTGTTGTTTTTATCCACGAAATCTTAATATTTGTAAAAAAAATCGATTTCTTCGCACGAAGGGCGATCGCGGGGTAGAGCGCGGGCGCAGGCGGCGGGCGCTCCGGTTAGCCAGACGCGCAGTCGGGCGCGTGTAACGTGTTGTTTGTTTACATTCGGTATTCGGTGCAAGCTGCGACAAGTGCGTGCGTTATTCGATTTGATTGATTTATTAAGCACGATTTTCAGGGTTGAAAACCAACCTTATAACAAAGTTCACCTTGGCGGGTGCTTCAATCCGCGGTTTGTGTTCCGTCTAATCTAAATAGATATAAACCACGAGCCAACACGCTCGCGAGTCAGTACCGAGCGATTCGTCTCCAACGTGAGATCACTAGGGTTGGCACCTTTTTCCGACGAAAATCTAAACTAATCTTATAGAGAAAAAGATTTGATTTTTCGTATGTTTGTTTGTATATTTGTTTGTTATTGATAAATTCAAAATCTACATAACGAATTTAAAAAAATACTATTTTTGTCGCTAATTCAAATGTTACGCCTTTTCATAGAGTCACTAAGAGAGCCGCTGCTAAAAAGCATCTCCCTCTCGCCGTCGTCGCTAAGACGTCAATGTTCCCTATATCATATTTTCCCCAAAAATGCTATATTATTTGCTGTTTTTTAACCGACATCAAAAAGAAGGAGGTATATGTTTTACTTTTGTTATCACAGAACTCTATCATTTCTGAACCAAATTGGTAAATATTTTTTTTATTTGCAGGGTATACTCTAAAATTGGTCCTATATCTTTTTTTTTATAAAAAATTGGCTTGTTAGTTTGGTTTAGTTTTATATTTTGTAATAAAAACTTATACAAGGAGTAACGAGGTGTAAAGCAATGAGTCGATGTCTTTTGTAATGAGTTTTCTAACCTGGAGATGGACATGTTCATGCTACAATAATTATGAACCGATTTGCAAAATCCTTTTTTTGTCAAATAGAACGTGTCCGTGGATGGGTGACCATTTCAAGCATTTCATTTTGAGCGTCTTCATGCTTTATAAGCAGTGAATACTGATTATCACTAAAATGTGGTAGTCGTTTAACCAAGTTGCAAGCCATAAATTCTTTTGAAATTCCAACAGCGGGCGGCCATATACTTGCCTTTACAGTAACACTGTTTATCGGCTAAATTATGATTTTTGATGTTTTTTTTTTTGTTAGTAGGTCTTTACTTATTTAGTTTGGTTTGTGGTTTCCGAGATTCAGGGTTCAGCGATCAGCAAAAGTTTTGATAAGAACTTTCAATCTTTACGATCTTCCTCCTCGTCACTACTTTCTGCGCCAAATGGCGCTGTCTTATTTGCGCAGTACGTTTAGTACCCATATTAAATATATTAACAATATATATTTAATATTGGTAGGTTAGGTTAGGTTAATGACTGGCACCGGCTCTAAAATAACTGATTGTAAATAGTAAAGTATTATATAGTACTATATATATATTACTTTCACAAAGTAATAATATATTACTTTGTGAGAGAAATAAATTTATTATTATTATTATTATTATTATTATATAGCTATCAATGATTTCGTTGATTCCCCTTTAATGTTCTTTGCTTTGAAGTAATTAAAATATTATTTTCTACTTTTAAGTTAAGGATTGAACATGTAGGTATAGTTTTGAAGTCGGTTTTCGTTTTATTATTATTTATTTTATTTTTAAACTTTTAGTGGGAAGTAATTGTGTATTGGTAATATATTTAATATAAAAAACTAGTGACGAGAGGAAAGATTGTAAATAGAGATTTAAAGTCCGTATCAAAACTTTTGCTAATCTCTGAACCCTGAATCTCGGAAACCACAAACCTAAACAAAAAAGTGATGACCTACAAACAAAAAAGAGTCATCAAAAATCATAATTTCACTCACGGAGTAATCGCGTAACAAATATACAAGAAAATAAACAGTGTTGCTGTAAAGGCAAGTTTATAGCCACCCGCTGCTGTTGGGATTTCTCACGATCATGAGACCTCTAACTTGGCTTATAGTGATAAGAGTCCCCGCTACTAAAGCATGAAGACGCTCAAAATGAAATGCCACAATTGGTCACCCATCCACGGACAAGTTGTTTCTAACAAAAAATAAAGAATTTCGGAAATGGGTTCACAATTGTAACATGGACATGACCATGTTACAATTGTGAACCGATTATTCAAATCGGTGATAATTATAAATGACCAAGTTATGTGGTAACAAACATACAAAAAAAAACATACGACCCGAATTGATAAACTCCTTTTTTAAGTCGGTTAAAAGTTTAAAAATAAAATTCATTTTTAGAAAAAAAAAACATAACTGACTTCAAAACTATAGCTACATGTACAATCTTAAACTAAAAAGAAGAAAATAATATTTTATTTACTTCAAAGCAAAGGGGAACATTAAAGGGGAATCAACGAAATTATTGATACTTATACAATATTACTATTTATATTATATTTATTACTATTTATAATTAGTTATTTTTAAAGTTGGTGCCAGCTGAAGCAAAAATGACATTAATAAATATAACCTACTAGCAAAAAAAACCTTATTGATTAATCTATTAATTTATGAATGTAAAATAAAGATTTAATAAAAGACATCGAACGAAACCTAATCTGAACTGCGTATCAATTTTTTTATGTATTTAGACACAACTGTCAACGACGTCTGCTCTAATACGTCTGACCGCGTCCGACCGCGACTCAGGCACATCCCGCGCATCCCGTCCTGCGCAATGAAGCTTTCGCGATGTCCCCGCCCGTGCGTACTATTGCCGCCCCGTGCAGTTCAAGTTTGTTGCAAAGGCAAAATTAAAATCCTGTTGGCTAGCACCGATTCCAAAAATAACTGATTTCGCTATAAATAATATAGTTATTGCAGGCGGCTTTGTCCCCACAGGTATATGTACCAATTTTAACATATTAAATAATAGTTCAACACCACATAAACTTTAAAATAATGTAAACGGTTTATTTGGTCTCACAACAAACGCCTATATAAAATATAATTGCAACACTTCTTCAATGGTATTGCATCTTAGAGAAGATCGACGTAAGAGTATATGTATCCGTACTATTACGTCTGCCTTTCCTTTTTCCTCACCTACCCCTCTCCCTTCACGGTAGGCAGCGGTTTCGCGTAGTCCCTGGCTATGCTAGGGACTCTGATTCATCCAGGAATGGCAGTTACCACTTACCATCACGTGGGCAGTTTGCTCGTCTGCCACTGTCAGCAATTAAAAAAAAATATCCTAACTTACTCGCTATATTGTAATTTTTAGTTTAGATTTCCGTCGGCAGAAGGTGACAGCCCTAGTTGATCTCACTCCAGAAGAGAATACGACTCGCCTGGTACTGACTCGCGAGCGTGTTAGTACGTGGTTTATGCGTGGTTGACATCCATCTAGACGCAACACAAACCGAGGATTGAAACCAAGCTCCCGCCAAGGTGACCTTTGTTGGAAGGCTGGTTTCCAACCGTGAAGAGACAAACAGTTTTGTGAATAAACACATACAGTTTGTTTTGAGTCTAGGAGTTTCTTAAATAATAATTTATTTGTACTTACTTATATTCTACTAATATTATAAATGCGAAAATTTGTACCTATGTATGTAGTGTGTGTTTGTTTGTTACTACTCAGTATCTAAACATCTGAACCGATTTTGATGAAAATTGGTACGTACATAGGTGCCGGAGACGGACATAGCCCATAGAATACTTTTTATTTTTCTCCCAAAAATTGGTCTGGTTTCCGAGTTACATAATTAAATATAATACCATATACCGCGCGGGCGAAGCCGCAGGTAGCAGCTACTTCTTTATTTGTATTATGCCTTGCTTATTTTGGGATCAGATAGCGTAGTGTAAAAAAAAAATATACGTTAATTTTAATATAATTTATTATGAACGCTTCGCTTAAAAGAAATCGTAAGTAACGAACGAATTTGGTGTGCGTGCGTAGGAGGAGGCGGCGCGGTGCCGCCGCGCGTTCACTCGCGAGCCTACTTGGACCGCAACCATTATTTTTTTGTGTTGTGTTTAATTACCGAGCATGAAAATGACACAAATTTACAATGTCGATTTTTCATACATTTATGTTAATAAATATGTGAACTCTAATGATTGTAATATTTTTTTGAAGCGTTTGTAGCTTGGAAAAACAAAATAATTAAAAATCTTAAAATTGCATGGTCTGATTTGGCACAAATTTATTTAATGGGTATATGTAAGTGATCTAAAATAGGAGATAGTTATTTAATCAATTATAATTTTTTTTTTAGCACCGTTTTTAGTTCCTGACCCTATAGCAGATTGCACTGGACGAAGATGGCACAAACTAGGCTTCCACACTCCGTAGGCTATGCTAGACGTGATACCATAGTTACTTTTAACTTTAAATTAATTTTGCCAGTTTTGATTTAAATTAAAAGAATCAATCACAAATCATCGAATTGCTCAAAATGCAAATGGCAGATATGACACAAAACATAATATTAGGCTTCTTATGTATGACTGTATCCACAGGCAAAAAATAAGCAACTTTAAAATTTTTGTAACTTATGACCCCAAAATAGCCTAGCGCTATCGGTCTATAGAGGCTTACTTTGAGTCTAGATGGCGTTGTGTGGTTGTTGTGGTATTATTATTACTAATTCAGCTCTGCTCAACAGTACGCAGTACATACTCGTAGATTAACTTAATAGATACCGCATTAACACTATTTGTTTAGAAATCTTATTATAACCTTACTTTATCTATATTGTGTTTAATGGTAGAAAAGAAAAAGAAAAAACACAAAGTAATATTAAAATAATACTGCTTAAAGAGTAGATTTCCTGCTCACAACAATAAGGGGCGGGGGGCGGTACGTACACACTGCGTTGTGATTGGCTGTTGCTGCGTGAACATTCGAAAACACATATGCACCGCACGTATGTAGGTAGTGAGTTGTTAAGCTAGCGATTGGCAGTATGAATCGGAAATTCGACCTTATCTCCTCATCGTAGTACCGTGACGCGTTCAGACGTGGGAACACGCGCATTCAAAATTCGTGCGTCTTATTTATATCTAAGAAAGAATGGGTGTACTACGTGGTGGATACAAGAGTAAAATTTACATTTTAAGTTTTCAATTATCGCTTCGATTCTGTAGTATCTGTGCTACGTGTGGTGTTTAGTATATAACACTTTACTGTTCACTCGCTTGACACTACACGATATAGCCAGCTACGTATAAGATATTGGTGTGTCCGCGCACCAGCACGTGTTACTCGGTCAACGGTCAGGGAGCGACTGACTGTTCTATGCGCGCACCAGAAAGAAAGTTAATATCTCCGCCCGCATACACTACAGATTCGCTTCGACTCTACGCTAGTATCAACTGACCCTTAGGTGTTATCTGTGGCGCAGTATTATAGCTAATATATCATTACTTTCTAAATAAGCTGGCGTTTACTCCCTGCAGGCAACATGACGGTAGGCGACCTGGTAATGGTGAACGGTCTGCTGTTCCAGCTGTCCATCCCGCTGGGCTTCCTCGGCTCCGTGTACCGCGAGGTGCGCCAGGCGCTCATCGACATGCAGACCATGTTCACGCTCATGACCGTGCAGTCCAGGATCAAGGTGAGCCCCTCCCTACAGTAGCCCACCGACTGCCTGGTGGTGGGCAGTCAGTGGAATCCAGAAGTGGTGGACACCATTCCAAAAGCCAACCTGAGGATCTTCCATGAAGTTAGAGGCCATTGTGGAGGTATACCACCATATTTTCATCGCATGATCCTGTGAGCATGCTGGATAATCATGCTTGGGCCACTACCCAACAGTTGGTACTCGGGAGTGATAGTTAGTTGGTGTGAGAACTTTAATCTCGTGATTCAGAATTTCATACTAATCGGTGATTTTCTTAATGAATTTATATAAGCGTATGTATATGTTGTAACTACATTAACATCTGATAGAACGTAATTATATCGTTATTCTTAGTAACAGTTAACTCGACAGTTACTATGAAATTCTGAATTGCGATAGTTAATCTATATAATTATACTAGCTTTCCGCGGCGCGATTTCACCCGCGTTTTTGCTACTGCTCAGTTCTCGTCGCCAGTAGCGTGATGTTACATAGCCTATAACCTTCCTCAGAAACTGGGCTATCAAAGGCAAAAAGAATTATTCAAATCCGACTGGTAGTTCCAGAGATTAGTGCGTTCAAACAAACAAACAAACTTCCGCTTTATAAAATATTGTTAGATTCTTCACCTTTTTATTCAAAAATAAATACTACTTTTAGGAAAGACCCTCAGCTCCTGCCTTGAAAATTGAACCTCAAAACGCTACGATAGAATTCAAGGACGTTAGCTTCAAATATATCAATGGAAAGCCAATATTTAACAATATCTCGTTCAGTATACCGGCTGGCAAGAAGATTGGTATCGTTGGTGGATCTGGCAGTGGGTAAGTAATTACCGCAATGTTAATGTTATTAATACAGGTCTCAACGAAATAAATTTAAAACGTAAACAAGTCAGAGTCCCTAGCATTATTTCTCCTGCAATGCGAAGCCGCTGCCTACTGTGAAGGGAGTTGGGTAGGTGAAAGTATTGAGGGAAAAGGAAAGGGGGGAAATCGGGCACTCTCTTCACTCAACATTAGTTATACGGGTGCTTCTAGTGAGGATGTTTGTTTATTTTCGCCACCAGTTGGCGCCACTTTCACTTTCACATTGGGCCAATCAGGGCTTAACTTAAAGCGCTTGACAGCTAGAACTGACGTATCGGTGCTGCCACCTCGTGGGCGCCGTTTAAGAAAACCGTCTTAGCTTTTTTCTTCAGTCCATAAGCACGTGAATTATTCATTAAAATTTTTGAAATGAACACTGAAAAATATTTGTTTTGATAGCGTTATCAGAATGGAAGACCTTTTACCAATGTGGCGCCACCTGGTGGTGAAAATTTTCTTATACACCTTCATTAAGCACTTCGTCAACTTATCCCCTATTTGGTCGTTGTATCCAGTGGCGTGGACTCCATATATGCAGAAAGGCACTGCCTACCTTAATAAATGCTTCAAATCACAATTTTAGCAACAATATTGAATAATGCCTACCCTGTTAAAAATCTATAATGCCTACCTTATCAAAAATCTCTGTGCACGCCACTTTTTGTATCCATTGTACAGTCGCTCTTTTCGTTGCAGCCTCACTCCGTTTCCGTAGACAAGCAGCCTTAACCGCCATGCAATATATTGTAGAAATTTTAACTAAATATTTGTTACAGTAAATCCACAATGGTGAGACTACTATTTCGATTCTTCGAGCCACAATCAGGTACTATAACGATAGCCGGACAGAACATAAAAGATGTTGATCTGAACAGCTTGAGGAAAGCCATCGCGATCGTACCTCAGGTAAAATCAAAGTCAAAATCATTTATTCATATAGGTTAATTAAATTAACACTTATGAACGTTCAAAATTACAAAATGTCCGCCAATTAACCTACAGCCAGGCAACTAAATATATCAGGTGTATATTTTTCCCATTCACCGCCGATAATTAGGTAGCTATTCTTATATTTGGCTAATAAAATTATTACGCTCTGTCATATTAATCAATGGAAATTATGTATGGTACGGCATTATTCTATTTACTGTCGTGATACTATTTGTCCTCTATCAGCGACTATGTAGTATTCTTTATTTTATTTTTTTAAAAGATTAAGTTGAATCTCATTGACTGGATTCTGTCTTAAAATTTGGTTTTCCGTCCTTTCAGTTTTAGTGATGACAGAAGGTATTGTCTATTTTCAGAAAAGCCATTTATCATTCATTGTGTTACAGGATTGCGTGTTATTCCACGACACAATATTCCATAATTTACACTATGGCAGCCTCAACAAGTCGGAACAGGAAGTGTACAACGCGAGTAAGATGGCGGAGCTACACGACAATGTTATAACTTGGCCTAAGGTGAAATAGAATTGCAATATTACCTATACAGAGTGTATACGACGGTATGACATTAAATGCAATTACGTATAGTATGTGACATTATAAAGCGAGACAAAAAAAAATCTACTAAATATCTTCAATAGTTTAGACACAGGACAATTTTTTTAATTTCTTTAATTCTAAATTAACACTATGTAAGTACGTCAAACGGTCACTGATTTAAGTCATAGTCCACGTCGAAGGATAAACGTTGCCGTTCATTACAGTTCAGTGAACTTGTCATAATAAAATGGTGTATTACTTCGTTACTATTAAAATATTATTTATTTTGTTAGAAAATTTCAAATTTTTGTTTTTCGTCAAATTACTTTTGTGATTAATTAGAAATCATTATATGGGCTAGTAACACCTGCCTTTTCATTTAATTTCAAACCGTCGTATACACTCTGTATAATATTTGACCTTTATATAACTTACCCCTGTCCTTAAAGCCCATACACGTTTAGAAAACTGCGCAGTTTATTTATTTCGTTTCGCGGTGCAATCGACAGTCAATGTATTAGATTGTTGCATTATTTTTGATAAGAAACTCAAACGGTACAGTGAAATCGTAACGTTTTTTCATAGCGTGTGTGACACCCATTAAACAGATCGAAACTAGAGGTAAATTGCCGTAGAGTGTATCTGTGTTACAATTTATTTGCGTAATATGGGTTTACATGGATCTTAAATTGGTATAATAGAGTATCACCATACTCAGCTTTTTAGCATGCAAAATTTTATATACTTATTATTATTCGTCATTTAATTTAAACATTAGATTGTTAGAAAGCATTAGGAAAGAATATTAAATAATTACAAGGCATGTCTGAATTAATTAGAGTATTCTAAGAAAACTGAAGTAAAATATTGATTATACAGTTCAATTAACTCATGGCTGGGGCGAGGTAAAACTAATTTAGACAGTGTAATATTAAGATATCTGGGTAAGCAACAAAATATTTATTCTATATGTAACAATTTTACTAAAACATTTACAACTGAAATAAAAAATATTAAACATAACTGTCATACAACATTTTTAGATAGAATAGAATATACTGACCCTAGTTTAGTCACATTTAGATATAAAAAAGTTAGCTCATCAGACAGAAAAAATAATTAATACATTATCATTTGAAAAAGCACCAGGAATAGATAAAATAAGAGTAAAAGATATAAAATATTTATACAAACCTTTAAGTCCTATATTAGCAAATTTTGTTAACATGTGTATGGGTCAAACTGTGTATCCTGATCAATTAAAGTATGCAATTATACGACCTATATATAAATCCGGGTGTCACCTAGAGTATACAAACTACAGACTTATTGCAATACTTCCAGTTAGATAAAATAGTTGAAAAAGTAATTGTTGGTCAAGTGAATAAGTTCTTAGAGTGTCATAACATCTTGTCGGATGCACAACATGGCTTTAGGAAGGGTCGCAGCACAGCTACAGCACTGACGCGGTTTGCAGACCACGTCAACGAGGGCCTCAACTCAGGTAAACAGCTCATAGCACTTTTTATAGATTATAAAAAAGCATTTGATACGCTGGAACATAACGTGTTACTACAGGCAATGGATGAATGTGGCATACGTGGGCCCACAAAAGCATGGTTCAAGAATTATCTTACCAACAGAAAAATCTTTACAGTGGTAAATAATGTTGCAGGGGAAGAGGCTCTTGTTGATTTGGGTGTGCCGACCGGGTCGGTGTTCGCGCCCGTGGGCTATATCATGCGTGTGAATAGTGTCGCTAATGTTGCGAGCAGGTGCCGGGTGTATATGTATGCTGATGACATGTGCCTACTGTATGCATCTAAATCACATCAAATCAAAATCACATCATTTATTTTGTATAAATTGTACAAATATATAAAATTCTTAAATTAAATGTAGGTAACAAAATAGGGTGCCTGTACTAGGGTAAACCTGTGCCACAGGCGTTAAAGGCACTAACATAATTAATATTATTAGAAACTATGATAAAATCATTTAACAATACTTTTACAAATAATACATGTTTGTAGATAAATAAAGCATGTCGTATTATTAAGACTCACGTAAATTATTTAATAACTGTCAGCAATTCTTCGGTCTGTTCATAATTCAAAGTTTGCAAAAATTGATAGACTCGTAATTTTGATCTAGCGTAATCTAAAGATCTGCCTGAGGCTCAAGAGAATATACAAAGTGACTTTGAAGATATAACACGATGGGCACATGACAATAGTATTATTTTAAACTTAAGTAAAACTAAATACATGCATATACACTCACCCTACAATCAGCGTGCCAAGTCCCATAAAGATGAGTTAGCAATAATAGGCCATACATATGAATGTTTACATAATAATAAAATAAACTGCAAATGTACTTATATACAATCAGTTACCACATACACATATTTAGGATTGTCTGTAGATACACACTTTAACTGGAATCCACATGTAAATGATGTTTGCAACAGGCTTAGATCAGTCCTGGCTAAATTGTACCAACTTCAACCAGTAATAAACAAGAGTACAATGTCGATGGTTTATTATGCACTTGCAGACTCAGTACTCAGCTATGGCCTTAGTGTATATGGTCGAACATTTATATCATACATAAGAGAAATAAAATGTATACAGACTAGACTTATTAAATATTTAGTTAGTAAAAAAGTAAAAACAATGTGCAATAAAGATTATGAAAAACTGTACCCTATATGTAAGATTTTGCCAATAGACTTAAAAGTAAATTTCCTCATAGCCATAGAACATTATAATACAAATGATTACAAGTTAAGGATTGATAATGTATACAATACAAGAAATGTAACACAGAGAAAATTATTTATACCAAAAGTTAACAATTATTATGGAGAGAGAATGACTGAATATCTAATTCCTAAAATATACAACAGAATAGAGCAATTAAGAATAGAACCTAAAATACGTAAAAACATGTTAAAACCCAAACTAAAGAGTCTCCTGCTCGGCGAATATGACGTCACTATCCGTGACATCCAATCCCACGATGTAGCCCGTCCATAGATTTAATATTTATTAATTTTTTTATTATAACTAGTCCGCTTTAGATTTGTATAATCGCATAGGTAAACAATATGTAACTTTAAGTATGTATAACATTGATATATATTAACGAGCGTATCTCGCCAACAAGCTGCTTAGCTTGGCGAGTATAATAATAATGTGTACTGTTATTTATCTGTCAATAAATTAAAAAAAATAAATAATAATAATTTCAATAATTATATAATTTAATTATGAATATATATAAAATAATGTCACAGTCATATTATTATAAAGATTTATCTGCTAGGTATTTCTTGACAGAATAGTAAGCTTTGGCAAGCAGTAACTTTTTTACACCACGTTTAAATGTAATAAAATTAGTAGTATTTAACAATTCTATGGGTAAATGATTATAAAGGCGTGGGGCCATACAGAATATACTTTTGTTCACATGTGCAGTGTTGTTAGCAGGCATGTGTATTTTCATATTGTGTCTTTGACTGTTAATTTCTCGAATTTATTTATATTTTTTTTCACAAATAGCACAATTTCGAAAATATATATACTAGGTAGCGTTAGTAGCTTTAATTGTACAAAATAAAATTTGCAGCTATCAATCATGTTTAATTTACATATGAACCTTATACATTTCTTTTGTGCCTTAAACGCCGCTTCCCAATTCGTGGAGTTTCCCCAAAATATAACTCCATATGTTAGAATGGGTGCTACATGACCATGGTAAGCTATTAACAGTGTTGACATATCTACAGATTTTGATAACGAATATGACAAGTTATTTAGAATGCTGTGTACATCTCCAGGGCTACGACACTCAAGTGGGCGAGCGCGGGCTGAAGCTGTCGGGCGGCGAGAAGCAGCGCGTGGCCATCGCGCGCGCCATCCTCAAGGACTCGCCCGTCATCGTGTTCGACGAGGCCACCTCCAGCCTCGACTCGCTCACCGAACACGTAAGGAAACAATACTAAATAATGAAATCATTCAATATAGACTACAATTTACTAATATAACTACTCCATTTTATCTCTTTTTCATGAATATGGCTGACTAGGCTGGCCTATTGGCCTAGTAGTTAGTGACCCCTGACTGCTAAGCCGGAGGTCGTGGGTTCGATTTCCACCCAGGACAAATCTTTGTGTGATGAGCATGATTATTTGTTCTTTGTTTGGGTGTAATTTATCTTTAATATGTATATATTTACAAAAAAAAAAATATAGGTATATAAGTAGTTTAACAGTTGTTTAGTTCCGAATAGTTCCCATAACACAAGCAAATATAATTGCTTAATTTGGGGCTAGATGGCGCTGTGTGATTGTGGCAGAATATTATTATTATTATTATTAATACGAGCCTAAATAAACGTGTCTTCTTTTGAACGCCATGAAATTATGACAACAGAAAATGTGCTTATTATGTAAAAAATTAAAAATTCACAAATTTGAGTATTATTATCTGACGCCTAATATTGTATACTCGACCATCAAATTGCTTTAGCACTCTTAAAGTAAATGTCGTTTACATATCACAAATCAATAATGTCTATTTTTGCTTGCAAATAACCTTAGTACAGTAACAATTATCACTGTCATAGGTCTTATTGAATTTTTACTTTGTTGGAATTTTTCGTCGACTGTACGAACGAACGCAAGACTTAATACAATCACCAACTCTATATAACCTAACTAGAGATAGTTTGTACTCGGTATATCCGATACTAAGTGCGCCTACTCCTAATCCGTCCGAATACTAGATACAAATACCTGTTCCACTGAATCCAAGTAATTCACTTAGTCACTTAGTAGATAAGTTACATTAAATAAATACATAAATAATTAATAATATGTGGACACTATCACACACTGTCGTCTAGTCCCAAGCTAAGCAGAGCTTGTGTTATGGGTACTAGATAATTGAAATATAATACATATACATACTTTTTTTTTTGTAAATACATACTTATAATACATAGGAAACACCCAGACTAAAGACAAATACAAATGTTCATCACACAAATATTTGCCTTCCGCGGGAATCGAACTTTGTGAACATAATCTATTTAATCCACAACAATATAGGTTTCAGGTCAATGTGATGTATCTAGTCCTTATCATTTTACGATCGTGAAACACTGTGAAATACTAGGTTTGCATGATGCATTATACTCGTCTACGTGTACATGCAAATATCACCTTTGATGTGTTGATATAAGGTCGAAAATCGTGTAATCTACAAAATTAGATGGTAGTAGATCCACGCTGGTTTCAGCATGAATGGGCCGGATCGTCCGGGGAAGTACTACCCTCTCATAGAAGATCGACGTAAGAGTAATAGTATTCGTACTACTGCGTTTCGTTCGGTGAGTGAGAGCGCCGGAGGACCAATTTCTCCCCTTTCCTCTTTCCTCACCTCCCTCATTCCCTTCCCCTAACCCCATTCCCAGCCGCCATATTGGAGGCTACCATACCAGCAGTTTAAGACGATAGCTTTTGATATGGTGGCCACCACTTCTGGATTCCACTGACTGCTTACCATCAGGCGGGGTGGAGTCACTTTGGTAGGCTAATATATATATATAAAAAAAAAAATCACTAGATAGATCAAGTGTTTCAAAAATTATAATAGGTGCGGCCTAATATTGTAAATTACCTAATACGTGGATCTGTTCTAGTATCGCCGCATCTCTAATCCTAAGTTTAAAGAAAGAGATACTATAAGTATTACTATATTTTATTCATTATTTAGACTGGCCTGTTGGTCTAGTGGTTAGTAACCCTGACTGCTAAGCCGGAGGTCGTGGGTTCGATTCCCACCCAGGACAAACCTTTGTGTGATGAGCATGATTGTTTGTTCTGTGTCTGGGTGTAATTTATCTATAATATGTATGTATTTAGAAAAAAAAAATGTATTTATGTAGTATATCAGTTGTTTAGTACCCGTAACACAAGCAAATATAATTGCTTAATTTGGGGCTAGATGGCGCTGTGTAAATGTGGTAGAATATTATTATATATATATATTATTTATATTTCTAGGCAATTCTACAAGCTCTAAAAGCCGCAACGATTGGCCGTACATCAATCTGCATAGCGCATCGATTATCAACAGTAGCTGATGCGGACGAAATACTAGTGTTTGAAAACGGGACGGTTTCAGAAAGAGGGAACCATCAACAGCTGATTAACAACCCACAGTCACTGTACAGCAGATTGTGGATGAAACAGAATAAGGATATACCCAACGTGCCCGCTAGTAATTGATTTTATTAATAAGTAGATTGATATGTACATATTTAAGGTATGACACTATTGGCCTTAAACACAGTAAAAAGCCGTCAAACAATGTCAAAAGCCCAATTTATGACGTCAAATAATGTCAAAAGCCCAACTTATGACGTCATATAGTCATTACTAGTTTAACTTAATCGCAGCTGCCTTACTAAGAAAGAACGCAACTATTTGAAAAACGAGCCTATTGTATAATGCTATAGAGGTGTTTTTTCCGTGCCTCCTATCGTAGTAAGGCAGTGTAGACATGCTGGCTGTGACATAATGGAGTTGAATTTTTAACATATTACCCAATGTTTGTCAAGTAAAACATAATTTTACTACACTACCTAGTTAGTGTTGTGTTTCTTTAAGTGAGGAGTGGTACCTGGTTGAACGTATCTGTTAGGGTATAGCGTTTTCTCAAAAATACATATCTTAAAAGACTATCTGCCATTGTATTTGGACTTTATTACGAAGGTTATAAAATTCAAAATGTAAAAGCCGTAATTGTATAATTTTAGTTTTATATGCTTTGTAACGTATCGCATCTTCAATCGAAGAGAAAACTATAAAAAAGGCCTTTTTTAATGTTTGATTAAAATTACTAAATCGCATTTCTCATTTTATAAGTCTCTTTCTCTAAGTATGCGATTTGTATAGTGTAATATACGTCCATTTTTCATTGACCTTTATTTGGATCAGCGTAGTTTTTCAGGAAAATGAGCGATGCAGGTCTTGTTGTAATCCGTCTACCTCGTCTCCCAAATTCGTCGTGACGACGACTTAATAAACACAGCCTATTAATTCAATTCAATTAAGTCCATCTGCAGAGCCAATGCTTTTTACAGGGAAGGCTTAAGCATTAACTACACTACACTTGCTCAAGGCGTATGTACTATCGAACTACCCTACTAAAGCTCATTTTGTCCATCTAAATGCAAGTAGGTCTAAATTCACCTGAAGACAGATTTTCTTGACAACGAGATTGTTATCATTTTATTAGACACTGACATTCACTGAGTACACTTGATAAGTTAGAATTAAAAACGTCCTAAGTTCACATAGATTTCTGTTAGGCAGTTTAAGCGAAATATCAAAAAAATGGGTCATTATTCAGGGTGCCTAGTGCGAGTTTGCTTTACGTTAACACGGTCGACACCTTTATAACGTTCGGTTCTCAAATTGGCCCGCTCCAAGCTCTCAACCAATCAGAGAGCCAAACGCGGTAAACTTTTCGATCGCGTTAACGTAAAAACAACTCGCACTAGACCCTCAGTTGGTTCGATAGTACATAAAACAAAGGCGTGTTTCATGTCATCCGTAGTATTGGCGTACGTATACAACGTACAAGTGTACGCAGTAGCGGACAGACTCCTTGCTTTGTAACCGTTTGTGCCATCATTCATACAAAACAATCCTCATCCTTCATTGTGTGGAACTGCTATTTCTGTTACATGTATTTATTATTACGAACGAAAACCTCTTCGTTGATGCTGTATTTAACGTTACGATGGAAATTTTTTATCGTTATTATATTTGTAATCGTTATTTTATATAAGAATTTGAATATTTATAACGACATTATTAACAAATTATGTCTGAATATAATAGTTACCTCAAATTATATATTTTATATCAGTATAATAAATGTTTACTTTGTTTATTTATTGTTACTTTATTGGCAAATAGATTGTATATATTTATTCTATAATTATAGTATACTGTATAATTTTGAGTATATTATTTTATATTTAGCTATAAAATCATTTATTCGACATTACTTCGCGGCATTGAAGTCTTTTGTCCAATTCTATAGTCCTGTATTGCGACCCTACTGTCCACAGTAGATAACCCGTTCACTTTGGTTTTGTGGGCGTCCGTTTCACGAATTCGAGACGCTCGAGAAACTTTCATGGCCATTTTAACTTACCTTTATTTCGAGCTATCAATAGTATTATCAGTTTGGAGCTCTACCGAGACGATTGCGACACGACGGCGAGGTTGACGGGATACGATTTAATGTCTGCATTGTAGTAGAAAACCTTCTTGTATATTCTTACGTACTTGGAGTGTTGAATTACATCATATTGCAGTGAAATTGCGACGTTTGCGCGGTCATACAATAAAGAGGCCGGTTGTGAATATACAGTTCAGGTTTGGCGAAATCTAGATAAAATTAAAAGATTTAAGATTCATTCGACAAATTTTTATTCGAAACTGTTTAACTTTCTACCTCTAAATATATTGAACATTAGCGCGCGGCCCGTTTTATGTTGTGATTCAAAAATAACGGTAACTCTGTCGTGACATACTTCGCAACAAAGTTGTCATCGTTTTGCAAAAATCTAGTAAATATTTGAATCAATGCGGACACCTATTTGAACATTGTAATAATTTCGCAGGAAAAACTGCAGCACTTTAACATGACTACTACCTATACCTCCGTCGTGTCACTTCTCGCCTCTCCGCTCGTGAGTCACTGTTACTAAGTAGATGCAAAATGGCCATCCAAACATTTTCTTGTATGATAAATTGAATTGCAATAAAAATAACTAGTCTTGAGGCTGATTTAAAACTATAATTATGTTCTATACGTTCATCTAATAGATAGTATCGTGTATTTCAAAATCTTACTTTTCTATCTTTATATTAATCCATGCCAAAAATTATTTAGATTATTCTACATGTAAAATAGTGTCAAAAAGTCAGTAGTCGTAATGGCTGTATCTATGATGTGGTCTTACACGAATACGTCTCTTAAACAGGGCTTGATTCTTGTAGCTACATGTTTCATAACGGTTCATATCGGTATTTTAGGTAACTTGGATACCGGTATTTTTATTGCGCCCAGATATTTCGCTGCCGTATTTAAAAAACCAATAGCAACATATCGCTGTTACTATAGATGCATTAGGTTGACGTCTGTTTCCACACTTAAAATTTTGTTACATTCTACCGATATTAATACCTGTAGGTATAAACCGATATGGTGCTGGTTTGCAGTCAAATATCATTTGTAAAATTAATACCGTTAATTTATAACGGTATCATTTATGCGCATTCGAGTTGGGTCCTAAAAATCATCATCATCATCATATCAGCTAAAAGACGTCCACTGCTGGACATAGGCCTCCCCCAATTTTTACCACCGTGGCCGATTGTTCGCCGCCCTCATCCATCGGTTGCCCGCCACCCTTGTAAAGTCGTCGGTTCACCTTGTGAGACGTCCGTCGGTCCTAAAAATACCGGTAATAAAATCTGTTGTATGTATAACTGTATGTATTAGTTCCAAATTTTGTTATTGTGAACTTGTCTGTTATTGTACAAAATCTGAAGAAATACGTGTACGTCGCCCGCTACAGATCGCATGTACTATTATGCAAATATTTATGTAAATAAACAATGTTGATGTTGCCGTGTATGTACCTACAGTAACTTGTTGAATAAGTATATTATTTTGTTTACAGTAATAAATGTTTTATTTAACAATCCTTTATCTTTTTTATATCACTTCGATGACAAATAAACATACGGTCGTAAGTAGTTACCCCAACAACATTACCGAAAACAGAAAAAGTATAATGAAATTAGTTCTCTGTAATTCAACGCAATCAACACATCAATTACAATAAAATTCACTTCAATGCCACTTATTGGAGGCCAACAGTCACATTAAATACTTTTCTATCAAATCCGTGGCTTTTAACAATAGATAATGGTAATCCATACCAGCCAGCGTCATTCGGTTTTCGAAATCGATTGACATTATTATCTGTTGCCATGGTAACGGAATAATAACAACTGTCCAGTTGAATTATTAACCAAAATATTATAAACGCTCGCTCTAAGAGCTTATTTTGTGCAATATGTCGAATTATATGTGAAATGAATGATGTCAGTGCTGAGTTTGATCCCGGAGGATAAACGAAAAGACCCAAGGTAAAAGGAAATATTATTTGAAAATATATTATACGATAGCCAAGCAATTTTCAACAACTCGCTGAGTGAGTTCTTTAGATTAAACAGAAAAAATGTCTTATTTTGCGTAGGGTAAGAACCTACCTACATACTTACATCTAAACTGAGTATTTAGTAGATTTGATAGTCCATCAGTCTTCTACTGTTGAAACGAGATGCAATAGGGGTTCGATGAAGAAAACGTGGCACATTATGATTGTCTAACCCACATGTCGTCAATAGTTGCTATTAATGCAAAATAATTAATAGATAAGGGAATAGGTTTTTATTAAAGTAATGTAGTTTAAAAATCCTCTAAAGGCTTATTTACATTTTAGAAAAGAGTCGCTAGAAAGTGTCTACAGCAGTAATTCCCGATTAAGTTTATTAAACAAGCGGAAACGTATGAATCCTCTAGCAATGGACATGTCAACGCATTCTATCAAGAACGGATCGGACAAGTTTGTGACGCAGAGGGTGTTGTCCGCCAAGACGCACAGAGTGAAGCAGCTGCAGAACCAACTGGCTGATGCTCACTATCATTTACAGGTAGGACATAATATAAAGGACTTGACTGGCCTGTTGGTCTAGTGGTTAGTGACCCTGACTGCTAAGCCGGAGGTCGTGGGTTCGATTCCCACCGAGGACAAATATTTGTGTGATGACCATGATTGTTTGTTCTGTGTCTGGGTGTAATTTATCTATAATATGTATGTATTTACAAAATAAAAAATGTATATAAGTAGTATATCAATTGTTTAGTACCCATAACACAAGCAAATATTATAATTGCTTAATTTAGGGCTAGATGGCACTGTGTGAATGTGGTAGAATATTATTATTATTATTAAGAGTTAGAGAAACTGGTCGAATCAAATGATAGGTGCTATCATCATCATCATATCAGCCGAATGATGTCCACTGCTGGACATAGGACTCCTTTTTTTTTTTTTATATTAGCCTACCAAAGTACCTACTCTGCCTGATGGTAAGCAGTAAGTGGAATCCAGAAGTGGCGGACACCATTCCAAAAGCCAAACTACTGGTATGGTGGCCTCCACTATGGCGGCTTAGTGAGATGCTTTTTCACGCCGCGCTTAAAAGACCCAGGATCAAAATTAGATGGGAACACATGCGCTGGCAAAGAGTTCCAGGCTTTAATTGAGCGACAAAAGTATGAAGTGCTGAACCGTTTGGTTCGAGACCCTTTAGATTCCACTGTGAAAGGGTGGCACTTTAGTCCCGCACGTGTCGTTCTGGATAAAAAGGTAGAGGGTGGGATTAATTCAAAGAGCTCTTCAGAACACTCCCCATGGTAAAGGCGATAGAAGACAGCCATTGAGGCGATGTCTCTTCGCAGCTGTATAGGCTCAAGGGTCTTAGTAGCCTCCGGGCTTCCGATGATACGGACTGCTTGCCGCTGCAACCTATCGAGTGCATCCAGTAAGTACTGTGCGGAGCCATCCCAAAGATGAGAGCAGTACTCCACGCAGGAACGAACTTCTACCAATCTGGGGAAATTCTACCAATATAAATAAAGCCTTTATTGTACAGAAAAAATGTGTTAGGGCAATTTGTGGTGCAGGGCCACTAGAATCATGCAGACCTTTATTTAAAAAATTAAATTTATTGACATTACCATCAATATATATATTAGAGATAGCAAATTTTGTGAAGAAAAATTATGATTTATTTAAATCGAAAAACGATCATTGCGACAATAAATATAAACCTAGAGATCCTACAAAGTTAATAATACCATACTGTCGAACAACACTCCATAAAAAAAACACATATCACATGTGTATTACAATTTTTAATAAAATTCCAAAGGAAATAAGGGAGCTTCCTTTTAAATATTTTAAAATTAAATTGCGTAAATGGTTAATGGCTAATTCGTTTTACTCTGTACAAGAATATATGAATACGTGAATAAATGTGAATAAATAGAAAACATAATAATGTAATAATAATAATTTAATAATTGTAGTGACAGTGTATTAATAATAATGTAATAATATTTAAATGATATAAATGATGTGTTGGCAATAATGTAATAATAATAATGATGTACGTATTGATAATAATATTGATGATGAATGATGTAACATTATTTTAGATTGATGGTAATTATAATTTAGATCAATACTCACCTATTGTAACATTTGCATGCCTTTTCTAGGCAGATTACGGTATGTACTTTTATTACCATTAAGCCACCTGGTTTCACCTGTATTCTGAGCAAATAAATGTTCTTATTTCTTATTTCTTATTCTTATTTCTTATTTCTAACCTGTGTCGTATAAAGAAGACAGAGCTGCTCGGGCGTGAAGCACCGCCTCACCCTGTTCAGGACACCGAGTTTACAGGAGGCGGTTTTAATGACGCACTCGATGTAGTTCTTGGAGTTGAGATCTCGGCTGATGTCCATACCCAGGATACTTAGGCTAACCTGAAGTCATAACGCTGTGTTCTGAAGAGAGGGAAGGGGAAGGAACGGAGATTTTTTTGCAGAGAACGCGCATACCTGTGTTTTCTTGGCATTGAACTCGACTAAATTCTCACAACCCCATTTAGAAATGCGGTATAATACTTGGTCGAGCTCAGCGACAAGTTCTAGGCGTTTTCCTCGATGGCAGTCTGTTTAGCCGCAGGATGTCCGAGATATCGCCCATGCACTGTACTATCATCTGCATAGCAATGAATGTTGCCAAGGGACAACATGTCATTGACATGCAGAAGATACAGGGTGGGCGACAGGACGGACCTCTGAGGCACCCCAGCGTTGACCTGCAAATAATTGGAGGCCGATCCGTCACAAAGGACTCTAATGCGGCGCTCACGCAGGAATGCGGCAATCCAGTTGCACATCTGGGGTGGCAGACCATATGCTGGAAGCTTGGACAGAAGTGAACGGTGCCAGACTCTATTGAAGGCTTTGGTTATGTCAAGGCTGATGGCCAAGGACTCTCCATGCTTGTCCATGGCTTCCCCCCATTGGTGCGTGATATACGCTAGAAGGTCACTTGTAGACCGTTTTGACCTGAAGCCATATTGTCGGTCACTAATTAACGAGTGACCCTCTAGGTAGCGGACTAGTTGAGAGTTTAATATCCGCTCAAGCACCTTGCAGAGAACTGAGGTGACAGCTATGGGTCGATAGTTGCCTGACTCGGACCTATCCCCTTTTTTGGGAATCGGTTGAACATCCGCCTCTCTCCAAGCCTTCGGCACAATTCCCGAGGAATGAGATAGGCGGTAAAGGCGCGTCAATGCAGGAGTCAACTCCGCTGCGCTTTTTTTGAGAACCACCGCAGGAATACCATCCGGTCCGCTAGCTTTCCGAACATCGAGCGACCTTAGTTCCGCACGGACATCACGATGCCTAATACGGATATTAGGCATAACGGAGTCGCAGCCAGATATAGTCGGCGGGTGCACGCCACGGTCGTCGATTCGGGAGTTAGCCGCAAAGAGTTCTACAAGCAAGTTTGCTTTCTCTTGAGGCTCGTGGGCCAGCGATCCATCAGAACATTTCAAGGGGGGCAGCGAAGGCTTGCAGAAGTTGGATTGCACGGCCTTGGCTAGTCGCCAGTAGCTACGGCTACCCGTATGATGCGAAATGAGTTCTTGCCCAATTCGTGCAATGCGCTGGGCATCCGCTCTGATGTAAGCCCTCTTGCATTCCCTAGTGGCTTTGTTGTACGCTGCTTTTAAGCGATCCAAGCTAGGGTCGCGCCGTGCTCGGACCCTGATCCAAGCGCGGTACGCCGATTCTTTTTGTTTAACAGTATCGGCGCACTCACGGTTGAACCAGGGACGCGTTTTGCCAGCACTGGTGGCATCCTCCAATTGTCGTCGCCTTGGTCAGCCGTAAGCAGCCCTCATCCATAGATTGCCTGCAGTTGCAGTTTTGGTGCAAATCGGCTCTTGAGCCTGAATGTTTTAAAATTGCGATGCCGGTTCTTTGCGCATCATGAATGGCAATGTCGCAATTTTGTCATAATTCGTGGCTTTCAGTAATTTTTATCATTAATTCTTAGCTATATTTAAAAAATATGTAGAATTAGGTGAAAGCTTAATATAAAGTAAGTAATCATTCCGTTTACAGTTCTATTTTTAGGCAAATAATACATTTTGAGTAACTTAAGTTGCGTTATTTTCATAGTAAAATAACTGTAAGCATTATAGTACTTTCTGTTTATACAGCTTTTATATGGACCAAGGAGGACAAACGATCTGTTAATATAATAATAAGCAGCATGAACACTGAATGCAAGGCGTTTACGACCAATTCTGTGTCATTTAAAAAAAATGCGTTCAATCTCTTTATTTTGTTTGAAATTTATACTATTATATAAAGCGAAAGAGTTTGTTTGTTTGTTTGAACGAGCTAATCTCTGGAATTACTAGTCAGATTTGAAAAATTCTTTCTGCGTTAGATAGCCTAGTTCTCGAGGAAGGTTATAGGCTATGTAATCACTCTACTGGCGACGGGAGCAAAGACGCGGATGAAAGCGTGACGTGGAAAGATAGTTTTTATATATTTTGGTTTAACTTAACTATTTTTGCAGGAATTGAGTAACGAAAATAAGATATTAAGAGCTATGCAGAAGAAGCAAGAAATAGCATTACAAAGGTAAGCAAATATTTTTTTAACAATAATTTATTGATACATTTTGACATAATATATAAAAAGATTTTTTTTTGTATTAATTTTAAATGACATGATGCCCGAGCCATATGTGAACAGTTAAGTACACATTTTGTATTGTTTTGTTAAAATTGTATACTTAGTATTGTTAAAATTATACATTGTGATTTGTGAAATAGAGTTGTGAACTCCTGTGGTAAATTAAGTTCATATTACTTTATACTTATACCAAAAATTAACAGTTTACCAAAGTTTACAGTTCACATGTTGCCTTTACCTTTTGTAGCAATATGTAACTTGAGGCAGCCTGTAAAGCACACATTTTACTTTTTAATTTTTCTTTACAACATAGAAAGCTGTAAGTAATTAAGTGTCTATAGAGTTAAGTGTATTGCCTGCGTCACTTTGCATGCTACTTGTCATTCAATTATTCTTAATCAAATTAATTTGATTTGATTTGATTTGAAATTGTAAATTACAAAAATTTTAATATTCTGGCGATTAAAAAGAGTGGCCTGAGTTTCTTGCCAGTTCTCATGGCTCTACTTCGTCAGCGAACTGGCTATAGGTTAATTTGCTGACATTTTGTAAACTTTGACGTTCATATGTGTTAATTTAATTAACCTATATGAATAAACATATTTCATTTCATTTAATTTTAAGCTTTCTTCATTATTGACTGTAGGTATCAGGTAAATTAGACCGCAACAGTAATGAGAGGTTTAACCAAATTGTGGGCATAATATTTATTTTTAGATAAATAAGATATATAATAAATACTTTTTATTAAAAAATTCGCGTCATTGTTTATTCTGTTGATACATTATTTATTATATCATATCATTTTCCCCTCATTAGATACGAAAACTCAAATGCAGAGCTTCCCCAAGTGTTACACTCTCACACAGAAGAACTTCGAATCCAACAGCAAAAGTTCAAACAGCTGAAACTGCAATACAAGGAAGTAACACAAAAGTTAAAGGAACGGGACATGCAACTGCAGCAACTAAGGGACGAACATAATCATTTGTTGGAATTGAGTAGAGATAGGTAAGAATTGACTAGATTGGAACAGGTTTTAATATTCATTGGATTAATTGTCGTCATAGAATGTTGCCATAATTCACATCAAACGTGCTTTTGACGACGTAGAGTTAGATATTCAATGACGAATGGTGACAGACGAGCTACTTATTATAGTGCCTTATATGGCTGTAAGTGGAAACTGCCATAGATCTTGAAAGTGCCTACGATTTAGCGGTATCTCTAGCACTTCTGTCGTTGTCATCGTTTAACAAGCAAAATATATTAATAAAAAAATAAAAAGCCTATCAGTCTAAAACAAACTGAAAAGAAAGAAATCCAGAGATAAGCGCGTTCAAACAAAGAAACAATCAAACAAACTTTTATTTTTCGTGTCGACGCTACAGTGAGATTTTATATAATCTATGTCACTCTCACAATCAATACGAGTCTAATGACACCTCATATGTTAAAATCCATTAAGTCATTTAGGCTGTAGAGCGTGCAAAATAAATAGACATACATACCCACATACATAAGCTCAAAAAACAATACTCTTCTTGAGTTCAGCAGTCGGGCAAAAAGACGCTATACTTTCTACCAAAGACGCAATCTACTTCTACTACCAATACATAACTTATTGCATGCACGATTAAGTCTGTTCATGCGGTAACGGTATTTTTTTATCTCTTGAAAATTAATTTTGGGTTCCTGATAAAAATAGCTTTAATTATCTATTTAAAGGAACCTTCCAGAACGTGAAAAGCTTCAAGCACAATTAAACGAGGTAACAATAAAAGTGCAACAACAGAGCGAAACGATAACACAGTTGCAACGTCGCATTGCTCTCGAAGCAAAGAACTTTAGACATCAGCTACAGAACGAGATGAACAAACATAAGGACACGAGGCATGATCTAGACATGGCTATCAACAATGCGGATAAATTGACTACTATTATTGAGGTAATTTAATAATAATAGTAATAATAATACACAGCACCTATACACAACGCCATTTAGACCCAAAGTAAGCATATTTTAATAACTTGTGATATGGGTTCTAGAATGCGGATAAACATACTTATACAGAGTGTATACGACGGTTTGACATACAATGAAAAGGCAGGTGTTACTAGCCCTTATAATGATTTCTAATTAATCACAAAAGTAATTTGACGAAAAACAAAAATTTGAAATTTTCTAACACAATAAATAATATTTTAATATAGTAACGAAGTAATACACCATTTTATTATGACAAGTTCACTGAACTGTAATGAACGGCAACGTTTATCCTTCGACGTGGACTATGACTTAAGTCAGTGACCGTTTGACGTACTTACATAGTGTTAATTTAGAATTAAAGAAATTAAAAAATTTGTCCTGTGTCTTACCTATTGAAGATATTTAGTAGATTTTTTTTTGTCTCGCTTTATAATGTCACATACTATACGTAATTGCATTTAATGTCATACCGTCGTATACACTCTGTATACTTTGTTTTTTGTAAATACATACATATTATACATAGAAACAACCAATGCATATAACCATGTTCATGCACACAAATATTTGAGCGGGAATCGAACCCGCGACCTCTGCGTGGCAGTCCACAGTACCACCGAACCACAGAGGTTGTCTTTGTGTTTTCGAGTATAGTATTCTAGAAGTTTTAGATGTAGAATAGAAAATGAATAGAATAGGTAGTTTATTTGCTTGAAATATGGTATTTGTAGAGTATAGCTTCAAGATTTTTTTATTAGAATAAGGTAATAAACAAGCTTGCGGTCCGCCTGAAAGTAAGCAGTTACCGTAGCCTATTCAATCTCTTAGATTTAGAGAACAAACTAGCCGAAGAAACAAAGATTTTGTTATCCTAAGTACTTACATAGTTAACTACATACATAACTTTAAACCTGTCTTCCATGCTGGGGTAAGCAGAGACGTAGAAAGCCATTTGCTACGATTCAAACATAACTCCTTTGCCTCTTCAACATTCATTAATCTTTTCTTATACACTCGTCGGTTACGGGTGCTTCTAATTGTGCCCTTTGTCTATACATCTTCTAGTGTATGTTCATCTACCCAGTACCCCTACTTCCCCAGTCTTTTCCGCTCCATAAATCTCTTTCGGTATCCTACTTACATCCATCCTTTCCACATGTCCATACCACCTTAACATACTCCTTTAAATTTTTGTCAATATACTATCATTCAATCCACATTCTTTTCTTAACAGCCTAAGTAATAAGAATGTTTAGCTAGCTTGTGTGTAAAACGAGTTTTCTTTTACTAAATGGCTACTTACACAATAGGTACCGACTGTGTTTGTACGTATACAGTTGTGTTATCTGCGAGTGCGTCTGATTTCCTTCGTGTCACTAATTCCCTGTTTCGACCCTCGTCAGTTCGTAGCTGGCTTGTCGCTAATGATCTGTCTGATAATAAAATGATTCACTAATTAAAATCAAGCCTTACTTAAGCCAGTATTTATATATTTTGCCCGATTGACGCAATCAAGGAGGGTAATGTTTTTCTTGGATTAATTTAGCCCAGTTAGAATAACACAAGATTCTTGATCTGTCGTTGAACTCAAAGGTTATAATGAATAATTCATTAGGACGGCACAAAAACAAGAGTTCAAATTTTCCTGTTTAATTAGTCATACGAATTTAGGCTAAACATGCCATTTATATCAAAGAATATTGTTTTTGTAGGAATTTCTCTCGTTTAGTAACAAATATAAAGCATCTTATATTATTTTATGGCTGGGTCTGTTTATAATAAGCCACTTTTCCAACAAACGGCCCATAACACACATCGTGTAAGACACATCGTCATATAAACTTGAGTAGACTTCGATACAAAACATCCACACACGCAAAAGAACAATACATATAGCAGTCAATACAAAAAAATATTCAACAAATGCGTTTGTTATAGATGAAAGAGAAAATGTTAAGTACAGCGGCCAGTAGGACGGTCAAATCTCCCGTAAAGACTGCATCTAACATCATAGTTTCTAAACAGACAGGAAGTTACAAAATGAGTAGACCAGAGCCCGACGCACATGTCAACAGAAGAGACGACAGGATTAATGTAAGTGCGGCCCAAAGAAGCAGGCAAATCTTTTATAACATTTGAATTGCCTGCCTATTCACAGAAGCGTAACGAGGCTACTAAGCGGAGAAACGAGAAAATATTAACCGATAGCGCCTGTCCACTGAAGTTGCGAAAAGTTTTTATGCAATTCTACTAGGTAGTATTTGTCCGTTTCGCCGCTCTGCAGTTTCGCTCTGCATCTTTAGACAGGCACTGTCAGCCTTATTATTAGATAGGTACGTTTTGTGGCGTATTTTAGTTTGTGTTTTTAGTTTATTATATTTTACAATATTTTATAATCTGCGTGATAATTTGTCATCTGTGCAATTCCAACATAACTAAGTATATGCCTTAATATGATACATAAAATTTGTGCTAAACTTTATAAACTTCTCTAGTGTTTGAGTATAATTTAATGCTTTTTAGTTTTTTTTATATAATCTTTATTTTTAGAAACTGTTAAATAGCAAATGTGTCTTGTTTGTTTATACAAAAATGATAATTATTATAATTTGTTTAGCGTCCAACGAATGTGTCACAAAACAAATAGATTGCGTAAGACCCTTGTGTGAAAACAGGGCTCAACCTTTCAGTATTTGCGATAAGGATTATTGTAGCTTGTAATATCGGTATCGTCGACAGCAAATTTAATTTGGGTCTAACTTTGATTCAACTTTCGACCTGCTATTAGGGGACTTTAAGCCGACTTTTGATCGGCTTTAAAACTAACAGGGTATAATTCTCTATTCGCAATCCGTCACACGCATTTGATAAAATCATTAGGTTTTTCACGGGTACGAAAACGGACATTTCCATTTCCAGATTACGTTGATTCAACATTGCCGACCTTGTTATTATTTGTTTTCGTTTAACGAATGTATTTTGCAGATTTTATTTCATTTCAAACCTAAACATGCTTAATGATTAGATACGTCGTTTGTATAATTTAATTAAATAATTTTTATTTGATACCTTTGATGGTTTTGTTTTGAATGTTTCTTTTTTTAGGTTTTTATTTGACGTTTGCTTTTAATTTAAAACGTGCTATTATCTAATAGCTTGCTATGAAATTAGTAATCATTATTGTAAATTACAGCTGGATCAAACTATCATAGCTAAGCTGTGCGAAAATTCGCGCAACGTCAGCAGCGCGTTGTCTCACGATGAAGACTCTCACACGACTTCTACAGAATCTCGCTTGAGATACGGCAGAAGTCGAACCAACTCTACCAGCACTCGATCCACTTCAAACTCGGGTACCAGAAAGAATTCCAAAAGCTCCGACGAAATAATAGAACTGGCTAAAACAGTGCAAGATGGGATGGCAGACCTAACATTATTCGACGATGAACTAAAAATACCGGAAGATGACGAAGTACACAAAAAAATGGAGTCAATGAAGAACGAACTCATGAAGAAAATAACAAACGATGGTTCACCCGGGTCTAGAAAACCTAGTGCCATTACAAGAAAGACTCCTGAAGAACCTATAGAAGAAGAAAGAGTTGAAGTTGAAACGCCATCTTCCGAACGTCCAAAATCTAGAGGCAGGAGGAACTCCAGTGTATCGTTTTACGATGATAATCCAGTTATAGAGGAAACCACCACGACTGTAGCAGTACATGAACAGCAAATTCAAGTAGTGAGTGTCAAACGCGATAATAGTGCTACAATAGACCGCTCCATCGGCGGTAAACCTATTGACAAATATTGCAAAGACATGATGCAAGATATAGAAAAGAGCAGCAAAGTGATCGACAAACATGTGAAAAATTTCCAACAATCACGATTTGACGGTGATAAGTTAGTAGAACAATTGCAGGCTGTCGACAAAATTAATGAATTCGTAAATACTAATGGGGAAATTTCTGAATCTTGTTTGGCTGAGTTGAATAATAATTTCAAAATGTTGTCAGATAATGTGTTTTCTGAGATCCCTGTATCTAGAAAACGATCTATATCTGGTAGAAGAAACTCTACTAAAGCTATTCTTGGTGATTCAATGACTAATCAGGAAATGTTGGAGGACTTGTTGGGAAAAAAATGATATACGGCTTTTACTAAATCCGCATTTACTTGTGAATAAAAATAGCTTTCAGAGAAATTAGTACTTGCGAATTTGAGCTTGTTAAACTAACCAAAACATGATTATATTCTGCGATTTTATTGCAACAAGACATAAGGCACTATACATCTAGTACATCTTCAACTTATTTGTATTTTGTTTCTATAATTTCAAACCTACAAATATATTCTGATATCTTTGTGCTTACATAAAAATATTATCATTATTCGTTCATTGTAGGCATAGTCAACTTGAAAGTATTTCCAAAATCATTTTTACGACACGTACGGTAAAAAAATGCGTTGGTTTCTTAAAGGAGAATAGATTGTGTTCATAGCTCTAGTGTGTTACTAGAGCCATTTGATATGGCTACGCGTGTCTCGTAAAGCTGTCAACAGATAAAGTCAATTATTCTGCAAGCTGACTATTGAAATATTACAAAAAAATATGCAAATACAACATGCAAATTGTAATATAATTATGTACATTTTATTAGGATTAATAATGCAGAGTCAATTGAAAAAGCTTTTGATAGACACATATTTAGAATTAGATGCATTGACCAATCAAACATAACATTTAGAATTAATTATTAAAATTAACTAATGCCTATTGACACTTGACAATAGATGATTGTGTTGCGATCTTTTGAAGATATAACTTTGTTTAACATATTCTATTTGATTTAATGCTTTTTAGACGTACGTATTTCATCATACATGTGACTTGTATCTATTTATCGTGGTAAACTCGTTTGAAATAATAGCAAGCGTGGCTCAATTTTGAAATATGATTTTATAATTTTTCGTTGTAAGATAATTCCCATAATAAGCAATACGAGAAGGAGAGTTTTTTTTTCAATTTATTCGCAGAAATGGATGAATAGATTTTACGTAAGAACTTCAAGTTTTAAGCAATAAGGAGGCTTACAGGTTTAATAGAAGTCAGCTCGTTTACACGATTAATTATGGAATTTTCATTGACATGCCTAGACCTAGTATTATACTAGAAGCAGTATTATTTTAATGTCACTTTGTGTTTTGTATTCTTTTTTTGTACCATTGAAAACAAGGTAAGGTTTTAATATGATTGCTTTAAGAGGTTGTAGTAGGGCCCCTGGCCCCGATAAAGTTGAGAAAAGGAGATGATGAATCAGCAATTTAGTGTTTATAAGGTTTAAATTACCTTTTTCGTACACTATAGCTGCGATTTAGGGCATTAGGTACGTTAGTCTTTGTGAGCGAGATACGTACGATTAAATATCATGGTATATTTAAATTTATTGAATTTTGGAGTAAAGTCAGCTAACAATGGACGTATTTATTTATTAGGTCTCGTACTCAGTTCACTCCAAAGATGTTTAATCTTTTATTCGATAGATGTGTGAATATATTAGTATCGTGTTTTTCTATGTATGTATATGAGTCTTTATAGAAATATATTTCTTTATTATGATGACCAAACCATGTGATTGAATGATGAATAAATATTTTATTTTGGGTAAACGGGTCTTTTTATTTCAAGAGACGTTAACAATGATTTTGATTCTAGAAGTTTTTGAAATACTTTAGGTATCAATACCTCTGTCCCAAAAGACATCACTGCTGGATATAGCCGTATCCAGATATTAGATATAGTAAAGCCACAAGCACACATAATCAAATACTATACACAAGGTATAAATTATGTTTTCTACTTTTAAAGTCCTCGGCGACTACAATTTGTATAGTGTGCGTTCCCATTGAGGGACCATACCTGAATTTTAAGCTTTTAAATGCGTCAGCCTTTAGTAAAAGTTCTCAAACGATTTTAAATTCAGTCTTTCATTTGTAAAAGTAGGCGCTCAAAAGTTACAAGCGGTCAAAGGTGGTCCCTCAATCGTGGCTGACAGGCATCCATATCTCAAAACCTTGTTGAAGTTTAGAACTGCTATTAATGACTACTCTTAGTAAAAGATTTGTTACACTACTTTATTAAATATCAGCCTTGTCGGTTCATTATATAAAAAGAACTAGCATACAGAAGGTGGTCCCTCAATCGATCACCATAAGTTCACATAAGTGGAGACCACAGTGGAATTTGGAAATTTCGTATGGCTCTAGCGTTAGTAAAAGTATTTAAACGGTTATAAACTCAAACTTTAGTTTGTAAAAGAAGCCTTTAAAAAGTTACAACAGGGGAAAGGTGGTCCCTCAGTCGAAACGCTTTCCATAAGAAACTATCAATTTACGTAGTATTCGACTGAGGGACCACCTTTCACCTGTTGTAACTTTTAAAGAGCTTCTTTTACAAACTAGAGATTGAGTTTACAGCCGTTTAAATACTTTTACTAACGCTAGAGACATACGAAATTTTCAAATTCCACTGTGGTCTCCACTTATGTGAACTTATGGTGATCGATTGAGGGACCACCTTCTGTATGCTAGTTCTTTTTATATAATGAACCGACAAGGCTGATATTTAATAAAGTAGTGTAACAAATCTTTTACTAAGAGTAGTCATTAATAGCAGTTCTAAACTTCAACAAGGTTTTGAGATATGGATGCCTGTCAGCCACGATTGAGGGACCACCTTTGACCGCTTGTAACTTTTGAGCGCCTACTTTTACAAATGAAAGACTGAATTTAAAATCGTTTGAGAACTTTTACTAAAGGCTGACGCATTTAAAAGCTTAAAATTCAGATGTGGTCTCTCAATGGGAACGCACACATTTGTATAAGTACCTGATGTAGCACTAATTTAACGATTGAGACATTTTGAATCATTTCTGTCTTACTAAGAGTTAAATACTTTTTAGCACTTTTTTTTTAATTAGATAAAGCGGACTGATCCAAGAGGACGGGGTATGTTGAAGTTCAAACGACTCTACAAGCTTAAAAAAATAAAAGTAAAATTCAATTGTGTACTTTTTGCTCGCGTTTCTCGTTGATTTTCAAGAGAGTCATATTGATTGACGAATGTAATTTCGTCTCATTTGTATACTCACGACCAGTCTATTTTCGGACAATGTAAACAAACATTATTTTTTATATTTTTCAATCAAAAACTCCTTATACACATTCTGTTCACGATAAACTTCATTTTGCAACTATTTTTACTAATGAGTAATAATCAAATTTAGAATATTTATTAATAATACAAATTATTTTTTGCGGTCGAATAGAGACGTCAAATTGAATAACAGTTTTATTTTTTCTGTACTCTTTAATGTCTTTGAAAACCAATATTGTAATTTATTAGAAGAAATAATTTTAACCAATACCGACATATCAGAGGTTCATATCATATTATGTAATTTATTATTTATTTTGGGTTTGCCCTCGCAGGTCTGAGTTCATTTGTTTTGTTGTAATATAATACCTATAATAAAATCGTAACATACATACAAATTCCATTTAGTCAATATTTCACAAATATTCAACTAGCGGGAAAATATTCAAAAGTATCTCAGTATTCCATTTCAGTCCGTGGTCAAATCGTTTCATTTAGAGTTCAATGCTTAATTTAAATTAATTTATTAGATTACGTACATTGTTTGTCTTATTATCTTAATGTTTATAAATCAATGATTACAATAAAATACAACACCTACCATATTTTATTTAACATAAATACAAATATTTGGAGTGTTATCAAATTGAATAGAATTATTCGATCACGCAAATAGAGTATTTGTAAACGTAATATTATTTAAAAATGTAAGAAAAAAGAACGAAAAATAACTATTTAACAATGTATTGATGTTATTAATTTTATTTTTATCATCCTTGTCCCAATCACTACTAAATTTATGCAAGCAATAATAATAATGGCAATATGGCGGATTATAATAATAATAATATTCTATCACATTCACACAGCGCCATCTAGCCCCAAATTAAGCAATTATATTTGCTTGTGTTATTGGTACTAAACAACTGATATACTACTTAAATATATTTTTTTTTTTTTTTTGTAAATACATACATATTATAGATAAATTACACCCAGACACAGAACAAACAATCATGCTCATCACACAAAGGTTTGTCCTGGGTGGGAATCGAACCCACGACCTCCGGCTTAGCAGTCAGGGTCACTAACCACTAGACCAACAGGCCAGTCAAATTGCTTACATTGTACGAAATTGGAGTTGGAATGGACTGTATACACGTTTTTTGCTAATTGACTTGTTTTAGCTCAAGACACCCTAGGTCCTTTACCAGAGTTTAAGTTACCTAATCAAGTTTTCTTTGCTGTCAGTCAGAAATGTCCCGATAAACTTAGAAAGTACATATTATTTTGAAAAATCATATTGATACTAGCCCGGACTTAAACCCCCGACATCGTGTTTACGAAGCCTGGTGTACGAAGAGGTGCCTTCACCACTGGGCCATCACGACTTTTAATTTATGATTGATCGCCATCATAAGTTGCCTGACTTGCCTAAGTAAAGGATATACAATCAATAGGTGTAGTACCTTTCACTAAGTGTGGGTAGTGCGGTAGTCACTTTACTCCAAAAACTTTGTTCGCATTGTAATTTACATACAAAACTAAAAAGAAAGCTTAGCTATGAAATCTATACTTACTAATTACCTTCATTAATCCTATGTCGTCAAATCCATAATTATATTTTATTTTCATTTTAACAATTTATGGAAACATTATAACAAAATACTATGTAAGTAATCTTTATTTTAATGTGAGCTCATAGGTAGGTACGCCAAACGACACATCAAAGTAAAACGAGGAGCTTATTTTCCGTTTATAAATTAAAAGCGCCTTCATCCTTAAGTAAATTACGCAATATCAGTTATATTTTTATTTATTTTCGCGATATAAAAAGGTTGCTGTAACATTTTGCCTAAATATAAACGTAAATACGTTTCTTTATCTCTTAATTCTCAGAGTGTGCTATCTTTTTTTTAATTAAAGGCACTTAGTTGCTTGGTAAAGATATTGCTGTATACCTAAGTTAAATATACATAATATATAATTCACTTTAATGACCCAATGAAGACGTTCACCTGGTAAGTAGAGTGTATGTCGTGTGCTCCAAGTTAAACAGGTAATTTGTGGAATTTGATTCACTGGACGAAGATTTTTGTTTTCTTGACTTCTTCTTAATCGGGCACTCTTGTCAGAGTGGTCGTGGTTGATGTGTGGGTTGCACGGCGCGCGATGTCTCTCCAATTGTGGCGGCTCGCTGCATTGCGAGCACATTGCGTGATGGTGAATTGCGTGGCTTTGGTGATGGAGTCTGTCCAGCGAGTTGGTGACCGACCACGTGCTCGCTTGCCTTCTACATGACCCTGCACAACGAGTTTTTCCATCGAGTCTTCTTTCCTCGAGATGTGCCCAAAGAACTTCAGTATCCGCAGCTGCACAATCGACGAAAGTCTTTCTTGAATGTGAAGTTCTTTGTTATGGAGTTATTAGAGAAGAGCGATTTGCAGTAATCTCTCCAGACATTAACTATGTCTTTTATTTCGGTGACCGTAACCCCGGTGGCGTTCTCAATCGCCCATGTCTTGGGCTTGAATTGGCGTGTAATGAGTCTAACTTTATCGTGAAGGTCCTTGGTCTGTAGTTTGTCGGCGTGCTGTTCCAGTTCTTCACATATTCTTGTTAGAGCATCATTGCGATCACGTCTGCAGGCGGACTGTATGGCAGATCTCATGGCGCTAAGCCGTGTTCCACTTACACCTCTGGCTTTCATTAATCTGCGCTCTTCCAATAGATAGAGTGAGTGTTTGGGCTGTGATTCAGTGACAGCATCTTGTATGCATTTCTTTGCTGATGTCCACAAAGAGTTCAAATCTTTTTCTTGACAATGACACGATATGACAAATATCATCAATCCTATTGCGGTCGTCAAAGAAAATAAAATCTTATTTGCAAGATAAAAGATATAAGACGCAGTGAGATTTTAAAAGTCTCGTTCAAAACGACGCGACGCACAGGTAGTATCTGATAAGATTTCAGCAGTCTATTCCGTAGACAGGGCATTTAAACTAAAGGTTTTGATGTGTGTCGCCGAGACAATACCAGAACACTTTAATTACCAGAAAAATTTACACGGTAGTAGATCCACGCTGGTTTCAGCATGAATGGGCCGGATCGTCCGGGGAAGTACTACCCTCTCATAGAAGATCGACGTAAGAGTAATAGTATTCGTACTACTGCGTTTCGTTCGGTGAGTGAGAGTGTTTGTGAGTTTCCTCTTTCCTCACCTCCCTCACTCCTTTTCCCTAACCCCATTCCCAGCCGCCATAGTAGAGGCCACCATACCAGCAGTTTAAAATGATAGCTTTTGGTATGTTGGCCACCACTTCTGGATTCCACTGACTGCTTACCATCAGGCGGGGTGGAGTCACTTTGGTAGGCTAATATATAAAAAAAAAAATGGTACTGAAAGTAGCTTCACGTTAATAACTTCATGGAATTGCAAAATATTTTCAATTTTACAGTTTATCGGAATTTTTTGGGGTTTAGAACAATTCTTAATTCTAAACGTTTACAAATGAACATAGAATAAAAATTAAACGAAGACCTGATTACAGTTTTATTAAAAGTCTTTGGTCTTTGTACGGCAATTCTTTTCACGTAGCAAAGTAAGTAATTACGGACCAGATGAAACCCTTAGTTTTTTTTAAAAATGTCTTTTTAAATTTATGAACAAAAACTCTTTGGTACTTACCTACGGTTTAAAATGAAACTCTTGCTCGCTTTAGCTTGAAACAGTCTAAAAATAAACTAATATATATTATTCATTTATATCATAATTTATTTATTTTACATATACCTATATATTATATACTAGCTGCGCCCTGCGGCTTTAATAATAATAATAAAAATTATAAAATAATATATTTATTTAAATATATACCTGTTTAAAAATGTAATTAATAAGAAAAAAATATAAATAAAGAGAATAATAATAATATACTTTATTTCAGAAAAATGTTCCATAGTTTGTTAGTTACACCAAAAAGCTTATTAACTAGTGTTAGTAAAAATTAACCTACTTATAAAACTCTGCATTATGGGAGAGAGAAAGTTCTCCTCGACTGTTTTTAGGATACTGTTACGACTATCCCTCACTCTTCTCAGTAATGAAGCAGTTTTCTTACGAATAATCGCGAAGAAATCGTCGGTCCGCGCTTGTGCGAACATTTCTGACGCACTGCAGTAACGAGGTAGTCGCAACAGCATCCTAAAAGCATTATTATACTGGACGCGGAGGACATTCTGCGACTTCATAGTGTACTTGACCCATAGATTGCTCGTGTACAAGCTCTGGCAGTAGGCTTTAAAGAGTGTTATTTTAACTTGATCACTGCACCGCGCAAATCTACGGATCAACATATTAGCGCGCACCGCTAGAGTCCTCCGCTCCCTCTCAATATCCATATCATCTTTGAGATCCTCAGACAGAATATGGCCCAGTAAAATTGGTCACTCTTTTTATTTTCACACCATTAATTGATAGCTCAGGACCACCTACAACGCGCTGTCTGCCGATCCCAAAGACCATATATTCACACTTTTTTACGTTATAAATTAGCCCATGTGCGGCAGCGTAGGCTTCACATACCTTTATCAACTCTCTGACCGCACCCACAGACGGACCCATCAACACCATATCGTCTGCATAGCTGATGTTGTTTAAAGAAACACCACCAACGCTACATCCAACACGCATGCTGCTGAGTTCAGCTATGAGGCCGTCAATGTAGAGGTTGAAGAGCCTAGGAGATGACAAACCGCCCTATCTAACCCCGCACTGCAATTTATAAGGCTCAGAATAACTCGTATTGCACCTAACATAGTTCATTTGATTACTATACCAATACCGAAACAGTTTACATACCTCTGCAGGTATATCCCTGTCTCCCATCTTTCTCCAGAGCACATCATACGAGCTCCACCACCAGGTCGAATGCTTTGGAGAGATCAAGGAAACAGGCATAAACAGGAGTCCTGCGGTCTATGTAGTACTGGACGGTACTCTTGACACTCAAAATAGTGCTTTCAGTTGATAGCCCGGCACGAAAACCGAACTGTGCGTCATGTAAATAAATATAATTATTCAAATATGAGTCAAGTACACCGTCCAGCACCTTGGACGTTATAGTTGCAAGAGAAATGGGACGATAGTTGGCTTTGTCCGAAATATCACCCGTCCGATTCTTTACAATAGGAACTACAATGGTCTTCATTAGATCAGAGGGCACATAAGCATGACTAAGACATAATGAGTAGAAAATAGACAGTACTCTAGGCAGGTGGACGCCGGCATACCTGAGATGCTCAATGCTGAGGCCGTCATGTCCTGGAGACTTGCCCCTGCTCATACCATTTATCACAGTCCATATCTGTTTAGCTGATATGTATGTTAGAGGCTTATCACCAGTAGGTACTGCCGGACCCCACAGTGCCCATCGTTGTGGCCAAGTGGTGATTGAATTTTGAAATGATCTTTAAACATATTTGCAATATCAAAATGCTCACTCACCCCCAGGTACACTAGCAGGTAAACCAGACTTCACATCTAACTTACGTGTTGATTTCCAAAATTTTCCAAAATTTTTGGTGGCGCGTTGTTCAGCTAACCTATCCATAACAATTTATTCAATATTATTTTGACAGAACTTAAGACGACTTTTAAAAATTTTTCGCTTTTTACACATTTCGTCATAAACAGGGCCTGACATGGGACGGTTATTTACTTTCCAGACTTGAAAACTATATCAAGCCTCCCTGTGCGCGTCTCTAACATGTGTATTCCAACCACACACTCGCTAACCCCGCCCAAAAGCACCATTTTGACAGATTTTAGATTGCCTAGCCGCCGCACGTAATATTTCTACAATTTGGTCATACATATTATCTAAAACAAGTTTATGCTCCCTCAAACAACAAAACTTACCACTGCAATAACTAAGTTCTGGAGGAAAATCCATATCTCGCAATTTGCAGTTACATAAGTTATGGTAATGTTCTATTTCGGACTCAGATCTAACACCCCATAAGACATACCTGCCCACTGGCACAGACAATTTAGGCACCAGTACTTCTAAGTTGCATTCTATATAGATAGGTAGGCTTTGCCCGCGCGAAAATTGCTATGTTTTTAATTAATGTAACTCGGGTATCAAAGTGATTTTCGGGATAAAAAGTAGCCTATGTCTCGAAACCAAATCTATCTACATACCAATTTTCATCGAAATCGTTTTAGCGGTTTAAATTTAATATGGTGGTTATTCTTAAACTTTCTAAATCACCGCGCAATTTTTTTAGTTTTTCTTTCATAAGAACCTTCTCCTGACAATAACAAACACAACAAAAAAAGAATTAATGAAATTGATCTAGCCGTTCACGCGTGATGCCATGACCAAGGGAAATAGGGATTCATTTTTATATATTTATTCAACATTTCGAATTATTAGAATTAGTATCTTTCGTCGTCCCAATGAAGTATGTTTTCACCGCAGTGTAAAACTCTTTTTCTTATACAGAGAAAGTCGATAAACATTATGGCCACCACATAACTAATATAAATTTTTCTGTGAACACCAACTTCAGGTGTGTTACGATTGCTCCGCCAAGTTATCAAATCAGAAAAAAACTTATCCCAATATTTTGTCAGAATTTGTCGAAATCGATCGGGTACAAACAAAAAAATTGTCAATAAAGTTTTTTTCTGATTTGATAACTTGGCGGAGGAATAGTAACGCACACCAACTTCAGTACCTAATTATATTTTTGACTGTTTTAATGACATCTTCAACTCTTCATAGCTACTTTCCAAAGTCACGTATTTATGTTCTGTAGCGAAAACAAACCGGCAGCAGCACGTATGAAATGTTCTGTTAAGAGAAAGTAATCTTCGAGCTCATTTTGAAATGCAAACAGTAATACATGTTGCAGTTAGAAGAGACGACTTGCTATATTTAAGAACTAGCTCGCCGCAGCACGGTTTCACCCACGCTAAGTTACTGCTCTGCTTCCATTGCCAGTAGCGTGATGTTACATAGCCTATAACCTTCCTCAAGTACTGGGCTATCAAACGCAAGAAGAATTATTTAAATCTGACTGATAGTTATAGAGATTAATGGGTTCAAACAAACAAACACCTATACCTATAGAGTATAGATGCATGATCAAGTTTATCCAGGCGTACTAAATCTATATTTAATTAAAGTCGAATACCTGCCTACAGTTATGCATAAACATGATCCAAAGAAAAGAAGGATGAATTGATTGAAGGATGAAAGAAAGAGCCATTAAAGAGTCGTAATCTAAACAAACACTCGTATGTGTTTAAATGACGGCTGACAAAAGATAATGAAAGGTAAAACCTGCGCTGATCCGAAGTGATATTGGACCAAGGTAGGCAGAAGAATGTGCAGCGCATGTGTTTCCATCTAATTATGATCCTAGGTCTTTTAAGCGGGGCGTGACAAAACATCTCACTAAGCCGCCATAGTGAAGGCCACCATATCAGTAGTTTAGCTTTTGGATTAGTATCCACTACTTCTGAATCACACTGACTGCTTACCATTAGGCAAAGTAGAGTCACTTTGGTAGGCTAATATTTAAAAAAAATGTGTTATGCCATTTATTCTTCTTTTTCAGCAGTGGATGTGTTTATGCAGATGATAGGTACGATCTTTCTAGAAAATATAACTTTGAACTAGTCGAGATCATAAATTCTAAGTTTACATTTTGTCTGTTACATACATTTTGTGGGCGTATATGTAACTGTTTATTAGTAACATACGTTGTTGAAACGAGGTCGCTACTGTTAAGTTTTACATTTTGGCTCTGCAATAATGAGTGCTTTAGTGAGCAGACAAAAGCCGTTATTCATAGTACAGACATTATCGTGGTAAGCTAGGTTTTTGTTCTAATAATATTAACGTAAAAATGTAATCATTATTGTAAACTTCAAGTTCACAAACAGCATCACAAGCACAAACAACAACTTCTGTCCACTGTCCATGGAGTTATATATGACATATGAAGGTATTAGAGTAAATTCACGAGTTACATGTGACTCATTTCTCTATACAATTTGAGGCCAATTTTTCAGTACGAACATGACGTGAAATATTTTTAAATCATACGTGGACATACATCAATAAACCTTATGTTTATGATAATGAAAAAAAACTTATTGATATTAATGTTATTTAGCTTAACATTAAAAAAAAACAGTGGAGTTGTATGGGGACAGGAAAGTTGTTGTTTGTGCTTGTGATGGAGTCATAATAGTAAATTGAAGGTATCTGTCTTATACTCATAGTGTTAAGACTCACTATAGAACAGACAAGTAAAAGTCAGACACAATATTTTTATAACACGTCTTTGTATTTAATACCTAAATCATTTAACAATACATTTATTAATATAATATACCTCTTTGTAAGAAACACGTATGCATATAACGGCGTGGTAAATTAAAGCTAAATGTTTATTGTGTAAGCTATTATAATTCTGATAGGAAATATATTTATGGAGATAATAACAATAAAAGCAAGTTTAATTGTGTGTGAATACGATAACAAAAGATTAATTAAGAATCTTCGATTGTTTTGGCTAAGTTTGGCAGTGGCGTATAAAACAATCCCTTAGGGTATCAAAGGGGATCCTATTGGACGGAGGGCCTCTTCTACGTTAAGTATTATGAATATTATTATACTAGCTTCCCGCGGCGCGGTTTCACCAGCGTCTTTGCTTACTGCTCTGCTCCTGTCGCTAGTAGCGTGATATTACATAGCTTATAACCTTCCTCAGGAACTGGACTATCATACGCAAAAATAATTATTCAAATCTGATTGATAGGTCCAGAGATTAGCGCGTTCAAACAAACGTGGCAGACGAGCCAACAGCCTACCTGATGGTAAGTGGTAACTGTCGCTTATGGACTTCTATAATAATAATAATAATAATAAAACTTTATTTCCAAAAGTAAGTACAAAACATAGTTTTAACATTGACCCCAAACTAGGCAAACCTGTATCTTGGGTGCCAATAAAGTGGATTTACCTATAGATTTGTAACAAGATTAACATTGTTTAAATATTTAGCTGTTGAAATCATACAATGCAAAATAAAATAAAAAATACAAGGAAAAAAAAAAAGTGTGTGTGTGTGTGTGTGTGTGTGTGTGTGTGCGTGCGTGAGTGCGTGCGTGCGTGCGTGCGTGCGTGCGTGCGTGCGTGCGTGCGTGCGTGCGTGCGTGCGTGCAGTGCCATCTGCAATGCCAGAAGTCCTACGAAGGCGCTGCCTACCGTATTAAATCAAATTTCAGCTGTGACAGTTTTGAAATTTATTAATACTTTGTAAAGCAAAAATAATTAGTGGCACAGCGAGCAAGCGGTTTTTTGTGTGAGTTTCAATAACCTTTACCCTTTGTCCATAAATATCCATTGAAAAGATATCTTGATGGATTTTTATGTCCACTTTAATCTCACGCAATAGATTTTTGCGTTCAAGTACATTTTTTAGGACACCAACATTTCTGAAATTCTATGAAGGTTAGTGATAGGTATACAAATTAAATCACGTTTCAAAATATTTCGTGTTATATAGTTTCGGTGTTTACCGAATTAAAATAAAATTAAAATACTGGTCATCAGCGTAAAGGAAATACCGAATACCATACCGATGTATTTATCATCAAACCATCTTTTTAATGGACAAAGGACAACTTAAATATAATATTGTACGAAAATCTAAAAATAAAATGTTCAGTCAAATATAAATAGAATAAAATGAGACAGTATTTATTAAGAAGGTTCTCTAAATGAAAAAGGTTTTACTCTGAATCGAAAGAAAAGATAAGGTTCATCTTAATACAATTTCAGTAAATCCTGAAAATAGGGGTGCTTGTTGAAAAGAGTAACAAAAGCGGTCTCTACTTAGTGCAAATGAATTAACTTTTAAGAATACAAAATGCAAAACGAATAACTTTCTCTTATAACAAGGGTAGAGGTGATGTCGATAAGAGAAATCAAACCCTATTGAAATATATTGAAGATAATAAAAACTATGTTTTGTTTGGAATACTTCTATTATTATTCTTGCTTTGTACGGGTGGACATCATTTTAAACATTTTGGGATAAATAAAGATACTTTTGTATGGTATTATATAGAATTTTTTAATTTTTTCTCCGTAAGAACCATCTCCGTACTTCAAGGAATATTATAAAAAAAGAATTAGCGAAATCGGTTCAGCTGCTCTCGAGATTTGCGCTTAGCAACACATTCAGCGATTCATTTTTATATTATAGATTATTGTTTATTAGTATTTGAGTACTAAAAAATACCGTTAGTGTTGTCTACGCATAATGGCGCATTAGTATATGATAAAACGCGGTAAGTCTACTAAATTAGCACAAACAACTCGTAATTATGATAACCAATAAACTTATATGTTAATCCTCTGGATTTATGTCTGCGGTTAACCAAGTTGTCTATTGGTCTTGTAAACTTTTGTCTCTTTAGAATCTACAATAATTTTATACACATTAAGTGAGTAAATAGACGAAATAACAAAACGATTGTCGATATCGGGTGGTAAAGTTACTGTAGTTTCTATAAAAACCCATTTTTTTCTTTACAATCTATTTATTGGCTTAAATTGTTTCCTTCCTTGTTTCTTTTTTTTTATAATAATGTTGATATACAAAAATGCTTACTTTAAAAATATTTATTATTTATCTATTTATTTCACATGAGCCTTAAGTTGCCTGGACTATGAATACGTCTCTTCGTCCACGTTCTACGCTGTGGTAAACAAAACACTACGCATAATAGAGAAGTAATTGTTCTTTTCTTTCAATTTGTTTAGTCTCACGATTATTATTATACTAGTTTTTCTTGGCGTGGTTTCTCTGTTCCTGTCGTCAGTAGCGTGATTTTTCATAGCCTATTATCTTCCTCCAGAACTCGGCTATCATACGCAAAAATATTTTTTCAAATCCGAGCAGTAGTTTCAGAGATTAGTGCGTTCAAACAAACAAACTCTTCCGCTTTATATAATAGTATGGTTTATCAAGAAACTGTTAAATATGGTTACCTTAATTGGGAGTGAATTTAATCTTCATAATAAAATTGTTGATGAAATAAGATTGCTTTCTAGTTGCCTTAATGCTTTCTAGTTGCATTGGGACTGTGTATAATGGACTGCCACGTAAAGGACATGTTCGAACTGCGACTTGATTAAAAAATATTGGATTTTCTGTTGGAGAATCCTCAGTATTAGTCCGGGGCCTGGAATAGTATTGTAAACGACAGCAATCGCGGCCCCTATTTTACAGAAAATAAATTATGAGTAACCTCAGTAAATTTTCTACAAACTAGGCGCATTTAAAAAAAGAGTAGATGTAAAGCGTCAACAAACCAAAAGTTAAATTCTATGAGCTATATATTTCTAACTAGCCTCCTTAACCTTGCAGCCTTTAGCGGCGACTGTGCCGCGTTTATATCGTCGATTAAAGGTACAATAAAACTCCATTTAGCAGCTTTTAGTACAATTCCTTCAGCCGAGGCCTATTATATGGCAGTACAAAATCGAGATTGAAACATATTGTTGGTGAAATTGAAACAAATTATTTATTGTACAAGAAGAGAATAGGCTTTTGTATTATAAAATACATTTATTTTGCTTCTAAATCTATTTTTATACAGTTAAGGTAGCAACTAATAATATTTATATAGAAATATACGTATAAAAAGAAATAAAAACGACATACTTATATTAAATAAATTTATTATAATCATGATGAAGTGTTTTGTTTTAGCCTTGGAGTTTATATTTGTAAATAGAGGTCAGACTCACCGTCACACCATTTGGTCACACTAGTGTGGATTTCGGTTTATTCCCACCTTCCCACGAATGTCTTCCCCATAATGGGAGAAAATGGGAATTTTCGTGTCATCTTCCCCCGAACTTGTAATCGGGGGAAGATGGGAAGTAAAAGTTTCATTTTTCTCCGAAATATTTTTATTAATTAATGTCGTTTTGTGTCACCGCATCCAAGTATGGTTTGAATGAAATACCATAACATGATTTTTTACAGTAATTAATAAAACAGAATTAAGGTTATAAATTTTATAGAAAACAAATAAAACAGCATTTTTTCGTTTTACAATTAGTAATACACAAAATATACTACTATATCTAGCCATCACTATAATAATATATATCTATATAAAATCAGTGTTCGGATATATTAGAAAATGTTGCGAAATTCAACTCATTTTGTATTTAAAAGTTTTATCACACAATTATTTTATTATTAAAACTATATTATACATTTGAATCAGTCTCATTAATTAATATTTTTTTAATATTTATTTATCCCATTCGGGAGAAGATGGGAATAAACCTGGATTTCTCCATTTTTTTCTACGTATCACACTATCTGGTGTATACTAAAAGCGGTTTAGTATTTTATATTTAGACTCTCATAAATATAGCTATCTATTTACAAACTAGTTTTTAAGTACTAATATCTGAACATTTTTCATCATTTAATATATGAAGAGCTTCTTGGTGGGTTCATATCAGCGAGTTTGGAGTGCGTTGCGAATAACTAATGAAGTCTCCAACTTAAGAAGGAAAATCGATAATTAAATGAATCTCGTAAACATTAGTATGGTGTTCCCTGTGGTGACCCAGTAATAACTTGGGAAATGCACCATTATCACTTAGCGGCAAACCTTTTAGAAATGTCCCAAAGGATATTTTTTCAAACTGGTGCTACACTTAGTTACAGTACGGTAGTAGATCCACGCTGATTTCAGCATGAATGGGCCGGATCGTTCGGGGAAGTACTACCCTCTCATAGAAGATCGACTTAAGAGTAGTAGTATCTGTACTACTGCGTTTCATTCGGTGAGTGAGAGCGCCGGAGGCCCAATTTCCCCCCTTTCCTCTTTCCTCACCTCCCTCGTTCCCTTCCCCTAACCCCATTCCCAGCCGCCATAGTGGAGGCCACCATACCAGCAGTTTAAGACGATGGCTTTTGGTATAGTGGCCGCCACTTCTGGATTCCACTGACTGCTTACCATCAGGCGGGGTGGAGTCACTTTGGTAGGCTCAATTATAAAAAAAAAAAAAAAAAAATGCACTTAAGTAGATAGACTTATTTGGTTGAGCAGTATTTAATTTTGATAAATATGTAACGCAGTTATCTATAGGTACCTACTATTATATAAAGCGAAAGAGTTTGTTTGTTTGTTTGTTTGTTTGATTGAACCCGCTAATCTCTGAAACTACCCGTAGGATTTGAATAATTCTTCTTGGGTATGATAGCTCAGTTTTTGAGGAAGGCTATAATCTATGTTTTATCATGCTACTGGCGACGGGAGCAGAGCAGTAACCAAAGACGCGGATGAAACCGCGTTGACGGGAAGCTAGATACACAAATAGATATTTAAGAATAATACCTATGTAGAAATAAGATTGCTTTTATATATTATGTAATATCGTATATTGCGATTTACAAAATTTTCACAATGTTCCACAAAAAATAGAAGGAGTAAAATCAATGAGTAAGTCAGATTGACAGTTTTACTTTTCTTTTATTTCTTATCCTCTATACTCTATATTTCTTCATGTAGGTACGCTACATCACTCCCCTCCAGAGACCGTCAAGGGCGATAATAATCTGGAAATCTGACGCAGCGACCAGATCGAGTGTGATAATTTTCAGTATTATTAGAAGGTGTATTAGGGTCAACTTTGTCAGCTAATATGTATGCAGGCTTAAGACGGTCTATGGAAACAGTGACCGCTTTGCCTTTTAATAAAATTTTGAAATATTTATCTCCCTTTTCTATAACTTTATGAGGGCCTGTGTAAGCTGGTTGTAGGGATCCACGTGATGCGTCATCTCGTAGGAATACGTGATCAGTGGTCGCAAGGTCTTTGAATATAAATATTTTACTATGAGTGTGGCGAGAGGCTGGAATAGGCTGTAATTTGTTTGCAAAAGCACGAATACGAGCAATAAATTCCGTTGGGTCAGTAGTACCAACAGTACTGGGTGCGAAAAATTCTCCAGGGAGTCTAAGTGGCTCACCGTAAATTAATTCAGCTGACGACGCCTGGAGATCATTTTTAAATGCACTCCTCACACCGAGAAGTACCCACGGCAAGGTTTCGGTCCAACGTTCGCTGGAATGGCAAATAATTGAAGCTTTAAGCTGCCTATGAAAGCGTTCCACAAGACCATTACATGCTGGATGGTACGCTGTTGTACGTTTGTGCTGGAAACCAGCAATTTTAGATAATTGCTCAAACAAAGACGACTCAAATTGACGACCTCTGTCTGTCACAATGCTGTTAGGGCATCCAAAGCGAGATATCCATCCTGTCACTAAAGCCTTCGCTACTGTTTCAGCAGTGATGTCGACGATAGGTATGACTTCTGGCCATCTTGTAAATCGATCGACTGCTGTTAAACAGTACTTAAAGCCTTGAGACAAGGGTAGTGGACCTACAAGGTCAATATGGATCTCAGTAAATCTGGCACGAGGCAAGTTAAATGATCCCAAAGGAGCGGAAACATGCCGACTTACTTTACTACGTTGACATGCGAGACAAGCTCGTGCCCATTCTCTACAGTCTTTCCTGATACCCGGCCAAACAAACCGTTCCGCTACTAATTGAGCAGTTGCAGATATGCCAGGATGACTGAGAGAGTGTAAACTGTCGAAAACTTGTTTCCGTAACATTTTAGAAACGAATGGTCTGGGGGACGCTGTGCTGACGTCGCAGTACAAGTATGTACGACTCCCAGGTACCTGTATCTTCTCCAAACGTAATGAGGACCCTTCCAGTATCAATTTTTGCAATTCAGGATCGGAGAGTTGTGATTCCGCTATCCTGTCTGAAATTACTGGCATTTGAAGTTCGTCCACACGAGATAAGGTGTCGGCTACGACATTGTCTTTGCCGGATATGTGCCTTATATCGGTGGTGAACTGAGATATGTAGTCCAGATGACGGAATTGTCTCGGTGTACAGTTGCGTTTCCTGTCATTGAAAGCAAAGGTAAGTGGCTTGTGGTCGGTATAAATGATAAAGTGCCTTGCCTCTAACATATGGCGAAAGTATTTAATGGCTTCGTAAATGGCCAATAGTTCCCTGTCATACGGCGAGTACTTAGTTTGGGAAGGACTAAGTTTTCGCGAAAAGAAAGCTAATGGCTTCCAGCCATCGTCCTGAAACTGTTGTAATACGGCACCAATTGCTGTGTCCGATGCATCAGTGACTAATGCGAGCTTGGAATTGCAATCGGGGTGTGCCAATAGTGCAGCGTTCGCGAGGCTTTCCTTGCAGTTGTTAAATGCCTGTAAGGTATCGCCACTAAGACTAACGGGATGAGAACCTTTTACATTGCCGACTAGCAATTTATGCAACGGTGCCTGAATTTGAGCCGCATGGGGTAGAAATCGCCGATAAAAATTAATCATGCCAATAAAGCGCCTTAATTGGCGAATGTCTTTAGGCGGCGGAAAGTCCCTAATGGCTTCAACTTTTGTATCCAGTGGTTTTGTGCCCTTTTCGGAAATGCTGTAACCTAGGAAGGTTACTTCCGGAACACCGAAAACACACTTGGATGTATTTACGACAATGCCGAAATCTCTTAATCTACTAAAGATGGTAAAGAGATGCTCTTCGTGTTCCTTTTCGTTCTTAGAAAACAGTAGAAAATCGTCAATGAAGGAATAACAGAAATCAAGCCCTCTTGTCATTTCATCAACGAAACGCTGAAATGTTTGACTTGCATTTCGTAGACCGAAGGTCATGTAGGGGAATTCATATAACCCAAAAGGTGTTGTTATAGCGGTCTTTGGAATGTCGTCCGGACTGATCGGTATCTGGTTAAATGCCTTTACAAGATCAATTGTGCTGAATACACGGCAACCAGCAATGCTGTGAGCGAAATCTTGTATGTGTTTAATCGGATACCGATCAGGCACAGTTCTCGCATTGAGCATTCTATAATCGCCACAGGGCCTCCAGCTGCTATCCTTCTTTTGAGCCAAATGCAAGGGTGACGACCAAGGGCTTTCAGATGGCCGTGCAGTACCATTGTTCAGCATGAGCTGAAATTCCTGCTGAGCGATTTTTAGTTTGTCTGGCGCTAGACGACGAGGGGGACAAGAAACTGGAGGGCCAGGAGTCGTGCGTATGTGGTGTACAGTGTTGTGTGGTGTAGTACGTTGAATGCCAGCTGGTCGAGTGATTTCTGGAAATTGATCTAAAATCCTATGGTACTTAGAATCACCAGTTGTGACCTTTACAGAAGATATAAAAGAGTCTGAGCGATTCGCAGCAGAAATAGAAATGTTTGTATTACTGTCAATTAGTCGTTGATTACGACAGTCAACGATTAATGAGTAAAAAGATAAAAAATCTATACCTATGATAGGTTTACTCACGTCCGCCACTACAAAACGCCACTTAAAGTCTCTACGCAAACCGAGGTTGAGGTTCAAGTCCACGTAACCGTACGTCTTGATAGTCGTCCCGTTTGCTGCACTGAGTTCATAGTTGCTCTGCACGCGATGCTCACGAAGGATGCGACGGGGATAGACGCACAGGTCACTTCCTGTATCCACCAAAAACGGTGTCTTCGACGATTGATCCACGACGAACAGGCGACCAGTAGAAGTCGGGCAATCGTTTGTCGCCATTACCGACCGCCCGCTGCGTTTCCCGCCTTGAAGTCGCAGGGCTTGACACAACAATTAGCTTTCTCACCAAATTTATTGTGATACCAACACACGGGGAACTTCCTATAGCTTGAATTCGAGCGAGACCGACTTCGTTCTCGATTTTCGCTATACTGACGCTGCCTAGGTCGACCACCACGCTGCGTAGATTGATGGCCTCTGAGCTGCGTCGTTAGGTTTTGCATAGCGCGCTTTAACTCAGCAATCTCACACGCGAGCTCGTTGACACTTGGTTCAGTGCTGGAAGCTGCAGCGATGTGGATGGGTGGTGTTGCGATGTCCTGCACACGGTCTGCCAGTTCTGCCAGCGCTTCAAGAGTGGATGTTGGCTGGGATGCTAGAAGGTGCTGGATATTGCAAGGAAGGCGGCTACTCCAAATAGTACGCAAGAAGTCTTCAGGAACCTTAGGTCCTGCTAGGCTCTGAAGATGACGCAGAAACTGCGATGGCTTTCTGTCTCCTAACTCCTCATGCATCAACAGCTGCTTTACCTTGCGCTCCTGTGACGCTGATAGGCGTTTTACAAGCTCGATCTTCAGCTTGTCGTACCTATTCTGACTAGGCGGTAACATGATAACATCTTTCACTTCCTTAGAGATGTGCGGTTCTAGATGTCCGACCACGTAATTAAATTTTGTGACATCACCAGTCACGCCAGCGTTTGCAAACTGTGCTTCTATTTGCGCAAACCACAAATCTGGTTCATCAGGCCAAAACGGAGGTAATTTTATAGATACACGAAATATCATATCGTGTTTATCCATATGCACGTGCTCACTAGCACTGTGAACCGACTCACTGTCACTCATATTTTTCGAGTTCACGGGGTCACCAATGTAGAAATAAGATTGCTTTTATATATTATGTAATATCGTATATTGCGATTTACAAAATTTTCACAATGTTCCACAAAAAATAGAAGGAGTAAAATCAGTGAGTAAGTCAGATTGACAGTTTTACTTTTCTTTTATTTCTTATCCTCTATACTCTATATTTCTTCATGTAGGTACGCTACACCTAGTAGTCGCACGGGTGTAATACTAAATTAATGATTGCAATAAAAAAACATACTAAAAATCGCATTCCAAATTCAAAGGCCATCTGAAACTGCTAGTATGGTCATGTATTGTGTCCTCCACTATGGCGAAATAAGAGACCTAGGAGCAAAATTAGATGGGACTGATTGGGGAAACATGCGCTGGTAAAAAACGTGTGTGTACACCCACGGAGCAAATGTGTAAACCTATACTATTATATAAAACCATAGATTAGCGCGTTCAAATGAACAAACAACCCCAAACTTTTTTAATTTATTCTATGAATAGAATAGTAATATAAGCCACTTGTCTAGGACCTCTGGATTCGTTTTGATATGAAAGCAAATTTACGAGAAATTATAACGCTTCAAATAAATAAATGAATAAAGAAACATTTTAGGGTCAATTAATATAGATTATGCCCAAATATTTAAACTTTAAAGTTAAGACTTGAACATAATAATATTTATTTCACTCAAACTGGAATAAACGTTACACACAGCATTAAGCTTAAGAGACACTTAAAATGAGTGAAGTTTTAATGCAAAATATGAGAAAACTAAAACATTTTCAAGCATTGTCTTAGAATATTGATATTTGCACGAGATATTCATATGTCTCATACTCTTAGATAGTCCACAGTGTGTTTATCAAGAACGCAAGACTAATTAAGATATTATGTAGTTTTACTCCATAAAACTTGTACCATTAGAGATGCAGATATATTTTATACTAAGGTTAACTGTACCAAAACTTATACCCATCAGATATATTTGTATAAGGTCACCGCATCTTGAAAGTTACTGTGTTGAGACTACTAATTGTAATTGCGTCTGGTACTTCGCTATATGCTTATACTGGGTGGCGCAAAAGTACTGGCACTAAAGAAAATACTTTTTTTTTTTATATATGACATTTTCTGTCATTCTGTTGTTGAAAATTGTGTAGAGAACAAATGTAAAATACACTGAAAATAAACATGGACCGTTTTACTCCCCAAGAACGTGGAATAATTGTGTCAATGTTCTTACGGAATAATTCATCAGTGATAAGAACACAACGTGAATTTCGTCGACGATTTCCCCACCGTCCGGCACCGATTGGTCGCACAATTCGACGCTTTGCCACACGCCTTGAAGCAACTGGCTCAACATTGGATAGACCTAAGTCTGGGAGACCAAGAACAGGCCGTTCAGCTGAAAATATCGATGCTGTGCGCGAAGATGTGGAAGAGTGTCCAGAAACATCAACGAGGCGACGTGCCACGCAATTGGGCATTTCCAGACGGACCCTGCAGCGTATTTTGGTGAAAGACTTAAAGATGTTCCCGTATAAAACTCAAATGACTCATCAGCTGCTGCCTGCTGACCACCGAGCTCGTCTAGATTACTGCCAGCGCGTCATAAACCTCAACCTTGAAGAGGATGATTTTCCTTCAAAATTGGTTATGAGTGACGAAGCGCATTTCCATCTCTCAGGGCATGTCAATAAGCAGAATACTCGGTTCTGGGGCACTGATAATCCGCGCATTATTCAAGAAACACCTCTACACCCAATAAAAGTTACTGTATGGTGTGGCATCTGTGTTGACAGAGTGATCGGACCCTATTTTTTCGAAGACGCTGGAGGCAATGCGATTACTGTCACTGGAGAACGCTACAGAACCATGTTACGTGAGTTTTTGATACCCAGTTTGGACGAATTGGGGCTGGAGCACATCTGGTTTCAACAAGACGGCGCTACGGCACACACAGCGCGCGACACTATGGACTTAGTGAGGGACGCTTTTCCAGGCCGAGTTATCTCTCGTTTTGGCGATTTGCCTTGGCCTGCAAGATCACCCGATCTGACCAGTCCAGACTTCTTTCTTTGGGGTTTTTTGAAATCTCGGGTGTATGTGAACAAGCCACAGACTCTCGCAGCTCTAAAAGAAAACATTCGTCAAGAAATAACGAACATATCGCAGGAAGTGTTACGGCAAGTTATGCAAAATGTCATAAATAGGGCTCAAATGTGTATCAACTCTGGAGGTCACCATTTAAAAGACATCATCTTTAAATCCTAATGGTACGAAATTTAATGGCACAAATATACATTTAAAAAAATCTAAATCTAGTTTTCTAATTTAGAAAAAATGTTATAGCTGAACCAAATAGGGTCTTTACTTTTGCGCCACCCGTTATAATCCTATTATTACTAATATTATAAATGCGAAAGCTCGTGTGTGTGTATGTATGTATGTATATTTGTGTGTGTGTTTGTCTCTCTCTCAGTCAGCGCCTAAACCGCTGAACCCATTTTGATGAAAACTGGTATGTAGGTAGATTTGGTGACGGCGACCAAATCGCTCTGGTAGCCGAGGTATACCAATTTATGCGCGTGCAAAGCCGCAGGCCGCAGCTAGTATTATATAAATTAGATTTCTCACCAACACTTTTTTTCTAAAAAAAGACAAGTGTTGGACTGCCGTCTAACACTTTGCGTCGCAGAAGACTTTAGAAACTCAACAATAACGAACGCAAAGTATATTCATCCAGACCCTGAACAAATATTAATGCATTTATGAATATTAAATTTGCCTGATTGATTACAAATTATACCTAAGGCCGCTATTAGACTATCATAGAAATATGATCAAAGACGTGGAAGTCATTTTTAAATGAAGAACATATGATGGTGTAATAACTACATGTGATTATCTATGATTATAGTTTGAGTGTCGTCGAACTATGATCATAGAATTTGACAGATATGAAATCATATTTATATGATAATGTAACACCGCTCTAACGCCTAAAATAAAGTCTTATGTCGAATATCACTCTAATTAAATTTGATATTTTGTTTTTGTCCAATTCCATTTTATTACGTTTGACTGAAACCCAATACAATGGCAATTTGATTATAACGGTATCGAATGATAGATCTAATAATATGTAAATAAGATTAAACTGATATCGAAAATTCTAGAAACATTTGAAATTGCTCAGTCCGTTTTCTTGTAACCCGAACTGAATTTGGACGTTCTCTAGTGTTAGTGCATTTCTAAATAAGTTTTAGAACTTTCTAGATTTTTATTTGGATGTTTAGGCTAAATATGTTGGTAGCCCTTTTTGCTACAGATATTACTTACGTTATGTAATGATTCCAACTATACACATTAAAAGGAGGGTCGTGTAAAGTTCAATACTAGAATATAGCCTCAAACCACAACTTATACAGGGATTTATGTGTGCGTTTGTAACAGTCAGAGATAAAAAATATTGGTTTCTTTATTACATTTATTACATCAACAATCCGTAAATATAATATTTCTTTTAAGGTATTACGTTTGTTTTAATAAAAGCCATGTTTAATGTTGTAGCCTGATTCAAATTATATTATTTAAACCAATAAATATGTCACTCTAACTTTGTTATTTCTGTTATTTTACCTTTATAATAGTTAGGTATATTACAATAAGTAAGGATCATTACAGGATAGCCTTAGTACTTATCCTGAGTATAAGAAGACGTCAGCGGAGATCTCAACCCCAAGAATAACATCAAGTGCGTCATTAAAACCGCCTCCAGTAAACTTGAATAGGGTGAGGTGATACTTCACGCTTAAGCAGCTGTGTCTTTTTTATAAGACACAGGGTCGTTCCTGCGTAAAATATTGCTCTTATCTTTGGGATGGCACAGTACTTACTAGATGCACTCGATAGGTTGCAGCGGCGAGCAGCTCGGATCGTCGGAAGAACAGAGACCACTAAGACCCGTATGCCTTTACAGCTGCGTAAAGACATTAGATCGGACTAAATGCCCCTCTTCTATCATTTTTACCATTTGAGTGTTCTGGAGAGGTCTTTGAATTAATCCCACCTTCTACCTTTTTATCCAGAATGACAAGCGACCCTTTCACAGTGGATTCTAAAAGGTTTCTACTTCGTTCTTTTGTCGCTCAATTAAAGCTTGTAACTCTTTACCAGCGCATGTGTTCCCCCCCTCTGATTTTGATCCTGGGTCTTTGGAGCGTGAAAAAAAACATCTCACTAAGCCGCCATAGTGGAGGCCACCATACCAGCATTTTCAGACGATGGCTTTTGGAATGGTTTCCACCACTTACAGATTTTACTGACTGCTTGCCATCAGGCAGAGTGGAGTCACTTTTGTAGGCTGATATAGATAAAGTTTATTTTTATTTTTTTCTTGACAATAGTCAAACATACAGAGTGTGATTTCGCATGTAAATCGTAAACTTTAAATTATATTTACAATCTACCTTTGTACGAAAACTCAGTCTAGTTTTCTTCTCGAGGGCATACTATTTCAGAATCTTAAAATATTTTTAACTAAACTACTCACACCTAGATAGTATTACATTGGATATTTAGTTCTATAGAAATGGAATATATTTTAGTGAAATTTTATTTTTAAGTAGGTTTGTAGAGTTCACTTAGTAGTTTCACTCTTCTTTCCCTATTCAATCTATCCTTCTTTGGAATGCGCTTCCTCTCGAAATCAGGAATTCTAACCTATACTAACCGTTATGTGTTTAAAGTTAAAGTCCGGGAGTTATTATTGTTCAAATAATAAAGCAGTTTCATCACACATATAAGTAATTATGTATTATTTTCCATCTATATGTGGATTATTTTATTATATTTATATATATTATTATATCATATTGTTATATAATACTATATATATGTAGATTTATTTATATATATATTATATATATATACATAATTAATTATAGAATAATATCCTATCCTTTAACCTAAGTACTTTGCACCTACTTGATTGTCTCTGCATCACCCAATGGTAGACTGGTAGATAATGCCTCAGGCATTAAGTCCGCCTTTACATGCATGTGTATAAAGTTTTAAATAAATAAATAGAGTACAGATTTTTATTATTTGCCGAAAAATAGTAAATACTAGGCATGATTTCCATTACTTAGGTGCTTGTCGGTATACTTTGTACTGAGAAATAACGCAACTAGACTCATGGTAGACTTCGTGATTCTCACCGTTTATAAACCCAAGTACCTTTCCATTCATCCTAATAGGTACTATAGGTAGACAACCCGTGTGTTTTAATATGGTTTTTGTAATATAACTAGTTGATTCCCAGTAGTACCCCTGTTGAGTACCACCGGTAGTACAAATGGGAAATGACCACTTACAAAAGAAATGAAATGTTTCTATTTAGATACTTAAGTGAGACTGTATAAAATTAGTAATTAGGTATTAAGTAACTTTTGTAATTTAATTAACAAGAATAAAATTAAATACTATTCGCATAATTATGTATGTATAAATTATTTCATATTTTTTGTACTTATTTAATTATTAAGTAATTCTTATTTATTTCAGTATGTTGACATTATAATATTAATGAATGGTTTTAGCTTCAAGTATTTTAAAATTTAAGTAATGATTCGCTTGTCTTGACGATGAAATGTGTTGAGTTATAAAATGTAACAGCCTTGTGAACCATATTTCTTGCGTATAAATATTATTTCATTACAATCAGAAAAATACTTCATTGATCCAACTAAATTCCAAATTAAAGTTCTACATACTTTTTTAACAGAAAATACCACATCTAATAAATAAATAACTCTTTGGTTTGGATGATCGACAATCGGCGTGATCTATTATAAAGTACAATCTAAATATGCATCATAACAACTAAAACTTGGCTGAGAGCCAATTTACATTCAAGAAGTTAACAACTGATACAACATGTTCGTTATTAAAGAAATCTGTCTTCAGGCGATATTCGACCTACTTGCATATAGATGGATTGACAAAACGAGCTTTCTTTTTTATATTAGCCTACGAAAGTGACTCCACCCCGCCTGATAGTAAGCAGTTAGTGGAATCCAGAAGTGGTGGCCACCATACCAAAAGCCATCGTCTTAAACTGCTGGTATGGTGGCCTCCACTATGGCGGCTGGGATTGGGGTTAGCGGAAGAGAATGAGGGAGGTGGGGAAAGAGGAAAGGGGTGAATTTGGGCCTCCGGCGCTCTCACTCACCGAATGAAACACAGTAGTAGGATACTACTACTCTTACATCGATCTATGAGAGGGTAGTACTTCCCCGGACGATCCGACCCATTCATGCTGAAACCGTTGATATTTTATGGTAGGTCATGATTCACTTGGTTCGATTGTACACTCTCGCTTTCGCTTTTCGCCTCTATCGCGTTGACTCAAAAAGTTTAAAGCTCTTCTGAACGTAAACCTAGAATGTGATATATTTGCTGATGGCTGGCATATGTTATTGTCGGCATGTATAAGGTACTGTGAAATGAAAGTGTAAGTGCAGTAGTTTTACTTTTTAATATTTATAATTTGTATCAATAAATAGTGTAATGGGTTAACACCGTTCTGTTCAATGTAAAATCCTACTTATATAATAAATGTGAAATTTTGTGTGAGTGTGTGTGTGTGTGTATGTGTGTGTTTGTTACCATTTTGCTCCTAAACGATTGGTAATAAAAATTGGTATGTAGATAGATTTGCTGCCGGAGACAAACTTGCGAAAATGGGTCTGAATTCCAAGAGAGACAAAACGAATTTTAGGCGCGGGCGAAGCCGTGGGTCGAAGATAGTACATAAATAAATGTACCTATTCTATTGCATATCGTTAATACAATTTTGAACTTTAAAAGGAAAAACGGAATCCCTAGAAAAATATTTCGTTAGTAGTCTGTCTATGAATACCCGTTTTTCAGAATTCTTTAGATAGCCAGGTAAAACTTCCATAAAGCTGTATAAAAACAAGATTTTATATCTTGATCTTTTTATCTTGATCTTTTAAAAGTATCAACACGATGAAAAATGAGATATTTTATTTTCATACAAATGTACGAAATACACAAAATGTTTGTACCTAACACAAATATTGTTGAAAATGAGGTCTCTTAAATTGAAGAATCTTGAAACTTGGTAAAATCTTACAACACAAGTAAAGGTCCTCATATCATTATATCGGCCAATTATTATCCCACTGGAGAGAAAAGCCTCTTCTCATACAGAGAAGGTATTCATGCTGAAGCTTCCCGCAGCGCTGTTTCAACCGCGTCTTCAGTTACTGCTCTGATCCCGTCGCCAGTAGCGTGATGTAACATAGCCTATAATCTTCCTCAAGAACTGTGCAATATGTAAAAATAATCTATACAAATCCGACTGATTGTTTCAGAGATTAGCGCGTTCAAACAAACAAATCAACTCTTCCGCTTTATATTCTATTTATTTATTTATTTATTTATTATTTATTTATTTATTATTTATTTATTTATTTATTTATTTAAGGAAACTCAACAGCTTTTTAACAAACACAATTTACAAAGAAATATGCAAACAGACTTATCTAAAATTCTAAAATCTTATCTAAATTCTAGTATTGATAGTGTTTTGTCTGATGGTCTGTGGTAACCACTGCCCGGGAACTCAAAAAAACTTCAGAAGCATAGTCATCATCAACGTCATCTAAAACCTATAGGTACCTACTGCTGCGTCTAGCTCTCCCTTTGTGAATATAAAGCCAAGTACAGGAAAAACCATGTATAATATATTTTTTGATTATTGAATTTTTCTTAACATTTCACGACCTGAGAAATTCTACGAATATACACGCATAGGTCATCATAAAACGAGTCACGTGTGCGGATCGAGTTATACATATAAGATCGTGTAGCATCTGCATATTAGAATGTGTTAGGTTTTATCAGTCCAACTTTGACGTTGATACACTAGAAATTACATTTTTAGTTTATTGCCACTGGCTTGTTATTACTTTGGTTCCATATTGTCACGATACGCATCTTGGTTTAAAAAATCGAAGAAACGTACACTGAAAAAGAGACCTTAAATAAAACTAGAATAATAATAAGAATATTTATTTTGCTAAAAACATGATTACGCAGAGTGTTAGTTTGTAAGTTGATACAGTACGGTATAATATTACTGTATGCAAAATTATTCATAGCAGCTATTGTGTTGGCTACTTTATATCTATACTTAACAAAAATAAAGTTATAATTTTTATTAAGTAATTTTAATAACCTTAAAACTACATCACAAAATAAGATCATTATGTTTACTTATACTACATATTTGGTATATGAACTAACCCCTAGTTTCTGCAAGGCTGATCAACTAAAAATTAACTCATCACCTATAAAATCTTATGTGAAGTACCAATTGGGTTGCTAAAACAATTAGTTACTAATTAGATCAAATTAAACTAATTATTAATGCTTTTAGGTACTTTACATGAGATTTAACAGGTGATTAGTAAATTTTTCGTTGATGCGCCTTTCGGAAACTGAGGATCTACTTAACACTATTTAAGCAATAAAATGCCAAATTCGGGCAAGTTCAGGTCACAGAGTCCTTACACTAGTTTTCACTTAAGAGGGCTGGTATCAATCGGCATAGGCTGGCGATAACATCCATAAAGGCCGAGCGGCTTAGCCACAGACAGATACATTTCGGTAAGCTCAGCGGAGCATTAATAAGACTGGTAATGAATGAGCGAAATACCCAACACGGCAAACATAACGCTAAACATGTGTAGGTACTTAATACATATTATACTAACCTAATAGACATTGAGTCGGCATAAAAATATATTGAATTGTATTTTTTTTTATTGGCGAGTTTGGCAGACGAGGACACAGTCCACGTGGTGGTAAGTGATAACAGTCGCTCATGGACGACTTAGAGACCCTAGCATTGCTCCTGCAATGCCAGAGACTCCGCGAAGCCGCTGTCTACAGGGAAGGGAGTGGAGCAGGTAAAAGGTTTGATTTGAGGAAAAAGGAAAATAAGGAAATTGAGCCTTCGGTGCTCTCTGACTACTGTTATGCCGAAGGCCGTGAGTTTGAATTCTATGCAAGACATATTTACGTTATCATATTTTGTCCACTGATAGATTTGGACCAGTTTGTTGTTTCATAAGATGTTGCCATAATTTTATAGTTCTGGTTCTGTCAAGCAAAGAGACTTATAAATTGACGATGGCAATTCCTACCTATTCTTGATTCTTGATGTCATTTATGTTTTATTTTTGCTTTGAACTTTTTTTATTTAGTCGTAAAAGTAACAATCTAAAGTTTCTGTTATTTATTTTGAAATATGTGGTGTGCAATAAAGAATATTTTATTGTAAACTATTTCTATATAAAAGTTATGTTGAACTGTAACTCCGTTGTGCAAGAAACTTGGACGTAAAAAACACTTTCCTTAATAGAAAATAGACCAAGGAAGCAATATTAATTTTAGCCGAATTACGTCCGTCACTTGACAAAGGCCATCTCCAAATATTACATTTGAGATATACTTGTCAGAATTGTCACACTTACAGCGAATGAGCTATATAATATTATCTATATTACTTCAAAAAAACATTATTACTTAGGAAATTCCAGATATATATAGTTGAGCTTGAGCGTGTCTTTAGATACTAATATAGGGTCTTATAAACCGTTCAAGAATGTATTAAATACAATATACAAGTAACCATAATGGAAATTAAGGCTTGTTCACTGTTTCATGAAAACCGACATATGCCTACATAATAATTCCTAGCTACATGCTACGAATTAGTTATTAACTCAAAAATCTATACTAATATTGTAAATGCGAAAGTAACTCTGTCTGTCTGTTTTTCTGTTACGCTTTCACGCCTAAACTACTGAACCGTAAAATTTAAAAGGGGTTTCTATGAGCGTGGGCAGAGCAGCGGGCAACAGCTAGTATTATCATAAATGAGAACAAAATGGTACTATCAAATTTTATTTTGTAATACCGATAATATATTATATCGATATATAAATCTGCCTCTAGCCCAGTATGACCAAGGGTTCATAGTGTTATACCGTAGTCCTACAAATAGGACAAGACCACGGGCCCTTACCGTTAGAAACCCTTTATAAATCAAAGAGAAAAACGTAATATTCATAAAATGAAAATCTAAAACTTTAACAATTCCATCTAAAACAAGTTTACTTAAAAGATCAGTAAAAAGTATTTACATTTTGATGGATCGGTAATCGGCATTAAATACGATGAACTTTACGAAGGGAGCTTAGCATATGGTGTCAAAGTAAATTATACCTTACACGTAATGTACAAGATTTGTATTTAAGCGACAATATGAGGCTTTTATTATTATGCGTTATGCACGATTTAATTTGCTGTATAATCTTTTACAACATCATATAATATTTAATAACGTTGCAAAATACGTCTTATTTTCTGCAAAATAGAGTTTAAATTATTTTGTTTAGACGTTTATTATATATTACTGTTTAATGTCATCGTGATATTGTCTTTGTTTACTATCGAGATAAAAATAATGATTGTTTATTTGGTAAAGTAAATAAGGAAATAAGCAAGGTAATCCATACTTATATTATAAATGCGAAAGTAACTCTATCTGTCTTTTACGCTTTCACGCCTAAACCACTAAACCTTTGATGGAAGTTGGTATAGGAATAGAATAGACCTTGGAGAAAACCATAGGTTATATTTATTGCGTGAAAATGTCTTGAAGGGGTTGAAATAGGAGATGAAAGATTAAAATGATTACGCGGGCGGAGCTGCGGGCAATAGCTAGTAATATAAAAATTTGATTTGACTATGATACCTGTTTTGTTCCCTTTTACATTAAAATTCTGAAATAGCCTTATTATAGCACACATTTAGCTCTTAAAAAGAATCAAGTTTTCTATTTATTATACCTATTCTAGGAAATAAAATCTTTTTCGTAATTTAAGAAAAGAAAATCTTGAGCAAATCTGTTATTAAAGGCCTAACCAACCACCCTCGTATTACTTTAACAAATTGCTTAATCGCCTTAACACTCTTTCAGTCCTAGTGTGACATAATCCTACACTCCTAAATTTTTAATGGTTTATATAAAAAAATGCAAGAACTTGGTAATAATTTTCAAGCATTTGCCAAGGTAAACCGTTCATTTGTGATGAGTCATTGTAGGTTGCTACAAAGAGCGTAGCACCGTAGACCTATGTAGAACATAACTAGACCAAGAGTTTGCTACGGAATAATCCTAGAGAAAGTTTGTGCGTTTGTGTGTGTGTGCGTGCGTTTGTGTGTGTGTGCGTGCGTGCGTGCGTGTGTGCGTGCGTGCGTTCGTGCGTGCGTGTGTGTGTGTGTGTATGTGTGTGTTTGTGTGTGTATGTGTGTGTTTGTTCGTGTGTGTGTGTGTGTGTGTGCGTGTCGCTGGTTCGATTCCCGCTCAATGAAAGAATTTTTTTAATTGGTTACATAGATTTTGAGTTTATGCTTACGAAACAAACATGCAAAAAATCAAATCTTTTCTTTTTAATATTAGTTTGGACTTATATCTAATTAAGTACATGACGTGTACAATAATAGGTTACGTTCAAGTTTGCAAGCTAATTGCTACCAAACAAACTGCGAACTTGGCCTGTGTTTAAAAACAGCCATCAAGGTCAAAATGTTGTTTACTAATTACGTAATTAGTAACATCCCGCTCCAGTTAAATAATTTTACTCATAATTAGCTTAATTAGGATGCCGTTTAATTGCTATTTCAATTGTATGGTTGTTTTTATATTGGTGTATATAAAAAAAAATTTTAAACACAGGCCAAATCCATTATTTCTTGTTGTGGGTCATGTAAAAGGCGATGTATGTAATATTGGGTAACGGAGTACTAGAGGCAAAGGTTCCACATCAAAATCGCATAGGCCAGCAGCGGCCGGCAGCGGCCAGTAGCATCCGGCAGTGACGCGACGAGCAAAAAGCAGCCTTGAATAGTACCGCTGAATAGAGGCTCGCAGCCGCCCGAGGTGCCGGCCGTGCGACCTTTTTAAGCTTTAGAAGCGATACTGGTCTCTTTTGCTTGACTGCCGCAGTCAAGGAGGGAAAACGGTTCCGATCTAAATTGGAGTCAATCCTCAAACAATGGCCCACTTGATATCGTGCCCTGCGTGCCCGATCAACTGCACGCAGGAACATTTAATAAACGCTGCTGACAATGCAGTTGCCGTAGCTAAGTTTTGGACTGATACAATTTAAAAAGATTTGCTGTCGACTCGAAAAGAAGGAGGGTAATGTATGTACATATGTGTGTATGTATACACATGCTGAAATATATACATACATATGCTCGATAAGAAATATACATTTCTTTGGCGCGCTCTACAGCCTAAATGTAGATTTTAACTTAAAAGGCGTCATTAGATTCGTATTCATTGTTGGAGTGACATAGTACATAATATTTCACTGCACCGTCAGCACGAGACAAAAATTGGTTTCTTGCTTTTCTCTTTCTTTTAGGCAGGCGGGCTTTTTGATTTTTAATAATATAATATATTGCTTGTGTGTATAAAGTTTTATATAATTTTATATTGGCAGTGCTCGCCGCGTCGCTTATGTTCTGCGATTAACGCTTTGGTATGAGAATCGCAAACGCCACAATATTCGGTTTTGTTTGCTGATTAATAAAAAAAATAATTATGACATTTAAAAACGATAATATAGCTTCATTCATCGACTAACGTGTTAAATTCATAAAGTTTACGAGACCTATAATATTAATTTGAAAGAAATATACAATTTTATTTTCTACACTTAAAATACAGCGATAAATTTATTTCCCTAGTAGTGAAACATCATTCATTTTTGTTTGAAGCGAGTTGATGACGCGTGTCCGCGACAGAAGGATAGATAAAACTTAATTCTTGTTCAAAAGAACAAACACCTGACGCTGCTCCTGACAACATGACATAATCCATAGGCCTTTCTATTTCCACCGAAAGGAAAATAGAATGAAATTTTGTTTTTATTTGATAGTGATTGTTTTCTATAGCCGACATTAAAATACCTACAATTTACTTATTTGGGCAATGTTACAAAAAAAAAAAAATTTTAAGGTTGATGTGATGCATACAATAAATAATATTAATATATATATTATCACAACAACTACACACAAAGCCATCCAGACCCAAAGTAAGCATATATTATATAGCTTGTGTTATGGGTTCTAGATACGGATATACATACTTAAATACTTTTTTTTGTAAATACTACATAGAAACACCCAGCACAATGCAAATAGACATGTTCGTGCACACCAATATTTGCACTGAGCCGGAATCGAACACACGACCTCTGCATTGCAGTCCATACACAGTACTACCAAACCACAGAGGTCGTCGAAATATATAATACTACGTTTCCGTGGCGCGGTTGCATCCGCTTCTTTCCTTACTGCTCTGCTTCCGTCACCAGTAGCGTGATCTTACATAACATGTAACCTTCTTCAATAATTGAATTCCTCTTATCATACGCAAAAAGAATTTTTCAAATTTGACTGGCAGTTAAAGAGATTCGCACGTTCAAACAAACAAACATAAAAACTATGCCGCTTTATATAATAATATATACAATAGTATAGATAATCCATCAATTTAGCTGTGACGTCTCGAATATCACAGGTGACATGAGAGAAAGCATGAAAGTGAGCAAGATGAGAACAGTAACAGCAAGCTAAACAGCAAACGTGCCAGCTGCATTAGCTTCCACGTTAAAGACAATTGCTGGTAACTGTCTTGTCAGAAATACGAGAACCCGGCACTTAAACCTAGCACTATCTCTACATCAACGAGGCAGCCAAAATCAAATTGTAATTATATTCAATTCCTAATTTAATTGCCTCTTCAGTTATGAGGTTCGAGCTAAAATAAGATAATTTAATCCCTAAGCTATATTTACAGGCCAAAGCTCCAACGAGGTTACTGCACCATGTAAACTTAATAAAAACGGCATGTCTATTTATTTAAGTGCTTATTAATTTGAATCATTATTTCATGTTCTGTCATTACGCTCATGTCATTAAATACACGTTAATTACCTACTATCGACTAGCTTTATTCAACTTGTTCGCGAAATTTATTGGTTTGATTTTGATTCATTAATTATACGCTAATCTTAGGCTGCTTTCGTTTGAGTTCTCTATTTTATAAAGAAACTATATGTTAATAATTTACATAGAAGTATGAACTACTAAATTCCTTTTTTCTATAACTCAAAACTTTATACCAGAGGTAATATGTTGCGAATAGTCCCGAACAATTAATTAAACATCTATCTACATGTCATTATGTCAAATAATTTTCAAGTTACAAACTAACGTAACATTTGACTGTTATTATCTAAAATATTAATTAAATTTCACAAACAGTTAGTGTTTAATTATAAGTTTGAAAAGTTTAAAAGTTTGACTTGTTACTTTGTTAATATTTTAAAGGATTCATAACGGAGTTCAATGAAAACTTAATATAAATAAGTTATGATCTTCGCGTTAGTGCTTTTACTCAAATTCAATTAAATATAAATCTTTAGTTTAAATAAAATATAGGTTAATCCCTTACAAGGAGGGTTAATGACCTAATAAGGGTGGCGGGCAAGCGATGAACGAGAGGGGCTCACTACGGGACAAGGTGTCGACCTTTGGGGAGCAGTGGACGTCTTTAGCTGAAGTGACGATGATAATATGTTCATTTTTTTTGCCGACATTGGCAGATGAACAATTAGCCCACGTGATGGTAAGTGGTAACCGTCACTCATGGACGACTCAGAGTTCTTACCACTGCTCCTACAATGCCAGGGACTCTGCGATGCCGCTGCCTATCGTGAAGGGAGTATGGTAGGTGAAAGGTTTGAGGGAGGTAAGTAAAAAAGAAAAAAAAGAAAAATTAAATTCGGCCTAATAAATATAATATACTAATCCGCTTGCATTACGTGGTAACTTATGAAAATTTCTTCATTGAAGCTTATGTGGACGTCTTCAGGCTAACAAAGATTTTAAAAATGTTTTATTTATTACTGCTGGCCGACAACTTTTTGTGCGTTAATGTAAATTAACGCGAGTCACAAAGTTTGTTTTCTAGCGTGAGTTTTATTGAATATGGACAATGTACTCGTATGTTTGTAGTGCAGCTGACACAGGCGTTAAAACTTGCATCACGTTTTTTTAAGGCATTATTCAAGATTTCAAGGGATTCTTATGTTTATATGTAGCGGCACCATGCCTGGTAGTAAACAAGGTCTTGGAGTGATAGATAGAGATAGAGACCACTCAAAAAGCCAACGTAGTAAGCTGATGGCATGGTGTACCACAAGAACGGCTTGCAAGATGTTTCTTGAAGCCCTGATAAAATAAAAATTTGAAGGAGACACATAATCTGGTAAAAAGTTCCAATTGAGTTTACTTTTTACAATATTCTCAAAAATCAAATCAAAATATCTTTTGATTTTAAAACGAATATGAATCAAATTGAGTCAGCGGAAAACGAATGTCATAACGAAATATCTTTTGATGCAAAGTTTGAATTTTACAGTTCAGTATCTTGAGAGAGTGATATATTGCAAGTAAGGACATGTCTCGATAATAAAGGAAAATATAATATTGAGTACAAATATTTTTGTTATATTTTCATGCGAGAGAACAGTAGTCTCAGTATAGGGATTTTTATGATGCAAATTTACAGTAATTGTTTTACTTTTATTCAATATTAGTTTTGTACATTTTGCGAGTGATAGTCATTTTGCTTTTTGCTCATTTTGCTCTGAATGCGAGTGATTTATACCATGTAATACTTTGCTGCATTAAGAATTTATAGATATGGAAAACTAACATGTCTTTTGGCATTATAAAACTGTTGGGTGTTTGTTGTCACATATCGAACAATAAACCTTTTATTAAAATATATCTATATTATTATTATGTCTCTAAGTAAGCGTGTTGAAATCAAAATCAACCCATAGCACGATGTATAAATTTGATAGAGCTAGTAATTTAGTAGTAAGTGTTTTTCGTATCAAATCCATTTGCACTGATTGCAACTTGGTTTTCAAAATGGCAGCCATTCATTAAATACATCGACTACAAATTGACGAAAATAATATTGTATGGCTTTATCAGTGTTGCTTTTAACATGATATCACATTTTCTCTACATAGTTAGTTTAATCAGATCAAAAAAGTTCTAAAGTCATGTCGTATAAAGAGGTAAAGGAGTAAGGTCTACACGGAGAGAAGTTCTAGGATTTAAAAAAAAGAAAGAAAAAACATTAATTCAGAAAAAGCACAAGGTTTGACACTAAATTTAACAAGAGATATTTTAATCTGACAGCCTTTAAAAAATTGCATCATTTTCACCGACCAAGGGTAAATTTTTGATAATGATGAGTTAAATTTATTTTGTGTGTGTGTGTGTGTGTGAACCGGTTTCGAAAATGTAGATAGATTGGATGCTGGAGACGGACATAGGCTACTTTTTATCTCGAAAATAGATCTGGTTCCCGAGAGATACAACAAACCATATTTTATGCGCGGGCGAAGCCGAGGGGCGTTGCTAGTAATTGTATAAAGTAAACCAAAATAAACAAATTTTATTGTTGTATCTGATTAATTGTTAAACAATTTGTAGAAATGCATACGATATTTTTTTTAAATACATACTTAGAATACATAGGAAACACCCAGACTGAAGAAAAATACAAATGTTCATCACACAAATATTTGCATTTCACGGGAATCGAACCCACGACACCCGGCGTCGCAGTAATTTACACTAACCACTAGACTAACTGTGCAGAATTATTGATTAATTTATGATTAATTAATTTGATTGATTGATTTAATTCACGATTAATTACTAATTGCTAATTATTATTAAGAATGTAAAATGTCAGTTACGTTAAAAGTAAGTAATACTGTTTTCGATTAAAAATAAATTTTAGAAGCTCTAACTCAAACGGCTGTTTAACTTTTAAACTTTGAATTAACGCAAGCATTTACAGCTGCGTTGAGAGGAGTCCGCAATCGAAGTTTTCTTACGTAGACATTCGTATTTGTTATATCGTGTTTTCTAAAAGAAACTTTAAATTCGTTACGTTCGGCAGGACTAATAGTAGCCAAGGGCTGTAAGGCATCAATTGCAGCCCGAGATATTTATAGTTCGAAGGTGCAATTGATGCTTACACCCGAACTAACTACTCTGCTTTACATCTCGATCGTTAGGTAAGTAGAAAAAAACCGGCATTACAAAAATAAAAGTTTTGTATTCCCGCCTTTTTTCATCTTTATTTTTATTTTTTTTTTGCAAGAACGAAATTGAGCTTCGCCGTTCGATATTTAAAATTGATGACTATTATACTCATACGAAGACAAAGCTGAATAGCGAAGCGACCTCTTTTGTCATTGGGCTGATGGCATGATGTCTATTGCCAGTATGATGGTTAGATGTACGCGAAATTTTTGAGAGTGAAGTGTTCTTTTTAAATTACTTACCGCTGTAGGGCTTTTCTAGCTACATTATTACCCTAGAGCACTAATTGGTCACCTACAAGTCCCATTTACTAGGTAATAAGGACCTACTTACCGAATATGAGAGATGTAAATTTAATTTTAATGTTTTCTAATCAAAATTTTAATTTCTATAATATACAATACAAAGCTTTAATTCAACTTACTAATAAACTTATAAATAATTTAATACGCAATAAACGACTAGTTAATAAGTAGATAGATCCAGTTTTCCGTAAATGTTAGGTTTTTTAGTAGTCCTATTGTAAACATATTGTCGGTTTTACCTTTGTCATAAAGACGTTCATCTATCAACAGACCGTGTCATTGTGATGATCTGTTATGTTGCATTTTGTGGAAGTAATCGATCTATAGCTAGCTGTATTAATAACGGGTTAGGTTCCCTATTACAAACTCTTATAGCAATCATATTATAACCTTACTTTGTCTCTATTTTTATGGTACAAAAGAGAAAAAAACAACACAAAGTAAGATTAAAATAATACGGTGGTGGTAGGCTTACAGGTTCCATAATATCTTGTAATATACTATCCAAATGTGAAGTAGAAGTTAACTGGGTCATAAATGATGCGTTAAATAATAGAATTAGCCGATATAAAGAACAGTAACTCTTCATGTAAGGCCCTCCAGCCGTTTTTGTTAGGTCATCGGTTCATCTTGATGGAAGTCCTGCGCTTTCCGTGAATTCTATTCCATTTGAAAACTTTTTGATCCCATTGGAAAACTATCTTGCCTTATGCCATCCAGTATTAGCAATTTTAAGCCAGCAATTTCTGCATGTTGTAAAATTGGTAATATTCTTTACGTTCTGAAAGCTAAAATATTGTTTGAAGTTGCATACAAGACTAGATATTTTATAAACTTTTAAATTCAGTTTTATTTTTATTTGAAATTCAACCTTATTACTTTGCCTACAAAATATAAAATAGTACAAAAGTCTGGTACTGTCTCGTCTAGTCAATTTTACAATGTTACGTTCATTTATTTTATGCTTAACTTAAATTTATAACTCGTGAATGTCTTCCATTACGCTATAATATTGATTTAATTTTTAGGTACTTTTATTTAATTACACTAAAATCAAACAATTTTCTGCATATTATGTTCTGAGAATAATCCTAGCCTCACAATATAAAGAATTTGACTCTATTATAATTCTTTGTATTATAATAGCCCACGCACGTATACTGTACTTAGGTAAAAATCGCTTAAGATTCGTAAGTTATTAATTATCATAAATAAATTCATAGAACTCTGAAGGCGTATATTTGAATCAGCGCTATTAAAGTTATAGTGCTCCTATCGATTTCGATAACAGCGACCCTTAGCAACTCATTTTCACTCAGTGCTATTATGTGTCATATCGCATACGGACAGTCCAAGAAGTGTTTAATCATAACTAAAATTTTACTGGCGTGAAAAAATCCTTCAATTTGACTCTTCTAATGTAGAAATTTGTCATAGGCAACACGCTTATTGTGAACGCAATAAAAATATTTATTATGCAGGTACTGCTGCTGCTACATATCTTGTATTTTAATCGCCTCTTACGTACTTGACGTTGGTGTCTTAAGAGACGTCGAAAGTCGACGTGAAGACATGGGGTGAGATTAAACCTATTCTTGAAGAAAACTAGAAAGACATTTATATATTTATTTAATAATAATACAACGGTAAATTACTACCAATTACAATAGTCAAAGTCAAAGTCAAAGCATTTATTTCATTTAGATCATAAAGTATGATGCTTATGAAAAGTCAACATTACATTTTGTCAGCCAATTGACCTACAGCCAGTTCGCTGACGAGGTAGAGCTGTGAGAAGAACTGGCAAGAAACTCACGCCACTCTTTTCAATCGCCAGATAATTACAGTTATTTGAATGTGTTACAATTTAAACACTCAACGCAACCAAAGAACCATACAAAGTAATTATTACAAATTAACTAATTAATATAATACTAAGATTAAAGAAAGAAAACAAGGAATTCAATTATTTAGTTTCAACTAGTATGGTAATTTGACTACGTATTTTAATATATATAATAATTATTACATAATATACGAGTAAACACAATATGCACAGATAACAAGGAGTAAAATAAAGACATAAAATAAAACTCATTCATGTATCACGCTCGCAGAACTGCCAGCACTCTGACAATTATTTTCTGTTATCCATCCGCAAACAAAGTTAGAATTGGCAAAAGAAGAGCATAGAATGCTGATAGTGTGCGTGGTATAGGCGACATGGAGCACGCTACGGTGCGACAAGATGGAACAGCGAGCACGTGTCTTCGATTGCGACGATAATTGTCAGGAACATAAAATCACCACATCTCGTTATGTATATCTGGTAAATCAATTTTCCACCTAAAGATTTTGCACATTCCTACAATTTGCTTACATATGCTTGTACACTCTACTATCCTATCCGTCGACCAATGTAGCATGACTCGAGAAAAATATGAACGTGAGACCAAGACGAAATAAATTTTGACTTTGTATTTTATTTTTGTGAAAAACACATTCTGATAAACGAGTAATAAAGTGGTCTACTGAACTTTACTTTGTATGCTCGCTTGAATATGATTGATTTACAAATAGCCTTATTTGTAAATAGTATAAAGCAAAATCAATGTTTGCAAAATACGGTTTTCACTATCATTTATAGAAATTCTTCTGGAATGTGTAATTTGCATGATTATACTACAAAAAAGCCAAACATTTTATAGATATGTAATGTTGTCGTAATAAACACGCATTGTATAACAATTTATTTTTGCTGCTTAGTCATATTACTAACACTCATCGTTTAACAAATAATTCTGAATGATTGACGGAATTGAGATGATTTTATTATGGAAAAGCGATTCTAGTAATGTTTAGTATACTCTGCACGTAAATGCGTTCACTTTGAATGCCGACACGCCATAAGACAGGGTATTATGCATGATTATGATATTAGATTAGGTAATAACGACAGTGATCAAACACACAATTCAAAGTGATATAAAATTAGTAATTAAATTTAAACTTTGATTTTGTTACTTAGACATTTTCTAAGAAGCGTATTTCGTCTTTTAAACCTCAGACAAAATACATCTGTTAAGAATTTCCTCCTATTTTTGCTTATGCCTTGTCACATCATTATGTATCAGCCGTCCATTGCTGGACATAGGTCTTGTCTGTTCCATAGAAAATGCGAACTGTTTCAGTTTTTTTTAGAATATTTTATTTTCAATAAGATGGTTCAACTTTATGAAAGATGAATTCACCGCATAACGAGGGCCCTGATACCTAGATGTCATCCGCAGCTTCACTTGCGTAAATTATGATTTATGTTAATATCTCACAATTACTCTGAAACGTATTTCTCGTAGTTAACGAAAATCGTCGTATTTTTAATTTTTAAATACTTAATAGAGAGCGCTGGAGGCCCAATTTCCCCCTTTCCTCTTTCCTCACCTCTCTCATTTCCTTCCCCTAACCCCATTCCCAGCCGCCATAGTGGAGGCCACCATACCAGCCGTTTAAGACGATGGCTTTTAGTATAGTGGCCGCCACTTTTGGATTCCACTGACTGCTTACCATCAGGCGGGGTGGAGTCACTTTGGTAGGCTATAATATAAAAAAATAATAATAATATCAAATTGACTATCTTGCTTGGTTTTGTGATTTGGAAATACTATCTAAATCTTTAATAATTTATTAATCTTTAGATATAAACTAAAAAAATTTTTTTTAACATCAATTGAATGTGACTGATGGATTTTATTTTTATTATTTATGTATAACTATGTATGAGGCTCGCCGTTACACAGTCAAGTCCGAAGAGGTTTATGTGTACGGCTTCAAACAATGTGTAACTAGTTTCTAAGTATTTTGGAAATAAATAAATAAAAATCTCTTATTTCTGGCGGGTTTGGATTAGTTGATAAAAATATCATTGATTGACATAAACTACGACGGCTAGCGACAAATATTGGCGTTAGCTTATGTCAATCCCGTACATTTTTGTATCTATTCTATGAATTGAATAGAAATATTTGCCACTTATGGCCCTCTGGTCTGCCAATAGCCTTATAAATATCGAATACCAATAACAAAGTAATAAACGTTTAAATGAGAATTTCTATAACTTTAATGAATATACTTTTGCAAAACAAAAATTTTTAAACGTGTCTAATGGATCAAATTAACATTTAATAAATAACTCTTCGAATCATTTCTTATAGAACAAATATCGTAGAGTAAAACTGCTTTTAGTGTCTGTTTAACTAATAAATCGTGTCGTTTGTACTGTAATGTTTGTAGTGTTACTTTATATAACTACTTTAAATTTGCGATCTTACGAGCTCAGCTATTAACGGTTTCTTACTGTTGTTATTTATTGAGGAGGTTCTTGAATTGGTTCAGATTCTATTAAACTATCGTCCGCCCTTGCTTCGCTTCGGTATCAAAAGTTTCATTCGGTTTCACAACACATATCATTGCTTATGTCATTCAGATTTACAAAGGCGCTTGAAATATTGAAGTTCTGAAATGGCCAAAAAAATATGTTAAACATAAATACAGCCTATGTTACTCGTCCTATTTGTAGTTTTCTATACGTAAAAGAATTTTTAAATCGGTTCCGTAGATCTAGAGTTAAATCGGAACAAGCAAACATACAAAAAATCAAATCTTTTCTTTTAATAAAATTAGTTTAGATGACTAATTAAGAGGAATCGCGTGCGACTGATAAGAGGTTGATTGTTGGTACACATTTTGTGTATGCTTAAAAAAATATTCCGAGTCTTGGTGAAGATTTAAAAAGGATTGCGTAATAGTCCGGAAAATGCGATATCTATTGTTTTTTTTTTACTTTTATTTTATGAAAATGTTAACATACAAAAGGATTTTTAATTTATTTTAGACAATTTATGTTTGTTCGTGTTATCTGATAAATCGTTTGTAATAAAAATATGAATTTATTACAAATAGCTTACACCGTGTAAGCATTGCGAAATCATGAAAATATATTTTATGAAATATAAAAAGGGAGAATGATATATGAGCCGCTAATGACTGGTTAAATTGGAAATGTTTAGAATAGGTCTGTGGAGTCACTTTGGTAGACTAATATAAAAAAACACTAGTTAGAAATTCCATAAATACGTGAGTAACTTTAGAAACTTTGCGACATTACTGAATGAAGTTATATCTGTACCTCCATTCAGTTTTGTGTTGTTTATTTCAAAGCAGTTTATGCGTTAGTCTGGTTTGTGTAGTATTTGTATCATCGCGTCGCAGTATGAATGTGAATTTGATATAAATAGCAGACCAGCTTTCCGCAGCGCGGTTTCATCGGCGTCTTTGCTTGCTGCTCTGCTCCTGGCGCCAGTAGCGTGATGTTACATAGCATACCTTCCTCGATAACAGGGCTAGAATACGCAAAAATAATTTTTCAAATCCAACTTGTAGTTTTAGAGATTAGAGTGTGCCAACAAATAAACAAACCATCTTTTTCGCTATAAATAAGAGTATAGTGAATGTAATGTTACAAATTGTTCTGTTTCCGTCAGCGTCATAGCATGCCAACTGCAATAAGGTACTAGATAGAAAAGCATTAAATGCTTAAAAAGGCCGTTTGTCCATAAGTAGGACAGCATACGTTGAACAAACGAAAACCTACTTCCATTGTCCCTACGCTATGCAGGCGGCTACTTATATTAAGGTGAATTTAAAAACACAAAGACGAGTTTCTACTTAAACCAAAAACTATACATCTCAATAAATCAAGCAGGTGAAAATATTTATGACTCTTAATGTGTAGTATTATCATTATTATAGATTCATTACACAATATAAACAGGCTTAGGCAGTTGTCCCACCACCGGCGAGTTAACGAGTAACTATCAGCTATTTTCTCGTTCAAGAAACGTACAATAGATATAACATACCATGTAAATAAAAGAGATGCATATATTAATAGTTGATCGCTGAATGTTCACACTGCTGGTAGGGACTCGTTCCACTAGTTTGTCACCAAGCGACAAGAGCTGTCAACGATAATTTATCGCTCAGGGATGTTTGCTTGGCGGTCAGAGTTCACGCCGAGAGACTAACCACCTCTATGGTTTGATGGTACTTTGTATGGACTGCCACGCAGAGGTCGCGGATCCGATTCCCGCTCAGTGCAATTATTAGTGTGCATGAACATGGTTATTTGCATTGGGTTGAGTGTTCCTATGTATAATATGTATATATTTACAAAAATAAAGTATATAAGTATGTTTATCCGCATTCTGGAACCCATATCAAAAGCATAAGTAATTAATATATGCTTACTTTCTACTTTGGGTCTAGATGGCGTTGTGTGGTTGTTGTGGTACCTATTGGCGAGTAATCGCCCGTCGCACTCGCACACTCGCTTATAGTCCAAACTGTCAGAACTACACACTCGCTTTCCGCTGCTCGCCAACTCGTTTCTAGTTGCTAGTATAACTCGTTACTCGTTCATCGCCGGTCGGACAACTGCCATAAAGTAATTAATCATGAATCAATCGGCAGTTAGGCAATCCCATATAATTACATCCTAATCTTCCTATAATGTTAATATTCCTATCTAATTAATTGCTATATTGTTTACTAGTTAGTATTGCTCTTCATTAATCACTTAGTTTAATCCAAGAACTCTCCGGAATTCTATTAAAGTGTGGTAAGTTTGTAGTATTTCTTAGAAAATATAAGTATAGTACAATATTAGTATTGTGCTTATGCCTTCTTTTTAATGAGAAAGTTTCTTGCAGCGATAATGTAACGGGGTGAGACGACGACGATAAAATTGGTTAATGAAAAACTGCCCCTGTCGATCAAAGGTTCTGGTTGCCGCCTGCCACACAGACATCTTGAGTTTGTTTGCCGGGCTTGTTAGGGATCTTTAGTCAATGCCCTAACTATATCTATACTTATTATTTTCGAGTTTGTTTGTTACTTTGTTTGTTTAAACGCACTAATCTCTGAAACTACCACTCGGATTTGAAAAACTCTTTCATGATAGCCCAGTTCTCGAGGAAGGTTATGGGCTATATAACATCACGCCACTGGCAACGAAAGCAGGGAAGTAAGCAAAGACGGGAGTAAAACCGCGCCGCGGCACGCCAGTCTAATATATAAACCGAAAAAGTATGCTTGTTTGTTTTTTTTGAACGCGCTAATCTCTGAAACTACCAGTCGGAATTGAAATATTCTTTTTGCGTATCATAGCCCAGTTCTTGAGGAAGGTTATAGTCTATGTAACATCACGCTACTGGTGAAGGGAGCAGAGCAACAACCAAAGACGCGGATAAATTTGCGCTGCGGGAAGCTAATAAAAAGAGTGTGTGTACTCATGTACGCACGTAAAAAGTTTTACTTCTTTAGCGTAACAATCCAAAAATGCCAAATAATAACACAACGCATACATACATAACAGTTAACCTCAAATCTATAAATGCACTTAAAACAGTATATTAAAACCACTTTTACCACTAATATTCAAAATAAATATTTTTACTGATAAATGATTAATAAAAAATATCTATCACCGTCATAAATATAATTGAATTGATATAAACGCCAATATATTTTTTATTTATTCACACTGATTATCTGTATACGACACACAAAGGTTCGCAACTAACTTCAGGGTGTAAAAGGTTCGCAACTAACTTCAGGGTGTTGCTTTTTTCTGTCGGTGTGCGCACGCATCGTAAAAATTCACTCTCATAATTTTTTCCAATCGTGCCAAAAGAAGCATAACTTCAAAAAGAAAGCAAAACTAAACGTTATATTTTTAGTTGCTGCCTTCTGTAGTATACTTTACAACAACTTGAGCTAGTAAACTTTGACTGTATTACTCTTAACGTCTTTAACTTTCCAATCTTGATACAAAATTTAACGTGTTTTCACCTAGCCGTCTCAAAATTAGTCAATAAACAAAGTTATTCGCAAGCTTGACCTTTACTCTAATCTTAATTAATATTACTGATACTAAACTGTTTGTTTACTAGGCTATGTTTGTTATACTGAAGCAACAGATTGATGTAATATCTTCTACGCCTCATGACTTCCTTTTACATAAATCTCTCTTAAAGAAATTTGCCATAGATACAGGTAGGCGCATTGTTGACGCGTAACACAAGAGTCTATCAACAAGATAATTATAAATGATACTTTCTACTCTTACTCTTCGTAAGCACGAGGTAGTGAGTTCAAATCCTTGCAAGTACCAATGTGATTTTTCAAATCATAATTATGTATTTGCTAAGTTTATCTTGGACATTTCTGACTGACGGTGAATAAAAACATGGTAAGGAATCCTGGACTTAAAAGTCTGAAATTGCCAATCCGCCTTGAGCAAGCGTGGTGGATAATGATCATGCCGTATCTATATGAGAAGAGGCCTTTGCCCTGCAGTGGGACAGTAAACAGGCTGCTTATTCTTAGGGTTCTCTAACTAATGAACTTGGCAGACAGCTCAACTCTAGACAAGTGGCATAAAATAGAATTGAATAGATTAAATGTATAGGATTGACATAAGCTAACGTCAACATTGTTGTTAGTTTATGTAAATCCCATGCATTTTTTAATCTATTCTATTCTTTTTTATTAGCATTTATGCCACTAGGCCTTTTGGGACCGCGCGGAAAATTAAATGCCTGGTTTGAAAAATAAATTATAACGGGTTTCTGCGATTTATTAAATTATTAGATTGGAAAAACTACCAAATTAGTATCAGTTATATATTTTATAACGAAATCACACGACTTTATCTTTATGTACAAGCATAAGAAGTTTTCTTATATATAATTAATATCAAAAGGGCGTTGGAAACTAGCAATATCATAAACCTTGACGACCATTGATAGTTTTATCAGCTAACCTTTAGAAGATTGGTCACGGACAGATTAAATAATAAGCCTCGTACTTTCATCTGCGACACGTGATCCTGTCTCGTAAATATCGAAGCACCTATAAAACGTGACGTTACGGCTGATTCCGAACAATTGGTACACTTCATCACCATAAACTTGCCCTGTTGTTTGTGGTAACGTACGTGTGTAGAGTACAGTCGATCGCACAATCAATTAACCATGCGATGCCTGTCAAAATTTATGAAAAATATTCTCAAATTATTGCTGATTTTTTTTGTTTAAAATACAATTTAATTTCGAATAAAATATACATTTGTAACTAGTTAAACCAGTAATTAGTAAAAAACTTTAAAGATTTTTGTTTATTTTTTTTATTTCCAACAGTGGCAGACAGTCCACGTCATCATCATCATCATATCAGCCAAAAGACGTCCACTGCTGGACATAGGCCTTCCCCAATTTTCGTCACCGTGGTCGGTCGTTCGCCGCCTTCATCCATCGGTCCACGTGATGGTGATCGATAACTGTCGCTCATGGACGACTCTGCGAAGCCACTGCCTATCTTGAAGGAAGTGGGGTAGGTAAAAGGTTTGAGGGGGAAATAGAAAAGAGGAAAACCTTTCAAAGTCAAAGTCAAAGTCAAAGCATTTATTTCATTTTGATCATAAAGTATGATGCTTATGAAAAGTCAACATTATATTTTGTCAGCCAATTGACCTACAGCCAGTTCGCTGACGAGGTAGAGCTGTGAGAAGAACTGGCAAGAAACTCACGCCACTCTTTTCAATCGCCAGATCTTTATTTCATTTCGCATACTAAAGTAACTCCACATTGAGAATGACGTCAAAGAGGGATAGGTACCATACATAACTCACCATCTTTTAACATCGTAAACTAACTGTCATGATACCCACCAACATGGCGGCTTTGTAATATGCTTTAGCCGCCCATTTGTGAAAATCTACTTACGTGAATTAAAAAAAATAAACAAAAGAAACCCAAAGTAGTTTTCGTAGATTAACCTGTCCGTTGAAGTATTTTATAATATACAATAAGATACAATAAGTAGAAAAAGGAAAAAGGAACAAAGAACAATACTGTTGTTTCACACGCATTTACTTTGTATTGGCGAAATTTACTATGTACCCATTCAATGGTGAAGTTTAGTATATTTTTGTTTTGTTTTCCTGAATATTTCGTTTATTTTTGAAACAAAAGCTACTGCTGTAACACAGCCAAGTAAAACGACGCAAGAAGGTATATGAAAATATTCTACAGGAAAAACGCATCACGACACGATTATTTCAGACATAATCCAGAAATTTGTGTGTTGTTTTTCACACGACAGAAATGTTAAAAAGTTTTGTAATTTTTTTTTTTTACGAAACTTTTTAGTCATTTTTGCGATGTATAATATTGTATCTATTAAAGATTTTTTACCTTTGTTTTAAATATTTATCTTTATCAGTAAATTAAAGCTATGGCTTAAGCCGTCACCATCATCATCATATCAGCCAAAAGACATGCTGCGACTGCTGGACAAAGGCCTCCCCCAATTTTCACCACCGTGGCCGGTCGTTCGCCGCCCTCATCCATCGGTTACTCGTCACCCTTATAAGGTCGTCGGTCCACCTTGTGAGGGGTCTGCCCACGTTGCGTCTTCCAGTTCGTGGTCGCCACTCTAGAACCTTTCTGAACCAACGGTCGTCAGTTCTGCGAGCTATGTGTCCTGCCCATTGCCACTTCATAGAAGCAACTCTGCGAGCTACGTCAGTTACTTTTCTTTGCCTGCGGATTTCTTCGTTTCTCAAACGATCGCGCAGAGAGACGCCTAACTTTCGCCGTCTGAGTGATTTTGAGCTTTCTGAGAAGACCCATAGTTAGCGACTACGTCTCTACTCCATATGTCATACTAGCAACACACACTGGTCAAAAACCTTGTTCTTGAGACACTGCGGCAAGTAATTGTATAGTTAATTAATTAAAGGAAATATATTTTGTTAACGTCAGCAAAGGTCTCTTTTTCAAACTAAGCTTACAGTAGTCTAATCTAATTTGCTAACGGAAGAAGCCTATTCATTTTAAATTGTTACGGATTCTACTTTTCTAAACTTGTTGTTATTTATGAGACGAAATTCTCACAAGAATGCGGCTTAAGGCAGTTGCAAGTAAATGCCGATTGTTAATGTTAAACACTTAAAGTCGTTAAAGCTGTTAAGGGTGTTGTGTTCGATTGTACTATTCAATGAAATTTGTGCGTCGTAATAATTTTAGACGTCGGTGTAAATTATACAAACAATGATCATTAATTAGAGGAAAATATTGAAAGGGTGCTGCAATCAAAGATCTTACGAATACGTCACATTGCTTTTTGAACAAAATGATTACTTGAGGAAAACGCAGTAATAGTAGATATTCTATTTTCTCCAGGAAACGCTACAGTAATAATGGAGAATTATTACCAAATATTTACCTACTTTAGGAAAAGGTAAAGCACACAAGAAAATTTACATTATGGACAATATTCAAATTTACTCATTTAAAGATTTTATATTAAAGCTCTAAATTAAAAATTTTGCGGCGGCTTTAGTACTGTTTCTTATTAAGATTTATTTTAGCAATATTATGGTGCGAGCGATATTCGTGAAGAAACCTGGACCACTAAAAATGAAATGAAATGAAATGAAATGAAATATATGTTTATTCATTTAGGTTAATTAAATTAACACTTATGAACGTCAAAGTTTACAAAATGTCAGCAAATTAACCTACAGCCAGTTCGCTGACGAAGTAGAGCCATGAGAAGAACTGGCAAGAAACTCAGGCCACTCTTTTTAATCGCCAGGTTATTACAATTTTTGTAAGTTACAGTTTCAAGTAGCATGCAAAGTGACGCAGGCAATACACTTAACTCTATAGATACTTAATTACTTACAGCTTTCTATGTTGTAAAGAAAATTAAAAAGTAAAATGTGTGCTTTACAGGTTGCCTCAATTTGCATATTGCTACAAAAGGTAAAGGCAACATGTGAACTGTGATAAATGTTTCTATGTAGATATTATATAAACTGTTAATTTTTGGTATAAGTATAAAGTAAGATGAACTTAATTTACCACAGGAGTTCACAATGTACCTCTATTTCACAAATCACAATGTAAAAAAATTTAACAATACTGAGTATACAATTTTAACAAAACAATACAAAATGTGTACTTAACTGTTCAAATATGGCTCAGGCATCATGTCATTTATAATTAATACAAAAAAAAAAAAAATCATTTTATAAATTATGTCAAAATGTATCAATAAATTAATGTCAAAAAATTATTTGTTAAAGCATGTCATTCATAATAATCATAAAAAATGTCATTCATACAATAATTAACAAAAATATGTCCTTTGAAGTATAATGTCATTAAAATTAAGAGTAAAATTAATTTACTCCTTCGTCAAGCGAGCATCCCATGACTTTTATCGTTCAGATACTCATTAACAGTGTAGTAACCCTTAAGTATTAAATGTTTTTTGACAATTTGTTTAAATTTGTCTAAGGGTTTATCCATTATGTCGATAGGTAATTTATTAAATAAACGTACACCAAGTCCCGTAAACGAATTATGGACTTTATGTAAGCGATAGTGTGAGCCAACCAGTTTATGCTTACCCCTGGTGTTAATCTCATGCACATCGCAATTTCTAGTATATAGACTAATGTTACTCTTAACATAAACAACATTAGCATATATATATTGAGATGCAACTGTCAATATACCTATCTCTTTGAATCGCTCTCTCAGGGAGTCTCGTGAACCTAGGTTGTAGGTTGTAGAAAATATATGATAGGTCTAAAACGTCTAATTGCTTTCATCATATCAGCCAAAAGACGTTCACTGCTGGCTGCCTTCACCATTTGTACCACATTTACCAGGCACAGTATAACATTTACCAGGTTCGCCTCTTACAAAAGATGGGGTAGTTCCATAGTCTTGACCGAGCCCGCACTGTTTATTTTGATGTTTATATTTAGATGATTTTTTGTTTCGAAATTCAGGTAAACAAAATCTCTTTACATAACTTGCTTGTTTTAATGGAAGCTTGAACCCTTGTAAATGTAGGCTAACAAATGACATCTACTATTGCATTTATTTGACATTTTACCCAATATCAAAACGGTTCTAAATTTTTATGTTTTTAATAAAGTCTATAAATTTAATCCAAGTCAAGTCTTTATATTTCTGAAATCGCAGCCAATAATCGAAGTTTTTGACTTATTACTTTAATAAGTATTTGTTATTTACTGATCGACGTATCTTAAATCATAGTTCATTAGTTGTTTTATTAGATCTTGGAGCTTTATCACAATACAGCCGGTCATCTTTTGATCAATATTGGGTTCGGGAAGTAATAAAATTTTACGACAGTTCTACCGAATGAATATGATAGTGACTTAGGTGGCTGAATATGGAGCAATGTTATGAAATAGTGTTTTTTTTTTATAATTGATTACATAACTTAATAAAGTAGCAGTATGTGCATCATTGTCGTGTTCCACTGGTAGTTTTCACGAGTTTTACGATAGTCCACGCTGGTTTTAGCATGAATGGGCCGGATTAACTTGGAGAGTACTACACCCTCATAGAAGACTGACGTAAGAGTAGTAGTAACCATACTATTGCGTTTCATTCGGTGAGTGAAAGTGCTACTTTTCTTTTTTCTTTTTCCTTACCTTTCTCAATCCCTTCACATACACCACTCCCTTCACAGTAGGCAGCGGCTTCGTAGAGTCCTTGGCATTGCAGGAGCAATGCTAGAGACTCTGAGTCGTCCATGAGCGTCAGTTACCATTTACCATCACGTGTGTGTGATACTTAGTTACAATAATTGTGTACTGTTTAGGCTCAAATATTTTTTTAGTAAATATGCCAGACCGATACTGAGGCGAGCAATCTCGTCATGTGTTCACGAGGACCCTTATCAATAAGAAAATAAAGAGAAAATAGAATAATTTTAAAAACGAACTTTTGACTTATAAAGAAATGATTGTTATAAAAGTTACTTCGTAATCTCAAAAAATGTATCAGTATTAAAGTGTAAACGATTTTAGAAGTTCATATTTCGAGTTGGTGTTTAATTAAATTTTCAACTTTCCTTTTATTTATCAAGCTCAACTACACGCCGATATTGAAAAGTTATACAAACATGTTTTGGCAGTTTTAATTACTAATAGTTTGTAATATTGCATAACGATCATAACGAAAATTAATAAAATTTAGTGACTACCAATTAAGGGATTTTCTAACGACTTTAAACTTTAAGGTTTGTTTTTGAAATTATTATTTTGCTTATAGTAGCTGCACTCTACGGCTTCGCCCGCGCGTATGATTTGTAATCCCACGGTTACTAGACCGATTTTCGGGATAAAAAGTAGTGTAAGTCCGTTTTCTGCACCGAATCTGTCTACATACAAATTACATTAAACCCACACACACACACACACACACACACACACACACACTGATATATGATAATATACTTTAAACACTATAGAGAAGATTTAATTTCGTTTAAAGATTGTAAAATTCGTTTCTGACCGATGCGATGCTGTCCGTTTGAGGTAGATGGACCCTAACAGTATATCCCCCTATCTATATACTTTACATTTTATATGAAGTATCGCACACTACAGGCGCCTAAGAAAAACTTAGACAGTAAATATGATTTAAAAAATCACATTGGTACTTGCCCGGATACGAACCCACTACCTCGTGTTTACGAAACGGGTGCCTTATCCACTTGGCCATTTCGACTTATATATATTTTGACGACCTCTGTGGTTCGATGGTTCTGTGTATGGACTGCCACGCAGAGGTCGCGGGTTCGATTCCCGCTCAGTGCAAATATTTGTGTGCATAAATATGTCTATTTGCATTGGTCTGGGTGTTTCTATGTATAATATGTATGTTTACAAAAAAAGTATTTAAGTATGTATATCCGTATCTAAGCCCATAACACAAGCTATAATATATACTTACTACATTATTATATGGTATACGATATAAGACTTAATGTATCTAATATACAAGGTACATATTAAAGACGTCAAGATGTCGAGTTACGTGGGTCTCATTTAAATTCCGAAATCGAAGTTACGACATTACTCTAAACTTGCGATTAAGGTTGTTTTGTAGTGATTCAATATATTTTCGTAGCTCACAGAATACGTAGATACTGACCGGAATTTTTTATGCGGCAACATATGTATATTTATTAAATTCTATCTTTATCCATACTATTATATATAGCGGCAGATTTTGTTTGTTTGTTTGAACACGCTAATCTCTAGAGCTACCAGCCAGATTTGAACAATTGTTTTTGTATATGATAGCCCAGTTTTCGAGGAAGGTATGTAAAATTGCGCTACTTGCGACAGGAGCAGAACAGTAAGCAAAGACTCGGGTAAAACCGCGCTGCGGATAACTAGTAGAATTATATAGCTCACAAAAAGTCGATACTGACCAGAATTTTTCACGCAAATATATGTTTATTACATTTTGATGTATCTGTTATTGAGTGTGTTCAATGATAGTTTTTGCTGTACGAACAAGGAGATCATACCACTAGTACACCTTATTTTACTATACACAATTGTAGTATTCGTCTCTCATACAAAAGTGTATGAAACCATACAAGTAAGTTTTCAAGGTCATCTTGTGCTTTATAAATTTTCCTTTTATATTACCCATCTTTAAAAGTGTTTGAAACCACACAAGTAATTTTTTAAGATCATATTATGCTTTCAAAATTTTCCTTGGTGAACGGTGAAGGCGAGGGAACTTCAACATCCAAAATACGTCCATTGCTTGACATAGTTCCTACTGGACTCTCCCAATTTTCTCTAACTTAGCAGATCGTAAGTCACCTTCTTACCGGGACTTAATGTTAATAAATAAAACTCAAAAAGTCTTCACCATCTTGATTCAAGCTATACAGCTTGCAGTGTTTCCTGTACCAATTATTACAAATACGCTACTAACAATGACATTGATTCACCTTTATAGAAAAATATCTTTTAATAAGACACTGAGCGTAACATAAAACGATATACCCAAGTATAAATTTCATTGATGTTCTATACTTTCGTTATTAAACTACTAAATTCTAAATTAGACCTTTATTCAAATTGTCACTTAATTTTGGCAACTATTATTTAAGCCCGTAGGCGCAACATTAAGCTCTAGGCTTAAATAGATTGGAACGGAACGTGTAAGGTTAAGGCACTATGAATCGTTTAGTTGCATCGTCCGATGAACAACAATCCTACTAATGTATATAACTATGTTGATAGATTCGGTGCCGGAGACGGACATAGGCTACTTTTATCCCGAAAATCGGTCTGATTTCCGAGAGACAAAACACATTTTAGGCGCTGATGAAGCCACACAGCCTGTCTTTATATAAAATTTAATATTTTTTTTATATTAGGCTATCAAAGTGACTTCACTCTACCTGATGGTAAGCAGTCAGTGGAATCCAGAAGTGGTTCCAAAATCCATCGTCTGAAACTGCTGGTATGATGGCGGCTTTATAAATTACAGTGTAGTGTCTATTTATAAAGCACACTAACCACAGTTTCTGAAACGCTGATCAATGAAAAATTTACTTATCGCCTGTTAAATCTCATGTGAAGCACCAATTGCTTTGCTAAAAGCATGATCATTCAGTTTAATTTGATCGAATTAGTAACTAATTGATGACTAACATGAAATTTATCAGGTGATTACTTAATTTTTCGTTGATCAGCCTTTCAGAAACTGGAGGACAGACTAAAGTTTACAAACTTTCTAGAGAGGGGAAATGTTTATGAACTACAAAATATCGTACGTAAATGTGCAATACTGCTGCTAGAAAGAACTATAATAAAAAAGAATAAATTAATATAACGCAATTTTTGCCCAACTGCCTGTTTTAAGGCGGGTAATGTGTTTCGCTCATGTATGTATGTATATATATGTGGGTATGTATGTATGTCAATTTCTTTGGCACGCTTTACAGTCTAAATGGCTTGATAGATTTTAACATTTGAAGTGACATTAGCTAAGAAATTTAAATGTAGCATCGGCACAAAATTTTTCTTTCATTTCAGTTAGTTTTAGGCAGGTGGACTTTTTGTTTCTTAATAATATATTTTCTTGTTTAACGTTTAATATATGCTTTTAATAATATTCTAATTTAAATGTTATATGGATAACAAAACAGATATATAAAGCAAAAATACTTGGCAAAATAGATAGGGCTCGCCATAGACGGACGAAGTAGGTGATGTGTTAGCAAATTACAAGCACCAGTAACCGACGAGCGTGTATGAAAAGATTAATGAACGTTGAAGAGGCAAAGGTATGTTTGGAACATAGGAAATGGCATTCTATAGTCTCTGCTTACCGTTAATGAGAAGCAGGGGTAAAGTTATTTTCTTTTAAACGTTTTAATAAAAACATGGTATATGGTAGAACGGGCTTTTTATGATTCTTTTGCCTACCCAGGTCTGGTCTTTTTATAATTGACCTACCGAAACAGCCCCACTTCGCATAACAGTAAGCAGACAATGTTCTACGGTTAGTGGACACCATTGAAATTATTATTAGTGTAGTAGCCTGACTAGTAGACTGACTGACTGACGGTGAAGGAAAACATAGTGAGGAAACCTGGACTCAAAAGTCTAAAATTTCCAATCCGCCTTGAGCACGCGTGGTGAATAATGCTCATGTCTTCTCTATATGAGAAGAGGCCTTTGCCCTGCAGTGGGACAATAAACAGGCTGGTATTATTATTATAGTGAAACGGGTAGTTTAATAGCAAGGTCCTTTATGACAGCTTTATGAAAGTGTATTCTCACTCCGCATAATACATTTTTTCTACACAATTTTGTATTTCATTGCTTCATTAAACAATTTAAAAAACGAAACACAGTCGCAGAACGTAGATCCGTAAATATCTTCTATAGATATGATTGTACACAAGTTTCAGCTTCAGGTTGAGCTTTCAGTCGCACGCGAACTTTATGTTGAGTACGACGCGCTTACAGTACCGTTACGTTACAAAGTTTCACGAACAAAAACTCACTTAAAAATAAATATTATATTTGTATTGCAGTGCACTTTTAAAAATTGTGTCATACTGTGTAAATTTTAGGAATTTAATAAACAGTTTAATTTTAAATTTGAATAATTTTGTGGTTTTAATAGTGAAGTTATACGTGTGTTAGTATTTTTTATTTATTTGAGTGTTAAGGTATGTAATAGATATTATAGTGTTATTGTAAAGTATTCATTTTAATAGCCGGTTTGGGGTTTAGGTAATCATAATTGTAACTATTATTTAACCTTTCATTTGAATAACACATAATAAAATGCTGTAATGTGACTATTACACATATACAACTATTATTTAACCTTTCATTTGAATAACACATAATAAAATGCTTGTGACTATTACACATATACTTAACTAATTACTTAATATTTATTAACTTACTTTTACATTATTTAGGTATTCATATTCACATCATTACCGGATTTATTGATCCAGATTTTTTAATAAATATATTTTTTAATTTTTTGTGACTTGTGTGAATTAGGATTATTTGGGTACTTGAAATGTTTACGAAGTTCATTGGTTAAACAATGTAGTTCAAAATAAAATAAAACATAAATTATAAGACATTCAATAAATGACGCAATAAAATAAATATAAACATCAGTAATAAAACTGTCTGTCTGTGGGCTAAACAATTTTGTTTTCAATAAAACTTATATTGCTGTTTTAATGTGTGATTGCTATCCCATATGTTAAACGTATGTTTAAAACAATCAAACATTGCGAGATTTATTGATTCCGATATACGTCATGTGAAAGATAGAAAAAGTGTAGAAGAAAAAAAGTTTAACATTCCTCGCAGATATCTGCAGTTGTAAAATGTCCACTCAAGAAAATCTTGCGTTTTTAACGTCAGTTATTTCTAACCTTTCCATATCGAAATCTTTATAATTTTTATGGTTTGTTTGGATATGTCTTATCAATATTCTATTTACCAATTGATTTTGTATATATTTTTGATATGAGATATCTACCCATTGATTTTGTTTGGCAAGTGCATAATATGAGACCTTACATAAGAGACTATCGAAAGGTACTTATCTATGATACTCTATTTTATTTAGGTCTAGCTGTTGCCCGCAACTTCGGCCGCGTGAATGTCGGTTATAGCATTTTCATACAAACTTTTATCACATATTTCAACCTCTTGAAGTCATTTTTTCGTGATAAAAATTAATCTTTGTTATTTTCCAAGGTCTATTCTGTCTCTATACCAAATTTTATCAAAATGGGTCAGTAGTTCAAAGGGTAACAGCCAGACAAAGTTACTTTCGCATTTATAATATTAGCATGGATTGACAACTGGATGAAAAATGACAACTTTTTTTACAGTGGTAGAGGCTGGCGGGCCTATTGAGAGAAGTGGTATGATGATATAATATGTGTTGGAGGTACGATTGGCTGTGTCCTTCAAACCTTCGTTGCATTTAAATATAAAGTACCGCACTTCCTACTTACGTGATAATAAGTATAACCTTGAGTGAATTAGTAATACGCACGCACTTTAAAAGGGAGATTCGTTATTATTTGTGATTTCATTATACAGTGCCTCTGTGGTTGATGTATATAACTGCCACTGTGGTTCGGTGGTACTGTATACGGATAACCATGCAGAGTTCTCGGGTTTGATTCCCGGGTAGGGTAAATTGATATTGGGTTTTTCTGTCGAAAAATTCTCAATTTCGTGCCTCAGTACACGGTACCCAAAATAAAAATAGCGAAAAGTGGGTGGTTAAAAATCTCTGCCTACCCCTTCGGGGATTAAAGACGTGAAGCTGTATGTGTCACTATAAATTGTAAGTGTCAACCGTCAAAACGTATTCTTTTTATTTCTAGACCTGGTCCCATTTACTTGAGGTCAACCTTCCTTGTCCTTATTTTCCATTTAGCACGGTTTTGTGCTACGTCGTTTGTTAAATGAGCTTCTTTAAGATCCATTTGAACTGTTGTCAACCAGGTGGTGGGTAGTCGACCACGCGTACGCTTCTTTGTTGAAAAATCTAGGGCAAGCTTTACCATAGGGTCGTCTGGGCGTCTTTGTATGTGGCCAAACCATAGCAAGCGTTTCTCCTTGACTTTGTCCACTATCGAGGCCACCTTAAAACTTACTCATATTGTACTCATTTAATTTTCGCCAGTAAAACGTGTTTGAATTAAATTACATTTTAACATATTTTAAAATATTTAAGTTATGCTGGTCTGGGACGCAATTGTTTTATCGTTTATACCCGATATGATGTGTATTATCAAAATAATAAACTTTAAAAGTTGCATATTGAATCTATTTTGTTGTTAGTTTGACGTGTCTTTTAAAAGGTCGGTAAAAATAAGTAAGTATTTACAGGTGTCCAGGTAGACCTTAATTCGGCTCAATGGTTTTTTGAAGTTATTTGTCATGGCGCGTGGGAAACTGCTAAGACGACGTGATGTGACGTCTCCTTAATACCTATGTATAGATTGTATAGAATAAAAAATAAATGTATGTAATAAACTTTTTGTTAGAATCAACAATATTTCATATTATATGTACTTTATCTACATATCTGTTGAAGTTCGAAAATCTGTTAAAAATGTTTGTGACCGCTCATATCTACTTCATAATACACGAGTCATTTGAAGTGTTGTTTAGGTGGCGCATTTGCAGTTTAAACAATTATCGTACTCTGGTCGATACGTAGATAGGTACGTCTCGGGTTCGATGTTCGGGTTAGAAGAAAAGTAGTAAATAAAAATAATAATAAATTTATAACAAACACATGTGTTTCGTACAAGCTATTAAGCTATACATACTTAACTTCACGCCGTTTATACCTGAAGGGAGAGGCAGAGGTGTTTAGCCACCCACTTTTCGCCATTTTTTATTTTAGGTCTCATGTAACAGGGAGCGAGCCTGTTGCCATATCAGGCACAATTCCAGATTCCGAGCTAATGCTGAGAATTTTTCGACTATTAAGCTACAAAGCTGTAATGTAAATTTATTGTAGTAATTTGCTTTAAGGCAAGTGGTGGAGGCCATTGCTGATGAGTCAGCGCTTTCACTTGCCACTGTCATGATGGTTTTACTATTATCATTTGTTTGACTGTTTTTCCAGGTCAGTCCACACACACGACTGCTAGGCCGTCTATACTTTAGTCGTAGACATGGGATAGTCTATTCGACGCCTAACCTATTATTCCATCATTTACATACTAGCGTGTGTTTGTTACCACTCAGCGTCTAACCGCCTGAACCGATTTCAATGAAAATTAGTATGAGATTTGGTGCCGGAGACGGACATAGGATACTTTTTTTCCCTAAAATTGGTCTGGTACCCGAGTTTCATCAATTAAACACATACCATTTTCCGCGCAGGCGAAGCCGCAGGACGCAACTAGTACTTAAAAAAGTGATTATTGAATTCAATTCTCTCGATGAAGGCTGGCTAAAGACGGTACTGATGGCAACAGTAACTCAGCTCGCAGAACAAATTACTGTTAATAAATCAAAGTATTGTCCCCGCAAAGGCAAATAACTTGTTTCTTTGTCAAGACGTTAAGTTGTTAATCAAATTGAAAATGTTAAGACACATCATACTTAATGATTGTAATACTAAATAATGATGTTAAGCGCTTTGTTTACTCTCGAACATTGATTTAAAACTCTAAAAATAAGAGATTTTCTAATTTACTTTGTTACATTTCTAAGGTTAGCAGCTGTCATAGCTAATAAATATTATAAAGAGAAAAGATTTAATTTTTGTATGTTTGTTTGTTTGTTCCGATTAAACTCAACGTCTGCGTAACCTATTTAAAAAATCTTACAACTTAAGAATTTCAATAATTTACAAGTCGTATTTGTAGCGTAGAAATACTACGGGTAAACTATTGAAATTTTGAAAATGTACGTACTGTACGCGCTTTTGTAAATATGAATGATAAAATATGTCATTATTGCTATGATATTTTCCTTAGGCGTTTGTTGTGGCACCGAATGAAACTTCTGACACCGAAGCGAAGCGAAGGCGGACGTCAGTAGCTAATAAAATCATCATGAAAATATTTTCGAGAACTCTCCAAATGCTTTATTTATGGTTCTTTGAGGCCTTAGTTAATAATTAACCAGTTGATGCTTAAGTAATGACACACCTAAAGGTTTATAGATGCTAATTTTCATATTTAAGCAGCACAACATTTTAGATAGGCCTGCAGAGCTGACCAGTGTCACGTGTGGTGCCAGGCATAGTATTAATAACTATTGCAAGTAGGTACTTACCTACCTTGCTTTGTCGTGCATATTTTGTTGACAATTAGAGGTGTTTCACATCAATGTTCCACTAGTTAATTTAAACCTCACGTAGTCCCTAACGGTTAGTCTAATGCCTGATGTTGGGTGAATGCCACGGACAGATACCGAGTTTATCTCGCTGTTACTCTTGACATCACGAGTTTGTGAAATTTCATTTTCGTGTGTAGCTTATGTTTGTGTAACTAACTTAGTTAATTTTTGCTGGTTTCAGTGTGAATGAGTCGGGTCGACCAAACACTATTTTCTTCACTCATATTGTGTTTCTGTTTTGTGAGTGAGAACACCACCGTTGTCCAATTACTCTTCTCCCTCGGTCATCCGCCTTTTCTTCTATCATTTCCTTCTGCTTTCACTCCTTAGTTCTTAGCGTTATTTTTGCAATGATTAAAGAGCACAGACGTGTTTATAGATTATCTGACTAATAAAATACTACTAGGTGGATCTATACTGTCTTATTTACCACCTAAATCGTGAAAAAAAAAAGTAAAACTATTGTATGTACACTATGTACAGTCCTTCATTACGAAGAACTTATTTAGTGCAAGAGTTATTTTCTTTTAAACATAAAATCAGAAAATTACTTGGCACAAACCAAGGGCACTGGTGTCAAATTGCATAATAGAGATTTCTTCATTTATGAAAGTCCTGCTGTCCATTTCACTCGATACCTTCCACCGATAAACCTCCGGGTCGGAACCGCAACCTTTTAAATTGGCAATCAAAGCAGCGAAAGGGTTTGTCATCAAATTGAAGCTGTACCCAAAACGCCATCGCCAGCTGTTTCAATATTAATCACATGTTGGTAATTTCAATCTATTTGTGTATATGGTAACAATGCTCTCTAATCAAAGGCTATAGAAATTATTTGCGACGTAGATCTTTAACATGATGCGATGCACAGTAAGCCCTCACCTTATTAATTATACTAGTTGTAACTTATTATTACCAGGGTAATGACTTCTCATACAGAGAAAGCACAACGCAACGCATTGCAGTATTGCGTCAAAGCACTTAAGAGGCGCGTCGTCCAATACGTTGTGATGCGGCCCGCTCTGTATGTGTGTTTATTTAAAACTAGCTTTAGTTTTGCTCCCGTCACCAGTAGCGTGATGTTACATAGCCTATAACTTTCCATAACCTTCCTCGGGAACTGGACTAACACACGTTCCAGAGATTAGCGCGTTCAAACAAACAAACAAACTGATAAACAAACTCTTCCGGTTTATATAATAGTATAGAAGTATGATGTAGGAGTATTTTTGTTTCCTTGTTATATTCGATACCTTCTCCCGATTGGACAAATCCGAAAACACTTTTTACAAATATTATCGTGATCACAAGGTCTTCGTTTCTGAGAGAAATGTCAAAGATTAGATTTGGGGTTTATACGAGTATGTAGGTTCATCCAATTTCTGTATGGATTTGGAAAAGGCCTAAAGGTTTTTCTTATGGTTGAGAATAAGACGGTTTACGATGTTTTGAAGTCAGATTCAAAATAAACTACAATATTGTATATGTATATTGTAGTTTATTTTGAATCTGACTGTCTATAGAAAAGAGACATTGACATTACATACTTGTACAGTTCCTTGTTTGTAGAGAGCGTAGGTCTTGATAAATTTTGACTTTGATGTAGGTAAAGTTATAACCACAATATTACCAGTGTTATTTGTGCCGAGTTTCCCAATACTTTCTAAATAACTCCTTGAAATTGATACGAGTTAACAAAAGGTTTCTTTACTGTAAACGCCCACATTTTTGTTTTTGAGGTTTTAAGCTAAGTTATTTAGTCAAAGGTCAACTTTAGGTAAGGAAACAAAACTCCACTGTTTGTCCAAGTTTTAGCCTGTTTCATGAATATTTAAATAAAATTTGAGTGACGATTTAAATAGGCGTATAATTTGTACGGTTCAGGTTTTGTTTGGGTTAGGTTATCCGAAATATTTTGAATGGACAAACATTTTGGATTAAGTAAGAATGGCAACACGTTTTCTTACAATTGTTACACAGATATAACAAATGACTATGATAAACTCAATACAATACTGTTTTTTTTAGTTTATAAGTGTTTCTGCTATGAATGCATCTGAAATTATTTTAACGATAATAAAAACCGTATTAAAATCTTTAGATAAAGTTAGCGGCGCAACAACGACTTCATTTTATACAAGACTAACTAGCGCGGGTTTACCCATGTTAAGTTACATCTTTGCTCTGCTCCCGTCGCCAGTAGCGTGTATCTTTCATAGTCTATAACATTTATAAAGAACTGGGCTATCAAAAGCAAAAATAGTTATTCAAACACGACTAGTAGTTCTAGACATTAGCGCGCTTAAACAAACAAACTCTCCCGCTATACATATACATTTCGTAAAGATCTTTTTAGAAAATTGATCATACGGTTATTTAATATTATACGACGTAAATATGTATAATATTTGTAGATATGTTTAATAATAATTTGACGTAGAGGTGACAGTTCTATCGTAATTGTCTCACCGATAACAACGTAGATCATTAGAAACAGCTACACTGTAGTAAATTTTTGCTAGTAGCAGAAACATTGCCTCTTTGTAGAATGTTGACGCAAAGTAAAAGTAATATAATAATAATATGTGGACAATATCGTTCCATTATCTAGTCCCAAGATAAGCAGAGCTTGTGTTAAGGGTACTGAATAACTGAAATATAATACGTAGATACTTTTTTTTTGTAAATACATATTTTGAATACATAGAAAACAACCAGACTGAATGCAAGTACAAATGTTCATTACACAAATATTTGCTTTCCATGGGAATCGAACCCACGACACCCGGCGTACGTATACTCACACGTCGGTTACGGGTGCTTCTAATTGTGTCCTTGGTCAACACATCTGAAAACTGGTATAATGATGAGGTTATAAATCACACAATTTTTTTTTCTTTTATGGAACGAACCAACAGCCTTGTTTACAACCGACACACACAGTGACACAGCTACTACTACAAAGTTATAAAATAAACGTTCATAAATTTTGACAAACATTCTTACGTTCAGAAAATCAATTTAAAAGTTTTTAACGTATGCCTATCAGCTTTCTCTTTTAAGTAAGTTTGAAGTACTCCAATCTGTCTGTGACGAGATTTCGTTAAACCAATATTAATTACGTTCGTCTCAAGTGCATCTTTATAAAGTTTATTTAAGTAAAGTTATGATATTTTAAATTGGTCTCTGCTTATACGTATTAACTTATATTCTCGTTAGTATTTTAGATAACTCTTGTGCTGTTTTAAGTTTTATTATCATTTTAGCTAAACTACTGCTGGGATTCGGTCTTTTGAAGCATTTCAGGCACCCTAAAGGCTTTAAAATCATATTTATAACGATTATCAAGTACAAACAAATATTTGAAAGATATACCTATTGTGAATCGAGATCACTTAATTGAGCTTTTGTCATCACTACTACAATAATAGAATGAATAAGTGGGACATATGTGTTGATAGAGACCGGAATGAGGGACGATAAATTTATAGGAGGAAGCCCGTCGAGCACAATCACTCACTAATTGAAAGGCAATCGCATAAATTCTAACACTTTAGGGAAAGAGTAGATACTACTCCGGTCAATCAGAGCCATTTAAACTAAAACCAATAAGAATCATGCTACCATATATCAACTTTGTGCTACACAAAATTTAAATGGTAGTAGATCCACGCTGGTTTCAGCATGAATGGTCCGGATCGACCGGGAAAGTACTACCTTCTCATAGAAGATCGACTTAAGACTTAAGAGTAGTAGTATCCGTACTACTGCGTTTCATTCGGTGAGTGAGAGCGCCGGAGGCCCAATTTCTCCCCTTTCCTCTTTTCTCACCTCCCTCATTCTCTTCCTCTAACCCCATTCCCAGCCGCCATAGTGGAGGCCACCATACCAGCAGTTTAAGACGATGGCTTTCGGTATGGTGGCCACCACTTCTATATTCCACTGACTGCTTAGCATCAGGCGAGGTGTTACTTTGGTAGGCTAAAAATATAAAAAAAAATACAAGATAATTATCAAAATATACTGCAGTTTGAAATCGTTTGGATTTATTATGCAACAATATAGGTAAGCAGGTGGATTGCACCATACAAATTATTAAATCAATTCTGCCCTACCTCTTTGCAGAAACTCGATGGTGTATCGTATTATTAGTATCAATAATTCTCACCAACTTACACTATTCTAAACCATTTTAACTGCCCTACATTATAATAAAATAATATAATAAAATAATATAATAAAATAATATAATAATAATAATATAATAATATTCTACCATATGCACACAGCGCCATCTAGCTCCAAATTAAGCAATTATATTTGCTTGTGTTATGGGTACTAAACAACTGATATTATACTACTTATATACATTTTTTTTGTAAATACATACATATTATAGATAAATTACACCCAGACACAGAACAAACAATCATGCTCATCACAAAAAGGTTTGCCCTGGGTGTGAATCGAACCCACGACCTCCGGCTTAGCAGTCAGGGTCACTAACCACTAGACCAACAGGCCAGTCATATATTCGACCATATTATTACTTTACCACCCTTAAATTAAATTAAGTTCATCTTACTTTATACTTATACCAAAAATTAACAGTTTATATAATATCTACATAGAAACATTTATCACAGTTCACATGTTGCCTTTACCTTTTGTAGCAATATGCAAATTGAGGCAGCCTGTAAAGCACACATTTTACTTTTTAATTTTTCTTTACAACATAGAAAGCTGTAAGTAATTAAGTATCTATAGAGTTAAGTGTATTGCCTGCGTCACTTTGCATGCTACTTGAAACTGTAACTTACAAAAATTGTAATAACCTGGCGATTAAAAAGAGTGGCCTGAGTTTCTTGCCAGTTCTTCTCATGGATCTACTTCGTCAGCGAACTGGCTGTAGGTTAATTTGCTGACATTTTGTAAACTTTGACGTTCATAAGTGTTAATTTAATTGACTTAAATGAATACACATATATTTCATTTCATTTCATTTCATTTCATTTCAGAGTAAATGTCGTTTGCATATCACACAACAATAATGTCTATTTTTGCTTGCAAGTGACCGCAGTACAGTGACAGTTATCACTGTTATATTGAGTCTTATTGTATTTTAATTTTGATGTAAATTTTTGTTGAAAGTCGTACAGCAAATATGTAGTCGACGGCGGCCCGTGTAATGACCGGGTCAAAACTGCCTCGACCCTTGGCATTCCGTACAAAGCTGGTAAGAATAATTATAGTGAAAAGCTACATCAATCATTCGGCATTCTTTACAAAGCGTCTGTTTACATGCTCTGGTAAAGAGTTTCCTTTCAATTTTGATCGTGGGTGTTTTAAGTGAAGCGTGAAATAGCATCTTACAAGGCTGTCAGTGTGATTACTATACCGATTTACTATTATTATTGTAGTGATAAACCCCATCAACGAACGGCTTCAAATCATTAGTAGAAAAAAGTATAAAAATGCTGTGCGCATTAGCACGCCGCTATTACAAATTAGCTGATGAAACCACGTTACACACTTCTACTGACCCTGCCGCGATAAAAGAGAGTCGAGAAAGCTTTTGATGTATGTATGTATGTATGTATGTATGTATGTATGTATGTATGTATGTATGTATGTTTGTATGTATGTATGTATGTATGTATGTATGTTTGTATGTATGTATGTATGTATGTATGTATGAATGTATGTATGTATGTATGTCTAAAAATTTATACATACTATTTCATAAAGCGGAAGAGTTTGTTTAAACGTGCTAATCTCTAGAACTAACAATCAGATTTAAATAATTCTTTTTGCATAGTCCAGTTCTTAAGAAAAATTATAGGCTATATAACATCACGCTACTGGCGACAGGAGCAGAGCAGTAAGCAAAGACACGGGTGAAACCACGCCGCAGAAAGCTAGTAAATAATATTTATTCAAAAAAGTAATTACAATTTCACATTTTTACGCAAAAATATCACATGTAAATGTTTTTGTGTATAAGTTCGTATTAAAAAATTGATCAGTATATACATATATTATTAAAGCAACATCAGTAAATATCATAGATTTTCTATTTTCTTGAGAATAAAAGACAAGTAACATAAAAAATAAGGACACAAACATGTGAAATATTATGGTCATAAATCAATAAACTGTTACGTCATACGGTCATAAATCAATATTTAGAGTGTTGACAAATTGACGATGTTGATTCATTTTAGTCCATAATTATGTGGTCCGTTGGTTTTATTGTCATCAATATCTAACATTGAAAAAACTATACATGTTATTTTTATGTTTCTTTGCACAATACATAAATTAAACTATTTGTACAATAAAGAACAGTTACATAGTAACTAAATCTGTAAAAAATACAACACAATTTGAAACCTGTTAATAATTATTATTAAATCAAATAAAAAAAAGTGTAAACCTAATTATATTAACACTTATGAACCTTAAAAGTTGCAAAAGTTCAACAATTTAACCTACAGCTACGCTGACGTTACGGTAGGGCCATGAGAAGAACTGGCATAAAACTCAGGCCACTCTTTATAATAGCCATGTTATTACAATTTTTGTCAGTTACAATTTTAAGTAGCATGCAAAGTGACGCAGAACTTTATAGGTAAGTAATTACAGCTTTTTATGTTGTGAAGAAAAATAAAAAGTAAAATGTGTGCTTTACAGGCTTCCTCAATTTGCATATTGCTACAAAAAGGTAAAGGTAACATGTGAGCTATTAAAAATAGTAAATTAGAGCAATTTAGACAAAAGAACTTTAAGTGGTCTGGCATTTTGATATTTATTTTGTTAATAAACCTTCGTAGAGATGACATCCGCTCACTTGAATACTGTTGTGTTTAGCTGTAGGCGTTTAATTTTATACAAATAATAATAATATATTTGATTGCCTCTGTGGCGCAGTGAGAGCGCAGCGACTGCTGTGCACGAGGTTGTGGTTTCGATCCCCACGCAGGACGAAACTTTGTGTGATTCATAAATTTTTGTTCCAAGTCTGGGTGTGTGTTGTGTCCGTTGATTATATGTTTATAAAGACCACACGACACGGATTATTCACCAACCCGACACGAGAGACTGGACACGCGTGTGTCCACTTGGGAAAATTCGAAATTGGTATAACTTATAATTTCGTCATCTAGCACGCCAAGATTTTTACGCGTGTCCACATAGTGAAATTTGAATTAAATTACTTTTATGTTTTCTTATTGTCTTTAAAAAAAAAAGAATAAAAAACGAGATAAAAAAAGACTGATGTAAATAGATGTAGAATTACGTTATCATTAAAATCTTTAATTTAAGACTAAGAGTGAGTTTAGTTTCTTTAGACCAATAATTACTGATTGAAGTTTCCAAATACGTGTTCTAAAGCCATCTAAAGGTTAATGTCATTATTATCCCAGTGATAAGGGGATAATTGCTACTCATGGCTTTTTACAATAATATCTAGGTAGGTCTAGTTAGAGCTCTTAAAGCTTGCTTCAAGCCTTTTCGGCACTCGAAAACATTAGTTATAAGAGTAGAAATACAATAAACGTAGTCTTCATTCATGCAAAAGCTCTTAGTACTTTGTAAAAGCGTATCACTATTTTTATAAACAAAAGAACTTTTAAAAAAAGAAACAGATAAATAAAAGTTACGTTTTAAACTTTTAGAATTTATATTATTTTAAATTAAACTTAATCTTGGTCGTAAGGTAATGTCTTTTGTTTATAAAATTCAAAAATATACCTTTAAGGTACAATATTCCTTACACTTCCGTACACCAAAAAAAAGTATTAACATCTGAAAAAAGGAAATACAACGAACAAAAAAGACAATTTTCACGGCTTATCGCTGGTTGGTAAGATTAAAAAAATATATTTTGTAACTTAATGTTTTTAGTAAATATTATTTTATCTTTTATCTTATGCTTCTTACCTTTTTGGAACGGCATAATAAAGGTATAATATTATTAATATTAATACTACAACAACCACACAAAGCCATCTAGACTCAAAGTAAGCATATTATGGCTCGTAATACTGGCAAAGTAAAATAACTTTTAATATTTATGACGAAATTTTTTTTTTTTTTTTTTATATTAGCCTACCAAAGTGACTCCACTCTGCCTGATGGTAAGCAGTAAGTGGAATCCAGAAGTGGCGGACACCATTCCAAAAGCCAAACTACTGGTATGGTGGCCTCCACTATGGCGGCTTAGTGAGATGCTTTTTCACGCCCCGCTTAAAAGACCCAGGATCAAAATTAGATGGGACACATGCGCTGGCAAAGAGTTCCAGGCTTTAATTGAGCGACAAAAGTATGAAGTGCTGAACCGTTTGGTTCGAGACCCTTTAGATTCCACTGTGAAAGGGTGGCACTTTAGTCCCGCACGTGTTGTTCTGGATAAAAAGGGAGAGGGTGGGATTAATTCAAAGAGCTCTTCAGAACACTCTCCATGGTAAAGGCGATAGAAGACGGCCATTGAGGCGATGTCTCTTCGCAGCTGTAAAGGCTCAAGGGTCTTAGTAGCCTCCGGGCTTCCGATGATACGGACTGCTCGCCGCTGCAACCTATCGAGTGCATCCAGTAAGTACTGTGCGGAGCCATCCCAAAGATGAGAGCAGTACTCCACGCAGGAACGAACCTGTGTCTTATAAAGAAGACAGAGCTGCTCGGGCGTGAAGTACCGCCTCACCCTGTTCAGGACACCGAGTTTACAGGAGGCGGTTTTAATGACGCACTCGATGTAGTTCTTGGGGTTGAGATCTCGGCTGATGTCCATACCCAGGATACTTAGGCTATCCTGTAGTGGTAACGCTGTGTTCTGAAGAGAGGGAAGGGGAAGGAACGGAGATTTTATTGCAGAGAACGCGCACACCTGTGTTTTCTTGGCATTGAACTCGACCAAATTCTCACAACCCCATTTAGAAATGCGGTATAATACTTGGTCGAGCTCAGCGACAAGTTCTAGGCGTTTTGCCTCGATGTCAGTCTGTTTAGCCGCAGGATGTCCGAGATATCGCCCATGCACTGTACTATCATCTGCATAGCAATGAATGTTGCCAAGGGACAACATGTCATTGACATGCAGAAGATACAGAGTGGGCGACAGGACGGACCCCTGAGGCACCCCAGCGTTGACCTGCAAATAATTGGAGGCCGATCCGTCACAAAGGACTCTAATGCGGCGCTCACGCAGGAATGCGGCAATCCAGTTGCACAGCTGGGGTGGCAGACCATATGCTGGAAGCTTGGTCAGAAGTGAACGGTGCCAGACTCTATCGAAGGCTTTGGTTATGTCAAGGCCGATGGCCAAGGACTCGCCATGCCTGTCCATAGCTTCACCCCATTGGTGCGTGATATACGCTAGAAGGTCACCCGTAGACCGTTTTGACCTAAAGCCATATTGTCGGTCACTAATTAACGAGTGACCTTCTAGGTAGCGGACTAGTTGGGAGTTTATTATCCGCTCAAGCACCTTGCAGAAAACTGAGGTGACAGCTATGGGTCGATAGTTGCCTGGCTCGGACCTATCCCCTTTTTTGGGAATGGGTTGAACATTCGCCTCTCTCCAAGCCTCCGGCACAATTCCCGAGGAATAAGATAGGCGGAATAGGCGCGTCAATGCAAGAGACAACTCCGCTGCGCATTTCTTTAGAACCACCGCTGGAATACCATCCGGTCCGCTGGCTTTCCGAACATCGAGCGACCTTAGTTCCGCACGGACATCACGATGCCTAATACGAATATTAGGCATAACGGAGTCGCAGCCAGATATAGTCGGCGGGTGCAAGCCAAGGTCGTCGATTCGGGAGTTAGCCGCAAAGAGTTCTACAAGCAAGTTTGCTTTCTCTTGCGGCTCGTGGGCCAACGATCCATCAGGACATTTCAAGAGGGGCAGCGAAGGCTTGCAGAAGTTGGATTGCACGGCCTTGGCTAGTCGCCAGTAGCTACGGCTACCCGTAGGATGCGAAATGAGTTCTTGCCCAATCCGTGCAATGCGCTGGGCATCCGCTCTGATGTAAGCCCTCTTGCATTCCCTAGTGGCTTTGTTGTACGCTGCTTTTAGGCGATCCAAGATAGGGTCGCGCCGTGCCCTGATCCAAGCGCGGTACGCCGATTCTTTTTGTTTAACAGTGTCGGCGCACTCACGGTTGAACCAGGGACGCGTTTTGCCGGCACTGGTGACATCTGAGGATGGAATGTAATATTCCATACCTAACAAGATCTCACCAGCGACAGCAGTAGCACTTTGCGACGGATCCCTGTCTTTAAAGCAGCGTAATGCCCATGGGACGGAAGCAAAGTAATCCCGCATACCGTCCCAGTCTGCTGACGAGTAGTGCCATAGTCGTCGCTTTACCTCCGAACGTCGTGGGGGAGCAACAAGAGGCACTGAGGCGCAGACCAAACAGTGGTCGGAATTACCCAGTGGGGCGTGGACCGAAACACTGTATTGGTCTGGGTGACTCGTCAGCAGTAGGTCTAGCAAAGAGGGCGCTTGACCTGGAATATCTGGTATCCTGGTGGGATGGATTACCAGTTGCGTCAGGTCATGCGTGAGAGCGAATGCATGGGCGGCTCGTCCCGCATGGTCTGTTCTGAGAGAACCCAACCAGGTCTCATGGTGGGCGTTAAAGTCTCCCAGAAACACCAATTCCGCGTTCGGAAACCGCTCCTGCGCTAAGTCTGCCGCCTGACTCAGACGGTCAAAGAGTCGAGTTGTCTCCAAATCTCCGGAGTGGGAACGGTAAAGGCACGCGTAGACCCGGCTCAGAGAACCAAGATCAACGTGAAGCCAAAGGATGGGGTAGGATGGGTCTTCTAGGCAGCGCAGACGGCGAACGCAAACATCCGCCCTGACGAATGCGCATACTCCGGCCTTAGCGCGAAAGCGCTCCTCGAGCACATAGCCGGGGTAGTGCAGGTATGCCGTGTCGTCAGGGCGGCGTATTTGTGTCTCCGTTAGGAAAAGCAAAGCCGGCCCTGCCGTCTCGAGGTGTTGGTGGATGGCGTTGAGGTTTGAATGGAGTCCACGGATGTTAGTGAACTCCACCTCAAATAGCGGGTTGGTGGGGGAGGAAGATACCGCTGTTAGACCTGCTGCTTTTTTGCGTGGTGCTATGTTGGAGGGTGAAGGGAGGGGCGTGGAAAAGATGACTACCCTCGCAGCAAGGCTAGACAAGGTGCCGAGTATTGCTTCGTCATTTAACTGTGTGGCATGGTGGTAGCCGATCCGCCGGACGGAAGGGCCCCCGTACCCTCTCGGAAATGGTCGCCGGGTCCCACCATCCGGTCACCAACCGGCACGACGAACCACTCCGGGATTATGCGCGACCTGGTGGGGCAGCCTCCTAGGGTGGTTAGGCCTAGTTGGGCCCCTGTACTATGCCGCGGGCGGCCAGCGGCACCACCGTTTCTACGGGTCTCCCTGGCCGGCGGGTCGACCCACACCACCCACACAATGACTCCGCGGATACTCAGCTGGTCCCACACATGCTGCGAGGATTGCCATCTTTGCATCAGTTGGGCCTCCGGCACTCTCACTCACCGAGCGAAACGCAATAGTATGAATACCATTACTCTTACGTCGATCTTCTATGAGAGGGTAGTACTTCCCCAGTCGATCCGACCCATTCGTGCTGAAACCAGCGTGGATCTACTACTACTAAAATGTTGAAAATAAAATACATTACTCAACATTGACACGTCTTAGTACCAAAAGCAATTACTATCTATGTATCTACGTGTTACATTTTATTAACCAGTAAATAACTACCCAGTTATATAAGCTAGCCAACAAATTAATGTGTTCGTAAGATTAGGAACGAATTGATTTATTGCTTATTATAATTTTATTGGACGGAGTTTTAACTTTCATCTTCTACCAGATGTTGTAATTACGAAGTTATGGTAAACAAATTAGCACAGTTCGGATCTGGTAAAAATAGAACACCTAAACTAAAATAATATCTAGTTAAAGGTTGAACTTAAAAAGTAGTGTTAAGGATCCCGTACCTCAAGTATCTGTCTGTCTATCAAGACCTTTTCTCAGTAACTCGTGTGGATAACAAGATGAAGCCTCTTATTGCTGTGAAAATCAAAATTCTATGTCAACGTAATCAAAAGACATAATATAACCGTTCATGTTATTTATATTTACTACATGTTTGTACGGAACCCTCGCACTTGACCAGGGGCCTAAGTCTGCTATCACAATAGTGTCAGAATGGTGGATCATGATCTCTCCCCAGGGTTTCTTCATTTGACCTACCGAAATTACTCCACTCTGATGATACATGACATCATTTTAAACTCCTTGAATAGTATTCCACTATGACGACTTTGTAAGGTAATTTTGCCGAACCCGGGCCTACAATCAAATTGGGAGAAAACACATGCGCTGGTAAAAAAATTCAGATTTAAAATGAACGACGTAAGAGTGAACTGTTTGATTTGTGACGCTTTACTTTATTGAGATCTTACTTTAGTCCCGCACATGTCGTTTTGGATAAAAAGAGGTAGGATCAATTTAAACAAGGTCACTGCAATACAAACCGAGCTCATAAAAATGACGATGAGCATAAACTTACGTAAGAATGTCTGTTATAATTATACGTTATGAGTTTCGTTTAGTTTTGTTATTTTAATCGTTTCATACATTCATTCATTAACTAACTAATACTGGCTACGAGCCCATTCGACCCTAAAGATTCGATCCTGCATTAAAAGTTGTAGATTCGATCCTTTTTTGAGAGCCCATTCGTACTTATTTTAGGTACGGATCAAGAAAAAATATAAATAATATTTATTTAAGAGCCCTTATGTACCTCATTGTGTTTTCTACAATTTTAGAAGAAGAACAGTACAGTCAGAAAAAAAACTTATTTCAGTACCTTCTGCTACTAACAGCGTAGGCAGCATATTATTATTGTCAATAAAAGACATTACTCACAAAGTTAAAGATGAACTACATCGTTAGTTTGATCGAGGTACTTTTTTTGTGTAACAATGCGCGCTTTGGTAGACTTACGTCCACGGGCAGACGATAATGATGATGATGGCTCCACTATCTACTAAGGAAGAACATATTATTTCGATGTATATACTAACGTAATAAACCGAGTGATATTAGTAATTTTTTTACAAAATAATAATAATAATAATAATATAATAATAATAATAATATTCTACCACATTCACACAGCGCCATCTAGTCCCAAATTAAGCAATTATATTTGCTTGTGTTATGGGTACTAAACAACTGATATACTACTTATATACATTTTTTTTTTGTAAATACATACATATTATAGATAAATTACACCCAGACACAGAACAAACAATCATGCTCATCACACAAAGGGGTGTCCTGGGTGGGAATCGAACCCACGACCTCCGGCTTAGCAGTCAGGGTCACTAACCACTAGACCAACAGGCCAGTCAAATAAGGCGATAGAAAAATAATTCAACATAAAACAAGCGACGTTTTCTTAATTGCTGCCTCCGTGGTGTAGTGCGAGCGCAAGCGACTGCTATGCACGAAGTTTTGGCTTGGATTTTGAAATATTGAGTTGAAATATTTGTGCCGCGTTTGGTTGTGATTTGTGTCCGTTATATGTATGTTTGTGAAGTCCCCTGCGACACAGGGCTTGTTCCCTACTGAGGGAGTAACCTTTTTATAACAAAAATAAAAATACATATAGGACAAGAACTTGATAGATTAATGTCCATGAAAGGGTTAATATTACGTAAACTTAATAACAGCTTATAAAATTAATAACAATTATTGTTGTACTAAAGAATAGCTTGTAGACAGTATCGGTTACAGGTATTACTTGTTTGACACAGACGAGAAAATTTTAATAATCTTAGGGCGCATTCACATAGCTGTCTGTTATACAGGATTAAGAACGATCCTGTAAATGCGGTGTGATCATTACTTCCAGTAACTACGTATCCATTAAAAGTGATCCTGTAAATGCGTTTCTATTTTGGTCATAATGTGTTTTGTGAGCCTAAATAAATAAGATACGGATTATCTGTGCGAACGCGCACTTACTTGTAAGAAAAAAAGCTGGTGGTATTTTGTTTCAGCGATTTATTTAAGTGCTATCTCGGCTCAGGTTATTACAGTGATTTAAACGCAACATTTTGCACTGATAGCGTTTTGGGTAGATATATATTTTAAGACACAGATTTATAAATAGGGGACATTTTTTTTAGATAATTTAAGCTTTGTAAGAAATGGTACAACTATACTTAGTAAATAACGTCGCATGCTGAACCATTTGGGATACGTTCTAAGATTCCATTGTGAAAGGAAAAAGTATATCAAAGGCTTAAGAATATTACAGTACTTTTAATGTATAAAAAAGCATCAAATTTTAATTGAACAATAAAGAAAATTACAGAAAATATTACCTACTTTTATTATGTAAATATTATGCCTTTTTGTCCCAAAGAGGTATGCACTTATGCAGAGGAGCATAACGCTTTATTAACGTAGGCTGTATTAGGTCCCAAGTTACAGGGAGCGAACCTTAACAGGTTTGTGTAAGATTATGCTGAGTAAATGATACACAATATTGGAACGGTAAGTACCTACTAATATTGAAGTAAATATTCCTTTATATTATAACGCCAACAAACAGTACATAATAAACATTTAGCGTCATAAATATAACGCAAATCCAACATTTCATTTAAACGTAGTAAACGGCGGGATAACCTTATAAAAGCTAAATCCGTGTCATTTAATATAAGATTTGTCGGGACATTTTACTTAAGATTAATGTGTGCCACTATACTACCATATATCTTCGAAGTTTAGTGAAGAGTTTGTTAAGTAATGGTTAGAGTAAGAGTGATCGGTAAAAGTTTTAGTGCCTTAGTAGTATTTATTTGTATGGGTTGTTTGATTGATTGAATGCGGAATTATAGATAGCAAAGCCCTTATATGATTTGACAATTTTAAAATGAATAGATATAACGTCTAAGATTAGTTTAAACCGAGAACATTTTCTCAATACTATTTAGTATGGTGTATGTTTTAGGATAAAATAATATTACTTATGGTAATTAATTGTACAGCCTGCCTATGTCTAACGGATTTATAAAATAACTAGCTTTTAGCGGCATGATTTCACCCGCATTATTGCTTACTGTTCTGCTCCCGTCACCAGTAGCCTGATGTTACACAGCCAACCTTTCTTAGGAACTAGGAAATCAGACTGGTAGTTCCAAAGATTAGCGCGTTCAAACAAACAAATTCTTCCAATTTTTGTATAATACTTAGCTTTTTTTTTCGAAGAAGGTTATAGGCTATTAACATCACGCTACTGGCAACGGACGCAGAGCAGTAAGCAAAGACGCGGGTGCTAGTTATAAATGAACACAAATAATCTTCATTCAAACTTTTTTACTTCTGCATACCCATATTACTCGTAGTCAATAGACAAAAGTAAGACAGAATACAAGTACCTACATCCAAAGTTGAGGCAACTTTTATATGGATCACACAAAGTTATGTCCCATGCGGGTAATAAACTTTTGCAGAAACATTCGCACTGCGTCACCAAGGTGATCAAAGTAATTAAATGATTTATCTTTTATATATCACATTATGTATGTGATTTCCTTAGAAAATTAGTAGCGTAGATGCAAAAGAAAATTTGTCCTAACAAACTTGTAGCGTAATAACCAAGCCAAATTAAGTATAATGTCATCACATTTTGTTGAGCCAAATTCCGTAATGACAAAAAGGGATTAAGTAAAACATACGCGTTCATTTAATATGCCTATAATATGTTACAAAATCCTCTTACTTTAATGATTAAACCAGTTACATTGGGTATTTAATCCCGTCTAATTGAATCGCAGCTGCCATTACCGCGAGGCGTGTGCCGCGAAATTTCATTACGATCAAGCGCTTCAAAGCGATCAAAGAATATTTAAAAAAGTATATTTTATTACGTGCATATTTTATATTGTGATTTACTATTTGAGGTTGTCATCATATCGTCTCGTTACTATATATAAAATCTTCTCATACAGAGAAGGTATGAGCATTGATCGCCGCACTTGCTCTAGGAGGATTGGCGATTTCAGACTTCCTCAGAAGTCTAGGTTTCCTCACGATGTTTTCCTTCACCGTCTGTCAGAAATGTCCAGATAAACTTAGAAAGTACATATTTGAGAAATCACATTGGTACTTCCGGATTCGAACCCCTGACCTCGTGTTTACGAAGCGGTTGCTTTCACCACTGGACTAACACGACTTTCAGATCAGGCTTTACCTATAACTTTTTACGCTTTAAATTATAATAGATCACAGTAGATTCTTGCTAATTTCGGCATGACTCTATCGGAAAAGTTTCAGTTTATATATCAATGCGTTTTTATCCGATGAGTGAGAGCATCGGAGGCCCAATTAACTTCCTCGTTCCTCTTCTTTTTCCTACCACATCTCATACAAGGGAAATTGGATGAAGTTTAGTCATATTCACAATAATAGTGTAACATAAAGTTCAGCCCCAATTAACAAAACTTGTTCACATGTTACCAACTTAGAAAGAACCAGATAATTTACATGACCTTTTTTTTGTAAAAACAACATGCGCTAGGAAACAAGTTTTTTGTCGCACGGGATTTTTCCAACAAAATTAACGAATACAAAACATCCTTTTAACTCGGAACAAACATTTGTGAAACACAAAAAGTTATGACGCGTGTGGGGATTGGACCCGACACCTAACGGAACAAAAACCCAAAAAATAACACAGCTTAGTTTATGCTATGACTGCGGTTCTCTAGAGGCTATTTCTTCAATAAGCAACGGATGGATGAGATCTCACAACTTGGACAAAACTTGGAGCAGGATCCAGCAGTGGACGTTTTTTGGCTGTTATAATGATTTCTTTAGCAGGTTTATTTAATTTTGAACGAAAATCAGGTAATACTTGAGCAAGTGGTCGACAAAGACCACGTTCTTTACATCAACGATTCCAGTAGAAAATGTTTTGAAATATATTGTACATCATACAGGCGATTCAAATGTGCTATTATTTATTTTACAACGAGTGTACTGTATTCAGAATTAACCAAAGCACCTTGTTATAACAACGGTCACACACCCGAACATTGACCGTGGCAATGTGCTCTTAGTTAACAATAACAATTTAAATTTACACTTAGCGCTGTTTTAGATATATATTATATTCTGTGTGTTTATAGACCGCCAATTACATTAGCAATAACTCATTTAAATTTGTATTTAAACATTCTATTTGTTTTTTGTAAAATCTATGTTTTAATTCGTATGCTACGGTAAAGCAGTGGGAGTGCGTGTGACTGTGTAGGTTCTTCGAGTTTGGGTGAATGTTGCCTTCATTGATTGTTGCCTATGAGTATAGTAAAGTTTTGTATCGGCAATGGAAAATCATAAAAGCATAATTGCGCAAGCCAAAGGTTAAAAAAAATAGCGCATATCATGTGGCATATTGCTGGCAGTGACTGTACTATAAGTTAAAGTGCGTATAACTGAACGGTGACAATGTATATTATTTCGTACTTTATAATGAACAGCGCCACTAGTATTGACTATAAGTACAAAATTTTCTTATACCTACTTTTATGTCACGAGCGAGAAAAAGGCTTGAATAATAATTATGATATAAAAAAGGAAATATTTTACATCCCTATTAAATTACGAAAAACAAACATTTTCACACTTTATTCGCAACAACGATTCAGCAGCAATTGCTTTACATAACACACTCAACTCAAACGGTCAGTAAACAAACCGTTAGTTACCCTGAAGCGGCTATTAAATCGCTCTACAATACGACTACTTTTATTTACATTATAGCATCCAAAAATGTTTCAAACCACAACTCCATCTATTGAAATTACTTAAGAACTAAGTGTACACTCAAGAACATGTCTTTGAAAAAATTTAACTCTAGTTTGGAACATAGTTTTAATGAGTCTGAGCTATGGGGTGTACCCCAGTTGGACCTGGATGTGTTCTACAGCCCCGATGTGGTTATTATAGTGATGTATGTAGTGGTGTTGACTGCTTCCCTGTCTGCGAATACGCTGCTCATATTTATCGTCATCAAGTTCCAGTATATGAGGAGGTAAGTGGCTATTAATTTGTTTAATTTAAGTATTTTTTTATGAACAAAGCAAAAATCTTTTAAAGTCACCATCATTTAACAGATATCACAGCATATATACAATAGGGTACATCTAATTTTGATCCTGGATCCTTTAAGCGGGACGTGAAACAGCATCTTACTATGCCGTCATATTGGAGGCCACCCTAACAGTAGTCTGGCTTTTGGAATGGTGTCCACCACTTCTGGATTCCACTGACTGCTTACCATACAAGATTAATTTTTAGCAGTACAAGAAAATAATAATTATATTACGATTAAATTAATGTAAAATTAAATGTTAATTTTATAAACTTAATTGTACCCATAACGCTGACGTCGCAAAATATACCTTGTGTAAAGATATAATAACATCGTAAAGATAAACTATATACAACCTAGATATTGTTAGTTGAGGAATACTGAAAGCCACTACAGAGAAGTGGTTGTCAAGTGACAACCTTTTTGTGTAGCTATTGAAGTTGACAACACAAGTATAGTGAAACGAACCCTCTTAACCGTCATTATCGCTTTGTCATTTCAACACCGACAAAATCAGGTCCTTTAGAGTGTCTTAAGTATTATTGTGTTAAGTATTTTAGTGTAAAATGAGCGAAATTTTAAAGCGAAAGCTTACTATTGCGTCATTTTCTTAGTAAATTAGACTACATGTGCGTCATGTAATTTTTTGTGGTAGGTATTATGTTTATTTTTAGGTAAAAAGGTTTCTAGAACAGATAAAAGTAGAAAGGTTTTTAAAACAAGCTATCTATTCATGAAATAGTTAGATTTTAGCCTAAAGTTATGCTGCAGCATCGATCCATTAATGTAATTTGAAAAGTGTAAATTAAATCTCGTTAATACGATATCGCTAATTTGTTTATCGGAATAAATATTAGTACCATGTACAAATATGTGTACCTAATAGGAGTAGTTTACATCTCTTTTTAACCGACTTCAAAAAAAGGAGGAGGTTTCGCAATTCGGCCGTATATATATATATATATATATATATATATATATATATTTCATTTTTTATGTGTGTTTGCGGATAACTTCGTCGTTTATGAACCGATTTCGATGATCCTTTTTTTTGTTGGAAAAGAGATATTCCAAGGGTAGTACCATGATAAGGAAAACAGGATCTGATGATGGCATCCCAGAGATATTGAGGGAATCTTTCGAAAATCGTACTGGCGACTAGTGCATTTGTCATTTATTTCATTAGGTATGTTAAGGTACTACTATTTAGTGAAGGTTTGGAGTTAATCTGATGATGGAGCGGAAATACAGTCAAGGGAACTCGACAACGATTTACAGCAATTACCTGGTGTTTGGACTTAATTTATTTCTAATGATGAGAACTTTGCACCCATATGGGTTATAAGTGCCATTACAGGTGACCATAGACAGTCGAGGGAATGCCTCAACAGCAGTCATGTGTGACTTAGAAAAAAAAAAAAATACCTAAGTAAGATTTAGGTCTACTCATCACTAAAAATTGTAAAAAAAAATATTTTTTAACGAAAGAAAACCGACTTCAAACAGGAAGGAAACTAAAAAGTAAAAAATAAATTTACTTAGCACAAAGTAATTCGTATTTTGATTTAGTTAATCAGAAATAATTAAATAAGTATTTTATAATTTTGAAGTTGGTGCTAAGTAAATAATACCTTACTACAATAGTAAATTAAGATTGATAATACATATAGGTACCTAGTTATTGTTTTACTTGACACCAACTTCAAAATTATAAAATACTTATTTAATTCTTTCTGATTAACTAAATGATAAATACGAATTACTTTGTGCTAAGTAAATTTATTTTTACTTTTTAGTTTCCTTCCTGTGTGAAGTTGGTTTTCTTTTTGTTAAAAAGTATTTCATTCTAGTTATAATTGGGCTACATTCTTTCAGTTATAAAGTACCCAGGCATGGGTCAAGCAAATGCAAAAAATTTGATGCCTATGGTCCATGCTTACCGTTCGTCCGAACTAACCCAACCCATATGAAACTATAGCGTCTTAATTTACATATATTAAAACATTTAGCTTATACCACACAATAACAAAAACTTAACAATAACAAAAGCGGGGCGTAAAACAGCATCTTACTAAGCCGCCATAGTGGAGGCCACCATATCAGTAGTTTGGCCTTTGGAATGGTGTCCACCACTTCTGAATTTCACTGACTGCCTACCATCAGGCAGAGTGGAGTCACTTTGGTAGGCTAATATAAAAAAAAGCTATCTAACATTGGACTGGGTTTCTTGTTAGTTTATGTAAAGGCTCTAATATTGTCACTGATTTAGCCCAATGCAAAATGGCTGACATTTCTTTTACTTGTCTTGTATTCATTTAATAATAAGATTAACTTTGACTGACACAAATTTGGAGACGTTACATACAAACTGACAGCTATTACATTTCGCATCTAAAATAAAAACAGATTCTAAATATGTGTCACTAGTATACCTATAATTTGTCGAAAATTGTGTTGTATTTCTTCGCCTTAAAGCTATGTGTTGTTATACGATAAATTCATGACTAGAAGCTTCAAAAATATTCTTGAAGCTTCGATAATTTTGCCGAAAATGCGATAGCTATTGTTTTTATAAGCAGGATCTACAAAGCTTTAGGGCAAAATCAATTAAGATAGTTACTAATACTTCAACGGAATTTGAAATAACGTTTTTGAAACAATTTTGGAGTTATGATCGTACTTTAAACGCAATTAAATAAACCTACACTATTACTTCAGACTATTACAAAGCTATTTTTGTTAAAACGTTGTTATTATCCCAAAATTAATAATAGTAATAATAATACTAATATGTAAAGCGTTTTCTCATATAATAGAAGCCATAAGCATTAATCGCCTGCTCAAGGCGGATTGGTAATTTCAGACGTTTTTGTTAAATTTTTACACTGTTTAATCGTCATTACTGCAAACTGCAACTGCTCTTCAGCAGTTATCAAACCTTTTAACCTTTGTGTTGTGAATGAATAAAGCGCTTTTATTAGAACCAACACTATTTGTTATCATAAATAGACCAATTTATATTATCAATTTATGTAATCAACAGTTTGCAATAAGTTAAAGGTATAATAAATTATATGCTCTACTGAAGATTCAAAAAGAGATGAGACAAGTTGTATGAAAGGATTTACAGAAAGCCTTGAACAAAGAGGGTGTCAGGTAGGGAAGTTGCTCTGCACGGGGAGGATAACGACTTAATGTAAGAACCAGCCAAGTGCGAGTCGGACTCGCACACGTAAGGTTCCATATAATTAACTATAATAATTTTAATTTTTTTTCTGTTCTTTTTGTATTTGTTATTTTAGCGGCAACAGAAATACATCATCTGTAAAAATTTCAACTGTCTAACTACCACGATTCATGATATATCGTATACAGCCTGGTGACAGACGGACAGACAGACAGAGGAGTTTAGTAAGAGGGTCTCATTTTACCCTTTAAGTTGTGTGTATGGAACCCAGTACTTTACTATATACTACAGGTAAAAATGCTATTTTTGTGAATTACGTTTAAAAGTTAGATAGTAGCCACGGTTCTAAGTAAACGCAATCAAAAAATTTAATCAGTCTGTGCCGAATAAAAAAAAAAGAGAAGAGAGATTTTAAAGAGGACAGATTCTGATTAGTCTTTTAACGAGAGTCGCAAAAAGTGTATTCACATACTTACACACGATTAACTGAGACAAGATATAAAGTAGTTTTTTGATTTTATTTATTACCATTATTTTCCCTTTTTGAATTTGTAACATAATGTTATTGTAATAAAGCTATGTAATTTAATTTGTATGCCGTAATTATAAATGGCCAATGTGCTGAACAATTTATTGTACAATAACACCTTTACAACTACATTTTTGCAAATAAATTTATGATTTATGATTCATATAACTAAATAATAGTACCTACAATTGATGATTTAACACAATGAAAAACGTGGGTATATACAGAGTGTATACGACGGGTTGATATTAAATGAAAAGGTAGCTGTTACTAGTCCGTTTAATGATTTCAAATTAATCACAAAAATGATTTGCGAAAAACAAAAAAATTAAAATTTTCTAACAAAATAAATAATATTTTAGTAGTAACAAAGTAATACACCATTTGTTATGACAAGTTTACAAACCTGTAATGAGCGGCTACGTTTATCCTTTGACGTGGATTATGACTTAAGTCAGTGACCGTTTGACATACTTACAGAGTGTTTAGAATTAAAGAAATTAAAATGTAGTCCTGTGCCTAAACTATTGAAGATATTTAGTTGATTTTTTTTCGTCTCGCTTTATAATGTCACATACTATACGTAATTCCCTTTAATATCATACCGTCATATACACTCTGTATACAAGAATGTTATCTGAGAATTCTTTCTCACGAGCCCGTGGCTACTATCCAACTTTTACACATAAATCTAAACTAATATTATAAATAGAAAGGATTGTTTCTTTGTGTTTGTTTACACGAAGAGTGACAACGTCACAATTTAGTGTCATATTTGCGTAGTTTTCAATTTTTATAATTTAATGAGAGCTATATTTTATAAATGTTTTCAGAACACTTTTTATAATTATGTGAAAGCTGTATAAAAAGTAAGTTTGTAACCATAATGCCTATAGTTATTTTACTATGAAAATAACGCAATGGAAGTTTGCAATGTATTATTTGCATATAAATAGAACTGTAAGCATTATAGTTACTTACTTTATATACAGCTTTCACTTAATTCTAAAAAGTGTTCTGAAAAAGAAATATAAAATATAGCGCCAATTATATAGTAATAATTTAAAACCACAAAAATATGACACCAAATTTTAAAGTTGCCACTCTTTTGTGTGAAAGCTCTTAACTAAAAATCTACATTACGGATTTGAAAAATTCTTTCACTAAATTGAATCAAATCAATAAATTGAGTGGGTAACATATTTTATATTTTATTCTGTTTAACATATTATTTTCAGTCATTTTTAGAACTTCAATTTAAGCGCCTTCGTAAATCTGAATGATTCAATACGACACTATTGATGATATTATCCGTGGGAATTTTTTGTGCGATCGAATAAAACTTTTGATATCAAAACGAAGCGACGGCGGACCTGTAGTATCAAATATTATATTACTTTTCGTCTCAAATTTATCTTTAGAAAGTTAGGACTAAAAAAACACAAACCTTTGTGGCTACATAAACAAGAAACTTTAATCACAAGGATTAAATTTTAACACATTTTTACTTCGTTTATACTTTTTTTATCACAAGGTGAATACCTAGTAGAAGAAAGCAACTTACATTGCTACTAATGAGAAAATACTTTTCAGGCTTCCATACGTCTTTTCAGACATATATTTTGCAGTAGAGATTATAAGTACTTAGGTAAAAGCTTTCTATACCTGCTAAATCCATTAAAGTATAAGATTATTTCAGTTGGCGTTACTATTTAAATGGTGTTTTTATGTCTGTTCTTCAGTACAAAATATAATTTAATTTTTAAGCTCGTAAATATTTAACATCACTTTATTTTAAGAACGTCTTTTTTACAATGACTTTAATATAACATTTATAGGCAGAAACACTTTTATTTTTAACTTAAGGTATTTTGAAATAGGAGTAGCTACCTGAGGAAGCACCCTAGAGGAACAGTAGCAATAACAAAACTTTTATACAGCACTAAGAAAAGAACTAGCAGTTTGCGCTGAAAATACTGCAAAAACGCACTCTAGAGGTTGCAAATTCAGTGTCTGTTTTTTATACTGGCAGGTGAAGTTGTCTGTGTAACAGTATTAATTATATTTGCTTGTGTTATTGGTACTAAACAACTGATATACTACCTAAATACATTTTTTTTTATAAATACATACATATCCATTTAGACCCAGACACAGAACAAACAATCATGCTCATCACACGAAGATTTGTCCTGGGTGGGAATCGAACCCACGACCTCCGGCTTAGCAGTCAGGGTCACTAATCGCTAGACCAACAGGCCAGTCAGTCAGTATTTGAGTGCCGGGGTTAAGACTCGCACAAATTACGGTGCACCGCACAGCATCGCTTAGCAAAAATCTTCCTACATAACTTAAGTACATTTTATATGAACTGTCAAAGCACTGCTACACTACGACTACTAGTGCTTTCACGGAATTTTGCAATGCGGCGCGTTGCTAGTTGTTTGCGCTAGCATTAAGTCTTGTAAATAAAGTTCTATTTTATTATTGGTCTGGGTGTTTCTATGTATAATATGTAGTACTTACAAACATTTAAGTATGTATATCCGTATCTAGAACCCATAACACAAGCTATACTAAATGCTTACTTTTGGTCTAGATGGCGTTGTGTGTAGTTGTTGCAATATTATTACTTTTAAAACACTTTTTTTAAAATAAATTTGTATTTAACACAAAGACGGTGACTGTGACCTTTTGATTATATATTGTAGTCTTATAAAATAAAATATGTACTAGTAGTATGCACTAGGATAAAAAAGGTCTCACTTACTATGGGCCTCTTAGCTGTCAGCGTAGACATAGACAATGAAAGGAGACCAATTTATTTTTGCGCTTATAAAAAAAAATATATTTGTCATGTTTGGTACAGTCAGCTCTTGTTATAGTTATAGGGAGATACAGTTACACTGTATTTATTGTCCAAATTTGGAACGTTCCCAGAATGCGGTGTAATAACGTATGTTGCTATGTTGACTTTATTAGTTTCTAGTAGAAACTGAAGATATATTGCAATAAAAGGTCAAATCAAATCAAATCAAATCAAATTAATTTATTGCGAACATAAGTCAATACATTGGTGTTAGGGGTGGTAACAATAGCACAGTCATGTTCTGCCATAGAGCATGCAATATGGTTAGTAAAATGTCATTAGTCAAAAAATGTTATACAATCTAATGTCAATATCCTAACTGTTTCGTATATGTGTAGCCTAGAGTCTAATTAAATTACAATAATGATAATAAATAGATATGTCAAATAAAAATAAAATTACAAAAATATGAGAATTTGTCACATAAATATTGATTAATAGTATAATAACACTTTTCCAGTAACAATTTTTCTAGCCTTACTTTAAAAATATGTATCTCTTTAACATTTCTGATCTCTGGTGGAATAGCATTATTATATAGCAAGGTTATTGTTAATTTCGTAAATTTTCTAAAATAATATATCTCAAAGTATCTCTAAGGTTGAAGTGCATCAAGAGTAGCTAAGCTAGGCTTAAATAAAGCTTAACATAAAAATTACATAATCCGATATAAGTGTTTGATTTTCCACTCGCCCATCTATAACAAAAATGCTACCTTTAAGGCAGTTATAATTGCCAGGTATCTTTAGTCAAGCTTACAACAATTATGACCTTAGAACAACTTACTCACCTACTTCTTATTTGCAGATACCAAATCCATAACTAAGATAAACTACTATATTTTGATCCAGATAACGTATTTAATAATTCAGATTTACAGATCAAATACTTGGTTTCAATAAGAATAGGAATTCAAAGTTAAAACTTTCACAAACACTTTACTGTCGAGTTTATTTGATTCAAACAGATAATAACTAACTTCTCAATTCTCAACTTCTCGGCTGTGTTTCACTATATTAGCCTACCAAAGTGACTCCACCCCGCCTGATGGTAAACAATCAGTGGAATCTAGAAGTGGTGGCCACCATACCAAAAGCCGTTGTCTTAAACTGCTGGCTGGGAATGGAGTTAGGTTAGGTTAGGTTAGGAAAAGGAATGAGGGAGGTGAGAAAAGAGGAAAGGTGGAAATTGGGCCTCTGGCGCTCTCACTCACCGAACGAAATGCAGTAGTACGGCTACTTCTACTCTTACGTCGATCTTCTATGAGAGAGTAGTGCTTTCCCGGATGATCTGGCGCATTCATGTTGAAACCAGCGTGGATCAACCGTTAAAAGTACATTTTATATGAACTATCGCACACAATAGACGGGTCGCACCGGGCCGCATCGCAACGCACTACTAACGGCTACTATGTGCTTTGACGTAATTTTGCAATGCGGCTCGCTGCGGCCGTAGAATGCTCTAAATAAGGTTCTATTTACACTTGTTATTAAGATAAATTTGAATTTGCTACAAAGTCGGTGATTTTGAACTTTTGATATAAGATTATTATAGTCTTATAAAATTTAATAACTTTCTAAATCGTTTAAAGGTTTTCTTGAAAAAGCATAACGTTTTATGCTATTAATCTCTTTATTTTATTTAATGTATGCAAATTTACTTTAAAAGAAATATAAAATTAAAGTTCAAGTTTAACATACTATTTTAAATGATAAAGGGTTTGATATTTATGTAAGCAACTATAAAAATATAAGTTCAATATCGTAAACTGTTTTACAGATGTTTTAATAATGTAATTTTTAAACCAAATTATATTAATGTTACGAGCTATCGTGATCGAATACTACACATATCTATACTATTAAATAAAGCAGAAGAGTTTCTTTGAACGTGCTAATCTCAGAAACTACCAGTCAGACTTGAATAGTTCTTTTTGCGTTTGATAGCCCAGTTCTTGAGGAAGGTTATAGGTTATATAACATCACGCTATGGCGACGAGAGCGGAGCAGTAACCAAAAACGCGGGTAAAACCGTGTCGCGGAAAACTAGTATTATAATATGAGATCTTTTCATTTATAATAGTAACTGAGAACGAAATGTAGTGTGTATACGTACCCATTTTATATTATATACATAAAACTAAGTACTATATACCTACTGTAGCCTGTGTATTCTATTCGATATAGTTGTCTAATTTATCTCCCGAACTTACCACCTTATAGAATGTAGATATTAGAGCACAACCTCGTGTTTAAAAGACCAGTACATTTCTAATTTTTATTACTTAATTTGCTAGCTATATACTTTTTACATTGATTATCATATTTTATTCACAGGACAATATCTTTCCCATTAGTCGATTTAATATAATTGCCTACAATCAGTAAATCAACAGGATACACTTGTTTACTTCACTCACGAAATATGTTCTTCATAAAACATACATCGTTCAAATGTTTCTCTCTGCTTCAGTTCGAGAATATTTCATTCCCAACATTTCATTGAACATTAAGTATACAAATATGATATCATAAAACATTTTTACGGCCTCTTCATTCATACAACCGTCATTGAATGGGTTGAATAGGTGAATGAGTTGTGTACTCATTGAGAAATGACGTCGATTGGCGTGACGTCAGAGATGTTTTAGAGATGTTTAATATTTCATAGAATTTTCCATGTAGAAATGTCCCTTATTGTACACATTCGTATGGTAATCATACTGTTATTTACATAGGCTATTATTAGTCTGGTGGAGAATGGATCAACTTTGATAATTGTAAACATTCATTCAAAATAATTATCATCATAATTTCTATTCAAACTAATCAAACACAGAGCTAGTTACTTAGGTTTTTATTAATTTATTGCGTAAAAGAGACGCGTCTTTATTGGTTAAACCGAACTCATATAAATCGGACAAAGAAACATTATAATATCTATACTTATGAGCTAGGTAAAATTGACTCATTTTTAGCAATTTTACCGTCTACAATTTTATATGGTAAGGTGATGTTACCACAATTGACCACTTTGAATGAAAAGTTACACTACTTGAAAGTTAACGAAGTTATCTGCTTGTAAAACTTTTTGTAATACCACATTACATCATAAAATCTACCAATTACTCAAAGTTTGCACCCACTGCAACAGATAAAAGAATATTCCATATTATCATATGACACATAGCTCACAGAATTGATGGCAGTTGGGGCAGAAAGTCCTAGAGTGGCGACCACGAACCAGAAGACGCAGCGTGGGCAGACCCCTCACAAGGTGGACCGACGACCTTCTAAGGGTGGCGGGCAACTGGCGACCTTATAAGGACGTCTTTTGTCTGATATGATGATCATGTAGTATATGTTAAGTTTGGTACAATTGCTCAAGGAAAGTAAAGATGCCACAGTTGCATAAATGACGTTTACTGCTGAACATCAACACACACCTTTAGTCTCAGGGCTCAATTAAAAGCAGTCCGATGCATTGTTTTCCCACTGCTTATATCAGGTCATCTGTTAATCTTGTTGACGAACATCCTATCCTGCACTTGCATGTCTGTAATCTCTATTTGAGAAGTTTTCAACCCCAAATTCACCCCAAAGTATCATGGTAATTGTATCATTTAGGATAGTAGATCCACGCTGGTTTCAGTATGAATGGGCTAAGAAGTACTTTCCTCTCATAGAAGATCGACGCAAGAATATTGGTTTTCATGCTAACGTATTTCGTTCGGTGAGTGAGAGCGCCGACAGCCCAAATTCCCCCTCGGTCCTCTTCCTTTTCCCTTTTCCTTTCTCATCCTCTTCGCCGTTGTTGTGTTTTCCAAGCATTATTACTACTGCGATACTTGGAAAACACAGCCGTCTCTATTGGTTACGGTTACCACTTACCATCAGGTAGGTATGCTTGTTTGACACCAAAGTTGTAAAAAAAAAACTAAATAATATTTTGCTTAACATTTACTAATATCACATAATTATGTTTTCATTATTTTATATTAACTACGCCTTTTTTCATTCGTGTATTACGTACTACAAGGTAAACGAATCCATAGTAGGTGTCAAATAAGATGACAATGGAATTATGTATGAAGATAGAAAGCAATTAGTATGCAAATGTGATGGACACTGTCGATGGTGATGTTTTTATACAAATTTGTGTGACACTTGAATTAGACGAATATTTGGGCATTACGATTATTTTTAACGCCACTGAAGATGAGACAAAGTGATGCCGTTGATGTAAAAGTTGTTAACGTAAATTTTTAAAACAACATGTCTTAAATGCGAGATTATTAAAATTCATTACTTTCAAGTACAAATTAACAAAAGTTTAAGTTTACTTTGAATGATTAATGTGAGAAATTTTAATTATATTGAACTTATATTTTATATTTCATATGTCGTATTTTAGCCTAGCCTATTTATTGATGTCGCTGTATATTAAATCTATATATGCATAATATTCAAATATTTCATAATGTAAAATTTAATGTAAGTATTCGAGCTTTATTCAATACCAAATAAGGCCTAGAAATATATTGATAAGAATGTTATAAATAAATTTGAAGAAATAAATTCAAAGCTATTTCTAAGAATGTATTCAAATTCCAATATATAGATTGGCAAAAGCAATTTTCTCCATCTCAAATTACAGCTAATTCAGCAAGAAATTTGCGTAAACGAAATTACGAATCAAAATCAGTTAATCAATCTATGAAGCAAAAACTTCTAACCGAAACCGCACAACTTACGCACATAAAATACTGATTAGTTGGTAACATAAATAAATATAAAGGCTTCAGCGGGATTCTTTTATGAGCAATTATTTTTAAACCTTTATCATATCTATAATATAAAAATGAATCGCTGAATGTGTTGCTAAACGCAAATCTCGAGAGCAGCTGAACCGATTTCGCTAATTACTTTTTTATAATAATCCTTTAAGTACGAGAAAGGTTTTTACGGAGAGAAAAATTTAAAAAATGCCTGTAAAAGAAAATACTTTTCTATATTTCCATACAAAAGTATCTTCCAACCGTGCCAAGCCGGGGCGGCCCTCTAGTTTTTTAGTACAAACAAAAATCTAGATTCTTACGTAAAACATGACATAATCTTCATATTTATCATCCACTAACAAAACCCGTAATATTTAAAGAAAAGGTTTTAACTTGAGCAAAACTGTTGACATTTGCTTAAATTTTTTCGATTAAGATAATTTCAATCAAGACAATATTCAGCAATCAAAATTACTTTTCAAGTAAATGCAATACAACTTATACACCAAGGTTCCAGAGCAAAGTAATTACTTTTAACTAATATATTCATCAATCACTCATTAACAAAGTGATGACGGAAAGTGACGGCGATAACTGACTAACACTAATTTATAACTATTTTTTTTCTGTGGTAAGTAATTCGGTAGCACAAACAGTGAACCTTATATGATCCAATCGTCAGGCAGCAGAGAAATTATTCAACGAATAGCAGCGTCCTTTAATACGACTGCCGCTACTGCAACCGTCAAGCGTGACATTTACGGTAATTTAATGGATAAAAGGTCTTTGTCAAGCATAGAATCCATACTAATATCTATCTGTTACACTTTCACGCCTAAACCATTGAACCGATTTTGATGTAATTTGGTATAGAGATGGATTAGACCTGGGGGAACAACAGCTATATTTTATAGCTTAAAGGGGATGAAATTGGAGATGAAATGTTGTATTAAAAATCGTCAATGTAAACAGAGATATAACCGACATTCACGCGAGTGGAGCTGCAACAGCTAGTTATTTATAACTGAAATAATATTAATTATCGAAATATTTAACTTCGAATTCAAAGTCTAGATTACTTTAATTTTAAGTTTTTCATCTTGTTTCATCGCCATCTTGTGTTTGTAAACTGTCCTGAATTATTTCAAGTAGAAAACAAATATTCATTCAGTTTTAAGTTTCTTGTTTATTGTTAGGCTTGCAAACAGTCTAAACTGAGTCTTGCATTATGTGCGTTACAGTGCGGACGTGTTAAGACTACGTCGTGAATTATTGTTGTTCAAGCATTGTGTGTGGCAATCGCCACGCCGACCTACATTTACTATGAGCGACAAACTCATAGCAAATAAGTTGCTGGCCTTCCTGCAGTGTCAGCTGGATGTGATGGACGAGGTCAGCGTCACGCAGATCTGCACCTCGAACTTCACAGAAGATGAGATCCGCAGCGCCAAGGAGCTGCTGTATACGTCGTTCAACATGAGCGACCGAATGCCATCTCGTCGGAGAGATGAAAAAGGGGCGCGGAGTCTTCAGGACATAATCAACGTGCTGAAGGTGACCGACCCCGATGACGTGCCGACTTTCGTGGCTAAGGAGCAGAGGAGACTGCCCTCTGTCACGTTCGACCACGTCGATGTCACCAGCCTCTTAAAGGACATAACGTCGCTAAAAGCAAGTCTGGCCGATGTGATGCTGAAGTTTGAAGCCTCACAAACAACCATCGCTGACCTACGTAACGAAGTAAAAGAGTTACGAAATACTACATCGGTATTTAGGTCAGCTGAGGCTTCAAACGTAAATACGAAACGCGGAGCATTCGTGTGTTCGCCGGCAGCAAATTTCGCATCAGCGATATCTGAAACGTCGCCGTCCGTCATCGCGACTGCGCGCAGTAACCCCGTTGTCCCCGCTCGCCCCGTCGTTGCCGCGCGCTCCTCCGTCCCCGCTGCGCCTGCGCCCGCGCTCGCTGCACGTGTCACCGTTACGTCATCTTCTCGACGTGACTATGCGCGCGCCGTGAGTCCACTCGCCGCAGTACAACATCAGGGTGCCAAAACGGGGAACAATAAGGACGTCACACCCATCTCCACTCGAAGCTGTGTTCCGGATGATGATGGATTTGTGAAAGTCCAAAAGAAACGTAGGAGTCAAACCTGCCAAAATAAGTGTGGTACAGCACCCACAGGGCCCAACTTCCTGTTGAAACCTGCCGTACCCACTACGCTACTGTATGTCTCGCGCCTGCATCACTCCACAACGACTCAGGACCTCGTGGAGTACATCAAGGTCAAGGCCACTTACATCGTGAGGGTAGAGCCTTTGGAGTCACGTCACAGCGTGAACTTCAAGTCGTTCGTAGCGCGTGTGCCGACGAAGGCTCTTGAAACCTTCACCAAAGAAGAATTCTGGCCGAAGGGCGTGGTGTTCCGGCGCTTCCGGGGCAGGCTGCGAGACAACGGAACTAACACCGACCGACAGGCACAACGAAAAGTGTCATCATAGATTTAAGTTATTTTTAATATATATTTTAGGTTACGGTATTTATTGATTAACTTTTATTTAAATAGTGTGTATTATACTTATATTATAATGTATGTATGATAGTCTATAAGATATATATTGAAAATTGTAATCCCGATGGTAACCAAGATACAAGCACTAGCTTAGTTTGGGACCAAAGGGAAACTACTTATTTGTAATAAAATGTAATTTATATTTATGAAATAAATTGAATTGAATTGAATTGAAACTTTAGGACACCTACTTTTTCAAACAAAATTTAAATTTAGCCTTCTTACGTTTGAGTTTCTAGTGACCCTTATTTAACTCAAAATCTTAAGTATCGTGGGCGTTTGGAAGTTCGTGTTTTTAATTAAGTTTTATCGTTTGTATGTTGATAAAAGTGTTTATATAAATTGTGTGTTTTAAGAACACTATTATTACTATTATATTATAATAGCTGCGGCCCATGGCTTCACCCGCGCCTAAAATGAGTTTTGTCTCCGTCAGGAAACAGACCGATTTTCGGGATAAAAAGTAGCCTATGTCCGTCTCCGGTACCGATTCTATCTACGTACCAGTTTTGGTTCAGCCGTTTAGGCGCTGAGTGGTAACAAACACGCACACACACACACACACACACACACACACACACACACATACAAACTTTCGCATTCACAATATTAATAGGATTATTATTAGTAATACATTAAATTAAATAAGATCCTGTTACTATTCCGGTGCAGGACAAAGGCCTCATCTAAACTAAATGTCACAATTGCCTTTAAATTAAAACAAACTGTGTCAGATTAAACCGTGGTCAAAGTCCTATTAGAATAATACCTTTAACCGGAGTCCGGAATGTCCGACCGTTATTTAAATTATACCGGGAGGGTGCAACTATTTCATTGGAGTTTAATACTTACCCTGTGTTTATTGGGTGTTCAGCAATAATTCTTATTATTGCCGTCATATGTATTAGCAAACTATTGTGGCCTCGCCGTAGGAAAATGCATTCAATAATCATCACTGTGAGGTTCTTATATACTTACGTTATTATTTTTAATGATCTTTTTTCCGCAGTTAAAAATTGGTAAATATTTTGTAGTTTTAACAGTTTTTGTAGCTCTTAGATCAACTACCAGAGTTCTATTATAACATACTAATATTAGTGTAATTATTAATGCGAAAGTAACTCTGTTTGCCTGTTACGCTTTCACGCGTAAACCACTGAACCGATTATGATGAAATTAGGTATAGTGATATGTTAGAACTCAGGGTAAAACATAGGCTATCTTGTATCCCGAAAAAAGGACTTAAAGAGGTTTATACTGAGATATGATCGACATTTACATGGGCGGAGTTGCAGGCAACAACTAGTCTACTATATTTATAACCAGGAAAATATTAGATTTCGCATATTGCACTGTTTCTGTTTGGCTTTTAAATATCAAATGTAGCAGGACGACATATGTAAGTGACTACTCTGAAAAAGCGCAACGAGTTTTGACGTAACACATAGTTTTAAATTTTGACCATCGTAAATCACAAGAGTTTTATCGCAGTAGGTACGTCATATATACTGGGTTCTGTTTTTTTTGTTTATTTCATTGTATTTTTACTATTTAATTAAGTAAATTTATTACATTTTCACAAATTTTACATGTACGAAATTCTTTTTCTTCTTGTTTTGCATAAATCATCATTTTCATTTAATTCGAAAGACGTCCACGTGGAGGAAGTTTCTCTCATTTATTTTGTACGCCATCTCCATCGAGTCATCGATACACCTCATAAGAGCCAAGCTCATGCTGTGCTTTATTGGCTTTTTTGTTCGTGGTCATTACCTTATCCCAACGACCATCAGTTCTGCCTGCTATATGTCCTGTCCATTTTCACTTTATAGCGGCTCAGTTAGTATATCAGCTGGATCGCTGTCCGTTGGACAAATGTTTTCATATAAATAGACGTATTGTTAGTGAGTAAAATGGATGCAGTATGTTGTATTCGCTGTTTCAAGGAATTTTCTTGTTGCTTTTGTATGAACCGTTGAATAACGAAGTGTTTATCGAAACCTGTTGTATTTCGATGAATAAGAATAATTAATTATTTAAAAATGGAATATATTTAGCTAAAGATTTCTCTTAGAATTAGAGAATTACTAATCTTACCAGTTTTAAAGATTGTCTAATCTTTGCTATTACTGGTACAAAAAAGATTTCTTTCAGTGCGACGATCTTTTTACTTTGTGCACAGATAAGATAATACTAGGAGTACTTACCTATATACACCTTTGTGCAACTTTTTTAGAATAATGTTCAAGCTGTCTTTATTTTATTTGCTGAAAATAATTGTAATATTATTAAACTTGAATTGCGATACTATGTACCTACTTCAACATCATCACATTGGCCTATCATTATTCTGCACTGCAGGAAAGGCCTCTTATGCAGAGAAGGGATTCGCGATTTCAAACATTCTCAAAAGTCCAGGTTTCCTCACGATGTTTTCCTTTACCGTCAGTCACTTCCTTTAAACTTAGTAAGATCAAAATAATATTTGAAAAATTATATTGCTACTCGCTCGGATTCAAACCCACTACCTCGTGTTTACAATACGGGTGCCTTCACTACTTATGTATTTATATATTATTCTTATTACACCTAATGCGATAGCTATTACTAACTTACAAGTAATATAACTCACTAATAATCTTGCGAATGATGCTAAAATATTAAATATTTTTCGCTACCTTAGGTTTTAGTTTATCCTCTTAAGGCTGTTTTCCATTAAGGCTGCAATATATCTAAACGGAAGCAGCAGTCTTCCGCTTCACTACAACATAGGATTGAATGCTGTTTGTTCTGTCTCGCAAATTTCAATTCACAGCTCTCAGTTGCAGTGGGAAGCCTCGAGTCAACTTCAGAAACACATAAAAAGCATTATTCTAGCTCTGTGAGAATTCAATTTGAAATCGGTGAAGAGTACGCTAGAAGTAGGTCTCTAGCTATAGATATATCTAATACGATGTACAATGTGATCAGAATGAAATAAACGATCTATTCTTCTCTATACCTACTAAGGATGGATAATGTAATTTTCTTTTACTGTTAGGTTTGTATATTATATTTAAATGTAGAAATGCGATAAAAATAATTTTCTCATAGACTGCATAATTTTTTTGTTTATGAAAATTAAATACTAGAGGCGCTGTTCACTCGACTGTAAAAAAGATTTGGGATTGACATATACTATCGACAATGTTGGCTCTAGCTTATATCATTCCCATACATTTTTAATCTATTATATTCTAGTAGCATTTATGCCACTTGTCTAGGCCCAACTTCAGTTTTGACTTAACTTTCATAGCTTCTGGAGTTTATCATTTTAAAATTTCCTAGTGTAAGTGTACCTACATCAAATTAAGCGTCTGTTATATAACATATAAGACTTACGGACTTTCGGACAATTAGTCGTTTAAATTTTAAATAGACAAATATGATTAAAACTTAATCACATTTTTCTATTTATTATCATATTCGATAAAATGCAAACTCTTCCGAAAATGAAAATTATAAGTAATTAATAGTGATTAATGGTGGCATAGTATATTCGTATATATACATGATAGAATATGTTAGAACTTACAATTATTGTTGCTTTATTTCTGCAATGTCATATTATGTGGTGTGGCCTTGATGGCATGACACGGTTTCGGTGTGATAGAAATTACAAGTCGTTTGTATAGCTAGTGGGTTAATTTATTAGCCATCGTCATTCCAGCCAATTGTATTTATACTGAAGAACATAAATATAAGTACAAAGTGAACATGAGTATTAATCACCGGAAAAGATATAAAGATATAAAAATTAAATAATACAGTCTATAGAAAAACATTTTATCCAATCTAGAAATAGATATTGAGTTACTGATAGATATTGAATTACTGATTCTATTCAAACACTGATATTCATTAAACAAGTTTAGCTTTGCGTTTGACAAGTTTGAGAATTTTCTTTATTATGACGTGTCTGCATCGGTTTGCAGAAACGTGAGAGCTCGATACCAAATGGCTCGAGAGAAAACATCACCTTGGATTTAATTACTTATATAAAGTTAAAAATATGTACGGCTTCCATGTTTGAAGAGTCAATTTTATTTTTAGATGCAATTGCGATCTTATTAATGAGTGAAATAGAAACGAATAGTGCTTCTTGAACTTAAAAATAAAGGCAGAATTATTATGTCGATTAACTTTGATCTTGATAATTTTACTCGTTTTGAGTGCTTAAAAACTGTAGTATAAAGGGAAATACTTACAGGTAAACTGATTAACTATAATATATAGGTATATAAAAACTCGTTTAAAAAAGTGGATTTTATGGTAGAGTTGAAATTAAAGAGTTTACCTGGATTAAGCCAGAGGGATGTCCTTAGTAAAACATAAAGGGTTTTCTTAGATCTCAATAATATGACTGACTTTATAATTTTTACTATTGTTAGCAATTAGGTATATAAAAGCCAATCTTTTATTTTTATTTTATATTTGCAAAACCTTTTTTTCAATAATTGTATGTTGTTCTATGCAAACACATTTCGCCGTGAACATAATTATAATAATTAAACATTCAAGATTTAGGTCAAACGTAAATTTATTCCTAATTAAAAATGGGTGGTACGTAGTTTTTGTAATTAGTGTAGAGTGAACAATGAAATGAAACGATTAATTATGAAAAATTTAATCATGTTTTGATTCAACTAATTAACACCTCGCTCACGTGGTCAGAGGAAAAGTAATTATGAACTTTTACAACAGCTTCAGTTTATGAGGTACCTAATACAATAAAATATATATAAAGTGATTTCGGGGGAAGATAGGATATCTACTTGCTGTAACAAGAGATCAGTCATATAATATAATATAATAATAATATAATATAATATTCTACCACATTCACACAGCGCCATCTAGCCCCAAATTAAGCAATTATATTTGCTTGTGTTATGGGTACTAATCCTGATAAAACTGATATACTACTTATATACACTTTTTTTTTTGTAAATACATACATATTATAGATAAATTACACCCAGACACAGAACAAACAATCATGCTCATCACACAAAGATTTGTCCTGGGTGGGAATCGAACCCACGACCTCCGGCTTAGCAGTCAGGGTCACTAACCACTAGACCAACAGGCCAGTCAATATCCTCCGATATATTTCACGTCGATAGGAAGAAGCGGACTAATGTGATTATCTGTAAAGTTAGTAGTTTGATAGTGCTCTCGTGCTGTCGTGTGCTCCATTCGCACATAAGTAATAAAATTGATTTTTTTTAGTATAAGCTTTATACAATAAACAAATCAAAATACAAGGCGGACGTGAAGCCCAATTTTGCAGAAAATGTTTGTTCGATTTTACATACAATATAATACTGTTAAAATCCCTACAGACCACATTAGGATCTTATTGACTGATATAAATCTTTCATTACATTTGTTCAATGATATAAATGAACTAGGTTTTATATCTATTTTATAGTCATGGCTGATTGAATTGATTCACTTCATTGTTACAAAGTAATGGAAACAATCTTTGTTCACTGACTGAACTAAATTGAATTATAGATTTAGTGATTTGCGAACTTGAGATTTAATTATGAAGTTGTTAATGATAACGTTGTTTAGTATTATTTATTTAGCATTTATTACGAACTAGTACTTGAAATAGTTGTCAGCGTAAATTAATAATAATAATAATAATAATAATATGTGGGCACTATCACACATCGTCATCTAGTCCCAAGCTAAGCAGAGCTTGTGTTATGGGTACTAGATAATTGAAATATACGTACTTTTTTTTGTAAATACATACTTAATATACATAGAAAACACCCAAACTGAAGACAAATACAAATGTTCATCACACAAATATTTGCCTTCCGCGGGAATCGAACCCACGACACCCGGCGTCGCAGTCAGTTACACTAACCACTAGACCAACGGTGCAGTCAATTATATTAGAGTTTATTATTAATGGACACGAATAAAACCTGAATTTAATTTAAGCCCAGACTCGTATCACAGCAGTTGTATGCACTTTCACTGCGTCATCGAAACAGCCAGTTACTTAGAACATCATCATTCGGCCTATTCTCATAAAGAGAGGGCATAAGCATTGATCGCCACGCTTGTTCAATACGAGTTGGCGATTTCAGACTTTTAAATCAACTAAGGATATAGTTCCACAAAATGTTATAGTTACTATTAATTACGATCTTCTAAATTTAGTTTCTTGTTGTCATATCTGTTGTGGATATGTTTTTAGTCACTAGGTCAACTGACGTAACCCCACAGTGCGTGTTTTTTGTTAATGAACCGGGGCGGATCATCGTACCGTAGCCGTGTTTTGCTAAAACTAGTAGCACAGCTAATTAATCTTAAGCCCTTAAACATGATGAAACGTGAAGGTCCTTGAACCCAGTCGTGTGATTTCAATTTAATAATTACACAAATTTTATTAGTCAGTTTAAATTTATAATAAAAAGTTGAACAAAATTGAGGATTCATTGTTGTACATTAATTATTTTTAAAGTACTTGAATGCCGACATTTGCCAAAGTTTATAAAAACTTTTTAATATTGCTTATTATTTAGAGTAAGGGTAGTTCTTACGTCACTTTTTATTATATATTATCAGTATCGCTGTCTCCAAACTTACAGTCATCTATGCAGTCCATTTTTTGAAAGAGGCGATTCATATCGATATAAACGATATTATATATACATAGGCGTTACGATGTTGACACATTTTCAGACTAATATATTAATACCATTACCTGATAATATTATATAATTTGCAAATAACATAATTCATTGCAAACAACATTTATTAAATTCCCCAATGTAATCAATTTTCGATAATACATCAATAATAATTAAGTTTGAAATGTTTTCACTACGAACACAAAACCATTAGCATGTTCTCAAAACCACGTAATTATCACGCGGCTTACTAATAGACTAGCCTTCTGTAGCGCGGTTTCATCCGCTTTAAGTTACATCTTTGCTTACTGCTTTGCTCCAGTCACTAATAGCGTGATGTTACATAGCCTATAACCTTCCTCAAGAACTGGGCTATTAAACGCAAAAAGTATTATTTAAATCTGACTAGTAGTAGTTCTATAGATTAGCGCGTTCAAACAAACAAACTTTTTCGCTTTATATGTTGGTATGATGAAGTGATTGACATCAGTTGTAAACTTATATGAGTATAGTTTACCAAACTATTTAATTATTGGGTTACCTTGCCATAGCTAAAGACTTGCGTTAGATACGGCGTAGTCGGTTTTTTCATACTAATTTAAGCAAAATATGTATTATTAATAAAATAGTAGTAATAAATTATAGTAGGTAAGTCATAATAATTATTATGACTGTGTAAAGTTAAATGTTATGACAGATGTATCTTCAGTTGGATAAAGATCTCCTTTAAATATCTGACGACCTCTGTGTTTCGGTGGTACTGTGTATGGACTGCCACGCAGAGGTCGCGGGTTCGATTCCCGCTCAGTGCAAATATTTGTGTGTATGAACATGTCTATTTGCATTGGTCTGGGTGTTTCTATGTATAATATGTATGTATTTACAAAAAAAAGTATTTAAGTATGTATATCCGCATTCTAAAACTAATAACACAAGCTATATAAATATGCTTACTTTGGGTCTAGGTGGCATTTTGTGTAGTTATGATATTATTTTTATTATCTCTAATATGCTATGTTATAAGCCGTCCTTTTAACCATCGGTTTCGCGTTACTTTTATCACAGGTCGCTCGGTTCATCTTGTGAAAGCCTCTCCATAACTTTTCAGAAAAGTTTACCAGTAGGCTGGATACATACTTACTTTACATAACTAACTCTGAATACCTCTGTGGTCCGGTGGTATTGTGTACGGACTACCACGCAGAGATCGCGGGTTCAATTACCGCTCAGTGTAAACAAAATTGTATGCATGAACATGATTTGAAATGGTCTGGGCGTTTCTATGTAATATATATATATATTTATTTACAAAAACAGTATTTAAGTATGTTATCCGCATTCTAAAACCCATACCAAAGGCTTATTAATTATATGTTTACTTTGAGTCTAGATAGATGTTATGTTATTATTATATTATTATTTTTATGAAAAATTTAAATGTAAATTAATGATTTATTTTTTTAACAAGTTTTCTTAACAACTAGTGATTGGAGTTTCTTTTTAAGCAACAACATGCCTGTGTTAGGAAACTCCGCTCTTCCATTACAAACATTTGAACTTTAACTTTAGTCCCAACAACGTTGCTGTACTTGTCCTGGCTACACCACAGTACGAAGGAAGAGGAGATCGTACAGTACGTGCGAACCAAGACCAATATTGCACTCTAAGAGTCGAAAGGTTGGAGTCGCGTCACAACACGAATTTTAAATCGTTCGTGGTTCAAGTGCCGACGCAATATCTCGAAACTTGTCTTCAACAAGAGTTTTGGCCGAAAGGTGTTGTATATCGACGTTTTCGTGGTAGGCTACACAACACCGCGCAGCGAAATATGACGCCGAAATAATTCATGTTATTTAGTTTTAGTTTATATAAAATATGTATTAGTTTATAATTTTTCTAATGTATGTGTTGGCATATTTTGGGCCTTAGATGCCTGAAATAAATGATTTATTATTATTTATTATTATTATTATTATTACTTAAACAAAAAAAAATTACAATAAAAATAAGTGTGTATGAATGTATGTAGGTGTGCGTGTGTGTGGTGTATGATGTGTGTGTGATGTGTATGTGTTGTGTGATGTGTGTATGAATGTTAAAGTTGTTTAAATAGCTTAGATAGTTTTAGGTTTATTGCAAAAGTGCCACTGTTTGGAAATATGTAAGTGGTTTTATCCAGCTATTTATTATCTTTTTCCTTTAAAAAAGTTTATTCTTATGTATGTAAATTTCTTTGTTATATGCTAACCTTAGTAGTATGACTCGTTTCCATATTAGTAAGATATAGTTTGAGCCAAAATGTTGGACATCGACTTCCCTAAGCATCTCCATTTTGACGTAAAGACGCGGCGTTGGTTGCATCTTACAAGATTTAACCCCCGACGCAAAAACGACGGGTTGTTATAAACTTGACGTGTGTTTCTATGTGTGTGTGTCTGTGGCATCGTAGCTTCCGAACGGATGACCGAATGAAGATGAACCGATTTAATTTTTTTTTGAAAGCTGATCCTAGAACACTGTCTTAGCTATGTTTAATGAAAATCGGTCCAAGATACTGACACAACAGTGCGGATTACATATTTTTTACAACATCTAGTAAAATACTGTGTCGGAGGTTTTTTAATTTTTTTATGTAATTTTTCAATAATGTATATAACGCTACTATTATCAAAAATCATGGAAAATTACATTACCTAAGTAATTCGTTGTAACATTTGGCCTTATAAGAGGGACAAATAAATAAACACTTTAACATTTACGACATTATTAGTAAGTATACAATTCAAATGTCATAGAAGGTTAACATTGTTAGCAATAATAAATTCAGTTTAGTGACAAACTGACAACAGGACAATAAGCTCACGATTCAGCACTTTAATTTCCGATAGTTTACAACGCTTGAGGTGTTTGTATTTCATCCTGCAAGGTCAAGAAATTATTAACTGGTAGCGGCTTCGTCCACGTTAAATTCGAATTTGGTGCGTATTTTAGCCAAACAATATAATATTTTTATAAATTACAGCCTTTGTTTAGTAACAAACATTCATACATCCACACATCCAAATAAACTTTTGCATTTTATATAAAACTGGCTTTTCGAAGCGCGGCTTCACCTGCGACTGCTCAGCGCCAGTAGCGTGATCTTACCTAACCTATTTGTACCTTTCTCGAGAGCTGGGCAAAAAGAAATTTCCAAATTCTGGTAGTTTCATAGATTAGCGCGTTCAAACATACAAACAAACAAACTCTTCCACTTTAAATAATAGTATAGATATATTATAACGATTCAGATTCCGTACCATTCAGATAGTGTTCGAACAGCATGATGCTGTAACGAGTTTAACACTTAACTTTTTTTTGGAGTTTATCTAAAAAGCTTTTATTTTGGAGGCCGTATCGAACGGAAACCAATTAGCAGTAAAACGGATAGCAATAAAATCCTAGATAACAGTTACTTGAATTTATAAATATTAACTAAACATAGCATTACGCCTTCTTTACTTAAAAGGTAGTCGGAGCTAGTATAACTTCCACAGTTAGCCAGCTGATGTTGAATCACATAACAAGGAGATCGCTTGTTTTTAAGCGAGCCTAATTTCACACTCGAGCGAATACTGAGATTTTTTTGAGAGAAATAACATTTTAGCATTTCATCCTGGAGGCTTGTTGGAAGTTACAAATAATAATATGTACATAACACCTGGATAATACCGTTAAGTAGTAGTCTTTATTAGATGTTAATAGATTTAAAGAATATTAAAATTTGATCTTTGAGTATTTCTACAGTACTATTATCAAAATGATACTAGTCTATCATTAATTAGTATTAATTAAAATTCACAGAACAAACACTACCTAAACCTTACCTGAATTGTATGAGTCCAACGTCATTTTAACAGGTTCATATTCAGCAAATATTATGTTCAAAAATTATATTATAATGGTGATGGTATATATTTTCTTTTGTGAGTCAAACCCTACTTCCCCAGCATTCACCAAAATTTTTGTGACAGTCAGCTTTACAAGGATTTTGTTAAAAGCCACAAATCCAATTCAAGCTTTTATATTTGAAACTCTTTTGAAGAGTAATAGAAATAATACACCCAGTATTATAGCTATTATATAATTTGTAATATCCTTTGTATTTACATACGTACCTACGTGAATCACGTGTTTTTTTATACAAAGGGGTTTTGTTAACTACTCGTATGTCAAGTTTCTTGTAACAAAGAGTGGGTCTGTAGCCATTTCACCGGACTGAAATACGAACAATGGGATAATACTGAGAATTGTTTGACATAAAAATTCGATATCAATTTACCTGATCCGGAGATCAAACCCTAGAAATCTGCTTACATAGTCCGTGCGCAGTACCACTCAAGCTTCGAGGCAGTTTTGGAACGTAAACATAAACTGTGAAGATTTCTGCCCTTTGTAACATTTTGTCTTATTATTTATTAATGCCCGCACCTACTCCTTAAGATCTTTCATGTGTAATGTCGTTTACATCCCAAGATTAATTTCCTAAATGTTTCATAGGATTTGTATAATTTTGCTCATTTAAATGAGGCTTAAGAGCGTACGTCGACTTTTACAGTGTAATGCCTTCTGTAAATCCGTTATTTTGGTTGGCTTATTTAAGTATTAACTTTTCTGTGTGAGTTAATTCCCTCAGTTTCGTTTTAGCGTTCAACAACCTGATATATGATAACAGTGTAGATCTTGTTCATCAAAGGGAACTTGTTTTGTTGTCAGGATTAACTTTTAAATTCATCATCATCAGTATAAAAGTATCCAGTCCAGAACTTTTCTGCCCTATCGGCGATCAGTTCTGTGAGCCATGTGTCTTGCTTTAAATTTGTTTGTCTGTCTGTACTCGGATTTGGACAAAAAGCTTTAATTATTTTTGTTGTTAACTTTCATCTTTTAAAAAACTCTCAATTAAATTTAAATACGTGAACACTAGAATTCGCATTTAGGCCAAATATCGTGTGAATTGATTGAACATTCTTTGTGAGAATTTTTTTAAAAAGTTTAGCGTCAAAGACGTTATTTGCAGGATTAGAATTTTTGTATTTTTGTAATGTAGGTACTTTTTATTTTTCTTCTGACTTATAACAGTAACTAAATAAGGTATTATAGCCTTTTTTATTATAAGCCTTTTCTCTCCCACTCATTAGCTAAAACATTTCATTTCTTCTTTTACTTTTAAATGACAAAAATTGACCTTCAATAAACTTAATATATCAAATGTATCAACTAAATACCATAGGTACAATCCTAAAGTACCCAATTATTTAAAACAAAGCCGAGTTAGATTTGAAAACTAACTTTAAATCCAGGGTTTACGACAAAATGGTCGCTGTCCGATGTGACGTAATAGCGGGACTTTGACGACGGTTATCAGGTTGAACACTGATGACCGCATTTGTATTCTGCGACAGATTTTTAACAGGCAATCATGGAATAGCATTATATTGAACATAGAGAAGTGTGAATCTTTCAGTATTGCCACAAAATTGTGGTTTTACTACAATGTGAATGGCAATGCTTAGGTCTGAGCATTCTCATATTACGAGTATAATATCGTTACAAAATTGAAAGTCTTTGCAATCAAGTATTTTATCATCGAATTTCCGAACAGTCAGGTAAAAAGATTATGTTTGTTTTTACCCTTACAAAAGCATTTTAACATATCGATCAATTATTGCAGAAGCAAATAATCTACAACATATTACTAAAGATACTGTTACATCCTGTTGTCGAGTACAGACTGTTGTCGATAACAACCAATACTAAAGTAGGTCGACACTTCATTTCCTCTTTCGCTGTTGTTCAAAACCTAATCGACAGTAGCTATTAGCTTACCATACGTGCGTTTATCTTACTTGCGACAGTGGAAAATATTTGTATGAGAATAAATAGCGCTCCTACTATTTACTGTGAAAACTAAATTTGACAGCTGTTAAAATTTAGTTACTAATACTAGGGCCGGTATTTATTTTGCCTGTGTAGATAGTCGGCCGCGGCCGGGCAGTCGGCAATTATACTCGTGCTTCGTTCTCGAGATTAGTAACCTGAAATAATAAACCTATTACTTATGTAATTAGTGTATAATCAACCGAAAGACGTTCTGTTGGCCTAACATTATAATAATATGCATTATTTTAAAGAACAAGTATTTTTATTCTTCTCTTAAGAAAAAAATAGTGCGATTACAAATGAGTGCCTACTTCAAATTTACTTTCATTTAAAGGAAGCTAGATTTTCGGAGAATTGGTTTTTGTTCTTTCCTTTTTTTCATTTACATCTTGAGTTTATATAGTGTTCTCTATTGGCAATTTCTGTATTTTATCTGTAAATAGGTAGCAGCGTGAAATAGATTTCAACTTCAGCCTTTACCTTAATTTCCACTTAGAATTTATATGCCTTTTTCGCTAATTTATAGGTTTTATCTAATCTAATTCCATTATCTTCAGTTTGACTCTTATTATTCAATGTACGTATTGAATATTGTTTAAAACCTACCTTTGTAATTAATAATTACTATTAGAAGTTAACTTTAACATAATTGACAAATTGAATATTAGAAAAGAAATAGTGATTATTTAATTCGCTCCTAAATAATCTTTACTAACTTTTAAATGATTAATAATTAGTTCTGTTTTAGTACTTTTAGTTATAAGTGTTTCAGGCGCATTAGATGTTACAGGAATTACGAATTTTATCAATTTCAATATTCATTTTGTACGGTAAAATTTTAGGTGACAATTAATTACAGTCTTAATTTTATCATTTTGCTCATTTATTTTACAGTATGTAAGAACATTGAATTTGTGAATTATCATTTGCCCGACAGTAATCAGCTCTACTAAATTCGATTATGTGTTCTGTTCTGTCCATTACTACTTCTATTGTAGTTTATTTAATCGTTTCAGGAGAGAAAACAATTCTGAGAACGCTTGCAACAAAGAGTTTGCTCATAGTTCTGTTCTAGTTAATTTCTTACCAAGCACAAAAATGTTTTATTTAATAATTAATTAAAATCTTCTTTTACCTCGTTTCTTTCAGTAGGCGATTTATTACTAGTTGGTAAAACTTAATTATTATGTTACGTATTGTGTAAGTTTTTCATTCTTATTGTTTGAACTTTTCGGATTAATTGCTGGGTTTCTTTTAGTATCAAGTAAACTGGTGACTATGATCTTTGTCAATTATGCAATAAAACTGCTTTTTGATCGAGTTACCCTAAATGCTATGATGCCAATGAAGGCGTCATACCTAAACATAAAATTTACCTAAAAAGTTGTTTTCCCTAAATGAGAGACGCTGATGAAGTAGTATGCTTGAAATGTGGCATAGACTAAATAGCAGATTGCCTAAAGTCGATGCTTACAAAGCCAATTTTTGGACTGGCCTGTTGGTCAAGTGGTTAGTGACCCTGACTGCTGAGCCGGAGATCGTGGGTTCGATTCCCACCCAGGACAAACCTTAGTGTGATGAGCATGATTGTTTGTTCTGTGTCTGGGTGTAATTTATCTATAATATGTATGTATTTACAAAAAAAAAATGTATATACTTAAGTAGTTTATCAGTTGTTTAGTACCCATAACACAAGCAAATATAATTGCTTAATTTGGGGCTAGATGGCGCTGTGTGAATGTGGTAGAATATTATATTATTATTATAATTGCCTAAGTGGTTAAATGTCTACATAGCAAAATGTAAATAAATAACTGTAAAGTACATTTCAAAAAGCATTATATCATAGAATTATTTCGTTAGTAGTTTAACATTTAATTATAGATATACGTAATAAGTAATCACGACGATTTATTTATGTTACATTCCAGAAACAATAACAAATTTACCGAGGTGAGAGAAGATGCGATTTTTCTTAGTATTGTGTAATTGTTTTGTCTACATTAAAGCCGCTATTGTGTGTCGTCTGAACTTAACTGTTACAGAATTAACGACCTGATAATGAGAATAATACGTAGGTATCTATCAAACGTGGTTCTTATTTTAATCACTTACAGCTTTTATTGTTAATTATTGTGATACAACTGGTAGAAATTGTAAATAATACATACTGCTTATTCTTTAACAAAACTGAAATAATAATTAAACCCGTTATATCATTCACTACACAGCATTATATTACAACACATGGTATGGCAAAAAGCTTCAAAAGAGAAGTGTAGTTTATAAGCCTGAAAGTTAGTTGTTTATTTTATTTATACTTAATATTTACCCTAATACAAAAACTGCCAAAGTTTGTTTGCTTGCAAGACAAGATATTTATGTATAGTTCACAATCTAAAATTTAACCCAAAAACATTGGCCTAAACAACTACATTTAAATTCTCAATATATTATCGTACAGTATTATGTTAATAAAATTGTGTTACTTATGCGACTTATTTTAAACGCACACGTACTAATATAATAATGCCGACAATCATGTGGCCTAACGATCAATTCGTCGCCATTGAATTTTCAATGAATAACAATGTTAATTTCAACAGCGTCTTTGTAGCATTACAATACCACAACGCACTTAATTTATATTATGGTTTTACCTCATTTGGTAGCACGGAACCGCACTTTCCTATGTTTCTATCTTTTTCTGTTACTCGGAATCGTAATTGACTAGAGTGAGAAAGAGCGATGAAATGCTGTTACGCGTAGCGGGCTGTCACGTTCTGTCCAATATTTAACATTTTATTTTATATAATTGAATTAAATGTTTTATTAAATTACATTTAGTATATTTTAATAAATTTCTATTATTAATGTATATTGTTTTATTGTCATTTATATGTCATTCTTATTTATTATTATTTTATGTTTTGTTAGAATTATTTGTTACTAACACTAGTTTGTGAGCTCGCAATTGTACTAAATATGGATGTAAAAATAAATTTGAAATAAATAATTTCATTGTATTCTAAATGACATGTCACAGTGACAAAAAATGAATGAATGAATTTGAATTTGTTAGATATTTTTATTTTTCTCAAGTGTACTTTCTAAACAATTTGTATTTTTATATTCTTGCAAAATATGTTTAGCTAAAGCTTTGCCGAAATTTGTATGATGTATGTATTATGTTGGGCCGTAACAATGTCGTATATCTACGAAACCAAGTTTTGTGAAAAGTATCATAAATATTTTTTTAAATTATAAAAATAAAATTGTATCGTCTGTTGTCTCATTGTTGGAGAAAGTCCCCCCTCTGATGTTTCAGCAACAGATTTCGTGCGTCACTAAAAATAAAAATATCTATTAATTACTACTGGTAAAATACTGGTAAAAGAAGAAATTGGGCGACACAGTGATCTATCTCTAACCATGTTCTTTCCAACAGCTTAACAACTGATGGAAAAATCTGGTACAGGTGGCGCCCCTTAGTTGAAGTATCCCAGCGCTGAAAAGAACATGGTTAGAGGTAGATCACTGTGTCGCCCAATTTCTTACGGGTTATGGTAACTTTAAGGGCAAACTATTTTCGTATAAGTTAGTTGATTCTCCGAGTTGTCAGTGTTCCAATCAAGAACAGTCTGCTCATCACATTCTTTGGGAGTGTAGTCTTTGGCGCGACATAATGTTAAATAGTTTACAAGTTACATCAGGACCAGTTTATTATGAGGATCTTGTGTCATCTAGGGTGAATTTCCGTGCGTTTAAGCGTTTCTGCCATACATATTACTGGAATCAGATATAGCTCACATAGGTCCCTCAATATTAATTGTCCGTGGTGCTCTCTTTTAATAGGTCATAATTCTATACAGATTAAATTTGATCAACCACTTTGCAATGGAGGAAAGTGGATATTTTATTTCCAACTCCTTCTTTTACTTCTGATTAAATTCGTTGCGGGGTCCAAGATAGTAGGTTTAGCAGTCTCCGGGACTCCCGAGTGTCAAAGCTCGGTGTTTCTTCTTGGATATCACTGTTAATCCTGGCTTACAGGAGTCACAGTGATGGGCATGTGGGTGGGATTGTCCAAATGGTAAAAAAAAATCCTCCAATTCTGACATCTAAACCAGAATTCTTCGAATAGCTACAAATATAAGAGCATACATAACCACAGGTCTTTACAATCAATATGTCTACATTTACCCATTTATATCTATAGCACTATAAAATGTTTTACAGATGAGACCCGAGAGAAACAAAACCCGCTTTCGTTTTTCGCTCATCTCAAGTTTTCATGAATATCTCTCATTTTATAACCATAATTATGACGTGATTCCCCTAGAGACAAACTTTTCACATGGAGTTAGAAAGTTAACTGCGTCACCAGTAAAACATGTTTTTAAGGTTCTGTACTTCAATAGGTGAAACGGAACACTTATTTATTTGCTTTGTTGTCCGTCTGTCTCTTTTCTTCCCTCTTATTTTTTGACCAAGAAAAATGAACATGACTCGCCGCACATAGGGTTTGCAACAATTTGCAATCCAAAGTGTCACTTCACGTATCCAAACTATTTGACAAGTAATATCTGCTTCTTAGTTTCATACTCATACTGTAACATTTGTGGTTAAGTTTACGACCCCATGTGTTATTTCTGACAAAAATAAGTCGGGTTCAAACGTCTCTATTTTATTACTAAACTAAAGAACGGTATGAAACCGCAATATGTCATATAACTTATTTTCGGCGGTCGCTCATCATCATGTCGTCGTAAATGAATGGTATTACTGTTAAAATTTAAGTATCTATCTAACCAGCTGCGGATTCAGGGGGAGAAGGGCTAGAGGGCTTAAGCCTCTGCCCTCAAACGCATGTGCATGCTCTAAAGATGTATGTGCTAGTATTTAACTTAGTAAAATTCTTACCCCGGTGGCGTCAAGCCCTTTCCAAATTCCAATCCGTCTTTCAACTCATTCACTAGTTCTCAGGCCTCGCTCGTTGCCTTGGCTCATCACTGGTCTCCCGCTTCGCTACCTTAGCACATCAGAATTTTCAAAATTAATTTATTAAATATAGTGTAGACTAGCTTTCTGCGACGCGGTTTCACTCGCGTCTTTGCTTACTGCTCTGCTCCCGTCGCCAGTAGCGTTATGTTACATACCTATAACCTTCCTCGAGAACTAGGCTATCATATGCAAAAAGAATTTTTTGAATCTGACCAGTAGTTCCAGAGATTAGTATAGATTAGTTACATGAATATAAACAATAATAAAAAAATGGATATTGAATTTACTCTTTGTTTTGTTGCTAACAGTGATAGATGTGCAAACTCTATTGGAATATGTATAATATGATTTAAATAGATGCCATCTAATTAGAATATTTGACGTTATTGAACATCAAAAGTAATAACAATTTTACGATATACACGCAGACGCACATGCAATAAGTTATTTTTTATATAATTTTATGATGACATAAAACTTTTCATACTATCTGTTACGAGCTAAACGCTAATGCATAGTATTTTCGTCTGTACTAAGAATTGAGTTATTCTTGCTAGTTACAACTACTTACACTGCTATTTAATGTTCTTTTTACTGTAATTGAGCATATTCTGAATAAGACTGCTACATCACAGCATGTTTTAGATGTGTGAAATATGTTAACACTGTATGGTATTAGGTTCTTACTGATTTTAAACAGGCCATATCCATCATAGAGTACACACGAACGGTATATCGTCAACGACAGCAGTCACACGTCATTAACGTTAGAATGGCAGGTGTACATATCTTAAAAATAATATAAATGCGAAAGTTTGTGTGTGTGTGTTTTACCACTTAGCGCCTAAACGGCTGAACTGATTTCGATGAAAATTTTCATGTAGATAGATTCGGTGCCGGAGACGGACATAGGCTACTTTTTATTTCGAAAATCAGTCTGGTTCCCAAGGGATACAATAAGCCATATTTTACCGAAAACCGCGGAAAGCTAGTTTTATGATATATCTATTTAATAAAAGAGGTACACTGAATTTAATTAGAGCCTTCTACCGCCGACCCGTTTCGACGGCTGCCGCTTACATCGTGCCGTTCGTGTGTAATAGTGCTAGCATAATTTGTTCTATCCTGTTAGGTAACTAAAACTTATGAATAAAGGTACAAAACTAAGATAAGTTTTGCGAGGTAAGTTCTGTAATTAATCCTTTAATATGGGCTGTTCTTAATGTCTGCACGTCTGCTCTTGGGATATATTTATTTTATGTGTTATGGTTCAAGTTTTCCTATAGTGTTTTCCTTCACCATTTTATATCAGTAATGTTCGTGACATACTTTTTTTTTATACGACTAAGGTGACAAACAAGCAAACGGTCCGCCTGATGGTAAGCAGTTACCGTAGCCTATGGACGCTTGCTACTCAAATTTTGTGCATAAAAGGAAAATAATGTAACCATTAAAACACGAAGTGAAGAAAAACAATAACCCACTACATGATTCGTATCTACAGTATAACATAATTAACTTTAAGAAACAACATAAACCGACGTCAAAACTATACTTATAAGGACCAACAGTAGAATTTCTCAATATAACTTGAATTAACCAAAACTTCATCTTTATATAATAATAATAATAATAATTTATAGATGACAGGACTGTTGTCGCCAATAAGCCTGACATAGTGGTGATAGATCGATTAGAGCGCCTTGTAATGATCATTGACGTCACCATCCCTCATGATGATAATCTCGTGAAAGCTGAAAAAGACAAACAAATCAAGTATTTGGATTTAGCTTACGAGGTTGTTGACATGTGGGATTTGGATTCGGCGATCATTATTCCGATAGTGGTTACAGTGAATGGACTTATTGCTAAGAGCCTCGATCAACATCTTAAGAGGCTCGCGTTAGCTGGTTGGGTCAAGAGCCAGATACAGAAGGCGGTGTTGCTGGCCCGCATTGTGAGGAGGTTCCTTTTTTTTTTTTTTACGTGTGAAATGCATTACGCCTACGCACCCGCTCGGGCAAGGCGGGGGTTATGTCAGACTCTCTGACCGCACTCAAAGCGCGGCCAGCATACCGACTAAAACCCACGGTGTTCCTCCAGACGGCCAGAGTGTCGGGGTCACGGGAGTCGCTTGCGCATTCATCCGCGACCCCGACGGGCCATGGCCCGCTCACCGCGAGCGGGCCCCGTCCGCTTTAGGGGCCTAGCCCCCCCTCCTTCGAGAGGCGCGTGCGGAACACGCGCACTGCCGTCTCGGGCCCGTGCTGTTCGGGCGGTGACTGCCCGATCGCCGCCCGCAGGCCAACTCGGCCGCAGAGGATAGGGAGAACTGCGCATCGCAATACCGACACTCCTCTTTCCCTGCGGCCCCACCGCGTCCGCAATCTGGCAATTGCGGCCCCGCCGAGGCCGCGGAAGGTAGGGAGAGCGGCGCACCGTTATACCGGCACTCCTCTCCCGCCGCGGCCCCGCCACTCCTCAGCCGCAGTGTCGCCGAAGCAACACTGCAGCCCGACCCAGTTGCGGTGCCGCCCAAACAGCACCGCAACCCACCGGAGCCGCTCCATCGTGGGCTTACCGGCAAAGCCCAGAGGAGCGGCGCCTCCTTGGGGTTCCTCTTGGTTCACCGTGGTCCTTGGTAACCACGGCTACTAAGCCCCTCCGCCGCGACAAGGCGAGAACCCCGTTGGGGGGGTGTGAGGAGGTTCCTATCTCTGGAGCTCATTGGTAAGCTGCTCTGCTTCAGGTCGGGTAATACCCGGCCTCGGGTGATGCGCTTTGTGAATCGGGCCTTTTCGGGGACGGATGTTAGTCCCCATGACTATGCTGCACGAGTCACAGAGCGAATCGACTTCCTGAAGCAGAAAGTGTGTGCGTGGGCAAGCCGTATTCTACAAACGAAGAGTGGATGGATACAATCAGAATGTAACTTTTCAAAGAGATGAGAGGTGGGTGTATCGGCGATGCGAGCGACCTGATTCCGACGTGGGTGATGGGCGCCGTCCGGATGAAGATGCAACTATTGAGTTTTGGCGCAATCTTTGGTCGGTGCCCGTCAATCACACAGAGGATGAGTGGATTGATGGCGTCGAGCGATTATGTGAGCCAATTAACAACATGGAGCCATCGTCTATATCAACAGAAGACGTGGCCAATGCAGTCCGTTCGTTACCAAATTGGAAGTCAGCCGGTCCGTATGGATTGCACAATTTCTGGCTAAAATGGTTCCACAGCTCACATGCTCGCTTGGCGTCGCAATTCCAGGCGTCTTTGGAGTCAGGCTCTATTCCCGAGTTTATGACAACCGGTGTTACCCACCTTCTCTACAAGTCTGGAAGCACCGCGGACAGTTTTTGGGCAACGGTCTACCGGTAACGATCAAGCGGGGCATATTTCAGGGTCCTTGTACCCGATATCGATGGGTCTCCATATTTTTATATTTTTAAATGTATATTTCTATTATTTTTTATATATATTTAAAAATGTAATTTTGTGTGTATATAATTAAATAAAGAGAATAATAATAATATGTACATACTTTTTTTTGTAAATACATACTTAGAATACATAGGAAACACCCAGACTGAAGACAAGACACCCGGCGTCGTAGTCAGTTACACTAACAACTAGACCAACGGTGCAGTCAAATTATGTTTTTGTAAAATTTTTCAAAAAGCGCGAGACCAATTGCCTTAAAAAGATTATGGAATCACGTCTAAAACATGACCTAATTAAAAACAATCATTAAAGTACATATAATTGGCGGAGAAATCACGTAACGTACATACAAAAAAAAACATACAAACTGAATTGAGAACCTCCTTTCTTTTTGAAGTCGCTCAAAAATGACTACTAAAACAATGGCTTAATTTTGAATGATATTGCGCTTCCTTCATAATATAAACATAAAATATTATGTTTTAATTATTATCTTAGCATAAGCAATCAACTAAATCCTTGTAGGGCTTTGGCTAATTGGGTTGGCAAGAACTGTGACTCCGGCTCCACACGTTGCCCTCAACGCGGTCCCAATGACACTCGCTCAAACTCAATCTAAAAGCATGTATTTTATTTTGATCATAAAGTATGATACTTATGAAAAGTCAAAAATTATATGAAGTGATCCAATTAACCTACAGCCAGTTCGCTGACGAGGTAGTGCTGTGAGAAGAACTGGAAAGAAACTCATGCCACTATTTTCAATTGCCAGATAATTACAGTTTTTTGTATGAGTTACAATTTAAACACTCGACGCAACCAAAGAAACATACAAAGTAATTATTACAAATCAACCGTTCAACATGTGGATCTACAAAACAGCACTACCATCGCGCGCCTAACGTTGGAGTCAATGCTACTTTCTAGATCTGTACGCGATAGATACGCTGGACAAGTATAGTTGGAATCAAAGTTGGGCCATCGTGTGGATCCGACCTGAAGTATGTCGACGGCTGTCTAAAAGATTAGTCAACTAATCTGTTTTAGTAGACTGAAATATTATTGCTGTAGATAGTAGATTGTAAACTCGACAAATGCGGTTATGTAACACAATTTAAGTTTAAATTTATTACATTTGTGACAAAGTCAACGTCACCTTATTTATTACGTCCCACCTCGGATAGGCATAACTATTCTAATGTGTTTAACGACATTCTAACAAATATTTAAATTACCTCTGTTGTTCTTTTCTACATGCATGCATTATACTTATAAATCTATATACATACGTATATAACTTTACGCCTAGCTCCCATTATTGGGGTAAGCAGAGACTATTGAACGCCATTTGCTGCGATCCAAACATACCTCCTTTGCCTCTTCAACATTCATACATTTTTTCATACACACGTCGGTTAAGGGTGCTTGTAATTGTGCCCTTTGTCAACACTTCTACTATTTGGTCCATGTATGTCCTTTAAGGGCGACCTCTAGCAACTTTCCCAGTTATTTACGCTCCATAAATCTCTCTCGTTATCCTATTTATAAATCTTCCGAAATAAATTCTTTAAATAATAGTGAAACTATAAACAAACCACTTCACAACAATCGGCGCCAATGTTTATTTAAAAAAATATTTCAACTTTGTGTTGCCACTTATGTTTTCTAAGTTAAGCTACGCACAAAATATATCAAAGAGTCATCTAGTGTTGCTTAAATTAAGTTTAAATACAGTTTTAACAGACTAAAAATACATTTATGAACGTAAGTCCGCTGGGCTGCTCTAGTCGCCTAGACGTTCAACTGCAAAAAGTTTTGGGCGAATTGTAAATGCAGTAATTGCAAAATGGCGGTATCGAGAAAAACGCGGTTAATGATTTTTTATCATTCTCTACCGTTCTCTACGTTTTGTGAAATCCTAGATGTTTAATTTTTGACTTAGTATGGGTATAATAATACAATTTACCAATAACTTTAATTTAAAAACATTGTTATGGTATAATTAATCTAAAATGTCGATTACTGCATTTATAATTACGACGGCAGTATAGTCGCCCGGACGTTCGAGTGGTAATCCATTTCGTGATTTAGAAGAAGTTAGCAGAGAACAAAACAGTGATTTTGCTACTATTTACGTCGTACCAAATAATTGTCAATCCCTGGCAAAAGATCTAAAAAGAGACCAGTGGCGAAGGGTGACTTTTTGTCAAAGGGAAGCCTGAGCAAAAATTGCTTAGCTTAAAGCACGACGTATGGTCAATTTTTATACTTTAATAGATATGAATTATTTAACGTAAAGAGAAGTATTAAAATGTTTAATAAATCCATAATTTCTTCAGGCATCGCATATCAGGCATAAATCAGGCAACAATCTAATGCTACTAGCGCCGTAGACACACAGAAATCAGAATCACTTTTCATACTACGCTCTAAGCTCGGCGCAGCGCCCGCCGGTCACGCTAAGAATCTCAACTACTGAGAGGGGCTACTCCAAACTAGTCCGAACCCGCAGTAATAGCTCGCAAAGCAGAAAGCTTATTCTACAATATTATACAAAATCTTAAACATACTATTACAATAAAAAAGTTTAGGTACAGAACAAAACATAATAAAATTTTACATATCACAATTTTCACTATCGAAAATTCCTAATAACTTCTAAATGGATGACACTATTTAAACAATTTCTTTAGCCCTATCGATTTGAGACTTAAACCTATCAAATGACACTAAAAACAACACAATATCTACACAAATAAAGAATCATGTTTTCAACTTACGTATTCTTGCGTGTCTCAAGCGGACGGCACTCGCGCTGCGCTTGTACCTAACAGATATTCCCAATATTTTCCAATAACAAAAACTATATTTCGAGATACTTTATTACAGAATTAAAACAAAAACAAACAAAATAATGCTTTAGTATTTGTAAATAATAAACTTTAAATGAAATGTCAACAAAGGAGTTACCAATACTCAAAAATATATTGTCCCCAAACGTAAACTAAAAAATCTCTAGAAATGAAATCATAATCACCAATAACCAGGGCGGTTTAACTTTATTTTAATAATTACTTTATTTTTATTAATTTTTAATTACTTTTTTTCATTTTCAAAACCTCATAATATTTATTATCTGATTTATTTTAACAGCTAAGTTGGTAACCCTGACATGCACATCTCTTTCTTGTCAAATTTCGTCCTTCGTACTTTCTGGAATGTAGCTTTGTTGTCTGTCTCGCTTACACCTAAGCAATTTGAATGTTCTGTCTCTGTCATAAGCCGACAAATACCGGGTTATATTCCGCCTACATTACGCGTAATTTAACTATGTACTTAGTTACTTGGAACGTACGATTTCCTATAGTATGGATTCCTTTCAATTCCTGCGGCTTATTTCATAACAATTTGACAATTTGGCGCCAATGCGAAGGCGTTTTTGAAATGTTTTCATTTTATTTTAGTTTATTATTACCAGAGCAAAAAGACAAGACAGTACTAAAGGTGTTTTAAAATATTTTAAAGTTGATTTAGTTAAATATACCAGTGAAAATAGATTATATTTTTATTAATAGACACAAGTCTTTGTGATTTATCTCAAAGGGAAGCCGGTAGGAATCGGATTATATGGACCCTTCACCACTGAGAGAGACCTACAACAACCTGGATGAATTTGTTGCTGCGAGACATGTGTGAGGTAATGCAATGATTGAAATCGAGGAATAGAGGAAGAACATTAGGACAGCTGATTTCACCACTATGTGAGATTAAGTAGTCAGGAAGACAGAGAGAGAAGACCAAAAGATATCTGCCAAGACAAAACGAGGGGAATGAGGGGAACGAGGGGAACTAGTAGGAAATTCAGCCAAATATTTTCATGGTGTGAGTTACAATAGTAACAAATTATTTATTTATATTGAAAAACCAGTTGTTACACTGTTTGACATAATTTACATTTAAAAACACTCAAATAGTTACTAAGTGCACAAAATTTTAAGGTGTCACAACATGCAATATGAGGTAACATTTATATCACACTAAAAATAAATTAAACAACTTAAAAAATATACAAAATATAACCTTATATCGCACATTCCTTTTTTTCCAATTAGTGTAATTAGACAGAAAATCCGTTTTGATAAATTCTTGTATTCATTTTAATTAGAATCATTTACGAGTAAGTCTTTAAGATAAATCTTCAAGTAGACGTGCTACTATATTTTATTTTATGTACTTTGTTTAGTTTTTGTTATTTATTCTATTAGTAGAGGTACTAAGTGCTTCTCAATTTTTTGATCTATGGATATTTTTTTACTTAATCTTTAAAATCTATGATTGGTTATTATACAAATTTGATGTTGATTTTATTATAAACTTACGTCCAGAGTAGTCACTTTGGTAGTAGTCTACATAATATTATGTCTATATATAAAAATACATTAGTATCAGCCCAGTTTATGTATAATATATTATGTAGGTATGTATTTAAAATAAAATTGTATGTATATCCGCATTCTAGAACCCATATCACAAGCTATTAATATATGGGTCTAGATGGCGTTGTGTGTAGTTGTTAAAATATTATTTAATTAAGTTAAAATATTCATTATCATCAAATCAGCAAAAAGACGTCCACAGCTGGACATAGGCCTCCTCCAATTTTCGCTGTCGATTGTTTGCCGCCCTCATCCATCGGTTGCTCGCCACCCTTATAAGGACGTCGGTCCATTTTATGAAGGGTCTGCCCACGCTGCGTCATGGTCGCCACTCTAGAACTTTTCTGCCCCAACGGCCGTAAGTTCTGTGAGATAAAAAAGAATTTTCTTAGAATCACCATTTTAACCTCAGGTAAAATGGTGATTCTTAGAAAATTCTTTTCTACGGACACCATAACTCTCAAGTTATGGTGTCCGTAGTGTACTTAAGGTTTTATCTACAAAGCAAAGTCCTGCTCAAACTGCTGCAGCAAACAGCACTGAAATGCTACGTGTCTTATTTACGTTAACAACATTAGTGTAAATGGTGATTTATACTAATCCAAAGCTGAAGTGTTTGTTTGTTTGAACGAGGAAAAATATTTTTGTATTTGATAGCCCAATTCTTAAGAAAAGCTGTATAACATCACGCTAGGAGCCACGGGAGTAAAGCAGTAATGAAAGACGTATATTAACGCAGGTGAAACCGCGTTGTGGATAGATAGTAGGGTTTCTCAAGAGATTATTTCAGTAACAGTAACCTCAAGAAGGACATTTAAGTTTGTGGCTTCATATGTTGCAGACATATTGTTTAGAACTTTGATAGGGGACAAGTTTCTGTGTACTGATTACATCTCTAAAGGTGAAATTAACTTGATACTTACGCAATGAATGTTTATCAGACTGGAAATTACAATTTGGGATTTCATACAGAGTCACATTTAGAACCAAGTTTTTGGCTATCTAAGAGACAACTTTAAATTTTAAAGGTCGTTTTTATTGATATGATGGCCAGCTTAATTTCAAGCTCCAACCTTTTCAGTTTGTGAGTGTTAATGAATACGTCTAAAGATTCTTGTGGATAAGCAATATATATTATTAAAAAACAAAAAGTCCACCTACCTAAAACAAATTAAAAGAAAGAAACTTATTTTTTCTCGTGGTGACGCTACATCCAAATTTTTTTATACCCTATTAATTTCCACAATCAATACGAATCTTATTACATCTCATATGTTAAAGTCCATCAAGCCATTTAGGCTGTGAGCATGCCAAAGAAATAGTCATATATATATACATACATACGCTTGAAAAACATTACTCCTTGACTTCGGAAGTCGGGCAAAAAATGTGAGGTATTTTTTTCCTTCCCTTGAAGTTGTACTCGCAATATTCCAATAAGCTTACATATACATAACACATCCCCGTCTATACATCTTCCATTATTCGACGTGAAAGTACAAGTGACTAATCGTTTTGTACCTAATAAACTGTTTAAAATAAAGAAAACTTTCAAAGGCGTTTCAGTATTTGTAGTTCTCTAACTATGTAAGTCATTCATCAAAACTAAAGCTCTTAGTCATACGTAAATGAAGAATAATGTTTAAATACTTTGGATGAGTGATTTCGAAAGTTGTAAACAGGAAAGTGATAAATGAATTGTTTGTAGTATCGACAGAGATGTAGACGCAGCTGTGAGACATCACAGTTAGGCTAGCGTATTACGGCCGAAGCGCACCGCATTGCGGTCGTGGTGTAGCAGTGCGTTGCGATGCGGCCCGGTGCGTCTCGACTGTAGTGTGCGCTAGTTCATATAACATGTACTAAAGTGATGTACGAGAATTGTTGTTGTGCGATGCGATGCGGTACGTCCCGCCGTAATTTGCGCGAGCTTTCAGGGAACAACTACGTTACTTCACACAAACTGTAAACATTTCGAGATCCTAATGTTTATTTATAAATACTTGTTAGATAGCTCACGACAAGAGAGGTGCGAAGTTGCATTTTCAAAGAAAGTATTCTGTGTGCTAATTAGTGTCGTAGCATTTTCTAAAGATATAAAATTTTGCTCGCCGTCTTCTCGTTGCCCTTCATAAAACTATTTAAGCAAGATTTTTAGATGTAAAAACGGTACAAACTTTAGTAGATTTGTTTGATCTCTCAAATCTTAAGAGGAATTGATTGCATTGTGAGGTTTATGTTTAAAAGTTGGCGTTTTTTGTATTTCTTGACAAATTTTGTAAGTGATCCAGCTATCTCCAACGATTTCATGGACGAACTCTTGGGATGACTTCATAAAATTTGAGTTTATTTTCATTTATGATACAATTTGACTATCATTATTTTTGCAATGTCTCGATGTAACTAAACTTTTTTTATTTTAACATTAAGTTTAACATAGTCACGAATGTACAGAAATTGCAAGATTTTTCAAGAAATTCAATCAACGCTAATAGATAACATTTACGCCCGTGATGACAATAAACATCTATTGTGTTTACAGTAGTGTTCATAAAAGGGTTAAGAAATAAATGTGTTATTATGAAAGAGATTAAAAGATTTTCAAATGGAAACTGTTATTAAAAAAAAAATGGTTAAATAAACTTACTTTCAAAAAGCAGGTCAGATTTTCAATCTAAACCTTGATCGCATCTCAGCTTTGCTTTTATTGACTGGCTCAAGTCGGATATGAGGCGTTCGGTAATCGTGGGCCGCAGTATCGTCACACATTCAGCATGCCACTAGCTGTCCTTAGTAAAGTGAATCTGTACTCGTTTGTCGAAAAAATTGTCTTTAGAACATGTAATATCTGGCTAACAACCCAATCAGTTTTTAATAAACGCCATTTAATAAAAAGCATTTATTTTTTCGTATCTAAAGATGGATGACATTTAATTTAAATTTAATGTCGTTCATTGTAAGTATTAAAAGAAAATTTTACCAAAGATTAAAAAAGAAGTACGTGACTGCACTAACACGGTATTTTACTCTCCGGAATCACACTCTTAAAAAAATGTGATCTTTTGTTAGAAAACCTTTCTTAAGCAACCTTTTGAAATTACAAGCTTTTATGAGCTCGAATGGAATTTAAAACTAAACTTAAGCAATTAATAAAGGAATTTAATGGTTTAAAGACTCATTTTCTGTTTGGTTTTTTAACAATTTATCCCTTGAATAGAATTGGTCACAAAGCAGTATGGTTTATGATTTATTATTTAATTTGTCAATTAAAGTCACAGACAAGCTAATTAAACAGATTATTTCAAATAGAAGCAAAACATATTTTTTTGCATCACGTCGTGACGTATTTATAATATTTTTTGCATAAATTCAAATGTGTTAAGTAAAAATATCCATCAAAAGACTTTTAAAACAACTTCAGTACTGAGCTAATTTGACACCTCAGTATTGTGAAGTTATAAAATATCTACTAGCCTTCAGCGGCGCGGTTTCATCTGCGTTAAGTTACATCTAAGATTACTGCTCCGCTCCCGTCGCACCTAGCGTGATGTTATATATCGTATAACCTTCTTTAAGAACTGGGCTATCAAACGCAAAAAGAATTATTCAAATCCGACTGTTAACAGAGATTAGCGCGTTCAAATAAACGAACAAACCATCTCTCCGTTCCGTCTCTCCTTTTTATAATAGCACTAGCTTCCAGCAGCGCAGTTTTACCCGCGTTTTGTGTTACTGCTCTGCTCCCGTCGCTAGCAGCGTGATTTTAAATATCCTATAACCTTCCTCAAGAACTGAGCTATCAAACGCATTATTCAATTCCGACTGGTAGTTCTAAAGATTAGCGCGTTCAAACAAATAAACTCTCCCGCTTTCTATAATAGTACTAGCTTTCCGGAGCGCGGTTTCACCTGCGTCTGTGCTTTCTGCTCTGCTCCCGTTGCCAGTAGCGTGATGTTACATAGCCTAGTACCTTCCTCAAGAACTGGGTCATGAATCGCAAAAAAATATTTCAAATCCGACTGGTAGTTACAAATAAACAAACTGTTACGCTTTATAAAATAGTATAAATATTCATACATTTCTCTGAACGTAAATATAGAGCTTAAGTGAAATGAACTTTGGATTTGGACGAATTTATAAACCGTGAAGTGGTAGCCTAGCCATTGCAGTGGTGAAATGACCATAAATTACATAATTTATTTAGGACATTTGTATACATTTGTTATATGTTTATTATCTAATGAGTATGATTTACCGTTGTTAACATCAGACAGGTGTCACACCTGAGGTTACCTGAGATTATGCATGCAAAGGGTCGTTTTAAATAAAATATACCTAATGGAAAGATCTATAACTTTGTAGGTTTGTTTTTGATTGTTGTTTAGAAGATTTTTTCGTAAAAGATATTAAGTGCCTACCCTGGTTCACAGCCAAGAAGGGTCGATGGTTCTGTAATAAAATTCAGCACACATGGCTTTTTTAAAAAATAATTTTAACTGAACTGAGTTGAATATGCGTATAGAACATAGTTGATGTCGTCAGTAAAACTAGACCTTAATTTACGACTATAGGACGTATTGCAATTGTAATTACGTCGTACTAGTTTTCCACGGCGCGGTTTCACCCGCGTCTGTGCTTACTGTTCTGCTCCCGTCGCCAGTAGCGAGATGTTACATAGCTTATAAGCTTCCTCAAAAATTGGGCGAACATACGCAAAAAGATTTTTTTAAATCTGACTGGTAGTTTCAGAGATGAGCGTGAACAAACAAACTAACAAACTCTTTCTCTTTATATAATAGTATAGATTACAGTATTATAATTTACTGCCTCTAAATGCAGGAGCGCAAGTGACTGCTGTGCACGAGGTTGTCGATTCGATCCCCACACGGAGCAAAACTTTGTGTGATCCATACATATTTGTTCCGTGTCTGGGAGTACTTTGTGTCCGTTAAATGTATGTTTGTAAGATCCCCCGCGACACAGGGATTATTCCCTACTACAGGAGTTGTCTTTTTAAATACAAATAAATAGAACAACAATACAATTTTAGAACCTTCTCTTTGCTTATCAACATTCGAGATACATCGCATGATCAAATCCAATATAAGTCTTGTTTATGGCCACCCGAATTAACTTTGCTCGCGGTATTACCGACCTTTGATGAGTGACGCGTGAATTCAGAGTTAGGATTTTTCACTCATTTTCGTTATTAAAAAGTTAATTAATCGCTGTCAAAAAAGCGACATGTTTTTTATTTAATTTTGAAGAATTAATTAATAATGTGTGTTGTGGAAATATATGTAGATCGTTTAAGGATAGGTAAGCTGATAAAATCTTTTTGATTAATAACCTAGTGCAACATAAACGTACTGATAATATTAATTAATAAAATGTATGATATAAGCAACTGACTGAATAATCTCAGGTACGATGAAGGTAAAATTTTTTCGAGAAAGTTTATGCAAGCAGCCATTGAAGTAATATCAAGTTTAATATAAGTGTAAGTTAATTATATCCGTGTTCTATTTTGTTTGTAAACGGAATTGTTCTAATAATTAAAAAATTTAACTACGCAGACTTATAATCTTTTTTAATAGGTCAAGAGTACGAGTAACTTTGTTTAAACTTTCATCATTATAATATTTTTTAATAGGTCAAGAGTACGAGTAAGTTTGTTTAAACTTTTATCATAAACTTACGAACCCGGCAGCTATTGTTGCGTAGATTGAGCCACGGTAGGCAGCAGCCTCGCATTGCAGGAGAAATGCTAGGGACTCTGAGCCGTCCATGACCGGCGGTTACTACTTACCATCACGAGGAAATAGTTCGAAATAGAATTCCTCGTAGTCAAATCAGTTTGGCGAAATAGTTTCGACACGAGGAAATGCCGCGTCTAGAATAGTTTCTCATTTAGAACTATCATCTATAGACAAATAATAGAGAAGTTACACGATAACTACATTATAAAATGTACATACTAAATCAGAAACACAAATAGTATTCAGAACATGCAATTACCGAGCCAAAAATTGTTTATAGAGCGAGCACTTAAATGCATAATATGATTTCAACAGCTTTTTGATCTATAAATCTCTCAAATAAAAATGTTGCAATCGTCATAACGTACCCAGTGACTAGAACGGTGTTTTCGTCTAAACAATTTCATCTAAATTCCTTAAAACTATTTAACAAAATAAATTTAAAAAAAGTTATATTTAAGTTGACCTACTCGCAATGCAAAACTATGGTAACACATTGGCTGAAAACACTTAATTATACTGAAACTGAGGAACTTTTAGAATGACAAAATACTCATACAGCACACATATTCAACACAAACATCACACTCATTTTACGCACATATCAATCACATTTTCAAACTAAATAATATACTTTTTTCCGTACTATACACACTCACATAAAACACATACACTATACATACACGCACATAAACACTAGAATAAAATTGTAAATTAAATCTATCATATAGTTAAGTTTAGTTTATAACCTACTAGCTTTTTGCAGCGCGGTTACACCCGAGCGTAAAATATAGTTTGTTGTATTTCTCGGTAACCAGGCCAATTTTCGGGATAAAAAGTAGCCTATGTCCGTCTCCAGCACTGGATCTATCTACATACCAATTTTCATCGAAATCGGTTCACCTGTTTAGGCGCTGAGTAGTAACAAACACACACACCACACAAACAAACTTACGCATTTATAATATTAATAGGATTACATTGTTATAGCATTAGCCTCGGACAAGAAGGGACTTTTCTAACACAGATTTTGTTAACATAGCAGAAGAGCTCCCAAATCCTGCAAAAAATCATATGTAATGGTTGTAAATAAATGATTTTGATTTTTTTTTTGAATCGTTATAAATTTATTTGGTAAACACTTACTTCACTTACCTACTAGTTTAGCGGTACCGTGTAAGAACTGCCACGCAGAGGTCTCTTGGTTCATCTTCGGATTGAGTATATTGACATTATTATTAGTATAATCGAGCAATTAGCATTAAACAAAAGACTGTGTTTGGTAAATGACAAGAGACAGCTTAGACAACTGGCATAAATGCTAATAGAATAGATTAAAAAATGTATGAGATTGACATAAATTACGATAATGTTATTGTTAGTTTATGTCAATGTCATACATTGCAATTTATTCTATTAGCATTCATTTATTTACTTATGCTACTTGTCTAGGCCCTCTAGTTTGACGCCATTGTACAGCTATCCATTCGAAAAAAAGAAAACAAAACATGTTATATATTATTTGGTTAACACTTATATTAGCATATTCGTGGTCCTCACAAATCTGACTCGCCTTTGTCGACAAGAAAAAAGAAAACATATTTCGACTTCATGGTATAAAAATAAAAATGGTTGAGTAAAGGAATTTATTCGTACAGAGATATCTTAACAATTGATCATCACGCTTGCTTAAGAAGGATTTGGAATTTCAGACTTCTAAGGCCAGGTTTTCTCACGATATTTTTCATCACGCTATTCATGTTCGAGATAAATTTTAAAAAGTATAAAATAAGTCTTTTTAATGTCACATTTCGTTTTGAATAAGAATTGTAATTCTTTGTAAAGTTTATCAGTATTAAGCCAAAGTCGATCTTGCAGATAAGTATCCTATCAATATAAAGTCAAGGACGTGATGACTACGGATAATTTATCCGAAAGGCTAATCTCCAGCATTAGATGTCTTCGAACTGATAGAAAATAGAAAAAGCTTTTCTTTTTTATAAAAATACTTGATAAAATCATTTGTCGTTTAAGATGAAGCGAATCAAATGATATGGTGCGGGCACATAGGTATTCGATTTGTCGTCGAACTTTACGCACGTGTAATCTAGCTGTTTAAGTGAACCTTTTTTGTACAAATTAGGCCCGAGATGATCGTGTTGTATGTATAGAAATTGTGTTCGATAAGAATTGCATAAACAATACATATTTAAGTAGAACATAATATATGTAGGTACGTCATTGCATAAGAATGGTTCTGAGTACTGTTTCATGTAAATGTATTTTGTTGCAGGTAAGAACAAAACATCATTTTTAGCCGGTCAACGTAAGTAAATTGTTTGTATTATTTTAATACTAGACAACATACATTTGAACAACTTAGGTAGTTGTATATACCTGACTAGCTTGCCACGGCGCGGTTTCACCCGCGTTTTTGCTTAATGCTCCGCTCCCGTTGACAGTAGCGTTATGTTACATAGGCTATAACCTTCCTGAGTAACTGGGCTATCATACGCAAAAAATAAATATTCAAATCAGACTGGTAGGTCCAGAGATTAGCGCGTTCAAACAAACAAACAAACTTTTCCGCTTTATATAATTTTATAGGTAAGCGCAATCAGTCAATGAGGTAATGACGGCATCACATGAGTATCTTAAAAATCATTCGAATGAAAACAGACTGAAAAACAGAATGTCGACCCTGCGATTGCTAAATTGACTACCAAGAGAAGTAAATACCCTCTCATTAAGAAGGGCCTATGTCCAACATAATGAGACATTTGTGGTTCTATGGTACTGTGCATGGACTACACAGAGAAGTCGCTCAGTCCAAATATTTATGTGTATGAAAATGTCTATTTGCATTAGTCTGAGCGTTTCTATGTTATAATTTGTATGTATATACAAAAAAAATAGTATTTAAGTAGGTATGTATATTCGCATTCCAGAAGTCATAACACAAACTATAATATTTGCTTTCTTTGGGTCTAGATGGCGATGTGTGTAGTTGTTGTTATATTATAAGATGTTTTAAGGTTTAAAGTGATGATGATAAAATACCGTTATCAACAAAAATACTACAGTGATATTTATTTGTGAATTTAGTTCAAAAGATATGTCTCAAATCAATCTTTGTACGAGAATACTATATCTTTGAAATACAAAAAAGGCTCAACATAGACACTTGAAGGAGCTGTTATAACTCTTATCGTCTGACCGCGTTTTATCGTCGTAAAATAGCATTAGGTGAAATGGTTTTAGAGACTCCAGTTTCCGAGGAACAGAGATCACAATAGATATTACCCTTTTCATGAAAATCAAATATCACTCGCTGCCGTCATAAATCTATAGCACTAAAAATTTTAGTATTGCGGCAAATATTATCAACAATATCTATAAAATCATCTCTTTGCTTTACAGTAGAGCAAACAAGGGAAGTAGTAATAATAAGAAACAAGAAGCGTTTGGAACATAAGCTAGTCTAGTCTTTAGACTATTTTCGTAGGTATTACGATATAACACTTAATTATACACTAAACAACAAGGTAGTGGGTTCAAATTCGGACAAGTACCAATGTGATTTTTCAAATCATATGTACTTTCTAAGTTTATCTTGGACATTTCTGACTGACGGTGAAGGAAAACATCGTAAGGAAACCTGGACTTAAAAGTTTGAAATTGCCAATCCGCCTTGAGCAAGCGTGGTGATTAACGCTCATGCCTTCTCTATATGAGAAGAGGCCTTTGCCCTGCAGTGGGACAGTAAACTGGCTGGTATTATTATACACTAAACTTACTTTTGAAGGTATCTATATCTATTCGGCGGCAGAGTTTGTTTGTTTGTTTGTTGGAACGCGCTTATCCCTGGAACTACCAGTCGGATTTGAAAAATTCTTTTAGCGTATGATAGCCCAGTTCTCGAGGAAGGTTATAGGCCATGTAACAGCACGCTACTGGTGACGGGAGCAGAGCAGTAAGCAAATACGCTAGTAGACAATACAATTGTAAGTATTATGAACGAAACGGTCAAGTAACTATAATCAGAAACCCGCAACAATAGGAACATTGGCTAGAGATTGTATTTGACCAAGTAAGTATTGACATACAGTGGCTTATACCGATCTTTATTTGATAACCCGATTTTATGCGATAATTCGATTAGCGCTGAATCACTTTTACTATGTCAATATGTCTATTATTGACAGCGCTTTAGCACCGAATGAATAATCGGGATTTTTAAGAATCTTGGATTAAAGTTTGTTTATAGAAAGCCACTGTAACAGTACATATAGGCAAGCGTTGTAATCCATACGATTGTATAATTATAAATGCGAAAGTAACTCTGTCTGCCTGTCTGTCTATCTGTTACGCTTTCACGCCTAAACCGCTGAACCAGAGATAAAATAGACCTCAGGGACCAACATACACTGTACTCTTTAATCGCGAAAAAATGGCATAGAGGGGTTGTTTGATGATGAATGGTCAAACTTGTAAATTTTATTTACTTAGTCATAGATGTAATGCAAAGTTTCTAGTTTTATTTACATTATTTTCGGAGTCAATTGTTTTGTATTCTAGCCTGCAAATCACTCCACTGGCCTGTACTATGGGTCTTTATGAATTTTTACATCCTCTCGAGTTGATAAGTTACATTACTTTAAACCGAAGTATTGGTATTTATTTTACTCTAAACTGCCTAAAAATAAACATTATCTATATTATGCTATCGTTTGTGTAAGGGTTATAAACGCCATTTTTAAATAATCAAAAGTAAGTTAAAGTTTATATTTAAAAGTAAAGTTAATTATTAAATTTAAAATCTTTGTCTCACACAAAAAAATATGTAGGTGTAAAAAACTTTATATTGATAACAAGCTAGATATTAACATTAGGTTTGTCGATATCTATTAAGATTAATTTACTTTAAAAAAGGCTAGCTTTTACAGAGTATTAAAGTTTTTTAAGCTTGATTACTTGTCTCATTAACGCGTAACTTAGTGCGCATAATTTACAAAGAAAATAATAAACAAAATAAAGTAACTTTTAAATCCAACTTCATAAAGATTGACAAGACTTGTAAAGTTCTTAATATCAAATACTATTGAAGATAATGATTTAAAAAATACGCTTATTTTCTAAAATTTAAATATAGAGTTAGAAAAGATTAAAACCAGGGACACTGTTTGTTTTGCCAGTCGCCGGTAAAAAGGGCGTTTAATTTAAATTTGCATTTGCTATCAATTCTTAACATTTTACTTTGCCACAGGTAGGTAGATAATTTTTGCTTTTTCAATCATCTGTGTAACCTTGGTTTCGCGCGCTTGCACTTTCATTTTCGTCATATTTCTCTCTATTTTTCCTTTTTTTATATTTCGTAAAACATAAATGTTAACTAATTGTTATTTGTTTTAGGTACCCTCAACAATAACTATGTGAAATATAAAAACAAAAGAATATAAAGATTCAAAGCTAGTCTCAATTTATATCACAATATGAAGCAAACGAGTCGATTATAATAAGGCCGGCTAACACGTTGGCCTCAACGCTGGCTCCAAAGAAACATCCAACGTGTGGATGTAAAAAATATCATTGATTCCATCATTGGGAGCGGTGGTAGTGCTAATTTCTAGATTCACACGTTGTACGAAGTGTCGTTAGAACCAACGTGTGGAGCTGGGGTTACGCCATTAGTACCCTTTACTCGAAATAGCGAGATAAACGAGACATATTGTTATGAAAATTGTTTTCTTTCATTTTCGTATGAACTAAAGTCTACTCGAACTTAATATCGTAGAACTTTATGTAACGCTTCGCATTTGTTTAGTTTGTAGCTATCAGGATGTGTTTTTTAAATCGATTATAATTTCTAGGTTTTCATATATATCATATTTATAATTTATTTTCTGGATAATTTCGCAAAAAGACAGTTTTAAAGGGTTGCAAGTGGATTGAACCGGTCGTTCCCAGAGTCGCTGCACTTCAATTATTTGCATTTATATTAAAGTAGGGACAATGGGGATGCTGTTATAGGCCACGTACTGTCACGTAATGCTTATAAAAGAATTTAAATATTTAAAGTTAGTACTACCAATATGTTTGGATATTACTTCGTTTAATGTATTTCAAGTTTAGTAAATACTCTTAAGTTAAGGTTGGCAGTTCTTCTTAGAAATGCTTTTCCATAATTGCAAAATTTCAAAACCTGAACTAAAAAGGCTTTAAAATTGTTATTTGTTTTAAGAAAGCTTTTGTTTTAATCCATTTATTTGTATCCATTTATTTAAAGAAAGAACAAATAGGTAAGTAGGTACTCAATTAATTTTACAGAATATTTTAGCAATTTAAGTACATCTTAATCAGCTTATTGTCTTAGTGCAAAATTTTAAAAGCATTCCACGTTTTGTGTTTATAAGAGTTGCCATCTTGGCAAGGTAGCCCTTCATAGCAGCTTCATGAGATGATTTTCTATGCTCCTTTTAAAAGCCCCATAATGAAAGTTGTATTGTAAAGAAACTAATTATTTCCTTTCACAAATTCAATGTTGTTTATATAGGTTGCGAGACGTTTAATAAGATCATTATTTTAATACACATCATTAAACTCAATTCTGTAGTAATGTTACTCTATAAGCCGTCAGCTGTTTCTAGATATATTTTCAATATCATTAAAGTCTAGAAAATATAAAACTTAACTCGGAGACTTTGATATCAACCTTTATCAGTACGAGCGTAATATAAAATATTTTACTGTCGCAAGAAAATATACTAAAGTTATGCTAATATTTAATTTTGTAATATAATATATATTAAATACGACATTTACACAGCGCCATCTAGCCCCAAATTAAGCAATTATATTTGCTTGTGTTATGGGTACTAAACAACTGATATACTACTAAAATACATTTTTTTTGTAAATACATACATATTATAGATAAATTACACCCAGACACAGAACAAACAATCATGCTCATCACACAAAGATTTGTCCTGGGTGGGAATCAAAACCACGACCTCCGGCTTAGCAATCAGGGTCACTAACCACTAGCCCAACAGGCCAGTAAAGTGTAAGTGTAGGTAAGTGTAGTGTAAGTCTGATAAGATTTTCGAAACATACAGGTATGTTTTAGGTATCTAGCCTAGAAAATAACTGATAATGAAGTTTTTATTGCTTTAACTAAAGAAAATTGTGTACGTGAGAATTGTTTTAAACGTATAATGTAAGTGGAATAAAAGTCTAAAAGCCAGAAAACGTAATGTAATTTATGGACAAGCTTTCTTTACACATTGCAAATACAACAATAATAAAACACAATCGAGTAGTTACGAACCGTGTAATCGAAAAGGAAAGGATTGAAAAGGTAATTCCTCTCATTCATCGATCGAAACAACATATTAGATAGAATCTGAAAATAGGGTAATACTTCCTTGAGAGATACGGCCTATTTAAGCTGCCGTAAAAAAAAGGTTTCCTACAAATTGTTACTTACAGCTTTCACGTAATTCTAAAAAGTGTTCTGAAAGCACTTTTTAAAATATAGCTTCGATTAAATGATAAAAAATGAAACCACAAAAATATAACACTAAATTGCTACGTTCCCACTCATTTGTGTGAACGCTCTTAATAGTAGTTCAAATCTACGGATTTGTAACATCAATTGTGTACATTTAGAATTGCATTACTGTGTTAACAAATAAGATAAATGATTCCTTATTGCATAAACAATAAAGAATATAACATATTTTGCGCTGTCCTTAACATAGTTAGTTTCACACACAATATACCGGATGCCCAATGTATCCTCTTTCCTTTTTCCTCATCTCCCTCTAACCCTTCACCTACCCCACTCTCTTTATGGTAGGCAGCGGCTTCGCAGAGTTCTCCCTGGCATTACAGCAGCGAGGGTAGAGACTCTCGAGTCGTCAATGAGCGACAGTTACCACTTACCATCACGTGGGCTGTTTTGCACGTCTGCCACAGTCGGCAATAAAAAAGAACATATAGTTGCGTGCGTGAATAACTGTAAAAATAAGTGTAAATGTTAAAATTTAAAGTTTTATCTCGGGTATTATCTATGTAGTATATTTCCAAAAGAAAAAGAAACTATTACCGCTACTTACGATACGCTAATAGCATCGAAAATATTATTAAGCTTACAATATCTTCCATTTCTATTTACGTAATCAGAATCAAGGACTCAAGACCGATTCACTTTTTATATGAGGCGAATGAGTTTTAGAAATGGTGATGCGAATTGAAAAGAATCAAATGTATATTTAAAATGTAATTTACAAACATTATAGTATTGTTGCTAATGTTTCAATTGTGATCTTAGTAATAAAAACAGATACAGACAGACGCAGAGCAAAAAGATTTTTTAAGTGCTTATTTTGTCTTTTTAGGTACGGAACCCAAAAATACACAGTTTTGTTGTACCTTCCTTTTTCTACTTCTTCCCCACTCTAATTACGCTACTTTGCTTACTACTTTGCTCCCGTCGCCAGTAGCGTGATGTTACATAGCCTATAACCTTCCTTGAGAACAGGGCTATCATACGCAAAATATTTTTTTCTAATCCGAGTGGTAGTTCCAGAGATTAGCACGTTCACACAAACAAATTCTTCCACTTTATATATTAGTATAATAATAATAATATTCTACCACATTCACACAGCGCCATCTAGTCCCAAATTAAGCAATTATATTTGCTTAATTTGGGTCTAAACAACTGATAGACTACTTATAATCTTTTTTTTTTTTGTAAATACACATATCTATATATATTATATAAACATGAATCCCTATTTCCCTTGGTCATGGCATCACGTGTGAACGGCTAGATCAACTTAGTTAATTATTTTTTTGTTGTGTTTGTTATTGTCAGGAGAAGGTTCTTATGAAAGAAAAACTAAGAAAATTGCGCGGTGATTTAGAAAGTTTAAGAATACTTAACCACCATATCAAATTTAAACCGCTGAACCGATTTCGACGAAAATTGTACATAAATTTGGTTTCGTGACATAGGCTACTTTTATCCCGAAAATCGCTTTGATTCCCGAGTTACATTAATTAAACACGTAGCAATTTTCGCGCGGGCAAAGCCGCAGGGCGCAGCTAGTTACAGATAAATTACACCCAGACACAGAACAAATAATCATGCTCATCACACAAAGATTTATCCTGAGTGGGAATTGAACCCACGACCTCTGACTTAGCGGTTAGGGTTACCAATCACTAGGCGAACAGGCCAGTCAAAGTATAGAGAAATTATTTGAAAACAAACACCGTGCTTGGCGTAATACTTAGTGTTTTAGTCAGTATCTAAACAAAGGTGAAACTGCGGATAAATAAATATCAGACGAATACGAAGTCCGTAGAAGTGAGCATACGGAACATATCAAATCCCATTTCGATGCCGTTCGTTTCTTGATGAATTGCAAAGTTGCTCCAAGTAAGAGCGTCCTATTTTATCGTAGTATTATCTTTCCGCCGCGCAGTTTCATCCGCATCTTTGTTTACTGCTCTGCTTCCGTCACCAGTAGCGTGATATTACAAAGCCTATAACCTTCCTCGAGAACTTTGCTATCATACGCAAAAGATTTTTTTTAATTCGACTGGTAGTTCTAGAGATTAGCGCATTTAAACAAACAAAAAAGACCTTTTTTGTTTCCGCTTTATATAGTATAGATTGTAGACTATTTACTTTGTTTGTTAAACGCTTGTGTTTCAATAGTGCAATTTTTGTAGTAAAATGGTACATTATTGTGGCTTTTTAATAGTAGGTACAAAAGGCACGACAACTCGGTTAATAAAACTTTTGCGTTGATTTAAAGTTTTTGTTACAGAATTGAATTAATACAGCTTTGTACAAAGTAGACTAGTATTAATTAAGTAGGTATTAGCATTGGCTATTGAATTAATCCGTAAACCAAATAAAGACATTAAGAATTTGGTTATTTAGTTAACGAACGTTTTTGAATATTAAAAAGTCGTAATGGCCCAGTGGTAAAGCCACCCGCTTCGTAAACACGAGGTCGAGGGTTTTAATCCATGTAAGTACCAATGTTATTTTTTAAATCGTATGTACTTTCTAAGTTTATCTGGACATAACTAAAAACCTGAAACTTGGAATTCTGAGGCAGTTTGAAATGGCCGATCCGCCTTGAGCAAGTGTTGTAATTAATGCTCATGTCTTCTCTATATGAGAAGAGGCCTTTGCCCTGCAGTGGAACAATAATCAGACTGGTATTATTATTTATTATAATATATCTATTCCTAAATACCTATGTATATGATTGATACAGTTAATAAACGCCTTTTAATCTTTTTAGATATCGGTAACTAGTAGTCGAAAATATAGTATGTTTATTTTGTTGAAAATTTGTTAAAAATACAAATTTTAATATAAGTACTTTAATAGCTCTGGAATTACGAGCGCAATGGCCAAATATGAAATCTATATAAAGTACATACTTAGACACTTTGTTTGTCAATATCAATTTAAGACCGTACTACGAACACAAAATTCAACCTTGAAAAATCAATACATACTACCCCATAATACATTATTAATGAATTTAATCACTAAAATAAATATATAAAAAGTTTGAGTTGATATTGAAAACATACTTAAACTTGACTTATTCTGATTTACTTAAACGTATAAAACTTTTGTAAAAAAATAAATAATAATAAATAATAAATGACTTTTCAAAATAAAACGTTTTATATTGTTTAAAATTAATGTCTTTATGGTGAGAATGAATAGATGCTGATGTTTTCAATAAACGATATTTTATGTGCAAACCTTTACAGCTTTTAAAGCAATGAATATTATCGTGACGTAAATGATTAAACTGAAAATATTACATTTATTGTAAGCACCTATTCTTTAATACTAGAACGTTATTTTTTTTTTTTTTTTTTTTTTATATATTAGCCTACCAAAGTGACTCCACCCCGCCTGATGGTAAGCAGTCAGTGGAATCCAGAAGTGGTGGCCACCATACCAAAAGCTATCGTCTTGAACTGCTGGTATGGTGGCCTCCACTATGGCGGCTGGGAATGGGGTTAGAAGAAGGGAATGAGGGAGGTGAGGAAAGAGGAAAGGGAGGAAATTGGGCCTCCGGCACTCTCACTCACCGAACGAAACGCAGTAGTAAGTATACTACTACTCTTAAGTCGATCTTCTATGAGAGGGTAGTACTTCCCCGGACGATCCGACCCATTCATGCTGAAACCAGCGTGGATCTACTACCGTCTTACGTTAGCTTCTTAAGCAATATTTATAAGTATTCATCTAAAAATGTATAAGCATTAAGCAAAGGAAGTAAATGGCATTAATCCCCTTAATTTAGAATTGATAATAATATTCGCTACACATATATTTTACTAGCTGTTGCCTGCAGCGTCGCCTGCGTGAATGTCGTATATCGCATTATATATTTTTACTAATCATAAACATGTTTCTGTTTATATATTGAAATTGTTATCAGAAATATTTATCATACAAACTTTTATCCACTATTTCAACCGCTTCAAGCCATTTTTATCGTAATAAAAGATAGCCTATGTTGTTCCCCAAGGTCTAGTCTATCTCTATACCAAATTTTATCAAAATCGGTTCAATATTTTATGCCTAAAAGCTTAACAGGCAGATAGAAATACTTTCGCTATTATAATATTAGTATTGAATACGGACTAGTATGGATTACTAACTATTATTGTGATGGACAAGTCTCTCTCTATAGCTAATAATAAATTATTCAATAAATATTCTTTACTAAGAATACAATATTTGTTTTACTAAAATACTTGTGGATTATTGTTATTAAAATGACATCAAAATACAATAAGCGACATCAAGAACTTCGAAGTAGGTCAAACAAACAACTGTTTAGTAAAACCTACAACCAACGGTAATAAAGCAAGTATTGTAATTTAGTTTTATTTATTGATGTTATTACACTTTAATGTTATCTAAACTAATATTACAAAGAGAAGCGTGAAAAAAATAATTTTTGTAATTATGTTTGTACCAACTTACTCCAGATCAACGTAACCGATTTAAAAAATTCTTTCACCCTTAAAAAGCTACAAATAGAACGGGTAACATAGGCTATATTTTATTGTGATGATGGCTGGACTGGGCTACCTGGGATGACTGGTCAATTTTGGCATGACATACATTTTATACTTAATTCAGTATTAATAATAATAATAATATTCTACCACATTCACACAGCGCCATCTAGCCCCAAATTAAGCAATTATATTTGCTTGTGTTATGGGTACTAAACAACTGATATACTACTTATATACATTTTTTTTTTGTAAATACATACTTATTATAGATAAATTACACCCAGACACAGAACAAACAATCATGCTCATCACACAAAGGTTTGTCCTGGGTGGGAATCGAACCCACGACCTCCGGCTTAGCAGTCAGGGTCACTAACCACTAGACCAACAGGCCAGTATTACCTTGTAGTTCAATATGACTGGGAAATGCATTTACTTTTTTTTAATTTTAATTAAAATACGTAGTCAAATTACCATATTAGATGAAACTAAATAATTGAAATACTCGATTTTCGTATCTTTTCTTTTTTTAAAAATTTTATAAAATAATTAGTTGTTTTGTAATAATTACTTTGTATGGTTCTTTGGTTGCGTTGATGTGTTAAAATTGTTAATTCATACAACAAAATTGTAATTATCTGGCGATTGAAGAGTGGCGTGAGTTTCTTGCCAGTTCTTCTCACAGTTCTACCTCGTCAGCGAACTGGCTGTAGGTTAATTAGCTGACTTCATGTAATTTGACTTTTCATAAGTATCATTCTTTATGATCAAAATGAAATAAATACTTTGAATTTGAATTTGAATATTATGTTTAACATATTTTTAGTCATTTTCTTACAATATTTTAAGCGCCTTTGTAAATCTGAATGACACAATACGAAACTATTACAATGATATTTGCCGTAGGCGTTTGTTATGAGACCGAATAAAACTTTGATATAGAAGTGAAGCGAGGGCGGACGTCTAGTATGGCAAAGTTACAAATGACTCCACGCCTACGATGGTAATGTTGTCGATGTTAAACACGACGAAAATAAATCAGGTAATAATTTTGTGGGTGGGTATAAAAATAAGTAATTGCTGTTTATTTTAAAAATATCATTTGGTAATTGTTTATTTATTCTGTTACAGTTTATATCCTATAAACTTATCCTTTTATATATGAACATAAATCAATAAGGATTTGATGTTCATATATAAATTAATATCAAATCCTTATTTATAAAGTAAAAATATTTTTTTCAGTAGTAAAAATAGGTTTAAGCTATACTATTATATATCACTCAAGCTGTAAACATACCGCAATACTAAGCGTTACAGTCCAATAGTAAACGCCTTTCACCTAAATTCATAAAGCAATTACCACAACCCTTAGACGCCGATGGTATCAATAGATTAATGGCAATGTTGGCAATCGAGAGACATTTTTCCTTATAGCCACCTTTATCCCACACCGAATTTTGGTTACTCTATTCACCAGAAGAAATATAATAGGTAGTGTTATTTTTTTTACGTAGTTTTTTGTAGGTGTTAATACTTCTTTCAAGAGTTAATAAATTTAAAAACTCGAAAACTTTTATTGGGTATGTACTGTTGGACTACTTAGGACAAATTTCATAGAATTACCTACGTAAAGAATTTGTTGCCATACTAATCTTTTTCGCTCGGTGTATATGTCACAGGCAAATTGAATAAATTCGCCGTTTACATACTGCCTCGGCATTTTGTAAAACGTCGCTGTTATTGGTTTAATATTGATTGGTTTAAGATTGGGTTAGCAGAGTGGGTGGTTAGAACTGTGACCCCCCTGTGCACGAGCCGAGCGAGCGAGCGAAGCAAGTGTTGCGCGGCAACGGCCGGCGAGTGCTATAAACGAATTATATTTCTTGTCAAACTAGTTTAAATATCCCAATTACGTATACACATTGCTGACCTAACATATACATTATTTAATGTGGCAAGGCAGGTCATAAACCGCCGATTAATACGATTTCTCTGCGACATAGATATTTCTACAATGCTTAGAAAACATAGCCATTTCGATAAGTTACGGTTACAACTTACCATCAGGCAACTCGTATGCTTGTTCGCCACTAAGGTTTCACCAACAAAAATCACTTTTCTAATTGCCTATTATGAGCGTTCACACATAAGAGTTGCAACGTCGCAATTTGGTGGCATATTTTCGTAGTTTTCAGTTTTTATTAGTTAATCGGAGGTATATTTAAAATATTTTAAATACGTGAAAGCTGTATAAAAAGTAAGTTACCATAATGCTTACAGTTCTATTTATATGCAAATACATTGGAAACTTGCATTGCGTTATTTTCATAGTAAAATAACTGTAAGCATCATGGTTAGGTACTTACTTTTTATACAGCTTGAAACTATGACCAAAAAACATTTCCGTTACCCTACTGCACAGTTATACGAAGACGTACCTGTCCTGACAGTGAGGCAACAATTTGTCCTACAAATAATTTTAAAAACCCACAGCAAAACAAAATACGACCCAACGCTATACACTCGAAAGCGAAGATCCGACAGAGTTTGCCACATTAAACGTTGTAGAACAATTCTTGCCAAAAGACACTCCTACTTTCTTGATAGCCATCTCTATACTAAAGTAAATAGAACACAAAAAATATACCCGATGACTAAGACTACAGCAAAAAAGAAGATACACAATTGGCTACAACAGCAGGACTATGAAGAAACGGAGAACCTTCTTAAATAATATATAACAAATTAACAATGATAAATATATAAAGCTACATTAAAGTTTCATCGCTCCATACCGTCACTTGTAACCCAACCACTAACTCCTGTCACTCCCAAGCACAAAGAATCATGAATAAACAAACAATCTTTCTCACTCATAAACTTTTAACACACAAGCACGCACCCACGCACGCATCACACAATTCCACATACATACTAGTAAGCATATTACAAATATTAGTACACAATAGCACCATCTAAATTATCTAATATAACTTTATAATAACTTTTAACTTTAAAATTATTAATAGGATAACAATTGTTACACGTCCTTCTGTTTAAATATTAACCTTTTAAGTCTTAGAGCATTAAACCAACAGGAGTGGACACGCGCTCTATTTCCCTTGCGCAAAAGTCTGCCACTTTCGGCGGGGGACGGGGTAACGCGAGCAACGCACACTAATTACAATGTTAACTACTAATGCATTTTTAAATCGCGTCGTTATACACGCACACAATAAAATTATTACACACTAGCTTAAACTCACACAATCACATTCACACACAGGGACATCTATTAGTTTACGCTTCCTTAGCGTAAAACAGTTAGAGCTTGACTCTGTCGATATTTAGTATCGATGTTTAGGATTTCATATAAGTACGCGAAAGATTTAATTATTATCATGATTATTATGTTTGCTTATTAAAATGAGCATTATCTTATATTATATAGAACAGTTTTAGGTAATAATAATCTATTATAATTTTAAGGTTTTTTTTTATTTAAGCACTTTGAAATAGATGAAAGTAAAGTAAATAGTTCATAAACATGAATTAACTAGAAGTAATTCTGTTAATTCATGTTTATGTCAATATTACAGGAAGAATAAAACAGTGTTTCTAACTAGCACACTTTTTTGTAATTATTATCAAAAAAGCCCGTCATACGGTCGGGCTAAATTTATTTGTTAAATTTAGCCCGACCGTAACACAAATCTGGTTATGCGGTCGGGCTCTCCTACTATGTTTACTAATGTTTATTCAATACTTCCGATCCCTGATAGTAAGGAACCCTCGGCGCGCGAGTCCTACTGGCATTTAGCCGTTTTTTTTTTGAAGTTTTTTTGGCGCGATTGGGAAAAATGATGAGAGTGAATTTTTACGATGCGCGCGCACACCGACAGAAAAAAGCAACACCCTGAAGTTAGTTGCAAACCTTTTACACACTGAAGTTAGTTGCGGATCTTTGTGTGTCGTATCAGTACAAATAATCTGTGTGAATAAATAAAAAATATATTGGCGTTTATATCAATTCAAATATTTATGTATGTATGAGTTGTATTATTATTTGGTATTTTTGGATTGTTATGCCAATGAAGTATAACTTCTTACGTGCGTACATGGGTACCCACTCTTTTTTTTATTTTACTACTGCGCACAAGGATGTATGTTCAATAACCACCACCTGTTGAAATCTGTTCTAGTGTGGATTAAAGATTGTAATTAATTATTACGTGTCAATTTTACGTGTATTACTCCTAAGTATGTATGTATATTCAAACCAAATAATACTTTGAATTAATTGTCTGTTGCTATTAAATTTCGTTCCAACTAAGCAGAGCTTGTAATTGGAGGATTTTGTTCTGATTACATAGTAACAAGACACTGACATGAGAATGTATGAGTAGATTTTTATTAGAGAGATATTTTATCTGTTCAGATAACAAAAAAACAACAGAATATATTTCAGAAAGTCTTTATTTAAGTAGGTATAATAAAATACTAAAAAACTGTGCAATTTAAATTAACCTTATAAATCTAGTTTAACTAATCCTAGGTAATGCAATAAGAGGAGGTAGCGCACAGCGAGTTTACTTGCTAAAAACTGAGCTCTCCGCCGCTTGGGGGGTAGGGAGGAGGTAGCAGTGCTGGCAGCACAGAAGGCTTTGTCTTTTAAGCTGTTAGTCAGATACTTGAACGCTTAGGAACCCACTTATATGGTTCCTACAATATTGGACCCAAGCGACTCGAGGCGCTGCTTCTTTTGAAAATCTAAAACAAACAAAAAAAAATTAATTTAATACTGGAAAACCAATATCGATATTTGTGATTAAACTGTCTCATCTCTAATTATGTTAAAGTGTGACCAGTTTCTTAAAAATAAATACGCTTATTTTTGTAAGAAATGAGCAATTATCTTTCGGAATAAAGTGCACTAATCTTGTATATTTGGATTTATAATCTCATTTTACTTGAAATGAAATGAAATGAAATGAAATGCATTTATTTGTTCAAATGTGGATACATATTGGTGTCATTACAGTGGAAGTCCAGCACATTTACCATTTCCATGGCATACAAATATTTATAATTAAATCTAAAATGTATATTCTTCATACTAATAAAATTTAAAGAGTCAAGTTACCAATTTGTTACATAAAAATGTCAATTAAATTCAGGATCAATAAATTCATGCATAATTACAATAATAAAATGTCAATCAGAATTTATAATTAAGGTATTCCTGTACAGAATAGAAACATTTCTCTACTAACCATCCATGCAATTGTTTTTTAAATTTACACAAATTTAAGTTCCTAAATTGTTGTGGAAGATGATTAAATACTTTTATAGACATTACATAACTATTTCTCTTACATAACTCTGTACGTATGGTCGGAAGGACTAGTTTGTCAGGAAAACGTGAGCTATATTTGCAAACTGTCTCGTGACGTGTATATATTCCTAAATTTGATTTGACGAACATACACAGCTCAAAGATATACAAGGATGGTAGAGTTAATAGCGATAGCTTCCGAAATAAAGGTTTGCAACTATCCCAGGGCGCCGCATTGCAGATAGCTCGCACACACTGTTTTTGTGCTATAAACAAGCAGTTTAATTTGACTGAGTTGCCCCACAATATAACCCCGTACCTGAGATTAGATACCACAAAGGCATGGTAAGCATTTAAAGCCGTTTGTCTATTTGTGATTTTGGTTAGTCTCCATAAAGCGTACACGAACCTATTTATTTTTTTATTTACTAACTCTACATGTGGTTTCCAAGTACATGTTGAGTCAAGAGTTATACCAAGAAATTTAGTCTCATGTACCTCTGTCAAACATTGATCATCGTATTGTAGCTTAAGATCCTGTTTTTTTGCACCTTGGTTATAAAACTGCAAGAAGCTAGTTTTATTAATATTAACCTTGAGACCGTTGATCTTCATCCAGTCTATGACATCGTGAATGGCTTTATTTAATTCGTCAACATAATTTGAGTGTGACTTAGGAATTACAATAGAAAAATCATCAGCGTAAAGGTAACATTGGTATTTGGTGACGGAAGGCAGGTCGTTTATATAGAGTAGGAATAGGAGTGGACCCAGAATGCTGCCCTGGGGCACACCCAGCCTATTATCTCTTGTATTGGACTTAGAGACAACTTCCTCTTTGTTTATATTAATACTAGTTATCACGACATGTTGAGTTCTATCTTCTAGATAGCTCCTTAACCATTCGTTTGCACAGCCACGTATCCCATATGCTTCACATTTATTAAGGAGTATTTCATGCGAAACGCAGTCAAAAGCACGGCTCATATCGAAGAAGATACATGTAACGGGTATCTTCTTATTTGTAGAGTATATTACGTTATTTATTAATTTAAACACAGCCAGTGTTGTTGACTTACCTTTTTGAAAACCGTGCTGCTCTGGACATAATAAATTATATTTAACGATAAAGGACATGAGACGCTTATGCATAATTTTTTCAATAACTTTTGATAACACTGGTATTAGGGCTATAGGGCGATAGTTAGCAACTTCATCTCTGTCACCTTTCTTATATATAGGTTTAATAACCGTTGTTTTTAGCCTAATTGGATAGACTCCCTGTGAAAAGGAGAGATTTATTAGGTAAGCCAGTCCTGCAGCGATATATGTATTACAAGCTTTTATCAGTTTAGTTGGCAAATTGTCAAAACCAACCGATGTTGTGTTTTTAAGAGAGTTGATCACTTTTTCAACCTCATCGGGGTCAGTTGGACTCAGAAATATGCTGTAGGTATTTTTACTGGTCCTAAACCTACTGTCAGTGAATACATTATTAACATTATTATTGGAATTCAAATTCAAAAAATAGTCGTTAAAGGTATTGGCAATTGCATTAGAGTTAGTGATAGAAATGTCATTTGATTTAATTTTGTTGATGTCAGATATTGAATTATTATTAGAGTTTAAATTATTGTTAATAACTTGCCACGATGCCTTGCACTTATTTTTGGCCTTACATATAAATGTTTCATTGCTTGTTCATTTAATATTATTTTGTGCATTACTTGGTAAAAAAAACATTGGTTTTAATTAAAAATAAATAAATATGGGAACGGTGACACAATAATGTACATCCAAAATGAAACTTATTAGATATGTCAACAAGGCGAGATATAAAAAAGGAAAGGTTAGTTTTTATGTTAATTCAACTTAAAATATTACCCCAGATTGGAGTATTGATGATAAGCCTGGCAACACTTGTTGATTAGCATTTTATTTGGTTAAATTGCTAATTTAATGCCTTATTTAATAATATTAGAACAAAATAATACTTACAGGTGGAATGTAATATTATCCTTTTGTAGACTTGATGTCGCTGAACGCTTTTTACACCAAAATACACTGCAATTCGGCATTTCTATTGAGACGCTATTACGCATGCACTGATAGGTGACTTATGATGCGGAACGCGCGTCAACTAGTTTTATATAACGGGTATGACCGGTGGGCTGGTACCTTTGGCAGAGGGGTACGCCTGTCAGTGGCCTCTCCGGTTGGTTTAATGCTCTAAGTTTTAAGTCATAAATGAACCACTGTCGACTCAAGACACAGGTACCTACCTAGTTTGAGAGTCAGAGGCAAATCAACTGATGTCTGTCCCTTCTATATAGTTCTACAACTATATATTATACCAGGCCAAATAGTTAGTATAATAAAAACAATGTACAATATATAAGATACCTATTCTTACTTTGTTTACATATTTATCTTATTGATTAAGTCTATCTTTTGTTATTAGTATTTACCTTTATTATTTCCAGCGGGGACGCCGGCAGCCGGACGGACGATCCACCCGCATTACTTGCGGGCCACTTCGTCCATTTCCCCAGTTCTCCCCTTGGGGAGGGTGTGGTTGATCCAGCCTTTTCACGGCACCCCATCAAACCTTCTTGTATCCTTGATAAATCTGATCATCTGTTCCACCTTCAGATTTCTTATGTCTTCCTCGTCCAGTCTGTCCGATCCCAGGAGTTCCCATCTGATCAGTGAGTACATGGGGCATTCTGCCAGCAGGTGGAAACTTGTTTCTTCGTTTTCCATGCACTCCTGACATTTGGGATCGGTTTTTACTCCTATCACTGTCAGATGTCTGTTTAGTCGACAGTGTCCTGTTATAATCTCTATGGCGAGCCTCATGTTTCCTCTTGTGAGTTTCATGATGTGACTCGTCCTTTTCTTGTCCATGCCTTTGATGAAGATTTACCTTTACATTGTATTACTTGAGCGAAATAAAATATATTATTATTATTATTATTATTATTAGCTTTCACGTAGTTCTAAAAAGTGATTCACTATTTTTTTTTAAATATAATATATAACCTTTAAATTATAACGCTACAGGCGACGGGAGTAGAGCAGTAAGTTATCGCAAGTGAAACAGCGCTGCGGCAAGCTAATCTAAATCCAAACTAATATTATAAAGAGTAAAGATTTGATTAATTGTATGTTTATTTGTTTGTTTGTTCTGATTTAACTCAAGATCTACGAAACCGATTTTAATAATTCATTCACTTTCAGAAAGCTACAAATAAGACGGGTAACATAGGTTATATTATGTCAAATTTTTTTCAGTAATTTTCAATATTTTAAGCTCCTTTGTAAATCTAAATGATGCAATACGTCACAATTGCTATTTTTTTTTTGTTTCCCGTAGGTTTTTGTTGTGAGACAGTTTGTTAATAGCGAAGCTAAGCGAGGACGTCTAGTATGGTATACCTACGTGACTTATGAACTTCTAGGAAAAAAAAAATAAAATTGAACCACACATATTATGGCCGTCGAAGCTCTTTACCTAATGACTTTGTACACAACGATACTCGAACGATCATTAATCTAACCTGTAGGCTGTGACAGAAGTGTCGTCGTACTAAAACTTAGGTTTTTTTTTGAGTTCCTATCAATCTTCATTTTGTCGTCGTCAAGTTACAAGAATTATTTATGATGAATTGGAAAAATAATGAAGATATTTTTGAAACGCAGTTTGAGTTAAATTCCAAGATTTAGGTTACACTATTTTCCTCAAACAAACCCTTAAATTTCAACAACTACACACAACGTCGAGACCCAAAGTAAGCATAATATATATTATAGCTTGTGTTATGGGTTCTATAATGCCAATATACATAATTACTTCATGACTTTTTTTTGTAAATACCTAGAAACTCTCAGACCAATGCAAATAAACATGTTCATGCACACAAAATATTTGCACTGAGCGGGTATTAAACCCGCGACCTCAGCGTGGCAGCCACCTAACCACAGAGGCAGAACACTACGTCGTTTTTGCGTCGGGGGTTAAAATTAACAATCACTACCTACTTATTAAATATTTTTTTATCAACATAATGTAAAATATATTAAATTGTAAGTACGAAAGAAATCGACTGGTCATGAACCTCATAAGACCTCTTAGCCGAGGTTAACGTTCTATTACAGAGTACCCACAAGGTCGACGATCTGTCGGTTTGGTTTGGTCTCTTAATTGGCTTAATGACGAACAATTAGCTTTAAAAGAGTTTTTGGCAATAACAGTCGAAAAATACAATAAAAACAATTTAATTATAACCGAAATTATCATTTCCTAAACACGTCCAATTTCACAAAGTATTTAGTAAACAGTTCCTGTCATAATTGCTAAGGTAGACAGATGGCGCAGTGATCTCGAGGACGACAATGAGACAGTAATATTAGTAGGTGCTGATGCTCGTTATGTATTGTGTAATTTTTTCGTTGAGGTTTCATGTTTTTTTTATTGCCGTCAGTGGCAGATGAGCCAACAGCCTACCTCATAGTTAGTGGTAATTGTCGCTCATGACTTGTTCAATGTTGACTCTGTGAAGCCGCTGCCTACTATGGGTAGGTGAAAAGAGTGGGTAGGTGAGAGAGTGTGGTAGGTGATGCGAACAAGGCAGGTGAGGAAAAAGAAAGGGAAGAAATTGGGCCTCCAGCGCTGACACTCACTGAACGAAACGTAATAGTATGGATACCTCTTCTACGAGAGGATAGTACTTCCAGTTGTCGTTTGTTGTAGTTGTCGTTCATGCTGAAACCACCGTAATACGTTTACCGTGTGAAGCTTGACCTCCATCATTTAGTTGGCTGATTACGCTAATGATATATGACCGCAAAATATACTGCGCTAATGAGCGGCAAGGTCGTTTCTTCCGAAGCCTCTTAAGGCCTCAAAAGCGACATAATCCAAACTACTATAGTACTGTGTATGCCAAACTAGGTCACTGTTTCTATAATCAATTTCATTACAAAACATATGCGGTTTCTGTAAAAGTGCATATGTCATCATCATCATCATCATATCAGCCACAAGACGTCCACTGCTGGACATAGGCCTCCCCCAATTTTCGCCACCGTTGTCGGTCGTTCGCTGCCCTCATCCATCGGTTGCCCGCCACCCTTATAAGGTCGTCGGTCCACCTTGTGAGGGGTCTGCCCACGCTGCGTATTCCGGTTCGTGGTCGCCACTCTAGCACCACCTTTCTGCCCCAGCGGCCGTCAGTTCTGCGAGCTATGTGTCCTGCCCATTGCCACTTCAGAGAAGCAATTCTGCGAGCTACGTCGGCTACTTTGGTTCGCCTGCGGATTTCTTCGTTTCTCAAACGATCGCGCAGGGAGACGCCTAACATAGCCCGCTTCATCGACCTCTGAGTGACTTTTTTTAGCGATATTTAGTTTAATTTGATCTAATTAGTTAGATCAAATTAAACTAAATATCTATGCTTTTAGGTACTTCACACGAGATTTAACAGGTGATTAGTTAATTTTTCTTTGATCAGCCTGTAAAGCAATTCTACAATTTCCACACTTTAATTTTCAGTGAAAATTGTTGTTCGGTAATTATAAATAAAATTATTACAAAAAATAATACCTAAGTGTTCAAATAATTTAAAAAAAATATAATTATATTTATATTTTTTTACACTTAGGTATTATTTTTTTCAGACACAATTAGTCATGCTGTCATCTTTGATAAAACGAAGATAGAAAAATAATAACTGTTATCATTCCTGATTGTAGATTTTATTCCCTGCGTGAAACGAAAAATAGTACAGAAGCATTTACTAGTATTTCATGTAGATGAAATTGATTGGAAAGGTAAGTTCGTTTTTCACTGTCACTGGTGTTGAAGCAACCGTTTCTTTCAACACATTAACAAACCTCATTTCTCCACGTTAGGGGAGACATGATGTGTTGTCCTTGGCCATTGCCACTTCAGAGAAGCAATTCTGCGAGCTACGTCGGCTACTTTGGTTCGCCTGCGGATTTCTTCGTTTCTCAAACGATCGCGCAGGGAGACGCCTAACATAGCCCGCTTCATCGACCTCTGAGTGACTTTTTTTAGCGATATTTAGTTTAATTTGATCTAATTAGTTAGATCAAATTAAACTAAATATCTATGCTTTTAGGTACTTCACACGAGATTTAACAGGTGATTAGTTAATTTTTCTTTGATCAGCCTGTAAAGCAATTCTACAATTTCCACACTTTAATTTTCAGTGAAAATTGTTGTTCGGTAATTATAAATAAAATTATTACAAAAAATAATACCTAAGTGTTCAAATAATTTAAAAAAAATATAATTATATTTATATTTTTTTACACTTAGGTATTATTTTTTTCAGACACAATTAGTCATGCTGTCATCTTTGATAAAACGAAGATAGAAAAATAATAATTGTTATCATTCCTGATTGTAGATTTTATTCCCTGCGTGAAACGAAAAATAGTACAGAAGCATTTACTAGTATTTCATGTAGATGAAATTGATTGGAAAGGTAAGTTCGTTTTTCACTGTCACTGGTGTTGAAGCAACCGTTTCTTTCAACACATTAACAAACCTCATTTCTCCACGTTAGGGGAGACATGATGTGTTGTCCTTGGTCATATTGCCTCGTGAACATTTAGATGCTCATAATAATATGGCTTAGGCCAAAAGACTAAGATGCTTTATTTTCTTGTGATACCAGAAATTATTCTCCACCCATTAATAATATTAAAACAGTATATATGTTTGTACCGGCTATTGAGTGCTGGTATTAACTAATTATGATATTTGCGAGGTGTGGCTTGTGTACTGTAGTGAATTTTGTGTATTTTAGAATTTTAACGAGGAAATTTAATAAAACTGCGTAATCATTGAAATTCAAGTAGTAAGTGTATTGTCAGCGCAAAAAATACATAGGTCGCAGACTTAATCACTAAATATGTTGTCTATGGCGCGAACATGCCCCCGGCCTTGGAAGCAGTCGCTTTCAACGTCTTCTTGTTGGTGAAGCGGCTTCAGGTCTCCTGGTCATCAGCAAAGAGTGGACATATTTTAGCGTAGGCCCTTCGCACAACGCCCGAAGTGGTCAGTATGTCTGCCACCCTTGATACACCATCCTTGCCTGGGATGGTCCGTATAATTCGACCCATGTGCCACTTTAAAGGTGGAAGGTTGTTGTCCTTAATCAGGACAAGGGTATCTGTCTTCAGCTCCGTCTTTCGCTCAGTCCATTTTGCTCGTACCTGCAACTCAGTCACGTACTCTTTGGACCAACGAGACCAAAAATGTTGGCGCATTTGCTCCATTCTTTGGAACCTGTTCAGCCTATGCTCGGGAACGGGGCTGAAGTCGTCGCATGCTGGCGCAGTCAGCGGGCGACCAACTAAAAAGTGAGCTGGAGTGAGAGGAGAAAGGTCTTGGGGGTCTGGAGACAGAGGAGAAAGTGGTCGGGAGTTCAGGACTGCTTCTATTTGTGACAATACTGTGTCGAATTCCTCGAAGGTCAGGTGCGCGTTTCCTATCACTCTGCGAAGATGAAATTTACAAGATTTTACTCCTGCCTCCCATAAACCACCAAAATGAGGCGAATAGGGTGGAATTAATTTAAATTTAATTTGCTGACTAATAGCATATTCCTTTATATCGGAATTGCATCTAACTAAAAAATTTGAGATTTGTGCATTAAAATTTTGTATTCATTGGGATAGCTTTCCATCTGAGACCACCGAACTAAAACTATATGTGATTCATTTAACTCTTCTATACTAAGACCACCGACTCGCTTATTATTTTTATTGCGAATATTGTGTATAAAACGTAACATAAATGCGACGGCACGCTTCATACGCTTAAATTGTGAAAATCGGTGAAATAAAAAATATGTTGCTGAATCGTGACTCACTAAGGAAAAGATAGCCGGTCGCAGCTCAGGAAGTATCACATCTGCTTCCATTACAGCACTGTTGTCTAGCGAGAAAAAGGGACTCCTTAAAAAGTCTGGACCTTCCCACCATAACCTAGAAGTGGACAACTCCTGTAGGTCTAAACCTCGTGATACCAGGTCAGCTGGATTATCCTTGCCACTCACGTGGCGCCAATGAGCATCTAGTGTGAGTTCATGAATCTCGACTGTCCTATTTTGAACGAACGCTTTGAGTTTATTTGGAGACATGCGCAACCATCCTAACACAATGGTTGAATCAGTCCAAAACACTACATTTTTGAACTCACAACGCAATGAACTGCGAACCTTGTCAAAAAGCCTTGCACCCAGCAAAGCACCGCAAAGTTCAAGCCGCGGTATACTTACAGGTTTCAATGGCGCGACGCGAGACTTAGAATAAAGCAATGCTACCGACACTGTGTTATCTATGTTTATAGTGCGCACATAGATACAAGCGCCATACGCTGACTGCGATGCATCACTAAAAACGTGTAGTTCTATATACATAGGTTGGCTACCTATAACGTGGCGAGAAACATTAATTGTATTGAGCGCTTGTAACGAAGTAACAAACTGGTTCCACGTCCGCGCGACATCAGATGGAACTATGTCATCCCAACCTATTTTAAGAAGCCATAATTGTTGCAACAACATTTTTGCTATTATAATCGTAGGACTTAATAAGCCAAGGGGATCAAACATTTGTGAAACATTAGACAGAATAGATCTTTTGGTAACTGGCTGATTATCATTATGAAATTGCGTATTAAAGTAAAATACATCGTTTACATTATTCCAGCCCAAGCCTAAAGTTTTGGAACTAATATTTTCGTTAGATTGAATTTCTATTGAATGGTTTGACATTGAGTCATCATCATCGCGTGGAAAATTATAAACCCATTTTCGAAGTGGAAAACAACCCGACTGCAGTGTGCTGTTTATATCGGCGCATATCTGTAATAATACCAATTTTTGGTCAAAACCAGTCAATAAATCGTCGACATAGAAATCGTTTAATATAGCTCTTTGCACATCAGGGTTAGAGGATTCCATACCTAACTGCTTTAAACACCTCACGCTGAGAAAAGGTGCGGAAGCAGTACCGTACGTAACGGTATTTAGCTGATAAATACCTAAAGGTTGCGATGGATCATCACGCCATAAAATCATTTGAAGTTTGCGTTGGTCTTCAGAGACGTTACAATTGCGAAACATTTTCTCGACATCAGCACACGCAACAAACTTGTACTGCCTAAAGCGCAGAAGAATAGAAACTAGGTCACCTTGTATCGGAGGTCCAACTAATTGCAAGTCATTTAATGCCTTGCCTGAAGACGAGGGTGCGCTGGCGTCGAAAACCACACGCAGCTTAGTCGTGGTGCTATGCTCTCTGTATACGCCGTGATGCGGCATAAAATAATACGGACGTTCATAACAGCTTACCGGACTCATATGACCTAATTCCAGGTACTCCAGCATAAAGCGCGTATATAATAATTTGTAATTGGGAGAACGTTGTAAACGTTTCTCCAATGCGAGAAAGCGACGTTCTGCTTGCGTAAACGATTCGCCTAAAAGATCAGGTGACTCTTTAAATGGAATGTGTACACAAAACCTTCCTTCGTTATTTCGCGTAGTAGTACGAGTGAAGTGATCTTCACATGTACGCTCCTCCTGAGTCCGCGTATCCCTGACCCTAGGAAGCTCCTCCACCTCCCAAAATAAGCGTAGTTGCGAGTCCAAAGTACTACTGAAGTTACAATGAACACGCCTCGCAGACTGCGTATCGTTACTAACTGAACCAGATATAATCCAGCCTAGCATGGTATTCTGTAGGTAAGGACCGTTAGCCAATCTTAATTTGCCTTCTGACAATAAGTCCCAGAACCTATCTGCGCCTATCAATATATCAATGTTTTTATAATCTAAAAACTGCGGATCTGCCAACCTTATGTTATCCGGAATTCGGAACTGCGCGTTTAATTTACACAAAGTCGGCGTCATAGACGTTATTTGCGATAATACAAAACAATTAATGCGTGTTTTGAATGTGCTATCGGCTCGCGACTTTATTTCAATGCTACAAGTTTCTGAACATTGCATCACCGAATCCCCTATGCCTTTAATTTCATAGGTAGAATTAATTACAGGCACATTAATCAAGCTACAAAACGATTTTGTTATAAAACATCGCTGACTACTGCTGTCAAGCAATGCGTGCGCTTGATGATAAACGCCGTGCACATCAAGCACATCGATAATAGCTGTCGATAATAAAACTGAGGCTGTACCTATAGACTCATTATGCATATGTATCTTGTTGACGTGAATGGGAAGCGAGTCGGTGACGATCGAGGAAGCGGGGTCAGAGGTAGCCATAGCTGCGGCCGCCGTGGTACTCGGCCTGCGGCTGCCAGTCGTTACATTAGAATGCAATGATACTGAACTGTCGACATTGTCATCATTATGAATTAATGAGTTATGTTTGCGGTTACATTTTCTACATGTCCCAAACGTACATTTGTCAAGTGTATGACGCACGTAAACAATTCTCACATAATTTATGTTCGCGAATAAAGTTCAACTTTGATTCTAAATCACTATCAATAAACTTTTGGCAAGAATAAAGTGGATGATTAGAGTTACATTTTATGCAGGTCCCTTTATAGCGAGACGAGCGGCCATCGTTGGATTTATGTGTGGAAACATTGCAGTGTGTTGATAAAAGTGAATGTGAATTTGTATTGTGCTTTTTATTATAAATTTTTTGTACATGCGGTTTATGATGTGACAATGACGACTGCAGTGTTTCCAACATATCCGCCCTGTTCTTCAGGAAGCTAATTAATTCATTTACTTTGATTATGTGTCTAGAATTGTTTTCGCTCGGATATAATGTGCACTTATGTGTCTCCCATTCGCGCTCGGTCGTCTTATCTAATTTCGATACAATAATATAGTTAACAAGCGTATCCCACGAGTCCGTGGGCTCGCCTAATAACTTTAATGCGCGTAAGTTTTTTAATATAATGTCAATAAGCTTTCTAATATTAATTGACGACTCTTTTGGTAAAGAAATAATACTAAACAAGGCTTTGACGTGGTTATGTATCAAAAGTCTATTGTTATTATATCTGTTTAGCAGCAATTCCCACGCAACTTGATAATTATCAGATGAGAATTCTACAGAGTTGATAACTAATTCGGCATCGCCTTTTAAGGATGACTTTAAATAATGATATTTCTGAATATTGCTAATACGTTTAGAGTTATGAACTAATGAGAGGAATGTGTCCCTAAATTCTAACCAGTGCTCATACGATCCGTCGAATGTAGGCAAAGAAATGGTTGGAAGCTTAACCAACTGAGGTTGTTCGCTACAGCAACGTTTATTGGAACAGTCAGTAGAATCACCATCACTCAGCATGGACTCCCCGCGGGATAATACGGTATAATATGAGGTTTCAAATAATTCTCTGGAATCTAACTGGTCAGACATCTCACTATCACTAACACACTCTTCAATTTTACTTTGAATACTATTAAACTCAGTATATAAGCTAGCAATACCCTCAATGCGTAATTTCAAAACTATGCGATCTTGAGTAGAAATAGGAGTAGCTTCTAATGAATTTAGATAGGTAGAAAACTTGGTAAGTCTACTCTTAAGAATGCCACGTTTCTTCACTAGACTACGAAGCAACGTGGTGTCATTGTGCTCAACACAAGGAGACTTGTCACGTTGACTAGCACTTTCAATATTTAGCGTAAGAGGAGATTTATCACGAGATTTTGCACTTTCCGTCGACATTTTGGTGGCTTATGAGAACAGGAGTACTTACGGTTAGAATGCTTGAACCACGTGCAGCAGTGATAGCAACGTCACTAGCCTTGCGAATAGACGATATGTTCAGCAATCTGTAGCGGGCAGTCTCCTGAAATCAGGTTAGGCACACGTGTTACAAAGGAACTAGGAGGTGTTTCGAGAAGAGAGGATGGTTGGTCCCACCAGAATGAATTGCGAATATCCGATGAACAGCCAATCCAACTTTAATCCGATTGCGCTTTGCCTCCAGTAGTCTTCTAGCGAACTCAGCAGCAGCAACCACACCCTGATGTTTCTATAGGTGTTGATTCTTGTAATCCGGCTCGAAGGACCATATGTACCGGCTATTGAGTGCTGGTATTAACTAATTATGATATTTGCGAGGTGTGGCTTGTGTACTGTAGTGAATTTTGTGTATTTTAGAATTTTAACGAGGAAATTTAATAAAACTGCGTAATCATTGAAATTCAAGTAGTAAGTGTATTGTCAGCGCAAAAAATACATAGGTCGCAGACTTAATCACTAAATATGTTGTCTATGGCGCGAACAATGTTCTAAATCTGTTTTCCTAAATTTATTACTGTTTTGGAAATTTCAAGAATGGTTATTTGTAATATTAAAGAAAATGAGCATCTAAAGATACCTACTACTATTATTATATCGGTCGGCAAAATCTTGGCTATAATAACTGCGTTTAGCAGATTGATAACGGCAGCAAGGAAATAATGCTGATTCGTCTTACTTTATATATTATATTATCTTACTCGCAAATATCGACATCCATGTAAAAAGATGTAATGGTTCAATAATTCTAGACCGATTAGACTACCATTAAAAAACAACTCAATTGTACTCCCACTCAACATTCAACTAGTTTTTTTAAATGTATTTTTTAATATCTAATGGCTTTAACTTAAACCGTTTTTTTTGTGTTTAGAAATTGATGATTCAGTGGTGGTTTTAAATTCAATTTAGTTTTCGTTACTTACTCCTAATACAAACTTGCTAATAAACTAAAAATACTAAAACTGGACATAACGAGACTTCCTATAAACTGTAAAACCTTTTATAATATTCAAGATGACAGCTAACGACCTATTGCACAACAGCCGCAGGAACTGCCATTATGAGTTCTCGTATCAGTTTTCTAAGCGTGGCTCACTGAAGCAACATTTATTTTTCGAATACTTTATATTCTTTAATCCTAAGTACCCCATAATTTTTTCTCACAGAAAACATTTTACCTTCCTTTTTCATATTGAAAAACATACATCTCACTGTTTGATTTCCGTATTACCCTGGATATATTTGTGTGGTCTTACCCATTCAGCTCGATAAAAAAAAATACTTTGGTCGCTCCGAACATGGTTGCTATATCACATTGTCATTATGTAGATTTGAACTGCCACATACAAGGCACCAACCGTGTTCTGTTCACAGAATAACTTATAACTTAGCTTGTACGCGACCGCAACTTTCAAAAACTCGATATTTTATCAAAGTGCTGAGTTATTTCTGTGACGTTAAAAACTGTAAGTAGTTTAATAATATTTAATTTATTATCGACTGGTAAAACATGAGTACCCGGCCCCTTGATAGTAACATCAGAAACACCTGGAGCAATAAACTATAACAAATGTCTTACGTATCACTGGAATCAAACATAAGCTCACGCATATGCCATAAAATTTTTGTCCGCAGAGGCGTCCTTGCTGTAAGATCACCGCTTCTGCGGCCGTCAAATAGTAAACAGTAGCATTTATAGTAAAATATCTTATATGAATTTCTTGGTTAATGTTTTCAATCCTATATCTACTTCTAAAGCAGTTAGTAATAAAACGACATTCGAACAATTCAGTTGCTTATCACAAACACTTTTGCAATGATAACATTTTTATTGACAAATGAGTGACAAGTGAAATGAAAATTTTTCCTTTATCCTTTATTATAAATGGTTCTATGGTAACAACTTAATTCACTTCTGTCTCTGTTCTGGAATCGCCAAACTTGTTGAAAATATCGTGTGAAATTGTTCGCTAATTTTCTTTAGGCACGATACCCATTTATCTCAATTATTGCTTACCTACATTGATGTTACCAAGTTTCTGAAATTGTTCATGTAACTCGACGAAAGAAAGTGTAAATATAAACTTTTTATGTAACTCGAAAAAAAAATGTAAAAATTTCTTAGTCTAATTCTGCATTCTTAATAAAAATGAATGAGTTAGAGATTATTACACTGAATTAAAATACTTTTAAATATAAATCAGTCTAAATTTATAGAAAGGCGTAAAGTAACGACTACTGCATATTAGTGAAGTTTATAAGGTTATATACTGCACTAATATGCAGTAGTCGAGAAAAGGCCTTTCCGTGTAGTGGGATAATTCGACGCTAAAAGGGAGGGACTTTTCAGAGTCGAATGTAAAGGGTCTTGAATTAAACGGTTCCGTATTTTACATACATGGTTATATGGCGATCAATTAAAACTTGAGACTTGTGACCCTTCCTTCTAATTTTGATCCCGGGTCTTTTAAGTGGGTCGAGAAAATATGTCTCAAAAGAGGTTAAAGTTGGGTTATCTGTACCATAAATTAGCATGATGATTACAATTTTTGAACCCTACTGACTGACTAATTATAAATTATAAAAATATAAAATTAAAAAATATTTTCTAAAATTTCCTGATACTTTATGGAGACAAAAACTTTGATCGTCGCGTTTGCTCAAGTGAGACTGACAATTTTAGAAATTTTATTTTTAACTCGTTTTCTGCGGCGAGGTTTCGCCCGCTTCTTTGCTTACTGCTCTGCTTCCATCGCCAGTAGCGTGATGTTACATAGACTAAAACCGTCCTTAAGAACTGGGCTATTTCATTTCATTTTATTTTCAGAGATTATCGCGTTTAAACAAACAAACTCTTTATATAGATTAGTTCAGTGTTAATAGCAAAGATAAACTTAGAGAAAATACATATGACTTGAAAAGTCATATTGGTACTTGCCAGGCTTCGAACTTAATCCTTGTTCTGAGCTTCGAATCCACGACCTCGTGCTTATAAAAACGGGTGTCATAACCAACCTCTACTTATTCACGTTTTTATGAAATGTATCTAAGTATACCACGTTTAAAGATACTTAATTGTAGCTAGGTTCTGTAATAAAGAATTACGGCCAGTAAAAGATAAGAATAATGGCTAGTAAAGATCTGTAATGATCAGTAAAAGATACGAGATAATAGATATCAACGATAAAGTCAATTGGTTTAGATTTATGAACACCACTATCACCTTTAATTTAACGTAATATATAACGTAACTAGGTGCGCCCTGCGACTTGGTATGTGTTTAATTAACGTACATTAGGGACCAGACTGAATTTCGGGATAATAAGTATCCTATGTCCGTCTGAGGCACCGATACTATGTACTCATACCAATTTTCATCGAAATCAATTTAGCCATTTAGGCGTTAAGTGGTAACAAACTTTCGCATATAAAATGTTAGTAGTATAAAACATTATGCCTGTTTTCCTCAAGAGGTAGGCAGACGTGTACCATCTATATACGTTCTATGTAACAGGGGGCAAATGTATTGTTATGTACAAAACACTATTCTAGACTCTTGGCTAAGAATTACTTGACAGCTCAATATCATTTTACCGACACTGGTCAAACCCAAGACCTCGTGTCGTCTGTACATTGAAGCACAGAGGCAGGCCAATATTTCATTCGTAAATAACGGCAATAGATCCACGCTGGTTTCAGCATGAACGGCCGGATCGACTGAGGAAGTACTACCCTCTCATAGAAAATCGATGTAAGAGTAATAGTATTTGTACTATTGCATTTTGTTCGGTGAGTGAAAGCGCCGGAGGCCCAATTTCCCCCCTTTCTGTTTGTCTCGTCTCGTCGTTTCGTCTGCCACTGACGGCAATAAAAAAAAATATAATATTTAGTCATTTTATGTGTTTTCCGGGACAGTAAACGTATATGGCCGTGATAACAATACGAGTAAAACATCTATTTGTCACAGTAGTGTCCACGAAAGGGTTAATAGAAGTTTTAGGAAAGTGTACCTAATGCTAAACGCTACAGAAAAATGTTTACCAAAGCTTTTTTATTTACATGAGCCATCTTTTTCGGAGATTTATAAATGAATTAATTTTTTTTTGTATATTTTTATGTGGCAATGGAGGGTCTAAATACATTCTAAATATATGAATAAATTAATGGAACCTTCGATAAAACATGTTGAAAGATTTTATACAAATAGAAATATATTCCGACCATTTTAAAATTTTAGATGGAAAAGAGAGATACTTATAGGATTTTTTTATTTTATCGGAAGCAAATTTAAAAGGTTTTAGCGTTTATATTAACATATATGGAGAGCGGAGAAGAGAACGCCAGCACCCAAAATATACCCTCAATTCTCTTCCTTTTCCCTTTTCCTTCCTCAAACTTTTGCCGTGGTCGGCAACGGCTTGATTGTGTTTTCTAAGTATTATTACTTCTGCAATGCTTGCCACTTACCATCAGGGGCGTCTTGTTTGCCACCAAAGTTATATTAAAAAAAGCATGTGAGAGGTTCTCCGGACTGATTTCAATGTCAAAGGTTGAATTGAGGGGTGACATAAAAAGAAATTCAGGTGTGCAGCAGTGAGCAGAAAAACTGAGAACGGCGATTTCGATTTTATCTTGTGGGCTCTGTCTCCTTGACGACCAACTGAGAAGTAAGACAAGACAATCACAATAATTGTTCTTTGAAATATTATTTTTCTTCCATTCTTTTTAAAAATCAATTAAGATAAACAACGAATTTTATTTTAATTTTGTAAATTTCACATATCCTTGTCTGAGTCAAATAAAATAGTAGATAAATTAAATTGCTTTCCAGAAGCGAGTCTCGTAAGCACAGACGTACTATCGTACTTGCTATCTATCTTAGTACAACGGCTTCCACCTGTCGGGTGTCATCTATATATAGACCGCTATTGCAACTGTTTACTGCCTTATTTTAACCATTCCTGAAGCTTCCATGTTTTGCTTGATGTCGATTGTCAATCGGATAGATTTGAAAACAGCAGATCGTATAATCTACAATATCTTTATCTAAACTAACTAACTACCTCTGTGGTTCTGCGGTACTGTGTACAGACTGCCACGTAGAGGTCGCGAGTTCGATTCCCGCTCAGTGCAAATACTTGTGTACGTTAACATTACTATTTGCATAGGTCTGGTGTTTCTATATATAGTATGCATGTATTTACAAAAAAAAGTATTTAACTATGTATATCCGCATTCTAGAACTCAGAACACAAGCTATATTATTATGCTTACTTTGGGTCTAGATGGCGTTGTGTGTACTTCTTGTGATATATTATTAATATTATTAAGAGATAAGATTTGATTTTTTGTATGTTTGTTTGTATGTACTCAAAAACTATGTAACCAATTTGAAAATTCTTTTACATATTCTAAAAAGCTACAATACTATTCTTCTTGTGGTATACCTACCCATGCGGACGAAGCCAAAGAAATATTTTAGTTTTGGTTATAAGAATAGTAATCTTTTCTTAAAGATTCGGCAAGGACCGTCTCCGACACAGTTGAAAGAAACAGCATTACAAATTACAAAGACATCATCAACTTCTTAAGTCATGTATGTTTACTATCTGCATCAAAGTTAATAATAAGAACGCTCTGGAAAAAAAAATGCCTTACTAAACATAATTCGTGACTAAAAAAATGACAAAATAGTCTGTTTTTGTTATACTCAAATAGCGTTTTAATAAAGAATTTCATAAAAGTGTCACAATTCTGTCACTGCTTATTAACGAAGTAAGGAGATACGATAAAGTACAAAACAAGCAAAAACTAACAATCTTTTGTGTCTCATTAGTTTGAGAATTTTACTAAAATATAAATAAATCTTTTTTGAAGACAAAGGGTTTACAATGTAGATTTAAATAAATATTTAAATTATGAAAAAAAAAATTGTAGGCAATGTATTATTTTATTTGTCCTACGATCAAACCCCATTTGTGCATGGGTGTTTTTATGTTATCCCAATGCCATCACCTCATTTAACATTAGCTGAAACATGTCCGTTGTACTAAGCACTCAAGCACCATTTTGATTAGTACAAAAGATGATACATGAAAGATACTATAATAAGTTCATATTGACACGAAATGTCCAAGATGTTTGATTTAATACAGCTTTTAATACAATTTTAATTAGCTATACCGACATTCATGCAGACGGAGCTGCGGCCAACAACTAGTACTAACATAAAAAAGAAAATATAAAATTAAATATAAAAAAATAGATTAAAAATCAGAGTACAAAAAATATTTGATTCTAGTTTTAAAATATAGCTCACTCAAACGAAAAATTCGAGCAATTTCAGCATTAAAATTGGAAAATGGAACACTAATGAGGTGACTTACATAATAAATTAAAGTTTGAAATATATTAATTAGACAAAGTAAAAGTAACGCAAATGTTGTAATTATCAAATCCATTAAATTTTTTTTCATCAAAAAATTTATAGAAAAGATTTTAAAAGACTGTCCAAAGACTGATCAATCACTTGGAAGAATGATATAAATTTGTTTCCAATCCATTACAATAATGAAACGAGTGGATTGAATGGGGAATTATTTTCTTTTGATTCAGTTATTCTTGCTCCGCATATGAGGAAAATTATTAAAAAGGATGCGATTACTTGCGATTGTGAAACAAACACGATTCTTAACAAACTTGGATAAAGAATATTTATTGTTATCAATATAATAATATTTGTGCCCAAGAAATCTCTAAATAGTAAATTGTAATGCTGCTTTTTAGGTCTAATTATTTTCTCATCCGTTTAGAATATTCTAAACAATACTTTAATGTATTAATTTAATAAATTTCACATAAATAAATTGTATGGGCGGACTTAATGCCTGGGTCATTCTTCACTAGTCTACCATAATGGTAGGGTGATGCAGAGATATGTCGAAGCAGGTGCATCAATAAATAAACTAGGAAAATGTATACATAACTAAATATAAAATATACATACCTACATACACACATACATACATAAATGTATACGTTAAATACATATAATATACACAGTAACTTGAATACCAATTTATATGCATAAGCAGTAACTTTATTATGCAGTTCTCTATTACGCGCTTTTTGCGGATAACAAAAAAATTGACATAGGTCCGACCTCTGACGCTGTCCCAGTGGGACTGAACGAGTAGCGCGGAAGTCTCAGCAAGGATGAAAACTCATTATCTTAGGAAACGGAGTAGAAGACGTTCTAAATTTTACTTTTTGACTACCGAAAACCCTTACATTTTCAACGACAATTCATTTGATATAAGTTTCATTACACAAAAACTAATATACACTGAATGAAATGGGTTTGAAAATTAGTTTCTCTTTCTTCTCTTTTCTTTCATCTTTGAGACTAAAATCGATCGAGCCAAATTGCAGACATTGCGAATTGAATTACCGAAATTCATAGATTAAAGAATGAATAATGATATATATGATTTTCAGATTTTAATTCCATCTCGTTTAGAAATAAAACAGAAAACTAAGAACCTGTTTTGAGCATTTGTGGGAAAAGCTCGCCTTAACGCATTTGTTTTCTTCGTAGTATGAGAAAATTTAGTATTCAGAGTAAAAACCAGGTGTGCTGTTTGTTCACACACAAATTTAATAACATTGTTATGAGAAAAAAGCTCGTGATTCTATGGCTCAAACAAAAAGTATTTGACATAAGTCAGTCTCTTTGCACATAAATACTCAAAGTTAGAATTTTAATTGAAATACTAACAATACGTTGTAACATAACTGATAGGTTCGTTTATGATAATTAATTAAACCTTCAACTTATACAAGTCACTTACAGACGAGACCGCATTGTTGGTCTATTCAATTTCAATGAAAGGACTCTCTACCTTTGTCGTAACAAGGTTCGAATTAAATTAGACTTTTTTGACAAAAATATGCTAATTATATTTAGAAATATATTTCGTAAAATCTTAACTTGAAGTTAGAAACAATCGCTCATATACGAAGTATGATTCTGTTATTGTGGTCGGTGATTTTAATATGCCGTCAGCAACTGTAGAAGTGCAAAATTATTTGGAATACTTTACAGCATTTTGTGAGTTTCGGCAGGTAAATAGTATATGTAATATTAATAATCGTACTCTAGACTTAGTTTTTACTAATATACTAGCGTCTGATGTGGAGGTCATTGCATCAGATGAGCCTTTAGTTCACATTGACGTCCATCATCCTCCGTTGGATATCAATGTAACTTTAAGATCAAACCGAAGTAGGAGGCAGTTGCCCATCCAGGAAAATTTAGAGATTGGTAGTGGCTGTCATACTAACTGGCAATTTACAAAATGTAATTTTCTCATGTTGTATAATAGATTTGGCATGTTAGATTGGGACACGTTGTATAAAACTCAAAATTCAGAGGAGGCATTGACTTATTTCTACAAAATAGTCAATAAGACTATTACTGAATATACACCTATGAAAAACAAATTTAATAAACCGAATGATAGATACATTTATCCAGAATGGTACACCTCAGATTTGATTCAGGATATTAAAGAAAAAGCTAGGTATCATAAAATGTATAAAATTACAAAATTACAGTGTGATTATGAAATGTTTTCTCGGTATCGGTCGTTAGTTAAAAGTAAAATTGCTTCGACCTTACAAGCTTATCAGTATAAGCTGCAAAAAAACATTAACAAGGATCCCAAATCGTTCTGGAATTATTTTAAAAATAAACAATGTAAGCGTAACAAAAGTATAATAAAAAAAGAAGGGATAGTGTTGAATGATGCCGAGAGTGCGGAGTGTTTTGCATCTTACTTTCATTCAGTGTACAGCACTGCGCGTCCTATTCTGTACCCAGTGGAGGCTGAACGCTCAGCAGGAATGAGTGCTAGTGCAGCTCGAGTTCATATTGGTGAACTAACAGCGCATGAACTGCGTTCAGCTCTTGGTCGCCTCAAGCCCAAGTATTCAGTTGGCCCTGATGGTATACCTCCGTATATTGTAAAAGATTGCAGCAAGACGTTCTTGGGCCCCTTGTTACACATTTTTAATATGTGCTTAAAGGAAGGTCATTACCCGGATTGCTGGAAAATCACCAGAGTGATACCAGTCCCCAAAGGTACTACGAGTGATGACGTAAGTGGTTATAGGCCTGTGGCGGTTCTTTCGGCCTTCGCTAAAGTATTTGAGTTAGCATTACATGCGAGTATTTACGCTCAAATCAGTTCCCAACTGACTGACGCACAGCATGGTTTTTGTCCTGAACGAAGTACAGTCAGTAACCTATTATCATTTATGACGTATCTGTCGGCGCCTCGTCTGGGTACTCCACAGGATCCATGATTAAATGAGACCAGACTCACGTAATACAGCACTTTATTTTAAACTTTTAACTTATCTATACACTGAACAAACAGCAGTCCGAAAAAAGAATGCCCGCCTAAAACTAACATTAGTACACAGCAAGGTTTTCTATGGTTTCACTTACTTTTAGTTGCTAATTTTAAGTTATCTCGAGAATTATCCATATTAACATTTTACAATTACTAAAATAATATATAATAACAGTTAATATTAACAGAAAGACATAATATGTCTTAATTAACATAATTAGATGCCGAAGTATAAAATCTATTAGTGGGCGGACAACAACAACATCCTTTGATAACATTATATCTTGTTTTGAGTTAAAAAAAAATATATGTAAATATAGAAATCTGTCACATATTAATTATGAGGAACTATAAGAAAGGAATTACAATTTTAGAACCTGTGTTTAATTTATTTTACAATCTAAAATATTTCACTTCCTAATTTTAGTTAGAATTTAGCCATCTAGATGTCTCTGTTCAAAGTTTATACAACGACAGGGTGTTAATTTGTCTACTACTAAATAAGACTAGATGGCAGCACTATCGAGCGCCCATACGGCCATACTGACTCAAGCGCGCTCTCAGCGCTTACAAAATTACAAATTAAGTTAGCAAATAAAGTTTTTTAGTTTTTAACATATGTTTAAGTAAAATAAACGTTTTAGCAAATAAAATCTTTATCTAAAGTACAGGGAGTACAAAAGTATAGCATAAACAAATCATTTTTAATAATTCAACATCAACTAACAGTTCTCATAAAAAGGTTCACTAAATTAACTAAATAAAAAAAAGACATCATCTCTTTCAGGCTCTAGCCAACCCAACTGGCAATCACCCATCCTGGGATCTAGCCATACTTTCAACAGGCAATCACCCATCCTGGGATCTAGCCATACCATCAACAGGCAATCACCCTTACTGGGATTTAGCCATACCATCAACAGGCAATCACCCATACTGGGATCTAGCCCACAAGACCTGGAAATTAGGATGCGCGTGGTGGCCAGCCAGCGCTTGAGGATGGATTTTGGATAGGTACGTAAAATAAACATACAACTTAACTAGAAGTAAAGGTTAGCGAGCTATTACATATTTACACAATTACTTATCAGATTCGGCGATGGAAGAATGCGATTGAACAGGTACTCCAGAATTGTCACTATTTGCCCATACGGTCGACTGCTCAGAGTCAGAGTTACTTTCAAAAGGATTGCACTGTGCAACGGGAGCAGCTCGCAAGGAATCATGACTTGCAACTTTATCTGAACTACCGCGGAGATTGACATTTAATCTATATCTGTCATTGGGAAGAACTTCTAAGACTTCCATAGGTCCTTCAAATTTGGGTCCAAGTTTGGTAGTGTGGCGTTCATGGCGCCTAAGTAGAACAAAATCACCAACTTTAAAAGGTCTAATTTTAGCTTTACCCTTATCGAAGCGAGACTTATCCTGACGGGATCGCTCGTCCATCCTGTCCTTGCAAGCCGCTCGCAATGCATCGAGGTCTTCCGTGAGCACATCCTCATCAACTTGCAAGAGCTTAATACCTGGCGGGGAGCATCTCTTACCAAATAAAATTTCCATAGGACTTTTACCGGTGCTTTTAGATACAGTGCAGTTTATGGCTATTTGTAAATCTGGAATGGCTAAATGCCAAGGCCTATCAAGCTCTACAATCGACATATTATCTTTAATCACCTTCATGAGTCGCTCTACTTGTCCGTTTGCTCTACTCGCACCTTTAGCCACCAAATGATGCTGAACACCGTTACGTTCACAAAAACTTTTGAATTCTGCGGATGTCATGCTCTTATCCTGGTCAGTAATAAAAAGGGTGGGCGTGCCAAAAATTGATATTAAGTTTTGAAAGCACTTAATTGCGGTTTCAGTAGTACGATCGTTTGAATAAATCATATGAACATATTTGCTGTACCCGTCAATATAGACAAAAGCATATTCCGCGATGTTACGCTTGCCGTTCATTCGTCCAGTAATATCGCAATGCACAGTGTGGAAAGGAATAGCCACTTTATCGATTGGGTGTAGTGTGACCTGTCGAGCACCCGAAACGCCTTTTCGCACTCGACAACTGACACAGCTCTCTACAAATTTTCTGACTAGCCGAGACATGTTTGGGAACCAATATTGTTCACGTAGTTTAGCGAGCACTTTCTCCCAACTGAAATGTTGTAGGGTGTCATGATAGTGATTTATCAAATTCCATCTATAACTTGTAGGGACTATAACGAGTTTGTGAGTTTTGTTCTCAATTTGGACTTTACGTCTTAATAATTTGTCTTAGGTAATGACATAGGTATCTGCAATAGTTTTTGGTACGGAGTCAGTTTTTAATTGTTCTACAATTTTATTTAAGACAGGATCGCGTTTTTGCTCTATGAGAAGCCAATTATGGTCTAGTACGTTAACTGAAAATTTCAAAGGCTGGAGAGGCATCTTTGTTGACTGAGCGTTATTAGAAACACGAGTAAACTTTTCGGAATCTATAGGGTTACGACTGAAATAATCGGCGTGTGCAAGACGCTCTCCCTTGCGATACTCAATTTGGAAATCAAAATTTTGCAAATACGCCCAGTATCGATACACCCTGGGGGTCAATTCCTTCTTGTGACTGGAGGCCTTTAAAGAGTTGCAATCCGTCACAACTTTAAAAGACCTACCATGTAGAAAATGGCGGAAATGTTTAATTGCTTTCACGACTGCGAGAGTTTCCAGCTCATATGAGTGGTATTTGCTCTCGCAGTTAGTCGTCCGCATGCTAAAATAGGCAATGACTAATGGATTTTGGTCTTGTCTTTGAATTAACACTGCACCGTACCCAAGAGCGCTAGCGTCTGTGTGAAGCTCTGTAGGTAAACTAGGATCGAAAATAGTAACTTCTTTAGGATTTTTAGGGACTGGTGAATAAGCTAGTGCTTGGACTTTCCTCGGACTGGGTTTGACTGTTCCGTTTTCTATAATATTTCCCAAATATTCTACTTTAGTTTTAAGGAACGAACATTTCGAAACGTTTAAGGAAAAACCGGCTTGAGTAAGTCGGTCTAATACCAATTTTAGGTTCAGTAACCCCTCTTGGATAGTCTGAGACATAACCAAAATATCATCAACATAGACCAGCGCGATACTGTCTTTATAATCGCCTAACGCTGCGTTAATAGCACGCTGATAAACCGACGGCGCATTGCAAAGACCAAACGGCATGCGTAAATATTCGTATTGGCCGTCAGGAGTAACAAATGCTGTCTTTTCTATCGAATCAGGTGCTATGGGAATACCGTGAAATCCTGCTGCCATGTCCAAACAGGTAAAATAACGTGCTTTCCCCAACTTATCAATTTGGTCCGCTATGAGTGGCAAAGGAAAATGATCCCTAAGAGTGTTGGTATTAAGTTCACGATAATCAATGCAGAGCCTATCAGTTCCGTCTCTTTTTTTCACGAGTAATATAGGGCTACTGAATGGAGACGAACTGTCACGTATGATGCCATTATTTTTTAAGTCCTGAATTATATTCCTAACCTTTTCACGTTCCAAAGACGACATTCTGTATGGTCGTCGCTGTACAATTTTGTCGGGATTTTTTAGTCTTATGTGTAGCTTTCCAGTGGTCACCTCTGAAACGCGATACCCGCTAGTGAAATTGTCTTTATATTTTGTAAGTATGTCCCGCAGTGTTTCAAGTTGTTCGGGATCGCTAATATCGGTATTAAGTTCACAAGTTGGATCACCACTACTCACAAGTTCGTTTATTAAAAGGTCGCGTTTTAGGGAAATACTATGCTTTTTTATCGTGACGCTGAGGCCTGGTACATTTAAAAGGTCAAATCCGATAAGAACATCAAATTGTGTCTGAGAATTACCAACTACGTAAAATTCTAACTCTACATGAATGCCACCTACCTTCACAACAGAGGTGATACTACGATTCGATTTTATTGGAGAACTGCCAATACCAGAAAAGGTAACATCTACACTTTTACGTTTACCAGGCATAGAGAGAGAGACGCTTTCTCGAACCAATGAACAGTCGGCACCCGTGTCGAAAAGGCAGGTGTAGCTCTTTTCACCTATTTCTATAATAATTAGACTGCGATTAAAATATTGGCAATAGTTAACCGATTTATTTGCGGTTTTGAGACGTTCGTCGTTCTGACGACGAAAACAGTTCTTTTCAATGTGATCCGTTCGGTTGCAATATCTACAGTCAACAGTTTTAGTTACATTGGTATTACTGGATGAACTCGGCTTATTAGGCGGACTACTAATCTGTGTCGGTGTTGAATGGACTTTGGAGACTACCTTTTCTCTACATTCGCGAGATATATGTCCTGGTTTATTGCAGTTATAGCATCTAACATCTTTTCGAGACGCACTGTATTCAGCAACACGTGACTTTTTGCTATCGTGATCATTATTTAACTTAACAGATGTATCATGTTTGCGCTTGCGATACGTTTTCAAAATAGAAATTAATCTGGGCAATGACTCGGGCGTATTACGCAACAAGTCTGAGCGAATAAATTCTGGATAAATACCTGTAATCACACTGTCGACCACCTCCGCATCTGAAGCCTCGGGCCGCACTCGCTTGAACAATGTCCACGCCTGCGTAGCGTATTCGGCGTAACTCGTTGCCTGGTCAGAAGTAAAAGCCCTCCACTTCTGGACGTCATCTGCATACCGGAACTATCTGCCAAAGGTTTGAATTAGTTCACTTTTCACTTGATCCCACGTAGTAGAACTCAGCGACCACGTGTCAGCCCACGTTTTTGCTCTTCCCCGTAGTTGTAAGATCGTTTTCATACGACTCATGTGAAGGTATATTGAATTTGAATATTGTGTCATCCACGTGGGTACACCAATCCCTGATATCGTGCGATCTTTCATCGGGATCAAAGGGAGGTAAATAAAAATCATGACGATGACGCGATGGTATCGATTCTGATGAAAGAGCGGCGGTAACAGCGCTGGAAGCTGCTTGTTTTGTAATAGAATTAACAAGACTCATGACCTGCTCCATCGTGAACATCGGCTCCGGTTGACGCGGTGCTCCGGCATTACCGGCTCGTGATCCCACCGCTGCTGTCGGCGCCTCGTCTGGGTACTCCACAGGATCCATGATTAAATGAGACCAGACTCACGTAATACAGCACTTTATTTTAAACTTTTAACTTATCTATACACTGAACAAACAGCAGTCCGAAAAAAGAATGCCCGCCTAAAACTAACATTAGTACACAGCAAGGTTTTCTATGGTTTCACTTACTTTTAGTTGCTAATTTTAAGTTATCTCGAGAATTATCCATATTAACATTTTACAATTACTAAAATAATATATAATAACAGTTAATATTAACAGAAAGACATAATATGTCTTAATTAACATAATTAGATGCCGAAGTATAAAATCTATTAGTGGGCGGACAACAACAACATCCTTTGATAACATTATATCTTGTTTTGAGTTAAAAAAAAATATATGTAAATATAGAAATCTGTCACATATTAATTATGAGGAACTATAAGAAAGGAATTACAATTTTAGAACCTGTGTTTAATTTATTTTACAATCTAAAATATTTCACTTCCTAATTTTAGTTAGAATTTAGCCATCTAGATGTCTCTGTTCAAAGTTTATACAACGACAAGGTGTTAATTTGTCTACTACTAAATAAGACTAGATGGCAGCACTATCGAGCGCCCATATATCTTACTCCTGTCATTGATGCTGGGGGGCAGGTAGACTGCGCTTACTTTGATTTCCGCAAGGCCTTTGACACAGTTAATAACGATGTACTGTTGTCAAAGCTGGCGGTATTAGGTTTCACCCCGCTTTTACTCAAATTCTTTGCGAGCTACTTTGGTGACCGTCGGCAGTACGTACAATATGCAGGTTATGAGTCAAAACCATATTTCACTTTTTCAGGCATTAGTCAGGGGTCTATCTTAGGCCCTTTAGAATTCATTCTAATGATTAATGACCTGCCAGCTGTCATCCAACATGCAGAGTGTTTAATTTTTGCAGATGACCTAAAGATGTTTCTGTCAATAGCAAGCGTTTTGGATGCAGAGCGTTTGCAAGGCGACAATGACCGGATAATGCAGTGGAGCATTTCTAACAAGCTAGATTTTAACGTAGCTAAATGTGGAATAATGAGCTATAGCAGAGCCAAGGTGCCACTGCATTACACATACCGAATGGATGATACCTTGATCTCACGCATTAATTATTGTACCCGGGATTTAGGTGTTCAGATGGTACCCGAGCTAACATTTCGGAAGCATATTGTTGGCATTTGCACCAAATCGTTTAAAAAATTAGGATTCATTTTAAGAAATTGTAAAGATTTTCGCAGTATCTCAGCTACTAAAATTATCGGAGTCAATTAGAATCTACAGCGATCGTCTGGAATCCCCATGAGGCTAAATATAGCCTCATGGTAGAAAAAATTCAAAATAAATTTACTCGTTTTTTATTCTATAAAGCATATGGGGTGTACCCTTTATATCCACTCATATATCCAAGTTTGTTTGTACTTGGCATGGTTGGCTACGTCCAACTGAGAGTGCGACGCGACCTGTCATTAGTGGTCTACATATGGCGCGTGCTGCGTGGACAGCTACACCACCCGGCTGTGCTGGCGGAGCTGCGGTTGTGCGTTCCCGACGGGTACGTGAGTGCGCGCCGCCGCCCTAACACTTTTAACGTCCCAGCGATGAGGACGAATCTACTCAAATTTGCTCCATTGTCGCGCGCCATACGACTTATTAATATTATTTCTATAGAAATTGATATTTTTCAATGTACCCTGTCAAAATTCAAGGATGTTGCACAAAAATGTATAGTATTGGATAAGTAGATATATTTATTTAGTAATTAGTTATATTGTTTTTAATTTTAGGTTTTTATGATATCGTATTGGGTTTTAATCTGTAATGATATTGTAAATACTTTTTCAATAAATAAATAAATAAATAAATAAATATAGGAAAGGCACCAGTAATGGACACCTCAGTGCCAATTTGTAGTATTTTTGCCATTTCATTATAGTATTGTTTTAAATACAATACATATTAATAATTGTCCTGTATTTTTCTACATATCTGCAGTATTTAATGTTGAACACTGCAATTGGTTTTAATGTTATTCACAAATAAGATGAAAACACACTGTGTTTTTAACACAGTCGCAGATCGCTCAATGACTTTTGTTTATGGTCAAATATCACTAACATATAAAAACTCATTCCTGTTCTAAATCTACAAGATATGTCCAGAACTGGTTGCATGTCCATTACTGGTGCATTTTACATTACCTCAAAAATAATCAACTGAATAATGATGGCTAAACCATCAGAAAAGAAAATGAAAACAGCATCAGCAGCGTCCATCATCATACTAGTCCATTACTATCCCACTGCAAAGAAAGGCTGTTTTAAACACAGAAGGCAGTGTTCTTACAATTACTTAATCTATTAACTTTTAATTTAGCCGCATTTGTAATTACTGCTCTGCTCCCGTCACCAATAGCTAGAAGTAGATAGTACATAGCCTATAACCTTTCTCAAAAAGTGGGCTATCATACGCAAATTCAGAATTATTGAAATCAGACCGGTAGTTCCTGAGATTAGCGCGTTTAAACAAGCAAACAAACAAACTGCCGCTTTATATGATAATTAAGCAGAATAATTTTAAGGGTCAGTACCAGCGTTAAGAACAATTCAAGCTTAACAAGGACTACATTCGTCAAACACTATCTTAAACTTTTTACATGACAACGCTGAACAACCATTATCTATCGTGACAAAGATTAACGACACACCCGTCAAAATGCAAATAACTAAAATATACTTTAATAAAACAGTATAAATGTCATTTTGCAAGAACTTAATGTAGTATACATGCATTTTATGAACGGACGGCTTCTCAATATGGCATGCAAATAAAATATACAATATGCAATCTTAAATAAATTATGAAATAAGATACCTAATAAAACAAATTTTATGGACCATAAATATAATAAAACCGCTGTACGATACTTCTTAGATATTACCCAGCCATCATATGTGAAAAAGGAGAGGATTACATTATATATTTTTACGGAATAAATTTTGCTTCCTTAATCGACTAATAGGGGTTCAAAGAAATCTGTCCCTCGTTATTTCGAAATCTTAGCTATTTAATTTTATATCTTTGACGTATTTTATCTGTTAATAAAATTATTCGTGTAACAAATTTGAATATATAAAATAAATATCATCTTAATATTATGCTTATTTTTCACCGCTATACATCGATCTCTGCCATTAATTTCCAACCTGACCGGTCCGGAGCTACCTTCAAATAGCTGATGTCTATTACTAGGTTGTCAGTCTACTTAAGATAAAATAAACTGATGAAACGCGAGCCGGTTTCGTACAAACTTGTAAATTTATAACACAGATTTTTCACACAAATCATTAACTCTGGTGCAATCATTTATTAAATATAGGTAACATATGACTTCAGTTCAATTTGATTCAAAGCCAGCTGAGATTAATATTTTTGAAACTTTAGATCGCTTCACAACCAATGTAGTTCAGATTTACCTGGAATCCACATATTGGCCCAACAACACTCGTCCAACGTGAGGATCTAGAAAATAGCACTACCAACATTTCTCCAACATTCAAGTCAATGCTATTTCTAAATTCACACGTTGGATGAGTGTCATTGGGGCCAACATTGGGTCTAACAAGATATAATGCAAACTGTTCTAAAGACAACAAAGGCAGATGTTATAAATCACAGTCCGACGTATTTTGTTGCTCTATTTTTATATTTCGTGAAATAAGAACTGTTAAAGAAATTTGTTTAAGTCAAGAGTCAAATGAGAGTTAAGAAAAACCATACTGCTGCAATGTTTAGGACTGACATAAATTCAGTTTTTGAAGCTAATGGTAATTATGACCGTTATATACCGCTACCTTTACCTCTTATTATAACTGATACCATATTATTAAATGTTAAAGACATAACTATTATTAAAGCGTTGTGGTCTCATTTACAATACATGTGTCCTTTGCTTGTACACAAACTACGTTGACGTTCATAAAATAATAATAATAATATCAGCCTATTTACTGTCCCACTGCAGGGCAAAGGCCTCTTCTCATATAGAGAAGGTATGAGCATTAATCACCACGCTTGCTCAAGGCGGATTGGCAATTTCAGACATTTAAGTCAGTAAGGTTTCCTCACGATGTTTTTCCTTCACCGTTAGTCAGAAATGTCCAAGATAAACTTAGAAAGTACATATGATTTGAAAAATCACATTGGTACTTGCCCGGATTCGAACCCACTACCTCGTTTTTACGAAGCGGGTGCCTTATCCACTGGACCATTTCGACTATAACGTTCATGCACACCAATAAATAAAATATAAGCTATTATTATAAAGAGAAAAGATTTGATTTTTTTATTTGTTTGCAACGATTTAGCTCTAGAACAAGGTAACCGATTTACAACATATTCACAAATATAATGGGTAACATAGGTTATATTTTATTAAGTATAACATATGTTTAAGTCATTTTTTAAATTTCAATATTGAAGAATGATGCAATACGTTACTATTGCTATGATATTTTCCGTAGTCATTTATTGTGAGACCGAATAAAACTTTTGATACCAAAGCGAAGCGAGGGCGGACGTATAGTCTTAAGCTATTATATAAAGCAGAAGAGTTTGTTTATTTGTTTGAACGCGCTAATCTCTGGAACTATCAGTTTTTTTTTTTTTTGGATTTAAAAATTTCTTTTTCCGTTTAGATAGCCCAGTTCTCGAGGAAGGTTATAGGCTATGTAACATCACGCTACTGGCGATGAGACCAGAGCAGTAAGCAAAGACGCGGGTGAAACCACGCCGTGGAAAGCTCGTTTGTAATAAAACGGTTCTAACAGCTTATTGCACGTTCCTATTCTAAATATAATTTATGTCCTTCTTCAAACAAAGCTTATAGAAACCACTTATTTCATTGTAAGCAGCGGCTTCACTGAGTCCCTGGCATAGCAGAAGTCCATAAGTTACTTGCATTTAGTAAAATGTTTCCCTTCTACCACTAAAGGCAATAAAAAAATGCAGCATAATACAGATATACTGATACCAGTTACATATAAAAAAAGTTAATCTAACCAGAGCACTTTGTATAAGATGTTTACTTAAATAAACCGTTTCATAAACATTTGATATGGTTCAAACATCTATCCATTCGTCCATTGTCTGCGCAAATATCCATTATAATAGTTCACATATAGTAATATTTGTTATTTGAACGGTCTGTGTATATAGGTTTATATTTGTCTCAATCGTAGACTATTGGTTATTGAAAAATGTTTGATAATCATATTTTTTTAATTATTTTGATTTATTAGACAATTTTCTCTTGTGCGTAATTTTTTATAATGTTTAAATGTCATGTAACTAATTTTATTAACAATCTTTATAAATTTTGTAATCTCTAGCTGTCTTGCAATTTATTAATATGCCAGAAAAAGTTACATGCATGTGTAATAAATTATGGGCGACCTAAATAAATCCTGACTCTTGGTTGAACACTAACTACTCGATAAAAAGATGGCAGAAAGTAGTGCCATGCCTACTGGGAAAGTTATAAACCCTAGAACTCGTATACTCTTTATTCATTCAATCAGATGATGGCGATCAAACCATTCCATGACAAGGTGGTAGGATTTAACCAGTCAGAACATCGCGCCTTCTCCTGTACTATGATAATATTAATACGACCGTCAATTCGCCTGCCAAGCCAGGTAGACAGCGTGTAATCTGTTTAGTTACGTAGTCTGTAGAATGATAAGCATTTTCATACATGGTTCTTGACAACACCTACTTTACATAATCCTTTAATGAAAGCATTTCGTTGTTCATGTTACGTAAAACGACCGCATTTTTGTGGTCAACGGCTTTAATTTAACTAACGAAACTACGAGGAAGATTATTGTTCACAGTATCTGTCCTTAATGTATACATATTACTGGAGTACTTCTTTTACCCCATTCTCAGCCGCCATAGTGGAGGCCACCATACCAGCAGTTTAAGACGATGGCTTTTGGTATGACGGCCACCACTTCTGGATTCTACTGACTGCTTACCATCAGGCGGGGTGGAATCACCTTGGTAGGCTAATATAAAAAAAAGATGTTTCCAGCCCATCCCCATTTTATTGTTGCTGTCTTGAGCTCCACGTCGGTGACACCCGTTCGTGATCATATGACGCTGTTAGGCACTTGACCTATGAGCTTAATTTCTAGTATGTTGCGTTCTATATTCCTTTGGCAAACCTTGAGCTTGGACTTTTGAGGTTCGGTCAAAGACCAAGTTTGATCTCCCTACGTGAGAACTGGCATTAATTTATACATATTATGTTCATGAGTTTGCGCTTATGTGACAAAGGAAGGTCACCCTTCACAAATATTAATACTAATATTAATTGTAAACGAATTCCAACCATTCGAAATTGCATACCTAAAAGATACATTTTCATTTTGAAGATAAAATATTAATAAAGTTTATGCATAACTTAACTACAAGATACGATATATATTTTTTCAAATAAACAATTTATTAATATTAGTTCCGTTCCAATATCGCTGCTGATAGCCTCCATCAAGGAAAGAGGGAGGCGGGGTGAGTGTTACAAATTGTTCTCATTTTGGAAGAATGTGAAAGAATTTAAATAAGTACATTGATATAAAAAAATCTATCTATACTATTATATAAATAATGTTTGTTTGTTTTTTTGGACTCTTCGAGAACTACCAGTCAAATTTAAAAATTCTTTTGGCGTATGATAGCCCAGTTCTCGAGGAAGGGTATATAACTTATAAGACTATGTAACATTATGCTACTGGCGACGGGAGTAAAAACCGCGCCACGACATGCTAATTAATTTATAAATAGGCAAGCAAGCAGTCGAGATGAAACAATAGATATTTAAGGTATTAATCTACGTGTTTTTTCTGCACTTTTGTTAACATCTACTATTGTTAACGTTTATCTATATAGAACAACAGTAAACTGGAAGATATTTTGCTGTTAACCATGCTCGTGAAATCGCAGGAAAATTGCGTAACAATTCATTATATTATGCGTATATTTTGGGCACACGTACATGATTAAAGTCGTATTTTAATTTGGATGTATATTATTAATTCAGGTTAAAATTACCCCGATCTTACTAATCAATAAACTTGGCAATTGGGTGTTTATATAACACCTACTGTTATTATTTTGGGTTGATTAGCACAATCTAATTTCGATAAAGAGGCCACTCATCAAACTAGGTTAGGTAGCGTTCAGGGAGGCGTAACATTTATTCTGGTCCAAAGTACTGCAGTGTATTGAAATATGTCAAAGGTCTTTGACCAAGGTGTGTTGTCGATGATTATATATGAAGCAGAAACGTAATCATTAACTTTCCCAGACTCTACTAAGTCGCTGATAAAACGGGACCTAGGATAAGTATTATATGTAACGAGTAAAAATTAGAGTGGCTAACTTAGCTGTAAGAAGCTAGCAGTAGCTTATTGAAGTTGATGGGCGCAACAAATAAGCCGTAGAATTGATAGTTTGTGAACACGCAGTTTAGATACTTCTGCATGTCCACAAACCATCCGTTCTGCTCTTGGTAAATAAAAATATTATTAAAAAATTTTATATAATAATAATAATAATAATAATAATATACTTTATTTCAGAAAAATGTTCCATAGTTTGTTAGTTACACCAAAAAGCTTATTAACTAGTGTTAGTAAAAATTAACCTACTTATAAAACTCTATATACTTTGAAGCATAACATTTATAGTTTTTGCAGAACAATCGTTGGCCTTTGTTTTATTGCCGACAGTGGCAGACTTGCAACCAGCTCCAGGTAACTGTCGCTCATGGATATCTTAAGAGTCTCTGGCGTTGCTCCTGCTAATGCCAGGCGCTCTGTAAAGCTCCTGCCTACCGTGAAGAAAGTGCGGTTAGGTGAAGGGATAGAGAAAGACGAGAAAAAAGGACAGGGGGAAAATTAGACCTGAATAAATCTATATAATTATATTTAATTTAATTTAATTTATTTATTTTTAAAGTTTAGCAGAAAAGAAAAAAAATTTTTCTGAAAGATTTATATATACTAATGGTCGCCTAGTGGTCGGAATTCAACCATGATTATAAATATGTATATATATTTTTTTTTATCACCTTAATAAAATACAGGTTAACACAATATAGGTTTAAGGTAGGTAAACATATAAATTGTTTTACAATAAAAATATACTATGGCGGGTTGTTACCTGAACTAGAATAGTTCGACCTGTGTCTCAGATTAACAACCCTCCACCTCATACAAATGGTCTTATGTCTAATATAAGTGCCAAAATAAAAAGAATAAAAATAATACATTTCATTTCACACATCGCAATAAAATTAGTTAGTGGGTGGATAAGAAAGTTAATAACATAAAATATAATGGTATTTATGAATACCAAACTATACTTTCTATTACGACTTATACCGCAAGAAATCAGAGCCAAAATTACTAGTAAACACTAAAAACTAAACGTTTTCTTAAAACACAAGTGACAGTGTGTACAAAACTATTCGCTACTAAGCAATGCTTCCGTTAATTGCAGTTGAAATAGCGGTGTTGGTTTTACTTGATTAAGCCTAGTTCATGTGGCTAAGAGCCAAGAATTCTGCCTCTAAAGATTGCATACCTACGTGACTACTAAGAAAATTTATACTCACTTATTTTAATTAACGTTTAATGATAACACACTTATTTAATACCCTGACCTAATGAAAGGAAGGCAGGGAAGTCGAAATGGCCCAGTGGATAAGGTATTCGCTTTGTAAACACGAGGTAGTGCGTTCGAATCCGCTCAAGTATTTTTATTTTTAAAATCACATGTATTTTGTAAGTTTATTATGGACATTTTTAACTGACGGTGAAGGAAAACATCGTGAAGAAACCTGAACTTAAGTCTGAAATTGCCAAACCGCCTTGAGCAAGCGTGGTGATTAATGCTCATACCTTATCTATTGTGGAAAGGCCTTTGCCCTGCAGTGGGACAGTAAACAGGCTGGTATTATATAAAAATATTTAACAAATAATTACTTCTATAAACAGAAGAATTTTTTAGTGTATGTAAAGTTCTTGTCTATTTCTCTACTAACTTCTAAACCAGACAACGGATTTTGTTATTGTTTTCACTACAATTTAGATATTAAGAATTAAGAAATTTGTCTAAAATATATATATGTACTAGTGGTCGCCTAGTGGTCGGCATTCGACCATGATTATTTTTTTTATATTTTATGCATAATTTAAAAAAAATATTAGCATTTTGCTATTTAAGTGGTTTCGTTTTATTACCGACAGTGGCAGGCGAGCAAACAGTCCACGTGATGGTAAGTGGTAACTGTCGCTCATGGACGACTCAGTCTCTGGCATTGCTCCTGCATTGTCAGGGACTCTGCGAAACTGCTGCCTACTGTGAAGGGATTGAGGGATATGAGGAAAAAGGAAAGGGGGGAAATTAGGCCTGCGGCGCTCTCACTCACCGAATGAAACGCAATAGTACGGATACTACTACTCTTACACAGGGTACAGAGTATTAATTTGCTTCATAAAGAGAAGTCAAGAGTTTCAACGATTTGTAATCGTGGCGATAGAAGCATGTACCCTTGTGTGAGTCAAGGTCGTTTAAATATAAACTAATATTATAAAGAGAAAACTTTTTAAATTATTTATGATATTTAGTTATGTTATTTATAATCGGTAACTAAATATCTACGTTATCGATTTGCAAAATTCTTTCACCTTTAGATATCAATAAATAAAGAGGGTAACATAAACTATATTTTAGTATGTTTAACATATTTTTAGCAATTTTCAGAATTTCATTATGTGTAAATTTGCAATACAGAAGACAGCAAAAATAAATTTGCAGTATAGCAATAGTATTTTACAGACGTATTATTGCAAACATATTTATTTTATGTACTAAAATTAGTTTTTTGTGAGATCATTAAACTTTTAATACAGAAGCGAAACGAAGACAGACGTCTAGTCTTTATAATAATCGAGAGATTCGTAGCTAAGAATCGACATATATTTCAATAAAATTATCAGATCCAGGCCTTTACGTGCCTAAGAGCACTTTAAAATAATTTATGATAATCATTTAGGCTAAAAATCTTAGGTGGCCGACGTTTTTAATAGACATTTAGTAATTGATGTTAGTTGGTTCTTGCTTGTTTCAGAATAAAATTTGTATGTCCCCACTGAGCTAGAAAACTGATATTGAGACGGTTTTTAATATCGTTTCAAGAAATTATACCCGCAGGTTTTTTAAATTTTATTTTAGCCTACAAAAGTGACTCTATACCTGATGTTATGCAGTCAGTGGAATCTAGAAGTGGTGGACACCATTCTAAAAGCCAAACTACTGGTATGGCCTCCACTATGGCGGTTTAGTGAGATGATTTTTCACGCCCTGCTTAAAAGACCCAGGATTATAATTAGATGGGAACACATGCGCTGATAAAGTGTTTCAGGCTTTAATTGAGCGACAAAAGTATGAAGTGCTAAACCGTTTGGTTTAAGACTCTTTAGGTTCCACTGTGAAAGTGAAAAAGTGGCACTATAGTCCCGCACGTGTCGTTCTGGGTAAAAAGAGAGAGAGATTAATTCAAAGAGTTCTTCAGAACACTCTCGGTGGTAAAGGCGATAGAAGACGGTCATTGAGGCTTAAGTATAATACACACTGACTACATGCATTTAAATTCAAATTCAATTTATTTACGAAAATGTGGTATACTATTATTATATAGAGAAAACCCGGGAATTTCAACAATTTGTTATCATGTTTCAAATCGTCTCTATGTACCGGGAAATAAAATATATAAACATACTTTCTTTTTGTAAATACATACTTAGAATACATAGGAAACACCCAGACTGAAGACAAATACAAATGTTCATCACATAAATATTTGCCTTCCGCGGGAATCGGAGCCACGACACCCGGCATCGCAGTCAGTTACACTAGCCACTAGACCAACAGTGCAGTCAAATTTATAATACCAATATTTCATTGTGTTCCGTCACATATGACCTTGAGCGTTTCGCTTCCTCACCACCCCGCGCCTCACCCGAAAAAAACATTGCGTGCGAGTTCGCCCTCTAGCGGCAAGTAGCAGTAGCACAACTATAAGACAATGACCTTACTTGTCCGAAACCGCAGAGCTAAAATCTGATAGACGCGCCAATAATGAATTATTTTTTTAGTATCTATTATTATTTCGTTTAGTAAGTATGTATAGTTTTTAGTATATATTATTTATATATTTATTATTTATATAGTAGCGAAAGCAAAGATAAGTGTTTAGAATCATGACGTTTGTTAAATATGTAGTAGAAATAAAAATAACTACTGTGGGTTAAAACAATAAACTCAAAACCCAGCTGCTGTGAAATGTATTACCTGATCAAAAAAGCCGTTTAAAACGATTTTTATGAATTATTGAATACAAAAAAATATTTAATAATATATATAATATTAATATTTTTTGAAGTCACTTAAAAATTAAGTCCCAATGACAATACACCATTGTGATAAATTCCTATAATTGACATGATATGTATTCTTCAACTAATACTAGTACACTTTAGTTTAGTAACCCTGCCGAGTTTATACTTATTTAGTTATAGTTATATATATATATATATATATATATAGGTTTTTTGTACATGAACAAACTAAAACATTTTGACTTAAAAAATGTATTAACATCCTATTAATATTATAAATGCGAAAGTTTGTGTGTGTGCACGTATGAAACGTATGCGTACCTCTAGTGTCGCTAGTATTATGAAGCCGCTATGCTAGCAGTTTGAGACAATTTCTATTAAAATAGCAGAGGAGTGCGTTACCCCAGCAAAATGTTGATAAAAATGTGCTTATAAGAGATGAGAGTATAACAGATAATTAGTGCTCCGTAAGGAGTAATTTGTTTGCCTATAGCAAAATTTGTTTGCATTATAGTTTTAAAGTTATTCGGAAAAAAACAGATTTTGCTGGGGTAACGTTTGAAACATTACCCCAGCAAAATGTCTTTTCTTTAAATTATCCATTTCATCAGCCTTAGTCCACGAGGTAGGAATAACAGGCACAGTCTGCCGAAAATGAACACAAAATAGTAGGACTGTGATAGCCACTCATGAGTTGGTGTTGTCTGATATCTGGTCCACTGCTTTTAGCGCTTTACAGTTTGCCATAGTAAATTCATCCTTTATAATAAGGCTTCTATCGCGCAGCCAAATCAGTAGAAGGATTATCTACTCTACGAACACGAATCTAATCGAAACAAAACGCTGTTCTGTCTCGAGCAAAGATGTATACAGAATATTATACTAAATGATTCATAATTTATTTCCATCCTGTAATCTCGCTTATTGATACATTTTGACATAAAATGTTTTTTTTGTATTAATTATATATGACATAATGCCCGAGCCATAATTGTACAGTTAAGTACACATTTTGTATTGTTTTGTTAAAATTGTATACTTAGTAATATTAAAATTATTATACATTGTGATTTGTGAAATAGATGTTCACAATGTACATTGTGAACTCCTGTGGTAAATTAAGTTCATCTTACTTTATACTTATATCGAATATTAACAGTTTATATAATACTTACATAGACACATTTATTACAGTTCACATGTTGCCTTTACCTTTTGTAGCAATATGCAAATTGAGGCAGCCTGTAAAGCACACATTTTACTTTTTATTTTTTCTTTGCAACATAGAAACCTGTAAGTATTTAATTACCTATAGAGTTAAGTGTATTGCCTGTGTCACTTTGAATGCTACTTGAAACTGTAACTTACAAAAATTGTAATAACCTGGCGATTAAAAAGAGTGGCCTGAGTTTCTCGCCAGTTCTTCAATTCTTCTTCTTAAAATTCTTTTAAAATTGTTCTTCAGTTTGTTAGCGAACTGGTTGTAGGTTAATTTGCTGACATTTTGTAAATTTTGACGTTCATAAGTGTTAATTTAATTAACCTATATGAATTAACATATTTTCATTTTCCTTATTTATTTTCGGTTCATCTGGATATAACTTCAGTAAATCGTTCTGTATATTGTATAGCCAGCAAATATTTTACGGAAGTAGATCTTTTAGAATAAGCGGGACGGTTTGGCTGGAGATGTGCATTTAACATGTACATAACGACGTAAAATGTAAGTTTTGTCTGAAAATCAGTGGTCCGAAGGCATAGTTACCTCCTCGGTCCTCTTTATTTCCTTTTTTCTCCCACAGTATCTTTACTCTGTATGGCCACCACTGCACTGAATTTGAAACAGCACCATACACCAGCAAAACTGAATTCAAATGATGGAGCTGATAAGGATTTTCAGTTACACATGCTTTAAACAAAGCGTCATCATTCCTATGTTGATTATCTTCTAGTAAGTGCCCGTACGTAAGGTACACAATATCATGTACCCTTAGCAAAATAAGTAACACGAACAATTTCCAAAGTAGACGCATTGTACCCACAGTTTGAGTGATTTGGATGTACCGTGAAAATTACCTCGCTAGAGATTCATTATAAGTATAGATTACTGCAATATGTACATACAAATATATGTGTACATACATATATATGTATGTAAGTACATATTGCAGTATTGTAAATGTATAATATAATGCAAAATCGGTAAAGTAGAACTAATGTAATATTATCGCTAAGTAACGGATCCATGCGGACGACGTCACGGGGTAGTTTTACAGTACATACACTTATAATCAGAAATCAGAAATCAGAAATCAGAAATTTTATTTGTTAACATAGGTACATAACAAAGGTCTTGAGATCATAAAAATAGTGCGCTATGTTTTGCCTACATACAAGGCATTCAAACATTTTACAATAAGTTTATATATAATATAATATAATAAAGATACATACATACATACATACATAGAGTGCTAAAACATAATTCTTTTGCCTTTACCTAGTTAGGTAAAGACTGTACAAAAAAGAGTAGAATTCTTTATACTGTGCCACCGTGCCGGGTCTATTACTTTCTACATACACCTATCACTCGAAAAATACGGTATTAGTTTTGTTATGTCTAGTAGGCACTCAACAATATATTATTTAATTTTAGGATTAAAAATTCATATAGTACGATAATAAAGGAACAGAGAGTAGGATTTTTAATTTACCTAATTGTGATAATTTCACAGTCTTCAAATATTTTAGTTTGGTTAGAGACTAAGACGTTTTGTAAAGCCTTTTTTTTCTTCCTTTCTTGCAATCAAATAAATAAATCAAAATAAGATGCATTGAAAGTAGAAGGGTAGGTATTTACTTTAGCCTAGTATCTTATCACTGATTTTATCAGCTCATGAAAAAAAATCTAACGAGGTAAATACTTGAATATTTAATCGGCATTACTTACCGATAGAATATTCAAGTACACACCGTATGTATATATAGAATGTATAGGTATTTATGCTCGTGCAAGATAACGTAGATAGTTAGGTACCTAACAGCAGCGTGTATGGTTGTTTTGTTTAGGTACCTAACTAGGTCGCAAACCGACGCATCTCACGTATAATCATTGTAATTTGAGTTCTATGCTAGTTGTACGACCGACGCCGACGTTCGTGTTCCGACCGAAGCACCTCGTACATGTCGGTCGGAATCGGAAAGCGCCCTTGCCACATGAGTAAATATCCAAGTTAGATATTTTACTCATGTGCCCACCTACCACACACCTAGTTCGAAATGATAGTAGACATAGACAATATTGTAGCAAGCTCATATTCATATCCCTAGGGTATATAACAGCAGAAATTTACTGATTCTTGAGGCCCGGTGTTGCCTTGATCTTATCATGAGCGAAAATAGGCTCACCACCTGCTACCTAGTTTACGTGGAACTAAACATAATTAAAGGATACCTAGGTAAGTATCTCAAAGAAGGTATTTTACTAAAAATATGAAGGTAGGTATACACCTACTTACAGGATATTCATGTGTTGAATCTTTTGCATTTGTATTTGTTTCAGTCGTGAAATTTTAGTCATTTTGATGAAAAATAATAATAAATGTAGGTAAATACCTATGTATTTAATACACTAAAAAAATCTAAATAACTAATCTAATTTATTTGCAACACTAAATCTATCCACACAATATTTTTTTTTTGATATTATTTATTTGCAATTATTGAATTACGTAAATAATTTTTAAAAAAACCGCATACGTCCGTCCGTCAGAAGGGCTTGCGCCGCTCTGCCGCCCTGCCTCCCGTCGCCCGCGCAGAGCCCCTGCGACGCTGATTCAGCCAAATTATCAATAACTATTGAAACATTATCCTAATAAATGAAATAAATCTATAGAGTTGACATTTGGTTTATTCCGGTTGATTCAATATAACTTTTATATTTATAACTATAGTAATTACAAAGTAATATTTCGATATAAGTGAAATCACGTTGTTTTATTATCGTTAGTATAAGTTATATAATCAATTATTGTAAATAATTCTTCTACTATTCTAAAGTTCATGAATCAAAGTATATTGTAGGCAAAAAACAAAATGAATAAATAGCATTAAAATCTACTAAATATCGAGATGAAAGTCGCGGATTTCGGCGAAATTTCGTCGGAACCACCTTAATACTAAACAGTATTCAGTAAATTAACGTTATCAAAGACGTAGCGCGACTAGACCACGATACGCTAGCTTTCTTTTATTATACAGCAAATTAACAATGAAAGGACTGGCCTGTTGGTCTAGTGGTTAGTGACCCTGACTGCTAAGCCGGAGGTCGTGGGTTCGATTCCCACCCAGGACAAACCTTTGTGTGATGAGCATGATTGTTTGTTCTGTGTCTGGGTGTAATTTATCTATAATATGTATGTATTTATAAAAAAAAAAATGTATGTAAGTAGTATATCAGTTGTTTAGTACCCATAACACAAGCAAATATAATTGCTTAATTTAGGGCTAGATGGCGCTGTGTGCACGTGGTAGAATATTATTATTATATTCCCTTTATTTACATCATTTCATATTATTTAAATTTTTAAATACATATTTATAAAAAGTGAAAAATATACATTTAAAAATATAAAAAATAGTTTACCACCGGTATCGAGACTAGAGTCCAAGCTACCGGCGGTTAGGTTTCCAGAGATAGGAACCTCCTCACAATACGTGCCGTGTCAAGCAGCACTGCCTTCTGAATCTGGCTCTTGACCCATCCACCTAATGCGAGCCTCTTTAGGTGTTGGTCGAGGCTCTTTGCTATTAAGCCATTTACAGTAACAACTATCGGTACAATGACAGCTGAATCCACATCCCACATGTCGACAATCTCATGAGCTAAGTCGAGATATTTTATCTGTTTGTCTTTCTCAGCTTTCATGAGATTCTCGTCATGAGGGACAGTAATATCAACTATCATTGCAAGGCGCTCGGAACGTTCCACCACCACGATATCAGGCTTGTTTGCTATAATAGTCCTGTCTGTGATGATGGAGCGATCCCAGTACAATGTCGCACGACCATTCTCGAGAACCGGCTCAGGGTTATATCTGTAGTACGGCACTTCGATGTCCACAAGTTTGTATCGCAAAGCAAGTTGCTGGTGGATAATCCTGGCCACTTGGTTATGTTTGTGCAAGTACTCTCCGTTAGCAAGACGCGAATATTATATTATTATTATTATTATTATTACTTGTTCGTAGCGGAATTTATTAAAACAATATCGGCTCAAACCTAAGCTTAGGCTAAACTTTACTTTTGCCACAGGAAACACGAGATTTGCAAGCGAAATTGACTTGAATAGACGTCAAATAAAGTGGTATTTTTATTGTTGTATTATAACTGGGGGAAATAAACTTTCTAGAACTCTTTATTGAACTATATGAATCTTTTTTTAACTATACAAAAGCTGCTAGCGTGATGAATCCCTATTAAGATCAACTTAACGTTTTTTTTTTTTTTTTTATAGTATAGCCTACCAAAGTGACTCCACCCCGCCTGATGGTAAGCAGTCAGTGGAATCCAGAAGTGGCGGCCACTATACCAAAAGCCACGTTTTAAACTGCTGGTATGGTGACCTCCACTATGGCGGCTGGGAATGGGGTTAGGGGAAGGAAATGAGGGACGTGAGGAAAGAGGAAAGGTGGGAAATTGGGCCTCCGGCGCTCTCACTCACCGAACGAAACGCAGTAGTACGGATACTACTACTCTTAAGTCGATCTTCTATGAGAGGGTAGTACTTCCCCGGACGATCCGGCCCATTCATGCTGAAATCAGCGTGGATCTACTACCTACTAAACACCACAGTATAATCTATTTGCTTACGAATGGAAGGTGATAGTGCCACGAAACGTTTAGTTTAATTAGATGTTCATACGTTTTATTTTGTTGTAAATATTTTTTTATATAGATAAATAAAGAGTCTTATGTACATCATAACAATTTTGACATATTTTACAATTAATCATACATAACACGCATCACAACGAAAACAATCATTATCATAAAATTTACAATGAACATAATAATGTTCTGAATCCTATTAATATTATAAAAGCGAAACTTTATGTGTCTCTCTCGATCTCTCTCTCTCTCTCTCTCTCTCTCTGTGTGTGTGTGTGTGTTTGTTAGCACTTAGCACCTAAACGGCTAAACCGATTTCAATAAAAATTAGATTAGGTGCCGGAGACGGACATACACACATAGGCTACTTTTTATCCCAAAAATCGGTCTGGTTCCCGAGAGATACAACAAAACATATTTTACGCGTGGGCGAAATCGTGGGGCACAGATAGTCCAAAACAAACTGAAATCTAATTTGATCCCGTATAAGTAACAAATCTAGTAGAAACAATGTTAAACCAGATATTATATGAATCTAATATAGGCGGTTCTACAGTATAATATGTGAAACGCCTCCCGAATATTCCATTATGGTTATATTTAGAAAAAAGGTGCTATCATTGTTACATTTAGACAAAAAGCTGCATATGTTACATGATATCTTACCCATGTAACAATTTTATGGATTCCAGGAATAAATTTGACCCAACGGTAATACATAAAAACAAATAATATTTCACCGTCAAAACGAAGTCTAATATAATATATGTAGAATAATAATGTTAGTTTCGAATTTTCAACTTGCGATCATGAGGTTTAATCATTACTTCCTTAATAAAAGTATAATTATTCTAATAATAAATGCGAAAGTCGTATGGAGGTTTGTGTGTGTGTGTGTGTGCACGCGCGCGCGCGTGTGTGTGTGTGTGTGTGTGCCTAAACAGCTGAACCAATTTCGATTAAAATTGATATGTACATAGATTCGGTGCCGGAGACGGACATCGGATATTTTTATTCTGTTTATTCTGTTATAAATCGGTTGTGTGCAGAAGCTTGTATTAAATATTATTAATTAAAATTTAACTTCAGTTCACATATCAACTTGACTTACAAAAGTGCGATGCTCAGTCGTTTTCCAATATTTCATATTGGTACCGAGCTAAATTATGTAGAATCTATATCGATATAATATTATCATTCAAAAATCATTCAAGTTGACTTCTTTAGTGTAACTATATTGAGAAACGTTGATGTTTAAAATTTTAGTTTTTATTTATCAAGTACTGCTGCGCCTTGATGCTTGAGAATTGTATAACTCAGGAACCAGTGCGATTTTCGGGATAAAATGTAGCCTATGTCCGTCTCAGGCACCGAATCTATCTACATATTAATTTTCATTGATAACGGTTCAATCGTTTAGACGTTGAGTGGTAACAAACACACACAGACACACAATTCCACATTTATAATATTATTAGGGCTAATGAACTAGCGCGTTTTCGTACGTAGATACAAACTTTTATATTTTTCACGACACTATTACAAATCTTAGGATTTCTCTGTTTAAGAGTGATAATCCATATACGAAAATGTACAAAGAAATGAAATAATAATAGACTTTATTCAGAGCATTCATCATTTATATTCCACCCGAAGCTCAAATTTTCTCTGCCAAAAAAGAAAACATGGCACGCATACGCAAAAACTATTCGTTCTTTACCATGTTGGAATAATTCGGTTTGGGAAATCAGTTGTATACATTGTTGTCGTTTGGGACCGAACAATTTCGGATGCGTCTTTTTATTTGATTGCGATATATTCCTGATCCAAGCTCGTCTGTTATGAGGACTATTGTTCTTTGATTTTCTCTTGTTTCACTAGATACAACTCACGCTCATTGCGCATTGTAATAAAAGCAATTGTCGTTATACATTTTGATCCTTGGGCCCACAATAACAAGCTATCGCGTTTGCTTGAATACTTTTTGTTTACGTTGAATTGTTATAAAATAAACACAAGTAATATTTTCTATTCCGCGATGTAAGCAATATAAGTAAAGTGTGACTGCTATTAACTACTTTAATAACAACCAGCTTTCCGTACCGCGGTTTCATCCGCGACTTTGCTCACTGCTTTGCTCCCGTTGCCAGTAGCGTGGTGTTACATAGCCTGTAACAACCTTCCTCTTTGAATTTTTCAAATCCGACTGGCAATTCTAGAGATTAGCGCGTTTAACCAAACAAATAAACAAACTTTTCTGCTTTATATAATAGTATAAATTATTATGTTTAATCAGACGTCATGTCAACGCTTTTTCCCGCTCTTCAATATTATCTACGTCGTCTACGTAACTCTTTACTCATATTACCTCAGAGTACATTGTCTGTTGAAGTCAGATATCAAACGGCAATTGTACAAGCGGGGCGTGAACAAGCATCTCACTAAGCCAAAGTAGCCAGGTCTGGCTTTTGGAATGGTATCCACCACTTTTGTGTTCTACGGACTGCTTACCATCAGGCAGAGTGGAGTCACTGTGGTAGGCTAATAAAAAAAAGCAGAAATCCACGGTGATGTTGCTTATTTTTACTCTATATTAATGCGTTTCGTGAAGCTTTAAACTTAAAAAGTTATAATATCACTTGCTAGAATGAAGTTTGTTTCATAATGGGTTTTCATTAACAGTTTTAATAAAAATGAAGTTAGTAAACATACTAGTTGGAATTGTAGAAATGTTCTGGTATTTGCGTAGGGAAACTTAATTTAATAGTTAAAGTGTTCTACTGACTGCTTACCATCAGGTAGAGTGGAGTCACTGTGGTAGGCTAATAAAAAAAAAGCAGAAATCCACGGTGATGTTGCTTATTTTTACTCTATATTAATGCGTTTCGTGAAGCTTTAATCTTAAAAAGTTATAATATCACTTGCTAGAATGAAGTTTGTTTCATAATGGGTTTTCATTAACAGTTTTAATAAAAATGAAGTTAGTAAACATACTAGTTGGAATTGTAGAAATGTGCTGGTATTTGCGTAGGGAAACCTAATTTAATAGTTAAAGGTTAACCTTGTTCAAAATGACTGAAGGATTTTATTATAATACGATTCCTTATCATTATATAAGCTTAAAGACGACTGCTGTCATCAATTTTCTCCATTCATATGATTCATAGTGTTTTATTTGGCAGTTTTTAACTTAAACTTTACCTTGGGTGCCAGAGCCCAACTTAGCATCTGTGTGAATAGTACTGTTATCTAAATGTATTTATTTTTGTGAACTTGTATGGCAATAAACGAATTATATATTTTTTTATAAACATACGGGAATTAACGTGATCATGACGCAGAGTAATTCAGTCTGCTTGTGACCACGGCCTGTGTAACCTGGTCGAAACGTCAAGCAAAATAAGGTATGTAAATACCTAATGCATGATCGCGTTAATTCCCGTATGTTTATAAAAATTATATCATGCAACGCAAAAGTTTAAAGTAAATAAAACGAATTATATTTTTGAACTGTGGAAATCTGCAAGATGTATCTGCTAAACTCTAATCGCCATAACAAAGTTTATTTCATCATCGTTTGCATCATACATCAACTATTACTGTCGTCTAGAATATTAATGGTTATTCTTTTCGGTTACAAGAAACGTTTTCCTAATACGGATCCCTTCATAAATATTGAAGCTAGTTAACTCTGGTACATTAGTCAAAGACAAAGAAAGAACCGATTTTTCCTTTAATAACGAGTTCTTTTTATCTTTCGACTCGTTTTATATTCAACATGTAGGTATAATGTTCTAGATGAACAAACCCCTTCTACCACTTTTGAAAACTAAAGTTTGGAAAGCAGTTTATAAAAGAGAAGAATAAACATAATTTAATATGCTATATCTGTTTGCTTAAACTGATGTAAGTAAGGACTCGATTTAACATTACGTTTATACCAATCAATACTGAATTTTATGTCTAGAGAAAAATGTAATGTAATATATGGTTCATTTAATATGGTTCAAGATTGGGCTACGCGAGCTAGCAATAGACTTATATCTCTATTTACTCCTATATTATAGAAATAAAGATATTTCTCGATTATATGAATACCATAAAGTTTAAGGCATTATCAGGGCACTTATTATAACACTTAATACTTTTCTGTTTTGTAAATTTTGGTTGTAATTGCTTTGTTACTAACTCATTACTAAACAATTTATGGACTGTTCATGTCTGAAATAAAGATATTTTATTTTATTTATTATTTATTGCAATGTCTTGTTGAAAACTATTGCTCGTTTATCTTCACTTTGACAGCTTTTCCGTTGTAGCTTAAATTTAATAATTTATCATTCATCTTGTAAAATTTAATGATATCAAAATATTGATGGAAGTCGGTTTAGACGAAAAATAAAACAATTATCAAACAAGAGTTACTTCAAAGACGATAAATTACTTATAAATTTGTCACTTGTTTCTTTGTCGATTAAGAAGTTAATTATTAAAGAGTACGGAAATATACACGAAGTATCGGAAACAATTTACGACGATTTATTTATTAGAAAATAATGTCAGTTACTTATATTTGGGAATAAATACGTTTCAATTTCAATTTTATAATACAAAATGACGAGGTAAATAGAATAATCATGTCTCACTGAAATATTAACTAAGTAGCAGGCATCAGAAACATTTTTGGGCTTCGGTTTTAAATATATCTGAAGCAAATATTACACCGTTGGTTAACCGAATTTAAACGATCTTGTCGACGAAATAGTTGATTAATTTTGAGAACAGACGACAAAAATATATAATAATAATAATAATAATATGTGGACACTATCACACACCGTCATCTAGTCCCAAGCTAAGCAGAGCTTGTGTTATGGGTACTAGTTAACTGAAATATAATACATAAACATACTTTTTTTTTGTAAATACATACATATACACCCAAACTGAAGACAAATACAAATGTTCATCACACAAATATTTGCCTTCCGCGGGAATCGAACCCACGACATCCGGCGTCGCAGTCAGTTACACAAATACTAGACCAACGGTGCAGGCAAATTAAAATGAATTAAAAACAAAAAGCCCGTCTGCCTAAAACAAAGTAAAAAGTAAAAGTAATCAATTTTAGCGTGCCGACGCTACATTGAAATTTTATACATCTTATGTTGTACAATCAATACGAATCTAATGACACCTCATTATGTTAAAATACATCAAGCCATTTAGGGTGTAGAGCGTGCCATACGCTCGAAAAATATAATATATATACCCTCCTTGCCTTCGGCAGTCGGGCAAAAGTACTTTTCTTTTTATCTAACATCTTCTAAATAACGAAACAGATTTTGTTACGGTTTTTACTAAGATTTAGAGTATTTCTTTCGAATGGGTTATTAAGTATAATAACATGCATAGTAGTACAGAAAACTCTTGAATTTCATAGATTTATAATTATGTCGTATAAAGCATATTATATACACATGCAAAGCAGGGGCAAGACACTAGTATAGAATAATTTAACCTTTCTGGTTCAGGGGTCCTGTATAACGACTGTCACACTGAGGTCGCGGCTTCGATTCCCGCTCTGTGCAAATATTTGCGCGCATGAACTAGTTGCATTGGTCTAAGTGTTACTGATTATAGTTATGTATGTATTTACAAAAAAAGTATAATTATAAGTATGACTGTATATCCACATTCTATAAACCATTTCACAAGCTATACATATCTAATATATAAAATTCTCGTGTCACGGTGTACGTTATTGAATTCTCCGAAACGGTTCGACCGATTTTCGTGAAATTTTGTATGCATATCGGCTAGGGTTGAGAATCGGACAACATCTATTTTTCATCCCCCTAAAGGTTAAGGGTGGTCTGAAAAGGGATGAAAACGATTGTATGAAACTTCTTCATAGTTTTGAAATTTTGTTTTGGAATACTTCTAATTTTTTTTTAATTGGGGTGGATTTAGAGAGACGGAATTAGGGATGAAATATTATTTTGAAGTTAGCGACTTGAAAATTGAAAAGAGGCGGAAGGGAGGGAGGTTTTGTTTTTTTTTTTTTTTTTTTTATTTAAGATTGTCTACATTACCACTGTTCTAAACTATTGACATCAGAATTATACAGATGCATTGCCAGTGCTGTAACATACTTAATTTAAACTTAAACTTAATTCTAGGTTTAGCAAAATTAATCTTATTGTGCAATAACATATTATGAAAATAGGTAGGTTAAATAGGTAATAAAAATGTAAGATAGGTACTTAATGTTAATTTTACATATTATAGAGTAAGGCAGATCCACCCTTTAAGTCCTCTCTGATTCGGTGTAATAATATGTAATTGTATTTTTGAAATGATTAAAATTGTCGGATAATAAATCAATCAAATCAAGGATTAAAGAGAAGTGAGGGGTAGGGAAGAAGAAGTGAGGGAAAGTGCGGAGGAAATGAGGGGCAAGTGAGGGTAAAGTGAGAGAGAAGTGAGGGAATAGTGAAGGGAAAATGAGAAAAAGATGAGAAGTATGGGGTGAGATGAGAAGTATAAATGTGAGTGGGAAGTATGGAGCAAGGTAGGGGAAGGGAGATATAAGTGAGGGGTAAGCAAGGGGGAAATGAGGGAAAGGGAGAGTAAATGACGGGGAAAGGAGAGGGGAGATAGGGGGAGGGGGCAGGGAGGGAAGAAGTGGAATGGGAAGAGTGGGGAAGAAGGGAGAGGGGAATAGGGGAAAGTAGTGAAAATTTTCGGGGGGTATCTGTAGGTAGGTGAAAGAGGGTTTGTAGAATGGGAGATTAGAAATATCTATTTATATAAAAATAAATCCTTATTTCCCTTGGTCACGGCATCACGCGTGAACGACTGGACCGATTCCGTTAATTCTTTTTTTGTTGTGTTTGTTATTGTCAGGAGAAGGTTCTGCTAAAAATTAGATAATAATTAAGACAGGACAACGTCTGTCGGGTCCGCTAATATATTATATAATTATATTATATTATTAAATGTATATAAGTAGTATATCAGTTGTTTAGTACCCATAACACAAGCAAATTTATTTGCTTAGTTTGGGGCTAGATGGCTCTGTGTCAATGTGGTAGAATATTATTATTATGCTTTATTTGGGTCTAGATGGCATTGTTGTGTTGTTGTGGTAATATTTATTGATTTATTTAATATTGCATCATTTTGTTTCAGTGTCACAAATATATTCCTGGTGAACCTGTCGGTTGCTGACCTACTTGTGACGCTGTTCTGCATGCCGGTGCAGATCGCCAAGTCGGTCACACTGCTGTGGTACTTCGGCGAAGTTATGTGCAAAACTGTCAATTTCCTACAAGGTAACTGCATTGATTAAACTTTTTATTTTAAGGATGTGGGTATAGGCTGGATGTTGAAGATGGAGGACCGCATACAATGTCGTTTTTTTATATTAGCTCACCACAGTGACTAAACTGCCTGATGGTAAGCAGTCAGTGGAGTCCAGAAGTGGTGGACAACATTTCAAAAGTCAAATTACTGTTATGGTGGCCTCCACTATGGCGGCTTAGTGAGATGCTGATTTACGCCCCGGTTAAAAGATCCAGGATTATAATTAGATGGGAACACAGCTACTAAAGAGTTCCAGGCTTTAATTGAGCGATTTTTGTGCACCTTATGAATTAAATAAAATGAAATGATGATTAAAATGACAAAAGTATGAAGTGCTGAACCGTTTGGTTCGAGACCCTTAAAGAGAGCGTAAATTGGAAAAGGCCTATATCCAGCAATGACTAAGATAGATTAATTAAACAATCAATTAATCTATTATAAGGTGACAAACAAGCATACGGCCGCCTGCCTGATGATAAGCAATTACCGTAGCATATGGACGCTTGCAACACTACATACAGGATGACATCGAGGTCGTGTAGCACCAAAGTAAAACAAGACTTGCTACCTAATTAGAAATACAACGCTGTACATTAGTGCCCAAATCAGTATCGTTTTCGTATTAAAAAAAAATACAACATAATTTCGGGTCATGGTCACCTTACGCACTTGACAAGACAACCATCAGAACGTAATGGTAGCATAGAGGTTTCATCACCATGAATCTTAAAGTGACCATAATTTATATTATATGGAAACTGTTGATTAAATAATAAAAAGCTAATACGCAGTTTTTTACTGAGCTAGGACCAATAGGTTTGAATCACGACACCAATTTCACCCTGTATACTCTTTTCTTTAAAAACTTCATGTTGACTTTTGAGTAAACTGTAACGGTGGCCTTAATCTTCTTTCTTAACTTACGTATACATCAAGCAATTTACATGCCAAGTCATGGTGTACGAAGCGTCAAGGTTCTGCTACCGACACGAGTTTATTTACTTTAATTGCTTTTATGTTGCTATCTTACATTGCTTCCCATTACATGCATTCAATCAAGCTAAATTAAAAATAAACAGCAATTCAGCTTCTTCTTCTTCTTCTTCAGCTCAGTCGATTCATTGCTTATAATTGGACTTTCAAATAATCTTGCGTAAATTCCGGATTTAAAATAATCTTAAATTAAAGATCATTTATAGAAAGAGCATGTAAGACATTTTAGATTGTGTCAGTGAACTTTTAAATCGCCAAATATTTGTAATATTGTTATGAGTCACAAATTAATGATCAGTAAAACAGTTATAACATTCACAATATTACAACTTTAAAACAACAACTTTTAGTATAACAGATGTTATATAAATAAATCGACCGAACCCTAAACTTGGTTTTATTACAAGGGTCTAGAAGAATAACCAATGAGGCGTAAAGAATTTAGTCTGAAATTGAATTTCTTAGGACATACTTGTCAGTTATATTGAATTTTCGAGTAAGAAACTATATATATTGTGTGCTTCAGATTTGTAATGCAGCATTTAAATACAATGTTGCTTTATTTATTTATTTTTATATTTATCTGCTGGTTATATATTGAGATCGGCACAAAAAACTTCTCTATTGACTGATCGGTAAACAATTAGCGGATTAAGCAACAAGGACTGCGGCTGGCTCATAGATTGATGACCGCATAATGGTATTTGATCTGAGCGTCTCCGTGCTTCAAAGGACCCGTCTAAAGTCGGTCCCGGTTGTTATCAAGTTGATAACACAGTCGATAGGTCAAGTCGTATGCCTCTATAGGCAATCTGCACAAATTCGGACACAAGGTTCACCACTAACTACTCAATATTTGATTTTTTAAAACGTCCTTCTTGGAAGATAACCTTCACATCCTTTATTTTTCTTTATTTTTCCTATTCATTCACGTATTATGACGATCTTCTTGATAGTACAATCGTAGGCGTTTGTTAAGATGCAAGTTTTGTCATTCCTTATTTCTAGACATCATAAAAACTCGTCATCGTTTGACAGATATTTTTTCATCTAATAGCATGCTGAACCCGACAATATTTAAGTAACCACTAATTAATTAGTTAGTCAGTCAAAATAGCCCAGTGGATAAGGCACCCGCGTTGTAAACACGAGGTAGTGGTTTCGAATCCGGGCAAGTACCAATGTAATTCATCAAATCATATGTTTTTTATAAGGTTATTTTGGACATTTCTGACTGAGGGTGAAGGAAAACATCGTGAGGAAACCTGGACTTGAAAGTCTGAAATTGCCAATTTGCCTTGAGCAAGCGTGTTGATTAATGCTCATGCCTTCTCTATATGAGTAGAGGCCTTTGCTCTGCAGTGGGACAGTAAACAGGCTAGTATTATAGTTAATTAGTCGCCAAACCGCAACCAATCTGTCTTATTAAAACGTATCTGACAAACAGCAGTTTAATTAAGACGAAAGCATACACCTCCATTTAAAAGTAAACCTTACCTTGTGATATAACCAGTGTCGAATACGCGGTTTCCTAAATAGGGTTTGATTAAATTTGTACATGAATTTCATTTTCATACAGATTGAAAATTCGGGACCTGAATGCGTTCATTGTTTGCTTTGTGTAGTTCAGAGCTTGTTGTAGGTCTATAGTAGTTGAATGTGATGAGTTATAGTTTTAGCAATCTTTGACGTTGTGCATGACGATTTTAAATTTTATACATCACGTCATGAACTCATATTAACTGTAAACATAATTTAAGTTATCTTACATTAGCGTTTCATCAAGAAAGATTTCCTTAGTCCTATATTTAACTGGATATCATTGATGAGATAGATTCGGTGCCGGAGACGGACTTAGGCTACTTTTTATCCCGACAATTTTACTCGCGAGCAAAGCCGTGGGTCGTATCTAGTTCATAATAAATATTACACGCGTACAGATAAAGAAGATAAAAGAATAAAAAAGAACAATTGACACGATGGAATAAAGCGTTTGAAACGTTATTTTTTATATTAAATATAGAAATGAATTAAAACTGACAGTTCAAAGAGCTAATATTCTTTAACTAGTAAATACTAAAGCCAAAGTAATTGGCACAAAAGGCAGTCTATCGGCAACTCAGCATGTAATTAAGATAGACAAACAATTTGCGCAATAAAGAATTACTTTGAACAAGTCAATCAACAAAGCGTTGAAAGAAAAGTGTTGTTTAGTGTTGTAGTTGAATACAGTGAAAACTCTGTTTTATTTCTGTTAAATTGCATTGGTTTCGTCTTTATTTAAATAGTATGATGTAAAATAACTGTTTTCTTTCGCCTGTTTGTCCGCTAACTTATTTATACCACGTTAAGAATTTTAAAACGTTTTTCTAGTCAAAACCGTATAAGTTTTCCTTAAGAAATGCTCTAGTATTCATAGTAACTACATAATATTTTTTGATGTTCTTGCCTTATTTCAATGAAACTATTTTATTTGTCATTCTAGCCAAAATACATCTAGACTTAGACCTTTAAAAAATCAACTGAATGATTTAATTCTATTATTAAGACTTTTATACTCTTAACAAACACACGACAAACAAAAACAAATCTTTACAATAAGAAAATAAATAAACATCGCAAGCTCAATTAAAAATAGTTTGTAACACGAAATGAACAAAATTGAAAACTGAAACAGAAAAAGCAACGCGAAAAAACCTTTGAAATAGAGTGTGTGTTTTGGTTGCAGCACTTTTCATGATATTTCAAATAATAATAATAAAATCTCAACAACTACACACACACAACGCCATCTAGACCCAAAGTAAGCATATTATTATATTATAGCTTGTGTTATGGGTTTTTTGTAAATACATACGTATTACACATAGAAACACCCAGATCAATGCAATTATACATGTTCGTGCACACAAATATTTACACTGAGCGGAAATCGAACACGCGACCTCTGCTTGATAGACCGTACACAGTACCACTAAACCACAAAGGCAGTCAAATAATAAAGTTAAAAAATGAAACGAGACAATATTTACAATAAAGTTCGTAAACCATGTTATAGTTTCGTGATTGATACCTAGAACGTAAACTAAAGTGTTATATTTTTGTAGAGAACATTCTTTTCATTTATAAAAATATCAGCCTGTTTACTGTTCCACTGCAGGGCAAAGGCCTTTTCTCATATTAGAGAAGGCCTGAGCATTAATCACCACGCTTGAGTGACGCTCACGCTCAAGGCGGATTGGCATCCTTAGATTTTTAAGTCCAGGTTTTCTCACAATGTTTTGCTTCACCGTCAGTCAAAAATGTCGCATCCTTAGATTTTTAAGTCCAGGTTTTCTCACAATGTTTTGCTTCACCGTCAGTCAAAAATGTCCAAGACATACTTAGAAAGTGCATTATGATTTTAAAAATAACATTGGTACTTGCCAGGAATCGAACTCGCTATATCGTGTTTACGAAGCGGGTGCCTTATCCACTGGGCTATTTCGACTTTTTTTAAATTAATAGTCAGGACCAATTTTGGTCGACGAAAATACTTTGTTTACGTTCCTTTGCATTTATCTACATCTAATACAATTATTTGTAAAGGTATCTCATTATTACTCGTACCTACTACAAAAGTAGCTTTTGTAAGAAAATAAAGGCTATTTAAAAAGTTTGTTGTTTTCTTTATTTAAGTTTATATTGACTTAAGAAGTTAAAACTTTGTTTGTGGTTTATTTTCGTGTGTACATTTTTATTTATTTATTTATTTATTTATCAACTTTATACATACAATATGTAATGGCGGACTTAATGCCTGAGGCATTCTCTACCAGTCTACCATAGGGTGATGCAGAGATATTTCGAAGCAGGTGCACAAATAAATAAATTTTGAGTTGAGTAAAAAGTACATTATTTGCATAATATATAAATATATACTACACATAACTACATAATAATATATATACCTACATATATAAATATATACATTAAATATATAATAATACACACAATTTATATACATATTAATAAAATTAACATACAAATATATAGAGGAGATGTGACAATACCAGAGCTTTTTAGTTTGTTTCGAAAAAATAATTTTTAAATTTTTCTTTAAAACTCTTTTGCTAAAATTGTTCAATGTAGCTAAGGTTGCTTTTCATGATAATTAGTTTTAACTATTATAGTAATTAAATAATAGTGTATGCATTTCCCAGTCATATTGAACTACAAGGTAATACTGAATTAAGTATTAAATGTATGCCATGCCAAGATTGACCAGTCATCCCAGGTAGCACCCGTTTACTAGCATGACGCACAGTCTAGCCATCATCACCTTCGCCATATTAGAGGGAAGGTGATGACCCGGCCAATACGACACCACAAGTCATGACATTTTAGTGAGCATGACAATGCAAGGCATGGGTGGTAAAAAGAACCATAATAAAATGTTATGTCTTACGAGTTCATAATGATCATGATATGCATTCACTTCACTTCAAACTTTTACTGCAATAGTCAAAACATTTTTTTTATTTTACTATAATAATATAATGTTAATCAAAGTCAATATATAGGTAGTAAATCCACGCTGGTTTCAGCATGAATGGGCCGGATTCCACTGACTGCTTACCATCAGGCGGGGTGGAGTCGCTTTGGTAGGCTAATATAAAAAAATAATAATATTTATTTATATTTATTTATAAACTTTATGCACAAATCGTACATGGGTGGACTTAATGCCAAAGGCATTTTCTACCAGCCAACCTTTGGGTGATGCAGAGATAAACGAAGTAGGTGCAAGTTAACAACAAAAGATTATTGCTTGAAATAGGTAATATACGTAAATAAATATATACTCAATACACATAATTATACTAACAATATATATAGATTATATATATTATATACATATATATATATACATAAATACATTTACAATACATACACAAATACTGATATATAAATATATATATATACTTATACTATTAATGTGATGATTCTGCCAATCTGTCGAAGAGTACATCCCGTACCTTTAGTTTGAATTTATAGCGGTCCGTAACCGTCCTGACTTCAAGAGGGAGCGCATTCCAGAGTAAGATAGATTGAATAAAGAAGGAAGAATGTACGAAATCAGAAGTATGAGAGGGGCATGCTAGAAGAAGATTATTAGAAGAGCGAAGATTTCTGTCATGAAATGAGCACAAAGGTTGGAAGTGTGGAGATAAATAACTGGGTAGTGTGGGAGAGTGTAAAAAAGAAAATAAGGTAGTAAGAGCGCGCTGATTTCGGCGCTGCCGAATGGGTAACCATTTTAGGTCAGAACGAGAGGAAGAGATATGATCATATTTACGAAGACCAAAAATGAATCGAATGCAGTTATTGAGAAGTCGGTCATACTTATTGAGCAGATCTGCATTCAGGTCAAAATAACATACATCACCATAGTCGATTAAAGGAAAAATAAAAGTCTGCACAATCATTGCCTTGGTTTTAGTCGGAAGGAAGTTCTTCAAGCGGTATAAGGCACGTAGGGTACCTGTTACTCTTTGACTTACACTGGTGACCTGAGCTTACCAATTGAGATTGGAGTCAATGAGCAGTCCAAGATCTTTTACAACATGACTAAATGGAATAGTCGATCCATCAAAAACAACCGGTGGTACATATCGGATATCCAGTCTATTTATTAAGCGCTGACTACCTATGACAATGGTCTGGCACTTAGTGGGATTTACATAAAGGCCAAATCTATCAGACCAACACTTTATAGCGTCTAGATCACGATTGATATCGTTAATGGCCACCGACACATCATCCACACTAGTTGTAGAATACAGTTGCAAGTCATCAGCATAAAGATGATACGAACAATGAAGATTTGGAGTTAGAAAATTAATAAAGATAGAAAACAATAGGGGTGAAAGTATACCGCCTTGAGGGACGCCGGAGTTGAGGTCAAGCCACGTGGATGATAAATCATCGGAACGGACTGCCTGTTGACGCCCCTGAAGATAAGTTGAGAACCATTCCAGTGCATCAGGAGAAACCATGAGATGGGTGAGGATAGACAGTAGGATATCGTGACTGACGGTATTGAAGGCATTTGAGAAATCGACCAAAGTGAGTACTGTGACCTTGGTATCCTCCATACCCGCCCTAATATCGCCAGTCACTTTAAGGAGAGCAGAAGTTGTGCTGTGTCCTGGTCTGAAGCCAGATTGCAGAGGGCTCAATAAGTTGTTGCAAAAGACATACCGAGCTAACTGCCTCTGCACACAGGCCTCGACAACTTTCGATAAGAATGGAAGAATGGATATGGGTCTAAAGTGGTTGGGAGCTGTAGGATTAGGGATTTTAGGTAAAGGAATAATAAACGCCTTGCGCCACAGTGCTGGGAACTGCCCAGATTCTAGTGAAAAGTTAATCAAATGTGAAACTGTAGGCAAGAGACAATCTAGAATCTGGACAATCATACGGCGACTAATGCCGTCGCATCCCACCGCGTTGGACTTGATGGACAGGATTATCTTCTTGATTTCACCCGGTGCAATAATAATATATAACTACAATAATAATAATCAATGTAACATTAATCTTGCATTAAACGAGTAACTATACCCCTGCTATTTTATCATTTAAATAATCATTAATATTATAATAACCCTTTTGAATAAGACGGTTTTTAATAGTTTGTTTGAATTTCTCTAAGGGTAGATTCGAAATGTCAAAGGGTAGTTTATTATAAAAGCGTACACCAAGACCCGCAAATGAGTAGTTTACTTTATGTAGGCGATGGTATGTACCAACTAACTTATGTTTACCTCGAGTATTCACAGAATGCATGTCACAGTTTCTTGATTACGGGTGAAAATTTGTCTTGATAAACATAATGTTATCAAAGATATATTGAGACGCCACTGTCAAAATACCTATCTCTTTAAACTTATCTCATAATGAAACTCTAGGGCCCAAATTGTAAATAGATCGCACCGCTCGTTTTTGAAGTATAAAAATTGAATCAATATCCGCAGCCCTGCCCCAGAGCAGTATACCGTATGACATCACGCTATGGAAATAACTAAAATAAACAAGTCTGTCTGTTTCAATGTCGGTAAACTGTCTTACTTTTCTTATTGCAAAGGCCGCGGAACTGAGTTTACCAACAAGACACGATATTTGGGTACCCCACTGAAGCTTGTTATCTAAAGGTAAACCCAAAAAAACTGTAGATTGAACAAAGCTTAAAGTTTCATTATTTAAACTTATGCTTATAGCTAGACTTTTAGTATTGGGCATAGTAAACTTAACGCATTTAGTTTTTTTGGAATTAAGCAATAGGTTATTCGCACTAAACCAGTCCAGAACCTTCAGTAGTGAACTATTCACGTTGTTAATATTCGGATTCTTACGATCAACTTTAAATAAAAATACGTATCATCAGCAAATAGTACAATATCGCAAAAATTCTGTATAAACCAGAAAAAGAAAAGGGCCCTAAATGGAACCTTGTGGCACGCCAATAGCTACAGGTAATCCAGTAGACCTACTTCCATTTATATCAACATTTTGTACTCTATCTCTTAAGTAAGAGGCAACTAGATTGAGTGCAGCATCCCTGATACCATAATGACTGAGTTTTCGTAGAAGCGTATTGTGTTCGACGCAGTCAAAGGCTTTTGAGAGTTCGCAGAAGACACCAATAGCATCCATAGAATTTTTCCAGGCACTATGAATATGCCTAATTAACGTAACACCTGCATCTATTGTGGAACGACCTTTCGTAAAGCCATATTGCTCATTGTGTAATAAGTTATTTGAGATAAAGTGACTTTCTAATCGTCGCAATATTATTTTCTCAAACACTTTGCTTATAGCTGGCAATATGGAAATAGGCCTTAAGTTACTTGTGTCCCTTTTTGATCCATTTTTAAATAAAGGTATCACTTTACTGTATTTCATCAGATCAGGAAACACGCCTGTATCCACACATCTATTAAATATGGTAGCAAGACGTGGAGCTATACTAAATATTATATTATTGATTAGCTTGACTGAAATACCCCATAAGTCAGCAGTGTTTTTTGAGTTAAGTGACTTAAAGACTTTTATAATATCATTGGGGTTAATATACTGGAAACAATAGTAAACACTGCACTCTCCCATGCTGTCCCTAGCTAAGGTTTCGGCTTTGACTGGGCAAGAATCTAAGGACCTAGTTGCATTAACCGGTATTTTTATAAAGAAATCGTTAAACGTTTGTGCTACATCTAAATTATTTGCAACAATTTTATTATTTACTTTTAGTTCAAAATTGGCATCACGCAATTTGCTACGACCAGTTTCACTATTAATAGTACTCCAAGTTGCTTTTATTTTATTGTCTGATTGTTTTATTTTATTGCTCAAATATAAGAATTTGGCTGTGTTACAAGGCTTTTTAATATTTTTTGAATAATTTCTAACGTAATCTCTACAAAGTTTGGATTTGTATTTTTTTTTCATACCATATAGTTCATACAATTTAGACCTACTTTTATAGATGCCTGTTGTTGCCCAGTCACAAAATTTAATTTTAATATTTTTATTAAAAGTGTTGGGTTTGAAGATATTTTCATATTCTAATTTAATTATGTTAAACAAAGATAGAGTAGAGGCTATCAGGATCGGCGCAACTAAGGTCTACTCTGGTGACTTTGGTAGTAGTAATGTTCTCGCTAAAGTGTTGAAGGCGTTCAGAGGTCATTGGCCTACATGTGAACCTATAATTTACTTTAGGTACTCTACTTACAGACAATACAATTTTTTGCCCACAGTGATCAAATGTTAAGTCACTCAATATAGAACTATCTAAAAATTTACAATTGCAGAAAATACTATCTAGGCATGTAGCAGAATGAGCAGTGATTCTGGTTGGTTCATAGAATACATAATTTAAGTCAAATGACATGAATAAACTAATTAATCTATTACAAATGGCTGACTGTTCGAGTAAGTTCACATTAAAATCACCACACGCAACCACATGCCTGTTACCAATGCTTGAGCACTTCAGTACATCCTCCATTACAGTTTCAAAAAAGGTGAAGTCACTCTGTGGTGGTCTGTATACACACACAATAACATGTTGCTCAAGTTCCACACAAGATATTTCAATAGTGCGCTCAATAGAAAGCTTAACTATATCCTTACCCTCCTTATATTTTATACTATTACAAACATATACCAGAGAGCCACCATGAATAGCTTTCTTCCTTGCAAAAGCGCTACCAATACTGTAGTATTCCTTGTCAAATATAAATTGGTCACTTTTAAACCAATGTTCAGTGACACAAAAAATATGAATGTTGTAGTTTTTAAAAATAATTTTACTTCTAATTCCTTTCTGGAAAAGACCTGAATATTTTGGTAAACTAAGTTTAAATTAAATGTCTGCTTATCCTTTGTCTCGTCTACTAGTTTAAACTAATAGACGAAGAAATGTTAGTAGTTACACTACTCTGTCCTACCAAATTCTTCAATACCCTACAGGTACCTGCGTCATTGAATAAATTATATGCTAATAACTTAGCAAGATGTCGCTTATAAAATAATGATAGATACATATGTAGTATCTTTTGTCAATAAAAAATTATTACTAATAAATATATTAGTGTCAAAGAATTTAACGTAGTCACTATGACTACATGTACAGTAAAGAAGTAAATCTAACTTCCCTATGTGCCTATTGCGTTGTTCAATCAGAGCATATGAATAAGGAAAGGCACAGATAATAAACTTACAACCTACACTACTATGAAGCAATTTCATAACTTCAGTTAATTCTAATATATCATGTTTTGTGACTACAGTAAAGAAGTAAATTTAACTTCCCTATGTGCCTATTGCGTTGTTCAATCAGAGCATATGAATAAGGAAAGGCACAGATAATAAACTTACAACCTACACTACTATGAAGCAATTTCATAATTCAGTTAATTCTAATATATCATGTTTTGTGACTGATAAGCAGTCACCATACATTAAGATTACTGTAGACTGAAAGTCTAAGTTAGTATTTTTTAAATTGCTAACTAAGGTGCTGAATTTTATTCCTGGTGAACAATTATTCATAATAGGCCACTCAGTGTGGATATTTATTAAACTACCTAATCCTTATCAATAAAATATTACAAGCTTATCGGAAAACATTACAACATTCTTAATACTAATTTTGTTAACTATATCATTATCATTAATTGGCAAAATATGATTGTTTGGGGTAAGACAGTTGGGCAAGCTATTTGTTAATTGATCACTATGTGCAAGTTGGAGCGAGTTTGTTTGGCAGTCTGATGAAACCTCATCATATTTTTTTATATACTCATATGTCTCTGTTCATGTTGAAGACATAGTTTAGTCAGATGAGTTTGTAGGTCTGACAATTGTAGTTCTAACTCCTGTGTATGTTGTTCATATAGTAATCTACAAGCCGTCATTTGTTCTTTATAATTCTCAAGCTCTGACTGTAAGAACTCACGATCTTTTGCCTTTTGTACCTTAGATGATCGGTCAAGACTGGACTGTAGTTTCTTAACTAATTTCTTAATTCTAGAATACCTTTTACATTGCTTAGTACTACTAATAATACTACACCTTCTTTTATGAATGATATTGGACCTATATGACATATCAGATTTACATTCTACCGTTTTGTCCTCAGGAGTGGCAGTAGCATCCAGCGTGTTCACCATCACAGCCATGTCAGTGGACAGGTACCTCGCCATCACACAGTCTCTGCGGCAACCCTGGATGCCCTCAAGACGAGGGGCCTGCAGCCTCCTATTTGCACTGTGGCTGATCTCCTTCGCGATATTCGCGCCGTTGCTAGCGGTTGCGACGGTGGAAAGAGAATACGTACCTTCTTTTACCAGGACTAAGAATGGATCGGTGAGTAGATGCTTCGTTTAAAATATATTTTGATAAATAATAAAACAATATTAAATATGTAGGACAGTATAATCTTCTCTATGATCTTTTTATTGACTAAAGTAAGGCTTTACGTTAAGTAAGTTAGTTTTGATTAAAAACTAACTACTAATTTCGATAAAAATCAAGCTATGTAATTATTAACAAATATTATTTATGTGCATACAAACGGTAATAATGATTATAAACCAATAACTAAATCAAAATGGCTCGCACTTCACATTTATGAACCTTTCAGAGTTTGTCAACATATTCTACATAACAACAAGTGAAATTAGACACTCATCATACAAATGTTTCTGTTCTTCCACTCTACACAAGCAAGCTAATCTATACTAAGCTTAATGATAAGAGTACACAAATCGAGCCCAGCCCATAGACAAACAAGTGCAAGGTCGCCAGGGAACACAAAGACAACCCGGTCAAGGCATCCAAAATTTGCGAATGACGTAATCTGGACACATCAAACGGCATCTAAATGACGAATTGAATTGTAAACAGTCCTTTGGCTTGAATAACAGTGTATTCATTGTTTACATTCATAATTATGTACTTACAAAGTTTAAATTTGAACGTTACTGACTGACGGTAAGGAAAACATTGTGAGAAAACCTGGATCAAAGAAAAAACAAGCAAAATATATTATTAAAAAACAAAAGCCTGTCTGCGTAAAACAAACTTAAAATAAGGAAACCCTATTTTTTTTCTAGTGCTGATGCTACATTGAAAGATTATGTACTCTATGTCACTCCCACAATCAATACGAGTCTAATGACACCTCATATATTATGTTAAAATACATTAAGCCATTTAGGCTGTAGAGCGTGCCTAAGAAATAGATATACATACCCCCTTATAGCTGGTTAAACGTGCATCCACGTTGAACCAGATAAATGTGTATGTTTAATAGTAAGATCAACTGAAGCTAAGTATCCTTTATTAAGTTTATTGTCACTGCAATAATACTATAGCTTATCATTCGCCAAATAACAGAACTCTAAGGCCGCTATTAGACTATCATAGAATTATAATCATAGATGTGTGAGTCATTTTTATATGAAGAACATATGACGGTATAATAACTACATGTGATTCATATTCTCTATGATCGTAGTTAGGTGATCCTTTTTGACAGCTAGCGTACAAGTAGGATCATATTCAACACACTAGCACAGTCTGTATGTTAATAGACAGTGCTAATGTGTTGATTTGAAGGGAAAGGAAAGGATCCCATAGCAACGGAAAACACGGCTTGATGGTATATGACGTTTATATGATCAATAAGTGTAGTATGTAAAAATGAAGAACGTCATCATATAACTATGATCATAGAACACATTTATATGACAAATATGAAATCATATTTATATGATTTAAACATGATAATATAATACCGGCCTAAGACAATTTCTCTCGAAGCCATCCAATTTAGATAAAACCAACCGCTCTTATAATAAAAATCATGTATTTCATTTCAAGAACAGAGGAAAAATTATCTAGAAAGTACTTCTTTGAGATAACGTTGAACTGAGTTTGTAAGCTAAGAAATTGTTAGTAGAATCCGGCATTTCTTAAACGTGAAATATAAAAAAACTTTGGTTTTTTGCTGATATTGCCTGTACTAAGGCTATATATATGTACAATTATTTTGTTTGATATAAGCTGTAGTATACAACTATGTAAACTTAATTAAACGATAGCTAATTATAAATTGCTAAGAAGGTAATGATTGAACTTAACTTTAAATTACTCGTAGGTCGGAATAATGACAATTAAATGAAATGTTAAAGCCACACCAATATGTCACCAAACAATAAAACAAAGGGCACAATACAACCTTTATGTCTGTAAAATTAACAGATTAAGCATAGGCATATTAGGAAATTTATATAGTTGTGTCTGAAGCACATGACAGAATGGACGTACCTGAAATTGGTGGTATATTGTCAATAACTTGAAGTAGGCGTGTCATACAACTCACAGATCTTAATAAAATATTTTCTAAAAGACTAGTTTAACATATATAAGTATTTAAACATATGAATGTGTGTGAAAAGGAAAGGCACCTTCACCGTTTTGTTAGCACTTAGTTCCACGTGAGTTGTTCTACAAATTTCTAAGAGTTTTGGGATTCACGGTAATTAGTGAGCAAAAGGATCAACCTTCTAAAGAAGCAGGTTTTATTTGAATGATAAAAATATAACTAAGAAAAAAGAGACAATATTAATTTTATTTATTACTAGACGCCCGCCCTCGTTTTGCTTCAACATAAAAAGTTTCATTCGATCTCACGAATGTCTACGGAAAATTATAGCAATAGTGACGTATTGCATCACTCAAATTTAAAAAGGCGCCTTAAATATTCAAATTTTAAAAATGACTTAAAAAGTATGTTAGACATAATAAAATATAGCCTTAGTTAGCTTTTTAAAAGTATTTTTTTATTCGGTTACGTAGTTTATAATATTAGTTTAGATTTTTTATTTTTAATATGATTAGTTTTTAATACGACGTTTCTATAAACTTTTGTCTAGTCGGATTACCATTGTCCAAAATATGATCAAAATCCATTTTGTGTGGAGCGTGCTCGCGGCAATATCTTCACAAAGACATAAATCTTGTCACTAAATTTCTCTTGAGACCATGACAAATTTCACAATCTACGCGAAAAATTACTTTCATTTTCAGATATTATTTAACTATTTTTATCAATAGATATCTCGTTGTAATGACTTTTTTTGTTGGATTTATAGACGCAAGTGTGGATAGTTTAATCTACAATATAATAATAATAATATCACAACAAATAACACAACTCCATCTAGATCCAAAGTAAGCATAGACTTATAATATTAGCTTATTTTATGGATTCTAGAATGCGGATATTCATACTTTTATAGTTTTTTAAATACATTCATATTATACATATATTTGCACTGAGCGGGAATCGAACCCGTCACCTCTGCGTGGCAGTCCGTACACAGTACCACCGAACCACAGAGGTAGTCAATCTAAACTAATATTATAAAGACAAAAGATCAGATTTTTTGTATGTTTGTTTGTATGTTCTGATTTAACTAAAGATCTGATCTACGTAACCGATTCAAAACAAATGTTTTACCTTTAGAAAGCTACAAATAGGATGGTTAATATAGAAAACATTTTATTATGTTTATCTATTTTTTCAGTCATTGTCTAAATTTTAAAATTTTAAGTGGCTTTGTTAATCTGAAAGATTTTTTTTTTTTTTTTTTTTTTGCTTATAGTGGCAGACGAGCCAACAGCCCACCTGATGGTAAGTGGAAACTGTCGCTCATAGACTTCTGCAATGCCAGGGGCTCTGCGAAGCCGCTGCCTACCGTGATATTAATGCTCTCTTTAAACCTCGTTTGAAGAAGGACATGTCATAGCGCTCGGGAAACACCGCAGCTGGTAGTTCGTTCCAGAGCCTGCACGTACGTGGGAGAAATGAACGCTGAAAACGAACCGTGCTAGACGAGATCGTGTCCAGGTAGTATGGATGAACTTTGCTGCGATGTCGAGTGGTGCGATGATAGAAAGGAGACGATGGCACCAAGTCAAACAGTTCCTCAGAGCACTCCCCGTTGAACATACGATAGAGCACGCATAGAGAGCCAAAGTCCCTCCGCTGCTCCAGTGACTCTAATTTGTCTGTGAGATTGGGATCATCGACGATTCGAACAGCTCGCCGTTGGAGGGAGTCAAGTGGGTCGAGCTGGTATTTGGGGGCTCCTGCCCACAGGTGAGAACAGTACTCCACGTGCGGTCGGACTTGTGCTTTGTATAGCACAAGCCGTTGAGATGACGTAAAGTACCGTCTGGCTCTGTTCAGGACGCCCAGCTTTTTGCTCGCCAGTTTGGCTTTGTCTTCCAAATGACTCCCAAATTGGACCTTGCTGGATATTTGAACACCGAGGATCCCAATGTCATCGGAGATACGGAGAGAAACTCCTTGGAACTGAGGCGCCATAACAAAAGGGTCCTTCTTCGCAGTGAACGCGCATACTTGTGTCTTCGTGGGGTTGAAATGAACTAAATTCTTCTCACCCCATTCGAGAGCCAGTCCGAGAGAGCCCTCAACTTCAGATACAAGTTGTAACCGTCTCTAATGCACGGAGCTCCGAGGGACATTCTGTTGGCTAGTGTACCGCGCGTCACCCGTGCTGTCATCTGCATAGCAATGCATGTTCTCAATGGTTAACATGTCATTGATATGCAGAATAAACAGCGTTGGGGAAAGCACTGAGCCTTGTGGTACGCCAGCATTAACCATCATGGTATCGGAGCAAGCACCATCAACAACGACCCTAATGCTCCGACCATCCAGGAAGCTGGCGATCCATCTGCAGAGTCCCTCGGGGATTCCATAGGATGGTAGCTTCGATAGAAGTGCTTTGTGCCAGACCCTGTCAAACGCCTTGGCAATATCAAGGCTGACAGCCAGAGCTTCACCCTTGCCCTCCAAGGCTTCTGCCCAACGGTGTGTGAGGTACACGAGAAGATCACCAGCTGACCGACCGTTACGGAAACCGTACTGGCGGTCGCTTATCAGCCGGTGCTCCTCAAGGTACCTCAGGAGTTGGGAGTTGATAACTCGTTCCAGAACCTTGGACAGCAAGGATGTTATCGCTATCGGTCTGTAGTTTGACGGGTCCGACCGGTCACCCTTTTTAGGGATCGGGTGGACGTTAGCTACCTTCCACGAAGATGGAACCCTATTAGCGGTATATGAGAGACGATAAAGGCGCGTTAAAACGGGAGTCAACTCAGGGGCGCACGTCTTCAGAACCACTGCGGGGACGCCATCTGGTCCACTCGACTTGTTGACATCTAGGAGCCTGAGCTCTCGCCTGACCGCGCGTTGAGTGATGCGGATTTCCGGCATTGAGCTTTCACACCGCGAGATGTTGGGTGGTGTGACTCCCCCGTCGTCTAGAGTCGAGTTCGAGGCAAAGAATTGGCCTAAAGTGACAGCCTTTTCCTTTGCACTATGGACCAGTATATCGTCTTGTTTGCGCAGTGGCGGGAGATTGGACGAGCAGAAGTTGCCTTGGGCAGCCTTGGCGAGAGACCAGAATGCACGGCTCCCTGAAGGATAGCTTTCTAGCCTCTCGCCAATTCTGGCAACGTGTTCTGCTTTGGCCTCAGCGATAACCTTCTTGTTGAATCTGGAAGCGGCATTGAACTTACGCTTCTTTTCCCTGACCCGCGGGTCCTGGAATTGCCTAGCACTGTTCCAGGCCCTATATGCGGACTGCTTAAGGTGCGTCGCCTGCCTGCAGGTTTTGTTAAACCAGGGGCGACTGCGACCGCCGACCGGAATTTTTGCGTTGGGGATGAATAATTCCATCCCCTGAAGCACCGTATCGGTAATGCAGTCCGCACATGTGTCGGGATTTCCGGAGGAGAAGCAAGGCCGCTTCCATGGGTAGGACGCGAAAAATTCACGAAGCCCATCCCAATCTGCTGAGCTATATCGCCAGACTCTGCGAGACCCGGTTGCCGAAGAGCGATCGGGTCTCACAACAGGGGCTTTACTACGGATAAGGCAGTGGTCAGATGATCCGAGTGGAGCATCGACCACTACCCCATAGCCGTTTGGGTGAGTAGTCAGCAGAAGATCCAACAAAGAAGGTTCATGACCCTCTACGTCTGGAATGCGGGTGGGCTGCATTACCAGTTGAGAGAGGCCATAGGCCGAGGCCATATTGAAGACAGTTCTGCCCGGGAGGTCAGTGGTCCGGGACCCCAGCCATTCTTTATGGTGAACGTTGAAATCACCTAGGACCACCACCTCCGCAGACGGATGCTGTTCCAATATTTGGTCAATCCCCCCTTGGACGTTCTCGGTTATTTGGGTGACTCCCATATCACTGGCCGGAGACCTGTAAAGGCACGAGTAGATTCGGGTAAGACCCCCATGGTCTACCCGCAGCCATAATAATGATAGGTGCCGGCGTTCGAGGGCCCGAAGGCGGCGACAGCAGATATCACCCCGTACGAAAACGCACACCCCAGCCTTCCGGTGGAAAGCATGTTCCAGCTCGTAGCCGGGGTATTTAAGGTACGATATATCGTCCGGGGTACATATCTGCGTCTCCGTTAAAAAGAGCAAGGCAGGCCGCGCCGACTCAAGGTGTTGATGGACGGCGTCGAGATTACTGTGAAGACCCCTGATATTGCAGAAATCCATTGTAAATGTGGATTTGGTGTCCGCCGTAGATACGTTGCTCTTTCTCTTTCTTGTGGCCATGGTTTGTAGAGAGAGTGGGGGTGAGGTGTAATTTGGGAGGCGAAGTCAAGGTGATACCCAAAGAAAGAGCGGTGTGTTGGACCCGACCAATCCGTGAGTTGAGTGAAAAGCTGACGCGGGGCACGGAAGGGCCCCCGATGCCCTCCCGCTCACAACCGCCGGGATCCACTCCGGTCTCCCATTCCGGCACAACGGCTATGAGACGGGATTTTCGCCAGCTGGCGGGACAGCCTCCCGTGCGGGATACACACGGGTTCGGGTCCCCTACTGACTGGCAGGTGGCCGACGGATAACCATTCCCATCGGGTCTCCCTGGACCCCGCGTCAACTCGTCACGCTCAACGAACAGGCCAAGACTTTTACCACCGCACGTCTCAAGCATCACCAAAACTTCGCCACCCAATTGGGAAAGGAAATAGGAACACAGGAACGGCTGTTTCCCCCTTCGTACGAAACACAGCAGAGCTGCTATTACGGCCGAAATAGGTAGAATTGTGGTACCAACCCGTGCGGGTCTAGGTTAGACCCTACCACTATAGTCAGGAGAGGGAAGGAAAGACGGGGACTTCATATCGCGGATGTATAGGTGTACGATAATGAAGGCTCGAGGTGCCGGGGGCGCGTACCCGTATCTCCCGAAAAGCAACCGGACAGGTTGCAATCCAGTCGATTCTCTGACAGAAAATGCAATACGACACTATTGCTATGATATTTTAAGCGATTGTTGTGATACCGAATAAAACTTTTGATACCGAAGCGAAGCAAGGGCGGACGTCTAGTCTTTTATACTTACATTTTCCTGATGCTAAGAAGTCACTGAGGTCCAGCAGTGATGGACGTGATCCCAATAATCATCTTAGCAGACCGTAATGGTGTCCCGGTTTTAACTTAAATGCATTTTAAACTAAATGATCTTCAGTCGGTGTAAATTTATTAATAAGAAAATCAGGCACATAAACAAATTTCAAAACATAAGAGCAATCATCAGGTTTTTTTTTTGTATTCAGTCCGGGTTTGTTTATCATAAGCATTGTTGCGTATATTCTGGAAACTCTGCATTCAACAGTAGATTGCAACATTCTGATTTGAAAATGTACACTATAGTGAAGCGAGCTGCATTGTAAAAATGTACTCCTTAGAAATGTTGTGTAATGCGACCTCCATCACCTAGATGCGCTTCATAACATTGATGTGGTTTGTCTTTTTATTTATTAGTTAAAATCAACTGAATTATACCTATGATGATCGTTACAATAGGTTGTTCCGTATTCATCTTATGACGTCTCATCCCATTTCTTCACTCATCCCAAACTAGTACGTATTCCAAACTCATCCCATTTGCTGACCAAAGTCAAGTCGTCAGAAAAACTGGCAAGAAACTCTGGCTACTCTTTTTAATCGTCAGATAATTACAATTTTAAAAATAAGTTGAAAACTGTCTTCACAGCTTAGTTTGAACTACATAGCATATACTCATTTACACGCTTAATAGAATATCGGGTGAAAAATAAATCGGAGATTACCCGTAAATCACTAAGGACTAACAAGTTCTTAAACTATTGAACAAGAAAATGACATCGCATGTTGTAGGATTTATGTGGATCTCGTGCGGGCAACTTGATATATTGCAAGTAATATTATATAACAGAAGGGCTGTTTCAAACCTTTATTAGCCTTGACGTTTTGTAAAGTTTTAGGACCAGATGAGTTTCTTAACTCTGGATTCGAGTATTTTACAAGATAAGCTACTCTATTTGAGACGTCTTCTGATATATTGATAGTCATAAGACTTTTTATAAGGAACAGTTTTCTATACTTACCACGCGTGGCATTTAGATTGATGACCGTAGTAATACCTATCATTATTAACACTACGCACTAGTATCTACTAATATCTGTTACCTAGTATTTTGATTTATTCCTAACCTGACCTTACGATACCCTTGGAAATATCGGTTCAGCCAGGATATCCTAGCTTTTTACCACAGAATGACAGTGAAGTAACCTGTACCTATTTTGTATTAACTGCAACAGAATAAGTATTTATTGTTTGTATAAAAACTTTCATTTATTACAAAACATACTTTTAATATTTCGAACTATAGCATAGTCTTATGTCCAACGGTATACCTAGGTAATTTGACTAAATTTGTTAACTCGAGAAATCACAACATCATTTATGTATCACATGTAAATTTAGTAGTGCTTTTGAGTAATAGAAATACTATCGTTTGCTATTTACTCAAAAGCCTAGATATTCAACCGTAAGGCATATCCACTTTAATATTTATATTCAAATACTGGAACATCACACAATTTGAGGTGGCCCCTTACTCTCAATCACTGTCACATTAATATGCATTTCCTTTGAATCTAAATATTAACCAATAGTGCCTGTCCTCTGGAGAAGTGAGAAGATTTCATGCAATACTACATACATACATAACTTCACGCCTGACTCACTTTATTGGGGTAAACGAGACTATAGAACGCCATTTGCTGCTTTATGTTGTTTTATGTTAATACAGGTCAATACAAACTATAAGATTAAGATCTTATTGAAGAGTAATATATGTACTAAATGTTAATATTAAATCATTATTATCTTCATCAGAATTACGTATATTACAATAATCTATATTTAAAGAAATTTAAAATAATATAATAGTCTCTTTTTAAAATTAGTTTTACACCCAATATTTTGTTTTACAATATTGGTCTTGTTCAAAAATATCCCTTAAAAATAGAACATAATCCTCTTAAGCTTTTTGCTTTTAGCGATAAGACCGTCCATTGTACGGCTACTAAGTTAATGTAATAAGTTAAGTAAATGCTGAATTGATAAATATTAAAAAAATATTCTCTGATATTGTTCCAAATTTAACTAGACTGGTTTTAGTAACACTAATTTCTAATATATCAAATTTTGATATTATTGAATTCTCTATAGTAAATTATATCACACACTAAACTTACTTTTAAATTTTCGTGTTGCATTATTACGGGAATTCACGCGATCATGCAATAAGTATTTAATCCATTTATATACCTTATTTTGTTCTTATTAAGAATATTTTCAATTTAGGTAGAAGTAGTGTCTATTTATTTCTTGTTTTATCAAAATTTGGTCAAATCTATTAACATTTTAATGAACATGATTTGTTTGTAATGATCTTAAATACTAGATTATAGTTTGTATATGATCAATACACAAAAGGTTCCGTCTAGAATATGTATTTTACCTGAGGTGTTTTTGACATTTGAGCCATGTAATCCCCTTAAACTTTTAAATCTACTTGTTACATTTTTATTGTCATGTTTTTTTACTGTCTTGTCGGACACAAACAAGTTTTTAATTGTAATAGAATTGTCAATGGTTTCTAAAAGAATGCATTAGCGATCTGCGGAATCTTTTTAGCGTTATTCAAGTCACTCCCACAATCAATACGAATCTATTGACACCTCATACGTTAAAATCCATCTAGCCATTGTCCAAAAAATAGACATACATACAAACATATAATATACTTACATTTATTTATACATTAATACATACGCCCGAAAAACATTCCCCTACTCGAATTCAGCAGTCAGGCAAAAATTCACCTACACAAAACGAACACTCAATCTATACTATTATATATAGCAGAAGAGTTTGTTTGTTTGTTTGTTTGAACGCGCTAATCTCTGAAAGTACCGATCGGATTTGAAAAATATTTTTGCGTTTGATAATCTACTTCTCGAGCCAGGTTAAAGGCTATATTTCATCACGCTAGTGACGACGGGAGCAGAGCTGTAAGCTAGTCTCATGTAAAGAGAGTGGCATCGTAACCATAATCTGTCCCAACATCAAATACTCTTGGTGAATACTTAATTGATAAAAAGTCAGGGTTCTTCGTTCAATTTAAGATTAATTAATTAACGATTAACTTAATCAATGAATTAATGTGAAGTCGAGAACTTATTGTGAACGTTTTTACTGATAAGCTCTTTTTTTTACTTCACTACAAATCAGTGCTTAATTACAAAAAAAAAATATTATACAAAACCTGGAAAGAGTATTAAAAAGATGTTCAATTAAACTAATCGCTATTGAAATTAATTGATATATGAAAGGTGCACTGTCAAATTATCAACTCGAAACCGCAGCTAATTTAGAGACCATATTTCTATAGACAAAGCCTACCTACACCAATTAAAATATCAATATGCTCATTAAATTTACTGAAAATTATTTAGAAATAACCAACAAATTAAAACGAAGCCTTACAAAGATCTTTGAGTCAAAATTTATTTGAGGATATAGAACTAATATTGAATTAATTAACTTGAAGATATTGACAAGAATTTGGCACCATAATTGACCTGAATAAAGGACTATGATTGCATTCCCTCTGGCCTCTATCACCCCATCTTCCCCTGGGCTACCCTAATCCCAGCTACTATTTTTCCCGGAGTCCTCTTAATTGGCAATTATGGACGACGAAGAAATCTGTTACGATGGTTTAAGTAATAATAAAACTTATGATTTCTAATGTTGAATTGAAAATGAAAAGCAACTCTAAATTAACTGTCGTAAGGAGTAGTATTCTGCGATAATAATAGACTAGTAATTGTACAAAACAGATATTATTTTATTGCTAATTTGATATGAGTCTGGTGTTGTAAACACAAGTCAAGTTGGTAGGTATATAAAAGTCTCCTAAAATAAAAATTGTATTTCTTTTGGTAATAACAAACAGCACTATTTTATTTCGTTTTTATTTGCTACAAATTTGTAAAAGTTGTCAATTGTAATTTAACAAATCTATAATATAAAAATGAATCTAAGCGCAATTTCGGGAGCAGCTGAACCAATTTCGCTAATTCTGTTTTATAATTTTCCTGTAAGTACGAGGATGATTTTTACGGAGAGAAAATTACAAAAACTCCCTGAAAAAAAAAACACTTTTCTATATTTCCATACAAAAGTATCTTTATTTATCCCAAATTGTTTAAAAAACGCCCACCCGTGCGAAGCCGGAACGGGCCGCTAGTGTTTTATATTAAATTTGAAAATTCAATAGGTGGTATATAAATATCAACATAATCTGTTTTCTATTTAGATACATTAAATATTATTATTGAATCAGATGCCGTTTGATTTACATTGTCGCTATTTTGAATCAGAAGATCTGATGGACACGAACAAATTCTTATATCTACAAATTTCTCTAAGGCTGTCGATATTACTGATAGAGAGGAGATATTTTTAGATCTAAATGTGAGAAAGGAAAATTTAAGCTAGTCACGTCGATTCGAGTCACGGACTCAAACGTATGTAATTACGTCTTCCCTTTACATGTAACTCAGTAAATAAAGACCTCACGTATATTTGCCTAAGTGTCATAAAATTTGTAACATTTCGTTAAGTAGGTACTTAACTTTTGTAAATAATATAATATTTTAACAACTACACACAACGCCATCTAGACCCAAAGTAAGCATATAATATAGCTTGTGTTATGGGTTCGAGAATGCAGATATATATACTTAAATACTTTTTGTTTGTAAATACATACATATTATACATAGAAACACCCAGACCAATGCAAATAGACATGTTCATGCACACAAATATTTGCACTGAGCGGACATCGAACTGGCGACCTCTGCGTGGCAGTCCTTATACAGTACCACCGAACCACAGAGATATTTAGTAATAATAATAATGAACATTATTATGGTTGAAACTTGACCTATTTTACTATAATGTATTTTTAACCGACTTCAAAAAGAAGGAGATTATCAATTCGGGTCGTATGTTTTTTTTTCTTTTTTTTGTATATTTGTTACCTCATATCTCGGTCATTTATGATCCGATTTGAAAAATTCTTTTTTTATTTGAAAGGGTATAGTCTGAAATCGGTCCCATTTTTATATTATAAGAAATGGTTCAGTATTTGTATGTTTGTTACAACAGAACTCGGTCATTTATAAACCAGTTTAAAAAATTCTTCTTTTATTTGAAAGGGTATACTCTGAAATCGGGTCCCATGTTTATTTTATAAATAATTGTTTAGTGGTTTGGCTTCAATTTTATATTTTGTAACAAAACGTATGCAAGAAGTGAAGACGTGTAAAGTAACACGTCGATGTCTTTTGCAACGAATTTTCTGACATTGACATGTCCGCATGCTAAAAGTGCGAAGTGATTTTCAAAATTATTTTTTTGTTAGAAACGAAGTGGCCCTGGATTGTTGACCATTTGTGTCATTTCATTTTCAGCGCCTCATTCTTTAGAAGCAGGAGACTATGGTTATCAATATAATTTGGTAGTCGTTAAAGCCAAGTTAGAGGTCTTATGATCGTGTGAAAATTACAACAGCAACGGCCTGCCTTTACAGCATCACTGTTTATTTTTTGTATATCAGTTAAGCGATTGCTCGGTCAGTTAAATTATGATTTTTGATAATTCTTCAATGTTAGTAGATCATCACTTTTTTGTTTTGATTTGTGGTTTATGGGATTCAGGGTTTAGCGATCGAGAAAGTGTTGACAAGGACTTTATATCTCTATTTACAATCTTATCTCTCGTCTTTACTTTCTTTCAAACGGCACGGCGCTGTCGAGGCGATTTAAGAAGTGGTCGCCGCGTTCCGCTATCATTATTGACTTGGCTCGCGTGCTGCGCGCACGCGCCGATGCATTTTTAGGGCTCCGCTGCTGTCTCTGTACGCCACATCACTCCCCCTCAAGCGAAGCGTACGTTGTGTTTTACATGTCGGCCGGATCGTGTGACGTATGGGCTGGACGGCGGCGGCGGCCAAAGTTGTGTCTTCTCTGCTTGCTCCGATGATCGCGTAGTCGTGAAATATATTTATTCATATAGGTTGATTAAACTAACACTTATGAACGTCAAAGTTTACAAAATGTCAGCAAACTAAACTACAGCCAGTTCGCTGACGAAGTAGAGCCATGAGAAGAACTGGCAAGAAACTCAGGCCACTTTTTTTAATCGCCAGGTTATTACAATTTTTGTAAGTTACAATTTCAAGTAGCATGCAAAATGACAGAGGCGATACACTTAACTCTATAGGTAATTAATTACAGCTTTCTATGTTGTAAAGACAAAATAAAAAATAAAATGTCTTTACGGGCTGCCTCAATTTGCATATTGCTACAAAAGTCTTTACCTTTTGTGAACTTATTATTATAGAAACAAAAATCCCGTCTGCGAACTGAAAATAAAGAAACCCATTTTTTTTCTCGAGCTGATGCTATTGAAATATTATGTGCATATGTCGCTCCCACAATCGATACGAATCTAATGACATTTCATATTATTATGTTAAAATCCATCAAGCCGTTTAGGCTGCTGAGAGTTTTTTTTACATAGGTATTCATACCTCTTTAGTTTTCATAGTGTAATAAAATCAGCTAATTTCTATTCAAAAATGGCTATAAATATATATTATAATAAACTCATATTCCGCGTTGAGTGTCGCTTTTGTATTGTAGGCGTGTTACGTTCTTTTTACGACTGCGTTAAAACAAATGTAATCTATGCATTCCTGAAGGTCCATAAAGGTATCTAGGAAATCATTTTAATTTTGTGCACAGTGAAACAATATTATAGGCTACTAGGGATAAGAAATACATGAGACAATAATTAACAATATTATGAACAAAAATCTATCTGAGGGCGGTCAAATCGACGCCGCGAGACTACTTGACAAATTTGATTTTCATGCCAAAGCTACTACTAGTTAATTAAACTTCGAATTGTGGTAGTTTATTTACACAATAAGTTTATATTTTTTTTTGTGTTAGTCTAAAAATAATGCGTTAACAAATTTAAATAAATTTCTTATTCTTAGTTTATCTCGTTTCGCTTCTAATTAACGTTTTATTTTTTTCCTCTTTTAAAAGTGTTTTTTAAATTCAGAATTAATCATTACGTAAAATCTTAATGAAAAAGCCTTTTACATTTTTAAAGTTAAAAGAAATGAATTAAGACCAAGATATTCAAAGTATCAATTTTGTAAGAAGTTGCGTAGATTAAAAATATTTCAGACATCATTTGGAGTAAGTACTTAGCCATAATAATAAATTGATACGTAATATTTATTCGTTCGTGTAATGGACTTAAAGGTTTTATAAGATTATAACTTCGAAAACCACTAACCTTATGTCAATCTATTATAGTTCAACTCAGCTTCAATTTACGTGTCAATGGAGTTTACTAAAACTATTACTTTTTATCACAAGATAAACTTTAAGAAATGCTTACTCTGGGTCTTATCTAAATAACGCTGTGTAGGTTATTATGTATTTGCTAAATGAAGAAAACAAATGAATTCTTGCAATATATTTTTTTACAAAAAGACTGCGTGTTGGTAAGAAGTCAGTGGATTTTAAGTGTAAGTGGACACCTTTGCAAAAATCATCATATCTATTTATCTATTAACTACTTACATGGTAAAGGTTAAATAAGAAAAAAATAATGAGTGGGATGAGACGTCATAGTATGAATACGGAACAACCAGACTTGCCACAATGCCGGCTTTGCACAAAATTGAAAGAAAGCATATACGCACATGAGCCACATACACACACATAAACTTCCGCATTTATAATATTAAAAGGAATAGTGAGATTAAAAGCCATCTAGTCAAATAAAATAGTCTAAATTCACACGTTACATAAAAAAAAAAAAACTAAAAGGCCCCAAATAGTAGGTAAATTTAAATTGCCTATGGTTGGCATGAATGGAATTTTGTAATTTGTTTTTGGACCTTGAACTGTTAGGACCAAGATGGTCAGTGTGTAATGATTCAGGGAAAGGTCCTTTACCTATACACGTTGTTTTATAACTTTGAATTTAATTGTTTGTTTATCCGTTAAACATACTGCTGGTTTAGTTGTATGATAAAAATAATAATAATATAACAAGTGTATTGCTTGTGTCACTTTGCATGCTACTTGAAATTGTAACTTACAAAAATTGAAATAACCTGGCGATTAAAAAGAGTGGCCTGAGTTGCCAGTTCTTCTCATGGCTATACTTCGTCAGCGAACTGGCTGTAGGTTAATTGTCTGACATTTTGTAAATTTTGACGTTCATAAGTGTTAATTTAATTAACCTATATGAATAAAAAAATTAATATCATTTTCATTTTCAATAATAATAATACAACAACTACACACAAAGCCATCTAGACCCAGAGTAAGCATATATTTTTATAATAGCTTGTGTTATGAGTTCTAGATACAGATATACATACTGAAATACTTTTTTCTAATAATAATAATATTACGTTATTTTGAAATACTGCTGTAATATGGATGTGACATGACTATCTGACTTATCCCATTTACATTAAAATTCTCAAAGGGCCACTGCACGTTGGACTTGTGTCTCCGTGTAAGCTTCCTTCTTTTTAATATTACAGAAACACATAACACTTACTTATGATAAAAACTGTTACTGAAGATTTATAAATCTAAAAACACAGGGCTTATATATCTGCAATTCTCAATGGGCTTTAACTTTGGCTTTTTTGTATCATTTCAATTATAATTCTCTGTATATTTGTACACTAATATTTGCATAAAGCAACTACCTGAAGTTTAAAGATGGCGGCGGCGTTGATAGCGATGGTCACTGTTCATAAACTCATCTCGATTATGTAAATGACGACGCGAGTGTAGCAAGCGAGTTTGAAAATTCTACAAAGAGTGGTACTAGAGATATTGCTGAGTTAACGTATGCTTAAAATGTTCTATTTATGGATATTTATGAAGCTTTGGAAGCGTCCAGCTACTTCCAACGATCTTTGTCAAGACTTCTATTCCATAAAACCATCGTTTTTATAATTAAATACTTAATTTATAATAAAAATATAATAATAATTTATAATACTAGCCTGTTTACTGTCCCACTGCAGAGCAAAGGCCTCTTCTCATATAGAGAAAGTATAAGCATTAATCACCACGCTTAAGACGGATTGGCAATTTCAAACTTGTAATTTCAAGTTTTCCGCACAATTTATTCCTTCACCGTAAGTCATAAAAATGTCCAAGATAAACTTAGAAAGTACATAATATGATTTAAAAATCACATTGGTACTTGCCCGGATTCGAACCCACTACTTCGTGTTCACGAACCCATTTCGACTTTAATATATAATCATTTTAAATTGGTACATATAAGATCAAAATTAAAACCAATAAGTGTGAATTTTAACCTTATTAAAAGGTAAATTTTGTTTAGCGTATGACAAAGTAGTATTTCTTTAGCCACCCAGACACCCACAGGAAGGGATGGTGTGGATTCATATTCAACATCAGAGATCAAACGCTGTACAATAATTATTATTAATTAGTGATTATAAAAGAGCCATACACGCTTTCATCGTGTCAAATCTACTAATTAAATTAATTAGTATGAGGGTGACATTACCAGACTTGTAATATTCATTTGTATAGAATTTCCCTTCATCTAGTACACATCGAATATAATCCTATGTTCAATATTGAATAAACATAAATAGATTAATGATATGTACGAACGATATGTGCACATTTATAGGCTTAATTTGTCAAAGGAGGTATACAAGCGTATGGTAAAATCATGGAATTATTTTATTAAATTAGAGTTGTTGTATAATGATGATGTTCCGCTTCAGTGAGTCTATGTTGAAATCAAATTTTGTTCGAATAATCGGATGAATAGGCAAACGACAACTCATTAATTTTATCACTACTGACTTTGTTAGTTCAGTGATTCGAGAAGATTCAAGAAGGTTCGTGAACCAAAAAGTGGCTTGTGTAGCTTTTAGATCATTCAATTATTTTCGTATCCTGTTAGTTCTTGGTTTAAATTTATAATTTCTGAAATAGTTTGTTCATAAAAACTTATTTAAACTATTTGTATTAAACTGCTTTCTGTAGCTTAAGTTCAAAATTGGTTTGTTCACATTCTGAGCTTATAACTATAGGCTTTTAATTTTAGATAGGTATAGCGAAATGCTTTAGAGATTATGTGAGTCAATAAATAAGAAAAACTTTAGTGTGTATAATAACTGGTATAATAAATAAATATTTTGGCTTATATACTAATTATAAACAAAGTAAAATACCTTTATTTAGTAGAGAAAATGTTAATTTACCTAAATAATATTTATCTTATAAATGTGCCCAATTTTATTTTTATTTATTTAAAATATTATACACATACATGTAAAGGCGGACTTAATGCCTGAAGCATTATCTACCAGTCTACCATTGGGTGTTGCAGAGACAATCAAGTAGGTGCTTAAAGTACTTAGTTTTAAGAAAAGAATTATTCTATATATTTAAATAAATGCATATATATAAAAATAATAACAATAATTGACATTATTGATAGGAAATCTACCGGCACGTATGGTTTTAATTAAACAAATATTATATTAATAATAGCAATTATTTGGAACATTTGTACGTACGATTAAACTTTAGTTATATTCTATGGCTTTCACTATAAAAGGTAAGTTAATTTTAAAAACTTTACTTATTTATTAGTTAGTATGTGTTTGGGTAACCACAAATCTATAAAAAAGTGAAATAAATAAATAAAACCCTATAATACATTTTCTCGATTTACCTCCTTTTTATTGTCCCTAACATTCCTCATTCCCTTACCCTACCCCACTCCCATCACAGTAAGCAGCGACTACGCAGAGTCTCTGTCATTGCAGAAATCCATATGCTTCAGTTGCCACAGACGATAAAAAAACTTAAGCTTCATTTTCTATAACACAAAATGCCTCTTGCCAATTAGCAAGTCAATGTTAAAAATATAAAATAAATACGTACTATCACATAAAGTGAAACTGCAATCGTTGCCAAGTAGATATTTATGTGAGCTGTATCTAATGCTTACATGTCTATGCAACATGGCAGCTCTCCAAACACAAGTCAAATATGTATACGTTCTAGATTGGATGCGATTAAATAATGGATACTAATAGAGTGAGTTCGTGAAAGTGCAAAGAATTATATGTCAAAGACTCAATCCTAATTGATGGTAAGCGATAAGTTAAGAGACTTAATAACAATAATTACCAAAATACTCGAAATACAGTCATACCACGAGGCCACCATGCTAGTAGTTTAACAATGGCTTTTGTGATCTGCCATGCCTGGACTGCACTGACTGCTTAACATCAGGCAGAGTGGAGTCACTTGAGTTGGGTAATATAGAAAAAATAAAGGATGGTTCTTGGAACGATGTCCACCTGCTTGCCATCACCATTGCGCAAAGTAAAATCACTTTTGTAGGCTGATATAAAAACGAGTTAAAAACTCTTCTCCTTTGTAGAACAAAGTGGACAATTCGAAGTCACTGATTTTAAAATAAGAAAAAACATCGTGTGAAATCATGGACTTCACATACATATACATACATAGCTTCACGCCTTTTATCTCCGAAGGGGTAGGCAGAGGTGTTTAACCACCCACGTTTCGCCATTTTATTTTTGAATCCCATGTAACAGGGTCAAACTTGTTGCTATATATTGGGTACAATTCTAGACGCCGGGCTTACTGAGAATGTTTTGACAGAAAAACCCAATATCACTTTACTCGACTCGGGAATCGAAGCCGAGACCTCTGCGTGGTAATCCGTACACAGTACCACCGAACCACAGAGGCAGTCCTTGGACTTCAATAAGTCTAAAAAGTCAATCCTCTTTGAGCAAGCTTGGGGATTAAAGCCCATGTCATTTCTTTATGAAAAGGGGTATATTTCAATATTTGTAAATCGCCTATATCAACTCAACGTGTGCTTAGGAGCAGATCTACACGAGACACAATGTTATTTCTATCGTATCTGAGCATACGAGTGATTAAAAGACTCATTATCTCGCAGAGGCGACCTTTTGAAATAAAATTCCGTTCTAAATTTTGATTTCTGCATCAATTTATGTTGCTTTTATTTCCGAAAGCGTCACGATCATTCCTATAGTGTTAGCAAACTAACCAAAACTTTTAAAGAATCACATGAATATGTAAAATCTAATAGTTATTTAAGATTTATTTACATTTCGTATCTCGTAGCTTTCTTCTTTGAGTAAAGGACAGTAGCTACATCTCGTAGACATTGCTACGGCGTAGCAATTCGTATGCGTTTGTGCAAAACAAACATTCAAAGGAATCCTAATAGTATTATAAATGCGAAAGTATGCGTGTGTGTGTTTGTCACCACTCAGCGCCTAAACGGCTAAACCGATTTCGATACAAATTAGTATGTAGATAGATTCGGTGCCGGAGACGGACATAGTCTTCTTTTCATCCCGAAAAACGGTCTGGTTCCTGAAGAAGACAATACACATTTTCACATTTAAGCCGTAGGGCGCAGCTAGTGATATATGTTAATAAAAGAGTCGACTTTAGAAACTAAATTACAAAATTATAAAATCAGTAACCAATGTAAAACTATCTCGTAGATATTAGGGTCATATTGTTAAATAAAATTAAAAGTTTGAATGCTCTTTCTTGAATACGCAATGTTCAGTTGAGGGTAATAATATGCAGATTGCATTTATACTATATTAAAATAAAATATAGTGAAGGCTTTTAACTGCTACATATTTCTGCATTTATTGTGTTAGAGCAATAGTGAAATATTTTGACAAAATAAAAATGTATTCTTTTTACTATTCATTACATTTGTTAATCTTTTGATATGTCAGTCAAAACACTTTCATATTTCCCATACAAAGGAAGCCGCTATAGTGTCACACCAGTCACACCCAGCTAAACTCTTTTGGGGTGGCCTACCACTTCTGCATTCCACTGACTGCAGTGCTTATCAAAGTCAAAGTCAAAGTTAAAGAATTTATTTCATTTTGATCATATGATGCTTATGAAAAGTCAACATTACATGAAGTCAGCCAATTGACCTACAGCCAGTTCGCTGACGAGGTAGAGCTGTGAGAAGAACTGGCAAGAAAATCACTCCACTCTTTTCAATCGCCAGATAATTACAGTTATTTGTATGAGTTACAATTTAAACATTCAACGCAAGCAAAGAACCATACAAAGTAAAATACAAATTAACGAATGAATATAAATACTAAGATTAAATAAAGATAAGAGAGGATTTCAATTATTTAGTTTCATCTAGTATGATAATTTGACTACATATTTTTGTTAAACTGGTAAATGCACCTCCTGGTCACATTGCCCGACAAGGTAATACTGGATTGAATATTAAATGTATGCCATGTCAAGATTGACCAGTCATCCCAAGTAGCACCCGTTCACGAGCATGACGCACGGGCCAGCCATCATCACCCTCACCATATTAGAGGGAAGGTGATGACCCGGCCAATATGACACCACAAGCTATGACATTTTAGTGAGCATGACAATGCAGGGCATGGGTGGTAAAATAACCGTAATAGAATGTATTATACCTTACGAACTCATAATGATCATGAACTTTTACTACAATAGTCAACATAATTACAATAATAGTCAATATAATTACTATAATAATAATCAATATACTTAATGATAATAATAGTCATTATAAGTACAACAATAACAATCAATATAACATTAATCTTGCATTAAACGAGCAACTATACCCATGCTGCTTTATCATTTAAATAATCATTAATAGTATAATAACCCTTTAGGATAAGGCGGTTTTCAACAGATTGTTTAAATTTTGTAGGGGTAGATTCATAATGTCAATGGGTAATTTGTTATAGAAGCGGAACCGTACACCTAGACCCGCAAATGAGTTGTTTACTTTATGTAGGCGATAATATGTACCAACTAATTTATGTTTACCTCGAGTATTCACAGAGTGCATGTCGCAGTTTCTGGAATACAAGTTTATATTTTTCTTGATAAACATAATATTGGCGAAGATATACTGAGACGCCACCGTCAGAATACCTATTTCTTTAAAAATCTCTCTTAGTGAAATCCTAGGGCCCAAATTGTAAATAGATCGCATATCATCAGACAGGATAGAGTTCTTCGTAGTGTACGGTGTCAACATTGCACGCACTCAGTAATTATACTTAACCTAAGACAGTCGGTATTAGCATCGCGTTTGTCTCACTTCATTTCATTAAAAAAAATTACAAATTAATATATCAGTTTCATCAGTTAAACAGTTTTTCTTTAAAATCATAATTAAAAATTGAAAGAAATTAAAAACAACTTACTTAAAAATTGATTAAGGAAAGCCTTAATTAGAGAGAAAAGGGATGAGATGAAGGGTTTTGCCTTACAACTGTATAATATCGGCTAAAAATAAATATAAAAACGTTAATTTTATATTTTTTTTCACGAGGACACTTATTAAGATCGAAAATATCAATAACAATTTACTAATTTCAGCCTATCAATAATAATATAATATAATATCTCAACAATTACACACAACGCCATCTAGACACAAAGTAAACATAATATTATAACTTGTGTTATGGGTTCTAAAATGCGTATATTTATACTTGAATACTTTTTTTAGAAACACCCAGACCAATGCAAATAGACATGTTCATGCACAAAAATATTTGCACTGAGCGGGAATCGAACCCATGAACTCTACGTCGTTGTCCATATACAGCACCACCGAACCACAGAGGCAGTCAAAAATAAAGAATGTAATCTTCATAAACAATGAAGAAGTAAATAAAGTATACCTATTTGATCAAATGATTACACACCTGAACGTTACACATACATAGGCAGCCAAAAATATTTTATCAGGCAAAAATACCGTAGATTAATGAATTCGTTCGTCGTGATTGATTAGAGGAGCTAACATATTTCAAACAATTTGCTATATACATACACTTATAATTTGACTGCACTGTTGGTTTAGTGGTTAGTGTAACTGACTGCGACGCCGAGTGTCGTGGATTCGATTCCCGCGGCAAATTGCGAAGGCTAATATTTGTGTGATGAACATTTGTATTTGTCTTCAGTTTGGGTGTTTTCTATGTATTCTAAGTATGTATTTACAAAAAAAGTATGTATATGTATTATATTTCAGTTATCTAGTACCCATAACACAAGCTCTGCTTAGTTTGGGACTAGATGACGGTGTGTGATAGTGTCCACATATTATTATATTATAAGATTGCCGAAGGCGTTTAGTAACTGATGGACGAGGCTTATACGAATGATCAAAGCTGGACGTTCAGCCCACGCTTCGCTTCGGTATCAAAAGTTTTATTCGGTTTTACAAACGCCTACAGAAATATCATTGCAATAGTGTCGTACTGCATCATTTAGACTTGCAAAGGTCTTAAAATATTGAAATATGAAATTTATTGCAAACTATGTTAGACATAATAAAATATAGTCTATGTTACCTGCTTCATTAATTGATTTCTAAAGGTGAAAGAATTTTTCAAATCTTTATCGTAGTTTTTTAGTTTAATCGTTGCAAACATACAAAATATCTTTTCTCTTTATAATATTAGTTTAGATAAGTAAGTTATACCAGTATATATATTCCTAATGGAGTATGTCTTTTCGTCGCCTTATAGTTATTTAATTTATAATTTATCAGTCTTTTAAATGTATCAAATAAATGAATTTCAATCTATCTTGCAACAAAATTTCAACAAAAAACCTTTTTTATAATACGTCATGTATGTGTGAAGCCGGGTTGTATAATATTTGCCCGAGAGCCTATCGAATTTGTGGTTCACTCTGATCACATCTCTCCAATTCTTTTGTTCTTTTAAATCGTCGCAGTTTGGACAGCATTATGTATAAATGTCACGTTCCTTTTGTTCCTGTTTTAATATCAAGCAAAAGGTTATGTTGATAACATCCGAAACAAAATTCTAAGGTCAACCATATAAGTTCTTTGAAAAGTTTAATCTAAATATTAAAATTTAACCATTATACTCAAAAATTACTTATTCCTTACTTACCTATAGAGTTCAGTGTATTGCCTGCGTCACTTTGCATGCTACTTGAAATTGTAACATACAAAAAAAATTAATAACCTGGCGGTTAAGAAGAGTGGCTTGAGTTTCTTGCCAGTTTTTCTCATGCCCTACTCTACGTCAGCGAACTGGCTGTAGGTTAATTGGCTGTTTTTCCATTTTTAACGTTCATAAGTATTATTGAATAAATATATTTGACTTCGATTTTGACTCCTCATTCGAATCATTGAGTTTTGTCCCACATCAAAATATCCGAATACGTCACAGAGGTTGTGCACGGATTTTGAACATAGTTTAATTGTCACTGGCTGACTACGCAGTGGGCAGGGGCATTGAATACGGATAAGGCCTACGTCCAGCAGTAGACGTTTTACAGCTGATATTATATAATGTGTACACATTTTTGCCACGTCGAAGTCTCTAGTTTTATCCCCAGGTCGGGTAGTGATGTTGGATTTTGAATGCAACTCATATTATTTTTATTTACAACTTTGACGACTAAGAAATATAGTCCCCCCCTGATGGTAAGTGGTAACCGTAACCTATAAAGATGGCTGTGTACCAAGCGTCGTAGAAGTAATAATGCTTAGGAAATACATGTAGGAGTTGAAAAAGGTTACCACTTACCATCAGGGGGGGACTATATTTCTTTATATCTTACAGGATATTAATTTTTTAGGCATTAGCTTGGCAGCAGCTTCGCCCGCGTGAATGTCGGTTATCGCATAATATATTTTCACTAACACAAACTTTCATCCCCTATATCAAAACCTTCATGCTATTTTTTCGCGATAAAAGCCTATTTTTCCCCAAAGTCTAGTATATCTCTATACCGAATTTCATTATAATTGGTTACGTGTTTTAGGCGTGAAAGCGCAACAGACATACAGACTTAGTTACTTTCGCATTTATTATATTAAAATGGAAGTATGCATATTATTTAAATGAAGAAAAACCTAATACCAACTTTAAGGATCAAAATCGGAACCTAATTAAGTCATTGTTAATTAATTCGTGGATATTTTTCACACAGGTATGGGTGGAGCGCAGCATAGAATTCTGCACAGAGAAGTGGCCGGACTCCATCAAAAAAGAACTGTTCGGTGCTTTTAGTTTCGTCCTTGTGTACGCTGTGCCAGGTGAGTTTTTTTTTTTTTTTTTTTATATTATAGCCTACCAAAGTGACTCCACCCCGCCTGATGGTAAGCAGTCAGTGGAATCCAGAAGTGGCGGCCACTATACCAAAAGCCATCGTCTTAAACTGCTGGTATGGTGGCCTCCACTATGGCGGCTGGGAATGGGGTTAGGGAAAGGGAATGAGGGAGATGAGGAAAGAGGAAAGGGGGAAAATCGGACCTCCGGCGCTCTCACTCACCGAACGAAACGCAGTAGTACGGATACTACTACTCTTAAGTCGATCTTCTATGAGGAGGGACGATCCGGCCCATTCATGCTGAAATCAGCGTGGATCTACTACCGTACATGTACATGTACATGAGTATTATATTTAACTGTTTGCCTCAATAATTATTCTAAATCCGATCCTAAATCTAGGATTTTTTAATATCAATTTAATGCAATGAATCGCCCAGAAGATAAACTGTTCCGAATTTTAGCTAGCTGTTTATAAACCATCAGTCGGACGAATATCGCGTACACGAGATGACCCAAATCAATAATTTTTTTTTTATTAATTAAAGAGTACTCGTGTATGTATTTTATTGCCTTTGCGTACGGATGAACTTAGTACTTTTCATAGTCATGTCATCGTAATATTAGTATTAAATATATTGGAGAAGGCCTATGTCATTGGACGTCTTTCCCTTGAACGCAAAAAGTTTAGGTTAGAGGTTTGTTCAGACCTGATTACTTATCAGGTCTGAACACCGTAGGCTTTGATGGGCAGAATACACAATAAGTAAAGATCGGTCAATTTGTAAATGACTGAAACTAAAAAGAAAATCAAATAAATTACAGTTCCGCTCTTTCCACCTATATACCTGATGGGTGGGCCGCTGGGACCTGATACTATTTTAGCTCCTAGAACATCGTACCTAAACCGAATTTATTTGAATGGAGTATTTAATATAGAAAAGGGATCACGCCCATGAGTCGAGTTACAAAAACGTTTTCCATTATACAGTAATAAAATTATTCCCTAAAGCGGTAATTATCTTTTATGATTATAAAAAGCCGGTAAATACTTCTCTCAGTAAACATTTTGCTGACTAAGTACTGTGAGTACAATAAAATATAAAAGAAATATATGTGTCACTATTGAGAATTTATTTGGTACAAGCATCTTTAGCCGAATCGGGATAGAAATGCTTGGGTAAAGCCCTTTACTCCGAATTAATAGGTCTAAATAAAGTCGGACTATGCAACAAGGTTGATCCGGTGCCAAAATAAGTAGCTTGCTTCGCCATGACTGCAACATTCTGTAAATTAAAAATATTTACATATATGATATGAAGAGCGTGGGTAAGGTGTGCTTTAGCTAGCAGGTTAGTTCTAGCTGTAGGTATCGCCAATAGTGGGGCACGCCTTCGCTTCCACACATACGGTCCAGTACCGATATACACAGACGCTGCAAAACCCCCGGGTTCGTCTCTATACCACGCAATATTGAGATTATATAAATAACTACAGAGAATTCCCTTCTCACCCTTAGTTCATTGTATCCAACCATACAAAGTACGAATAAATTTGGATTTCTTCTGCAAGAAATGTTCTGAAAAGGGTATTAAAATCCGTTGGTAGTTTGGTTTAATCGAAATTAGTGGTCAAAACATAGGCACATTGTACTAAATCTATTGGAGATACTGACAGGAACAGCGACTGTACTATCCTGTATTGTAAGTGAGATTTCTCTGTTATATATTATAGAATTATTTATTTATAACAACAACTATAATAGTGGTACTGTGTATGGGTTACCACGCAGATGTCTCGGGTTCAATCCCCGGGCCGGGTAAAGTGATATTGGGTTTCTCTCGAAAAATTCTCAGTATTAGCCCTCTGGAATTGTGCCCGATAAATGGCAACAGGCTTGCCTCTTGTTATACAGGACCTAAAATAAAAAAAAGGCGAAATGTAGGTGACACCTCTGTCTACCCCTTTAGGGATAAAAGGCGTGAAGCTATGTATGTATGTATAGCCATAATTATGTTCACAATGTACCTAAATTTATTTCTCTTGAGACTATCGTAAATTCTAGAACTAAGGAGTCGTAACTGTTATTATAATTTATATTTTCTGTTCAAAGCTCTTGTTTTTGTTGTACTTGGGAGTATTATTTGTTTTAAAATGTTGTTATATGCCAAAATGGTCTCCTACCAAAACATTTTCATGTAAAATTTGCCAAGACGAGACCATATAGCTCGCATTGTCAAAAAGTTATCAAATTCTTAATGAGCCCCAATTACAGCGTAATACAACTTTTACATTTACATTTAATGCCTGGACCAATTACAAGTTTTCCCATTAGTTAGTCGCCCTTTATCAGCTGCTAATGAACCTTAAAGGTCTGCCATCATGACACTGGCTTGAGTCATCGTGACGTTAAGAGCAAAGTACTTATATATCTGTAAAGTAAAGGACCTCATGTAGAACCTTAACTCTACAATCCCTAATATCACAAATGCTACACCTTACTCAAAATACGTGGCTTTGGCCTTTTCATTATTACAAAAAATATTGCTTAACGCTTTCCGGAACAGTAAACGGGTATGGCCGTGATGACAATAAAACATCTATTGTGTCTACAGTAGTGTCCATTAAAGGGTAACAGTAATTAGGAGTGCAAAATATTTCATCATACGACCACGTGACAAAAGAAATCAATCAATAATAATCATCATATAAATCTCATTGATTAATTAGAAGCAGCTTGTTAAAACAGAGATGAGGAATTCCATAGAGGAAAAGGAAAGGAGTTATAGCTAAATAGCCCAGCCGCTTCAAATTGAACAGATAGGCTCGAAAAGTTTCGAATCAAGGCCATGAAATTTTGTTCAGTGTCATTGACGAACTCTGGTTTATCTTTCTATCGATTGAGTCCTGAGTCAAGATTCGCGAGTTCGATCCTCGTTCAGTGCAAATCTTTGAGTACATTAACATGACTATTGCATTGGTCTGGATTTTTGTCTTTATAAAGCGAAAAGATTAGATTTTTGTATGTTGCGATTTAACGTAAGATCTACGTTACCGATATTAACAATGATTGAATGATGACCGATGAAACATAGGCATTTTATTATATTCAACATATTTTTCAGTCATTTTCAAAATTTCAATATTTTATGCGCCTTTGTAAATCTGAATGATACAATACGACACTATTGCTATGATATTTTCTGTGGGCGTTTGTTGTGAGGTCGAATAAAACTTTTGATACCGAAGTGAAGGCAGACGTCTATAGATTAGAAAAGAAAGAAAGAATGGATCTAAATATGTTTATCTACTTTCATTTTCATTCACACCAATATCACAAGCTATAATATTATGGTAAGTTTGGGTCGATATAGCGCTGTATAGTCTGTGTTGGAAAAATGAAGAAATAAAAAATGATATATTGGTATAACAAGTTTTCTTTACTACTGATTGAAGTTTCCTTATAAGCAACAACATGCCTGTGTTGGGAAACTCCGCTCTTCCATTACAAACATTTGAACTTTTAACGAAAATTGTCTTATTATTATTATTTCAAAATATCCTACATAATATCACATAATAAACAATATTTATGCAGATGTAATGTTACGCATTGCTGCCTTCATTGCTTTAGCTACTACTTTATTCACTAAAGAACAAAACCGCCCTTTGAGAGCGTTTATGTAATGTTGGGATTGCCGTTGAATAATTTTCAGTACCAATTAAATTGTGCCCGGTTAATTGCAACAGATGTACCCAGTATTATTTATTTATTATTTTATATTTGAATAATATAGATATTCTATTTTATTATTATCTATTCTTTTCGTTAAACATAGGTAGTATTAATGCTTAATGTCTGTGATGTAATATTCGGCCTTAGCAGAATATTAGCACCGCTTTGATTATTACACAAAGCGGCACTATGCTGAGCTAAGGACTATTTTTGAACCACAGGGATAGTGTAAGAATTTACTTACTTTAATAGTTGTCGCAAAACAACACATTACATAATATAAGTACCCATACATGTAGATATTAGAATTATTTTTGTGTGAATTCAAAATAAATGTTTTTATTTGTTTCTTTCACTATATAAAACTATCAAAACTTTAGCGTTTTAAAGTCCTATTTATACCCTTACGAAAAAATAATATACACATACTTAATAGACACCTACAAATGTGTGAAGTACTCGTACCTTATGAATTCGAATTGACCCGTTATAAGGTAACAATTTGATTTGTACATTTAACAAAATTATTTAATTCGATCAACAGTCAAGGGGCTAAATAATAAAAAGTAAGATCGTTGTTTTCTTCCGTCTATTACTCCATTAACTTCATATAAAACATTGTTTTCACCATTTCTTCTGGAGGGTTTATACGTTTAGGTATATTACAGTAAACAAAGGCCGAGAACTTCAAATATTTATAATTATGTCGTAAAAACTTTAATTAGCACCCTCGTACGAGAATAGGGCTGGTCACTGCTAAATTCTATTGTGGGATTACAATTTCTAGGAATGTTACCGTTAGTGCTGACTCAACATTATAATTAGCTTTGATGTTTCTGTTTTGGCTTATTACATACGTAGTTCTATATAAATTCGGTATAAACAGTAGTATGGTGGTCTACCAATCGACCGATTTATGTATTGCCGTACATGGTGTGTGCTTTGATTCATACCAGTTTATAAGATAAGAGTTTTGTTGACGTGGATATGAATTTTAGACGACGTAGTATGATGATATTAATAATTAAAGTTTACAATTCTTATGATTTTAGAATTTCTAACCTCGTTGTTTATGAGGAAATTTTGTCAAAGTCATATTTACTTTCAGTTTATTTTATATGAGGGATCTTGGACGAAGTTTACTTCAAAATTATTAATATACGGATCAAAACCTGGAAAACATTTGAGAACTGGGCAAATATTTAACAAAAGTTACTTTTTTAATTTTAATGACTCAAACTCAAAGCGTTTATTACATTTTTTATAATAAACCTACAGCCAGTTCACTGACGAGGAAGAGCCGTGAGAAGAACTGGCAAGAAACTCAGGCCACTTTCTTTTCAATCGCCAGATAATTAAAGCTTTTTGTATGAGTTACAATGTTAACACTTAACGCAACGAAAGAACCATACCATATTACTTTTAAAACACATTGATACTTTACTTATACTCTTTCTATTTGTTAAATTCACCCATTTATCTATGGAGACATATTTTATGAAATATACGTTACTTCTAGTACCTTGTAATGCCACATACTTCATCAGGCTGTATTGGGTTTGCGTAAGTTTGGTTAGTATTTGACATTATTTTAAAAAAAGATTTCCTTTTGTTTTTAAAATACAGCAATCAAGGCTATTTATTATCCATACTAAAATTATAAGTGCGAAAGTAACTCTTTGTCTGTTACGCTTTTACGCCTCAACTACTAAACCGATTTTGATGAAATTTAGTATAGGGATAGAATAGACTTTGGGAAATAACATATATTTTATTGCGAAAAAAAGGCTTGAAGGGGTTGAAATAGGCGATGAAAAATGCATTATAACCGGGCGGAGCTGCAGGCAACAGCTAGTATATGATAAAATAAACATTTTCACTCACTCACCGATGTACTATAACACCGCTGTATTATACAGTGTATAATAAATACATCGGTAAGACACCTTGCGGCCTAATGTTTATATTATTATATTATAATTAAATTATTATTAATTACTAACATAATATATAAGTTTTGCTAACATAATATCTATGGATCTTTTCGAAATATTTAAATTTTGAATTTTAAATATTATTTATTTTTGAAAACCATAATAAACAAACTGACCATATACATCAGAAAGGGTTATAAAATATTATACGAAACCTTTCAGGGAAATCCTTTTTCATTTTCTTCCGCTGAAGTGCACATTGTTTTCATTTTGTGAGTTGTTGTAGAAAGTAACGGTTATCGCACGACGTAGATAGCCTTGTATACGGTCCAATTGGTCCATTGAAAATAAATTTTGTTTTTCCACGTAAGTACAAAATAGGTGGGGAAAGGGTTACAATTGTATTTGCTTATTGTGTTTCCACCTATCTATACTATTATAAAAAGCGGAATAGTTTCTTTGTTTATAATGTGCTAATCTCTGGAACGAACCAGTGGGATTTGAATAGACATTTTTGCGTATGATAGCCCAGTTCTCAGGAAGGCTATGGTAACATCACGCTACGCGAACGCGCGACGCTAGAAAAGACATGGGGAAAACCGCGCCTCGGCTAGCTAGTAGTTTATTTTTAATCCATATCTACAGAATAAGTAGTGATTATTTAATCTATTTAATCAACCAAAATAATAATAATAATAATAATAATTTTTTTTTTTTTTATATACTTATATTTAAAAATGTAATTTTGAGAATTAATTTAAATAAAGGAAATAATAATATAATAAAATTCTACCACATTCACACAGCGCCATCTAGCCCCAAATTAAGCAATTATATTTGCTTCTGTTATGGGTACTAAACAATTGATAAACTACTTATATATACATTTTTTTTTTGTAAATACATACATATTATAGATAAATTACACCCAGACACAGAACAAACAATCATGCTCATCACACAAAGGTTTGTCCTGGGTGGGAATCGAACCCATGACCTCCGGCTTAGCAGTCAGGGTCACTAACCACTAGACCAACAGGCCAGTCAAATAGTTGGTTAGACTTTTACACTAGGCAATTATTGTCACGAAAGCGTGATGAAAGACAGGAACAGCTTTATCTGCAATACTAGATATTTAGAAGTTCAATCTTACTCACAGTAACTCAATACTTAATACTCAATATCTGTATTGCACCATGTGAAATTAGGTGATAACATAAAATAGCAAATCATCATAGACCTTGTCGGGCACAGCAACAAAGAAGAGAGGAAGATTGCTATATAGCAGGTAGCTGTTGTACAAACAGTTTTGTTTTATTAAATTACCGAGCATATATTTTATTGATATTTACGATTTTGTAAGTATATCATTATTATAAAATTTTAGTGATTTAGTATTACTTAGTATTAAGTATATATATTTTTTAGTATTATTTATAAAATATCATAATTTCAAATTTTTTTTAAAAATTAATATAAAAAAATTTAATTAAAATATCATTTATTTTTCAAATTTAATGTTTTTAATATTGTCGTTTATTTATAAATATGTGTGTAGTTTGTTATATGCATATTTTAATCGACATAACTTGAGGGCTAGTTGCGTGAATTTAAGATGGTAGATTTAAGCGTGATTTATGACGTAGTGAGTATATAGCATTTTACAGTTTCCAAAACTAAGAACTACATATACATTGTAGGCTATAATATTTGCAATATACACGAGCCAACCCCAATACTTTATCTGGTACATACGCAGCAACAAATCTGCTGACGATCATTGCTGCTGATCTCAATTAAAATAATGCAAACCCATCTCCCACGGGCGATAGTTCATCCTAAACAAATAGTTTAAAAGCGCCTTTATTAACGTATAAAAATATTTATTGTGAAGTTCAAATATATTCAATACATTTTTATACAAATTTCGCTGTGTCATAGGTCGTCTAAAATATATCATTTATATTTAACAATGTCAATAAATTGTATTTGCGCTCAGTGATTTGAAATGCTACGTCGTAGCACGTAGTTATCGTAGACGTCTACGAAATGTAGACCTAGGATTATTTTATTTTCTTGACAAATTGTGATGTATGATTTATGACTTCAAAATTTTGGAGATATGTTTGAAAAACTAGAAAGTAAATCTTAGTTCTGCTAAATTATACTTAAATAACTCATGGCTGACATAACATATTTTTTTATATCACAAAAAATAGTTCCTTTTTTCATATTAAATTGATGTTTTTCATGTCAAATATTACGTAAATAGCTTTTAAAGAAGCAAAATTAAAGGTTACTTAAAATAAATACGTCATGTTCTCTGACGGAACCTTGCTTTATCAAGTATAAGTTACATAAAAAAGTTAATTTAACTGACCAAATTGAATTTATTTAAACAAAAAACCTATCAGAATGACTTCAATTTCACTAATGGTATACTGTCAGTAGGGTTCGGGGGCGGCAAACATCATCCCATTTGCGATCTTAATGATGACTACAGACAAAAATGGTGGCCTCCACTATGGCAGCTCGAGATGCTTTTTACGGCCACCTTTAAAAGAAAGACATTACATTAAAATTAAAAGGTAACACAATGACATAAATATGCTAGCTAGGAGTTTTTTTTTTTTTTTTTTATTGCCTACATTGGCAGACGAGCCAACAGCCCACCTGATGGTAAGTGGTAACTGTCGCTCATAGACTTCTGCAATGCCTCCGCGAAGCCGTTGCCTACCGTGATATTAATGCTCTCTTTAAACCTCGTTTGAAGAAGGACATGTCATAGCGCTCGGGAAACACAATTGAGTGACATAAGTATAAAGTACTAAATTGCAGCGCGGTTTAATCTGCGCGTTTACTTACTGCTCAGCTCCCGTCGACAGTACAGTGATGATACATAGCCTATAACCTTCCTCGAAAGTAGGCTGTCATACGCAAAAAATATTTGTTCAATTCCAACTGGTAGTTCCTGAGATTAACGCGTTCAAACAAACAAACTCGCCGCTTTATATATAGTTATTCAAATTCAAATTCTTTATTTGTAGAAATGTAGTAAATAAATAGTGATGAGGTATTATTAGTTTCATCACACAATTTTTTTATTTTATTTAAATTAAAAGACATTTCTATTAATTGTGTCACGTGTACAAAATTTGATAGTTTTAAAAGTAAAAGTACTTTTGAGCAAGAACATACTTCACCATCTTTCTTACATAAACTTAATTCTAAAATAACTTGGCTAGTGTTCAGTGAAATTCAAATAACGTGTACAAAGTATTCAAAACTTTTCTCTCGATTTAAAGCCCTGAGGCTTTTTTGTTATATTATAGCCTACCAAAGTGACTCCACCCCGCCTGATGGTAAGCAGTCAGTGGAATCCAGAAGTGTCGGCCACTATACTAAAAGCCATCGTCTTAAACTGCTGGTATGGTGGTCTCCACTATGACGGCTGGGAATGGGGTTAGGGGAAGGGAATGAGGGAGGTGAGGAAAGATGAAAGGGGGGAAATTGGGCCTTCGGCGCTCTCACTCACCGAACGAAACGCAGTAGTAAGGATACTACTACTCTTAAGTCGATCTTCTATGAGAGGGTAGTACTTCCCCGGATGATTTGGCCCATTCATGCTGAAATCAGCGTGGATCTACTACCGTAAAAACATTGGCTTTCAGTACATTCAGATAAGCTTCGGGTTATTGGATTGGGCAAACTCAGTTTATGCAATTTACATTCTCTCAATCTTTCGGCACCGAATCTATCTTCATTCCAATATTAGTAGGATTATTGAAGTGTTCGATTTCCTCTATGGCACAGTAGGATTATGTGCACAAGGTTATGGGTTCGATTCCCACACACGATAAAACTTTGTGTGATCTATAGATATGTGTTATGTTCTGTACTTTGCGTCCATTAATTATATGTTTGTAGTCTTACACGGTACAAGGCTTGTTCACTAATGCGAGAGTTATATTTTCAATATATTAGCCTTAACTAAAAACCAACTTAACTACGGGTAAAAGATGAACTGTAACGATTATGTTCGAGTAACTTGACGGATAAATGTAATTTGTTATTGCAGAAGGATTTTATCCCTGTCAGTGCTTATATACCTAATAATCAATAGACTTTACTATGTTTCTGAAGATCGCTTCATAAGAAGCATGGCTTAAAGACTTCTGAAACTTTTGCATTTGAAACTGTTTGTTAAAAGTACTAATATATTTGACAGTATGAAAAAAGTTCGGCAAGCGATACTACTTAAGAAAAATACTTTCAACTTCTGCCATTGCGTTTTTAATAAACGTTCGATCCCTTAGAAAGTTTTAGTGGCCGATCCTGACCATGCCTGCGAATTTAAAATTACGGAAAATATGTTTATTGAAAAAATATTTCTGTTAAACTTTTACTTTTCATGTAAATCTATATTAATATAATATAAAGTGGAAAATATGTTGGATTTGAATATTTCTTTTTGCGTTTGATAGCCTAGTTATTGAGGAAGGTTATAGGCTGTGTAACATAACGCTACTGGCGACGGGAGCAGATCAGTAACCAAAGACGCGGTTGCGGGTGAAGCTAGTAATATAATTATGAAAAGAAAAATGTCATTGAATGACAGAAAGACGAAAAAGGGTTGAGTATTTCTGAAGCCGCACTTGCTCGAAATGTTATAAAAATTTATTGTCTATCGATTCGCCCGAGCATTACTTATTCAGGAACTCTTCATTTTATCAATCGTAACAAAGCCACATCATAAATACCAAAAATAACGACTACAATCTAAAATACAATAAAAAATTTCATTATTTACATTTCATTATATCGTTCAATGTATTGATCAACAGTATTTATTGTGTAACAAAAGGTGTTATATATAAAACCTTTTTTTATTTTGCTCTGCCCTTTGTTAAACAGACATAATACAAAGGACTATGACTTTTGTATTTGTGACATGTACTTATTGAAAATGATAAGGACGTAATATGGGTTCTAACAATAAATGGTCCATAATTAAATTTATTGTTGGTTTCATTCAATTGGGATAAAGGGTTCCTTTGCATCGTAAGTTTAAAAAAAATATTAGAAGTATTTGTTTCATACTTTATTGGTTTCATACTTTATTGATCTTACCCGATTTTCCTGCGGTTTGGTGGTACTGTGTATGGATTAGGTATCCTCAGTTTGGATTAAGTTATATTGGGTTATCTCAGTATTAGCCCGGAGTTTGAAAATTGTGCCCGATATGGCAACAGATTCGCCCCTGTTACATGGGACCTAAAATAAAATAAAAATGGATATGCTAAAAGTGGATGGTTAAACACCTCTGCCTACCCTTCGGGAATAAAAGGCGTGAAGATATGTATGTATGTACCTCTATGTGGCAGCCCGTATATAGTACCACCGATCCATAAGGTAGTCAAAAAAAACATGTTTGTGTAATAGGTCACGGTAATTTAAATAGGCAAACACTCGTTAACTTTTTTTGCTTAAGTCTAAAAAAGGCGGAAAACTTAATGTTTCTCGGGATACCATTAACTAACGAAGGATAAAGCGACGTAATGTCTAATTAATAGAGGGTGGATTACTTTCCACGTACAGTAAGATTGGAGAGAGAGAATACAGCTTGCATTTGCAGGTTTTTACTAAAGTTGGTACTCCATTTTATTTTATGCGGGACGTAAAACAACATCTCACTAAGCCCCCATAGTGGAGGCTACCATACCAGTAGTTTGGCTTTTCAAATGGTGTCCACCACTTCTGGATTCCACTCACTGCTTACCGTCAGATAGAGTGGAGTCATTGTGGTATGCTAATACAAAAAAAAAATTATTCCAAAAAAAAAGAATTTCATACATTCAGAACCAAGTTACTCCACTGATTTATAATATTTAAAAATGCTTATTTCGTTTCCATTCTGGTCTTTTATGAAGTAATTTGAGAACTCTTATTGGTATACTTTGAATACTGCATACGCTTGTTTAATCTATTTTTAAGTAGCATGAAATGGGCGTAGGCACATAACTGTTCAGGTAATTACCAGTATATTTCTATGTTGTGAAAAAAAAAATAGAAAATAAAATGTGTGCTTTACTATGTTTGTTTCAGGTTGTATAGTTGTGGTGTCATATTCACTAATGGGACGAAGGTTGTGCTCCGTGCTGCCGCCTTTTGACCAGACAGAAGGCAGCGCTAATAGTCAGCAGGTAAAAAATATAGATATATATATCAATGTAATTAGTTTTTTAATATTTGACTGCGTCTTGGTTTGGTGGTACTGTGTACGAACTGCTACGCAGAGGTCATGGGTTCGATTTCCGTCTAGTAAAAATATTTGTGTGTATACATGAATATTTGCATTGATCTAGGTGATTCTATGTATAATAATTATGTAAGTATTTACAAAAAAAAGTATTTAAGTATGTATATTAATATTATAGCATATAATTATAACACAAGCTATAATATATGCTTAATTTGGGTCTAGATGGCGTTGTTTGTAGTTGTTGTGATACTTACTATATTAAAAAAAATATTCAAACTCACTTAATCATTTAGATCACATGAAAACCAATTAACCTACAAGGTAAAGCAATGAGAAGAACTGACAAGAAGCTAAGATCAATCTTAATAAATACTTTTTAGCTAAAGCCGAATCTTAAGATCACCAACTTCTTTAATTTTTTTGTAATGTTGCCCATCAAACGCATAGATGATTTCAGCTGTAAAAAATATGGCTGCCCATAAAAGATATTTCTCTTATTCAACGCAGTTATTGCGACATTTTTATCCGTCATTAAATGTTTCCCACGGAGTAGCAACAGGTAGACAATAAAGGCCAAATTTAAGAACAATTAAATATAAAATAAAATGTAAACAACTGAAAATAGAAATGTTTTTTGCCCCACTGTCGAAGTCAAGTAGGGTAATGTTTTTCGAGCTTGAAATGAAATGAAATGAGCTTGTGTATGTATGTCTATTTCTTTGGCACGCTCTACAGTGAAATGGCTTAATGGATATTAACTTTTCTCCCACGCACGTGCAGGCTTTGGAACCTGCTGCTCGAGCGCTATTACATGTACTTCTACAAAAGAGGTTTAAATAAAGCTAAAATTTCACGGCAGACAAACAGAATCTCTAGCATTGCAATATGTAAGCGACCGTTACTACTCAGGTGAGCTGTTAGTTCGCCTACAAAAACTTAGTTGGCAGTAAAAAACTAGGACAAAAATATTTAGTAGTTTTTGACGATCAGAACTTCACATAGGCACATTTATCTACTTCATTCATTATCTATTGTCACGAATAAGACACGTTCTAATATATGCTTTGTACCCAACGTACTCACTTCACTGCGTAATTGTTCAATGACTGAAGAGTTTGTCATAGATACGACATTGAGAAGGATATATAACAACAATATGATATAAAAATACGCTTGACAGTTAATAATTTTGTTCATAGTAACGGTAATGACTTTCTAATAGATGAGATCAAGTGAGTTCTATTTGTAACCAAATGTTGAGTTGTTAATAATATTCATATGCATTGTGATTTGACATTATTAATTTTTGATAAATGATAAAACTTGACATTAATTTGGTTCTTATTGCAATTTGACATTTATTTAATTCTCGTATTTATATTAACTTGACATTATTAATCATAGTAAATAAGTATATACCTATTACAAATTAACATTATGATATTATTTTAGCTTGACATTGTATGACATTTTTATTTTTTATCATTATTATTATTGTACTATTGATTAATTGGTATTGATGATTAAATTACCTGAAACTATAAATATTTGTACGCCTTAACTTAAAGGCTAAACATGGTTGGACTGTAACCACATAACACCTTGCATGCCTATGTATGTATTCCCATGTTTGACAAATAAATATATGATTGATTGATGATTGATTGGTAGGTACTCTTCTCCGCTCTTTGCTAAAGCCATTATGGCAGCAAGGTTTATAGTAATGGGGAAATTTACCATAATTATTTATGAGACGCATTCTCGATTTCAGTGCTGTTGACGAATTATCTCAAGACGATGACACCTATGTATTGAATATTTTTTCCGCGTTTCACGTAATAGTTTGACCGCAATAATTCAGTTGAATGAATGGGTTAATTAAATATAAGATCACTTGTATATAATTTTCCTATCTGATCGCGAATGGGTGTACATCGATATCGGCCGGCGAGTACTGAAATTTTGTTTAATAATTGTAATAATCAAATTCATTTATTAAAGTAACCATGACTCATATTTGTTAGTAATACATAAAAAGTTATCCTATGTTAGAATTTATTATCGTGCAGATGAATTTGTTCAACTGTGTATTAAGCATGCCGTCGAAAACCTACTAAAGTTAGAAACATCAGCGAGGTCACCAGTTTTGTTTTTAACAACAGGCACAACCACTGTGCGCAACATCTCCCCAGGCATATGCGTCATACATGATGAATACAGTAGTGCCAACACTCGTTGATTGTTTAATGAACTCCACTTACAAAAGTTAAAGAAGTTAGTAGGAATAGTGGTAGGTATATAAACGGGCTATAGTCTCGCAGATACTGTGCTCCAAATCTGTATTTAACCTAAATAATATCGCTAAGATGCCAGTGCGGAGATCTAATAAACTTTATTCTCGACTTTTATAGCCCATAAAGATTTTTTGCTTCGAATTTTTCACGAAATGTCGGAGTTATTTGTGTAAATCAAATTTTAAATTGTCGGTGTGCTCGTAAGCACGATGTTTTGTGATGTTTCGGTTGTTGATGGAATAAGACTAAACTTGAACTATGTATATATAAAACTGAACTATTAGATAATTACAGTCGTATGACAAATTTATTGAGGCAATTTTTAACATTATTACAAAAAAAAACATAATTTAGACTTTAGGCCAAATTTCTTTCTTTCTTTTCTTATTTAATATACAAAGTGTATACGACTGTTTGATATTAAATAAAAAGGCAGCTGTTACTAGTCCGGTTAATGATTTCAAATTAATCACAAAAATTATTTAACGAAAAACAAAAATTTAATATTTTCTAACAAAATAAATAATATTTTAGTGGTAACAAAGTAATACACCATTTATTATGACAAATTCATTGACCTGTAATGAGCGGCAACGTTTATCCTTCGACGTGGATTATGACTGTTGTAAAACGGTCACAGTCTTAGTCAGTGACCGTTTGACGTAGGTACTTACAGAGTGTTTAGAATTAAATAAATTCAAAAAGTAGTCCTGTGTGTACTATTGAAGATATTTAGTTGTTTTTTTTTTTGTCTCGCTTTATAATGTCAAATACTAACGTACGCAATTACATTTAATATCATACTGTCGTATACATTCTGTATAATAAATTAATAATATAATATACATAATTATATGTAATTAATATTTTCTAACAAAATAAATAATATTTTAGTGGTAACAAAGTAATACACCATTTATTATGACAAATTCATTGACCTGTAATGAGCGGCAACGTTTATCCTTCGACGTGGATTATGACTGTTGTAAAACGGTCACAGTCTTAGTCAGTGACCGTTTGACGTAGGTACTTACAGAGTGTTTAGAATTAAATAAATTCAAAAAGTAGTCCTGTGTGTACTATTGAAGATATTTAGTTGTTTTTTTTTTTGTCTCGCTTTATAATGTCAAATACTAACGTACGCAATTACATTTAATATCATACTGTCGTATACATTCTGTATAATAAATTAATAATATAATATACATAATTATATGTAATATATATTAAGTATCAAGAACACCAGCTTTTGTACTCCAAATTTACAATGCTTTGTTTTTTCTATTCCAGCGTCTTCGCATCGTCCGTGAAAGGAAGCGAGTGGCATGGATACTGCTACTGCTGGCTGTACTGTTCGCGTTATGTTGGCTACCGTATAACATACTGCAGCTGTTGATAGACGTCAATGCAGTCCACGTGGAGTCCGTGTCTATCATGCTTCCTTACACTTTGTTGCTTGGTTAGTACAACTTCTTGTTATTTAACTATAGTTTTATTATACCATCAAAATTGTAGTCATCATTATGAATATCATTACCTGAAATACGTTTCTGAATTATTTTCATTTCGCGCGAATTATTTTTGTTTTTTTTTTTAAATACAATTCATGATTTTTGAAGTCCTAAATGAAAAAGAAAACTTGAAATGAAATTTAGGTTTACCATTAAAATATATCTATATTAAAAATGAGTATTACAGGATGTTTATTAAACTATAAGCATATTCAGTTACAAGACTCACTAAGGCCTTTACTATCACGTGATATTCAATTGAATTTTATTTTCTGAATATATTTAAATAAATCTATATTGACGAATATCTATAACAATTTCATCTCTAAATAGTATAAAATAATGTTACTGTTCGTTTCTCCGCTAACTTATATAAACTACACAAAATTTCTTCCAAAGGATTTTTAACTAGTAGTAGACAAAACCCAAAAATTTCAAAGATGTGTAATTATGTCGTAAAAACATATAAGGATACTCATGGGACGCTAGTGGGTTATACTAAGGTCTAATTCAGGTTGAAGCACGTTACTCTGAATCAGATAATGTTTATCTTTGTAAGGCCGTTAGATTCCAACGTGATAATTATACAATAGAGAGAGAGAGAGCTTCAAAGAATGGTTCGTAAGTCGTACTACATACAAAAGCAGACTTTCTTGTATTGTTAGAGGTTAGAGTATTTTTTATTAATATCGCTGCTTCCCTATTTGATGGTTCTTTAAATTTTACGATATGCTTTATAATGCAATTTTTTATTAATACATTTATATACCTCAAAGGTGTAAATGTAGATCGACATCATGTTTTCCCACAAAATTCAGATATCACACAAATTTTGTTCAGTGCGGATTGCCACACTATCAGATTGTTGACGCACAATATATCAACTTGGTATAATACGTGTTGATCACATCACTGATATTAATACATTTAGACTTATTAAAATTCTGCTTTTTATTCTTAACTCAGTAGTACTTACTGCATGATAAATAACTATGAGCTTTTACAACGTCTTCAGGCAAGTTAGTGAAACAAACTTTTTTGAGAGCGCCGGAGGCCCAAATTCCCTCCTTTCCTTTTTCCTCGCCTTCTTCAATCCCTTCACCTACTCCACTGTTTTCACGATAAGCAGCGGCTTCACAGAGTCCCTGGCATTTTAGAGCAATGCCAGGGACTCTGAGCCGTCCATGAGCGACAGTTACCACTTACCATCAGGTGGACTGTTTGCTCGTCTGTCACTGTCGGCAATAAAAAAAAAACTTAAAAAATCTATCTTGGCTTGGAAATAATTTACGCTTTTTGTCATTAGGATATAGGTGTTAGGATAATGTTTTTCGAGCGTATGTATGTATTTAAATATGTGGGTATGTATGTCTATTTCTTTGGCACGCTATTAAGCCAGCTTCATGGATTTTAACATATGAGGTGTAATTAGATTCGTATTAATTGTGGAAGTGACATGGGGTAGGTACATAATATTTCAATGTAGCGTCAGCACGAATATAAAATGAGTTTCTTTCATTCATTATGTTCTTGCCAGGCAGGCTTTCTGTTTTTTAATAATATTTAATGTATAAATAAAAATAATGGCATTATATAGCATTTTTATATATTACTTGTTATGATGACGTGCGTTTAAAATAATGTCATGATTCCATATTTAATAAATTGATAAGAAGATTGCAGTTGCATGAGTTGGCATTACTGACAGAATTAGTATTGAAAACGATTGAAATCAAGAATACTATTATTCTATTATAGAAATATATTTTGACTGAATGCGAATTTAATAAAAAATAGATCATATCTGATAAGATATTTAATTTTGTTTGAAACCGCTTTTTGAATTTCTTGTTCTAAATTAATTTATATTATACCATTTTTATACTACTGTTATTATTCCTACATAAGAGTATACAATGTACAATAAGTGTACAATTAATTGTCTCTTAAATTTTATTATAGATATGAAACGTTATTTAAGACCGATTTTTGATACAAGACCAAATTATAAGTAAACAACACGATTTTTAAAATTTTCGCAATTTAACCATGAAATCGTTTTACTTTTACGCTAGATTTAGTCAATGGTAAATGTGCCAGGGCTAAGATTTGACACTTTTTAAGAAAACGCTTCGACTTTTATTAATTATGTAAGTTTAGGTTTACTTGCGAAGCTAGTAAGTAATGTTCTGTGCTAATTATTCCTTTGAATATAAAAGTGTTAAAGCAAACAGTAGTCTAATTATTCATCGTTTACCTTCAAAGAAGCCACACTTTATTTGCTACGTTTCTGGTTTAAAGAACTTTATTCGTTTGAACTTTGCTCTTAGCTTTAATCAGAACAAGAACAAGTAATATTACACCAGGAACGATGTTAGTGTATTCAATGTTTTGAGTGGTGTGTTAATTTCATGAAGCTAGTGCTAAAATTGTACGATTCAGTTAATTTTCTTAATGAAACAGTGATCCAAACAGACACAATAAAGAATTACAATAAGTGTTAAAGACATAAACCACACTCTGATGATGTGTGATTAAATTTTTATTACTTTAGAAATTAGAAAATAAGAGTTCAAAAAATATTTTCATAGTCTATCATTCTCATTGTTATATCATTTAACTAGCATCCGCGTCTTTGCTTTAAGGCTCTGTTCCTTTATCCGGTAGCGTGATGTTACATAGCCTATGACCTTATTTGAGAACCGGGCTATCATACGCAAAAAGATTTTTTTAAATCCGACTGGTGGTTCTAGAGATTAACACGTTCAAACAAACAAACTCCTTCACTTTATATATTAGCATAGCTAAGATAATTTCATGGTTAGGTTTGCATGCAGTCTTTACAATAAAGGCTAAATTCTAGAATTTTAAGTAAAATTTAAGTAGTTAAAAATGAACTAATTAAATATTTCGCTCGTTTCAGGTCACACAAACTCAGCAATCAACCCAATAGTTTACTGCTTGATGACGCGAAACTTCAGGCGATCTCTACGCAAGTTGATCTGCCATGATCCTGGTAACATACACTCTAGTACTCATTTCCATGTAAGTTTAAACGAAAAACACCAACAAAATGAAATGCCTATAACCTTTGTGTGAAAACATATTAACCTTTTGGTCTGAAAAGTCACTTTCTAACTCAGTCTTGTAATATTCTTTACGTGTTCCCTAATACCTTTTATATCATTCAATATTAACACAATAGTACATTATTATCACTCCATATAATAGTTTAATTAATTTATATAGAAATAATTTAAATGACCCTAAAATATTTAACCTTTGGAAAATATTTTCAATTTATCTTTAAAAAAAAGTTCTTCGTTTCTTCTTATTTTTTTTTAAGTTTACACAATCTTTCTATTACATATTTACGAATAGGTATATCAATTATTTACACTCACGTTCTTACCCGTTTATTGCTGCTAAGATACATTTCACATTAGTTTTTCATTTTAATATAAATAACTATTATATAAAGCGGAATAGTTTGTTTGTTTGATTGAACGCCTTAATCTCTAGAACTAATAGTTCGATATAAACATTTTTGCGTTTGACAGCCCAGTTCCTGAGGAAGGTTAAAGGCTACGTATAATCACGCTACTGGCGACGAGAGCTGAGCAGTAAGCATAGACGCGGGTGAAACCGTGCCGCGTTTTTTACCTAGTCGTATAGAAATAACGCAAACAAAAATTTTTTTTTTTTAAATCCAACTGGTAGTTTCCAAGATGAGCGCGTTCAAACAAACAAACAAACTCTTTCGCTTTATTTACAAGTATAGATAGATATTGATAAGGTTAGTTTGTTTAAATCTGTCTTGCATCTGTGAATTGTATCTAATATTTAACAAAAGACATTTATAAGTAAAACTTACATGGCTTAAGACTTTCTTAATTATTTTCTATATATTTATTATGTACCACATTTAAGTCACCAAGAAATGCATGAGAATACTTATTTACTTAAGTGACGAGTCTACGCCCTTGTAATTGATCTGCATTTTAAGCTCTAGAACGCAATGCTAATTTCAGGTAAATAATTAAAAAGGCTATCTTCAAAATAGTCGATTTTAAACATAAACTGTACTGTATAAATGTGTCCTACAAAATAAAGCTAAAGTTAAATCTAAATCTCATAAATTTTAATATTGTTTTACAGATGCAAGGGTTACGTCAAAAATCCAACACGTCTAGTATGCGAACCTGCACTACAATGACGTTTAGAAGCAGCAACAACCAGCTGGGGAGAACTGGTACACCTAGCATGCAATATGGAAGATCAAACAGACACTCCTCCATCAAGGACAATGGGTGGAGGAATCAACGATATCAGAAGACACCGCAATTTTTGTAAATACGTCCTGCTGGCAGGATGGCAATAAAATTAAATAAGTAATAATTTGATGTGCAGGCATTCATGTAATTTCTTAGTAAATAAAAAGTATAAGCTATTAAATAAACTGGAACGTTATTATGGTTATACATAGAACGCCTTATCTGTGACAGTTAAAGTTGATTCTTTATCTGGAAGAATTTTAAACATCTGTATAAAAAAAGATTTTTGTTAGGGAGCATATCAAATTAAATTTTTATAAAATTAATGTAAATATTTGATATAATACAAGTGGTAAATTTTAAGCAATATTCGATCTATTCACTTTTCTTAAAACAGCGCCATCTCTGAGTGAACCGTCAAAGTAGATGCTCTGACGTCTTGTGTAACAAAATGAATTACATTACGATTAGAATTATTATAGTATAGAGTAATTAAATTATTTAACTTGTAGTAAAAATAAATCTATTCCTAAAACGAGTCTTTTGAAGACAAGTTTAAGCTTTCTAGTCATAGATACCAAAAATAAAATAAGTATTTAATTTTTTAATAGATTACTTACTGTATTTTGTAAGTTATACTAGGTATGAATTAGGATTATGAAAAATAATGTAACGTCTCATATTGAAATAAGGTAATCTCACTTAATTCTATAATATGATATTGAAAACAACGATAGGTATCTGTCGGTATATTTTAGTTTTGCTATAGATGTAGCGCCATATGCGGACATTTTCGAAACTAATTTGAATGATTTGACAAAACGTCACTATTAATAGTCTTTTGACGCTGTTTAAATTTTGATGTTACAAATAATATTAGTTATTAGCTTTATTTACAATAAATACAAGAAATTATGTATATAGAACAATGTATATAAACTTTAAGCTAATATTGCGTTTTATTTCTAACCATATAAACAAGTTTGAAGTCGGAAAATTATACCTCAGGAATAGACTGAAGACTTTGAGTATATCATAGTATTTTCTAAACGTAGTGGTATAAATTATCTTCTGCCTGGTTCACAACAAAGAGTGATTTATTTTTGCATAGCGCCACTTACATGCCAATCTTTATAATCGTCAGATTTAATAGAATATCGCCATCACTGAGGGTGTTTAAGAAAAATTTGGCCATCAGTTGGTGCCACTTCAACTGTCACATTTGGCTAGTCAGGGCATAGCTTTCAAAAAGCGCTTGACAGCTAGACCTGACGCATCGGTGCTGCCACCTCGTGGGCGCCATTTCAGAAATCCCTCTCAGCAATTTTCTTTTCTTCATACGCACGTGAATTATCGAAAAATATATGAAATGAACACTGAAAATATTTGTTTTGATAGCGATGTCAAAACTAAAGACCTTTTACCAAAGTAAAAGTAAATAAAAAAATGGACATGCTGGCTTCACACCATTTGAATCAAAATTTTCGTACCTTCTGGAAACAGACAAATAAACTGAGCTGTAAGCCTGGTCTCCCTGCATCCATCAACAATAGTAGTGATGCGATACATATTGCGGAATTTTTCAAGGAACACTTTAGGGTCACATCACCGTTAGGCCCATCCATGTGTGAAGGGAGTGGGGTTGAGTACAGTGACATGGGAACTAGATTTACAGCCAAAGATGTAAAACAGGTGATTAATTGTATGAAGGGTGGCAAGTCCCCGGGTCACGATGGCTTAAGCATTGAGCATTTAAAATACGCAGGCCCTCATTTACCAAGGGTACTATCACTGTTATTTAATTTATGCGTGAGTCATACTTACCTGCCTGGTCAGATGACAAAAACAATTGTGACACCCATTGTTAAGAACAAAACTGGTGATATCTCAGATCTAAACAATTATAGACCTATTTCTTTGGCCACTGTGATCGCAAAAGTACTTGATAGTCTACTTAATACAGAGCTCAATAATTACATCACGTTGAACCATAACCAATTTGGCTTTAGAACAGGACTCTCGACTGAAAGTGCTATTCTGGCACTTAAGTGGACTGTCAGGTATTACACAGATCGGAAAACACCAATCTACGCTTGCTTCCTTGACCTTTCTAGGGCCTTTGACCTGGTATCCTATAATATCCTCTGGAGCAAATTAACAAAGTCAGGAGTCCCTCCACATATAGTAAATATATTGAAATATTGGTATGGTAGTCAGGTCAATCAAGTGAGGTGGGCTGGTGTGATGTCGGAACCATACAGGTTGGAGTGTGGTGTGCGGCAGGGAGGGTTAAGTTCGCCGACACTCTTTAACCTGTATGTAAATGAACTAGTCGAGGCACTCAGCAGCGAAAGAATCGGATGTTACATTGACGGTGTGTGTGTAAACAATATCAGTTACGCAGATGATATGGTTCTGCTAAGTGCCTCGACATGTGGTCTTAGACGATTGATTACCATTTGTGAAAGGTATGCAAAGGTTCACGGCTTGGTTTATAACTCCAAGAAGAGTGAAGTCATGGTCTTTGAGGCCGGAGGTCAGTGTCCCGAGAATATACCACCTGTGCGATTAAACGGAGTGTCGTTGAATAGGGCGCACAAGTTTAAATATCTCGGCCATGTATTGACAACTGACCTCAAAGACGATGACGATATAGAAAGAGAAAGAAGGGCACTGTCAGTTAGGGCTAACATGGTTGCCCGAAGGTTTGCACGTTGTTCTAGACAAGTTAAAATAACTCTATTTCGTGCATATTGTACAACCTTTTACACGTGCAACCTTTGGGCCAGTTATACCCAGAAAGCGTACAATGCCCTTCGAGTACAGTACAACAATGCGTTCCGGGTGTTGATGGGGCTGCCTCGGTATTGCAGCGCATCAGGGATGTTTGCAGAAGCACGGGTTGACTGCTTCTTTACCATAATTAGAAAACGAAGCGCATCCCTGGTGCGCGGTGTGCGGGCCAGCCCCAACAACATTCTGGAATGCATTGCGACGAGACTCGACTGTATGTATGTGAATCGCTGCTGCAGACTCTCCACATCTGTGATTAGCCTGTCGCATGCTTACATTAGATATAATATTTTTAATGTGTTATTAGAATAGGCTTACTAACATATTTTAAGTAAAATTGTTACTAACATAATGAGTCTTAGTTGCTTAATAAAGATTTATTTATTATTATAAAGTGGCGCCAACTGGTGGCGAAAAGTTTCCTAAGCACCATCATTAATAAATATTTTGCATTTTCATTGCGAGAAGATATCGAGAAAGAGTGCCGGTGGTTTAATCACATCTTGGATTCTATTTCATCTCTTTTTTCATTTCCATGTTCCTTACACTTAGTATAAATGCAAAATTTAAACTATTTTCTAAGTCTATTTACGAGCATCTAATATAAAGCAGCAATACGACGGATATCTACCGGCCTATAATCAACACAAAGTTTTACTTTTTGATTCCTTGCCTTGCCTTTTACATGATAAATTTAGATAAATAAGTAAAACTTTATTCATACCTAAAACTGCCTTCATTCTTCTTCACAGATCGCGCACAGGCAGTTGGATAGTTCCCATTTGTTTTATAGAACATATGTCATCGTTCAAAATGGCGTTATTTCATTGAGTCTACCGGAACTAAAGGGGGATGAGTTGAGTCTACCAGAATAAAAATTACGTTTCCCCAAAATTTATCATTACAGACTTAAGTCAAATAAAAAAAGAGTTATTGTGAAGTACAAAAGGATAAAAAAAACTTTTTCTAGATGATTCATGTTCCTTAAAACAAAAGGGTACTACCCCAGTCAGTTCATTATTAGCCTGAAATTTGGCATTATGCCCGAAAAATGGCAACAAGCTGACCCTTTTTGACATACAAATCAAAATATTCATGCCGTAAAAGGTACTTCTGAAAAAACAGACATGCCACTAAATGCTTTTATTTCAGGTCTAGCTTTTGTGAATCAGCTTTTTGTATTTCTCTCGCGACGTCTCAAAACAAAACACAAGTTAACACAGAACGTCGCAAATTCATCCAATTATCTGCTCGAAATCAATTTATCATAGTTTAGTGCAAACAGAGGCTGGTAATTAAAATAAACATTCAGATTTTGAATCACGGCTTCTCGCTCATATCTTTGATGATAGAAAGCGACAGGTTTAATCTATTAAGTATGTTTGTAAAACTAACAAGCGTTAGATAACGCAATCCATAATGAATCAATAATACCTACACTTGATTGCTTGACTTATATTAAAACAAAACCTAAAATCAAAATAGGAACAACCTAATAACAAAAATAATTAAAAGGGATTTAGAGACACAACACTCGCTTAATCATCTTCCATTCATCCGCAAATAGATGACAATAAGAGTCAACAAACAAGAGAGCATTGGTAACGGCTAGAGTACAATAAACTGGATTGAAGAACTAGATGAAGTAGGATGAATATATTTTAATCTGATTAAATTATTTTGTTACCAACAAATCAAACTTGTATAACAAACGTGAAATAAATATGGAATGTTAACTTAGAAGAGACAGGATTACATTTTGATGTACGCAGTAGGTAGAGATTGAAATGTTATTCTTTTTTGCTGACATAATCAGATTTAGTTGTGTAAGTATAGAAAAATAATCGACATCTATTTCTCAAAATATCTATCGGACCAGCTTTTGGTCAATTTAATTTAGTAGTTACCGACTGTTATAAAGAAGGAAAACAAAAAGAAGTATAGTTTAGTTATATAGATATTGCATCTAAATATATGAATATAAATATCACAACAACTACATACAATGCCATCTAGACCCAAAGTAAACATATATTATAGCTTGTGTTATGGGTTCTAGAATGCGGATAAACATACTTAAATACTTTAGATAAACATAAAAAATATTTATCTGACTGCACACTTTTTATGTATCAAATAATTTGTAGCAGTAGTTTAACTATTAAAGTAGCACTTAAAGTGAAGTGACTAAGCCATGAACGTCATTATGTACTCTACATGTAAGTATTGTAAATGCAATTGTGACTTTATTAAACCAAACTTTACGAATTCCGTTCTTGAATAGAAGTTTGGTAAAAGCATTTGTGTGTCATTGCATGCGTCACGTGCGCAAGCTTTATTTTTATTCTGAAGTGGTTGAAAAAGTAATATATTAAAAAAAGTATAAAGGAATCGATTTTCTGAAAGGACTTTATTGCTCCTGATACATTCGGGATGCTATCTTATAATATTTATCCATAATACTTATTATTAGACGCAGCGTGGGCAGACCCCTTCGCTGTGTGGACAGACGACCTTAGAAGGGTAGTGAGCAACCAATGGATGAGGGCGTGCCACGGCCGGTCAAAATGGCGAACCGATGGATGAAGGCGGGTCACGCCCGGTCAAGATGGCAAACTTGGAGAAGCCAGCTGAAACGATGATGATGAAAATAATACTTTCAACAAAAATTTCCTTCAAAATTAAAATTCAATAAGATTCAAGACAGTAACAACTGTCACCTTACTGAGGTTGCTTGCAAGCAAAAATAGACATTATTGTTTTGTGATATGCAAACGACATTAATACATGGTAAAGCAATTTTTTGGTCGTCTATACAAAATGTATATAAGCAATAGGTAGGTACGACATATTTGATATTATACGGAAAGAGAAACAATCTCTATTCAAAAGCTAAAAGCATCTTAATGTTCGCAGTGAGGCAAGTATTTATTTACTTTCTAAGTCGATTTTCTGCCATGTTCTAACAAATAAAACTGACATTCACGAAATAGTAGGCAAGTTCATAAGAAACTCTAGAAAGTCTTCATGTGAGTGGTTATTTACTTAAATGCAAAGCTGTTGCTTCAGAAGCTATTATTAGTATTAGATAGAATTAAAATAAAATAATTATATTTCAAACAAAATTGGTTTAATGTTATAAGTAAAATGTTATTATAACGAATCCATAGAAATTCAAATCTTGAGCAGCTAGGATCAAATTTGCTTGACATCTTTAAAAACCCTTAAATAATAGATAAAATTATACGGGTACAATTTCTCCTAAACTCGTAACAGGTACTTCCAATTGGATTTACGTCTTACGTAATTTGACCTATCGAAGGTATTTGATCAGGGACAACCCTAACTTCGACGGGACTAAACTGCGACAGGACTTACTTGCGATAGGACATTGTATTCAGACATTATAAAAGAAACCTCTTCGGTCTTCTTCCTTTAATCCTTTCCTTTCCCATCCCGTTCTCCGTGGTCGGCAACGAGTTGGTTATGTTTTTTAGGCATTATTACTTCTGCAATGCTTGGAAAACCCAGCCATCTCTTTAGGTTATGGTTGCCCCTTGGTTGACACCAAAAAAAAGAATAAGATGATCATGAAAGAAAATTGTGTGTATATATTAATAAAGATTTAATTGGAATCTGATACCATTATTGGCATTGATATTGAGGAGCTTCGTGGCCATTAAAGTAATTGGTTGAGTGATTTCTCTGTAAATCTGGTTTGATGAAGAACCTATGTTGATGTAGTCTATATCATATCAATGCGTTTATTCCAAGGTATGCACGCCTGCGGACCAAATGAAAAAATTGCAAAAGAATGAAACAAATTATGATTATTTTAAATTGTGAATTATTCTACTTTGCCTCACCATTGAGCTAGAAATTAAGTTACATTTTGTAGACTGAAACCTTTTACTTAAGCCCACGCTATCTGCTATATTTAATATTAAGAATTTTGAAAATAAAATCTATGAAAAATAATTGATACCGTTATTGTGTCTTCACATTGGGGGCGTAACGGGTAACAACCTTCCAACAGAATTTAAGAGATAAAATTTATAATAATAATACCAGCCTGTTTACTGTGCCACTGCAGGGCAAAGGCCTCTTCTCACATAGAGAAGGCATGAGCATTAATCACCACGCTTGCTCAAGGCGGATTGGCAATTTCAAACTTTTAAGTCCAGGTCTCCTCACGATGTTTTCCTTCACTGTCAGTCAGAAATGTCCAAGATAAACTTAAAAAGTACATATGATTTGAAAAATCACATTGGTACTTGCCCGGATTCGAACCCGTATTTACGAATCGGGTGCCTTATCCACAGGGCCATTTCGACCCAGATAAAATTTACATGAGTAAATCTAAACAACATGCACACAGCGACCCTTAGCCCATCACAGTTACTCTCTGAGATATTTATTCGAACCTGTTTGAATCTTGACAAATTCGGATAAACAATAGGGTTTCGTAGTTGGAATGGACACTTTGTCACTGGAGCCCGATAAATGCTCTGGTTACCATAACATGAAAGAACTTTTGTAACTAAATACTCGGCAATCTAAATCTAATACTCTTACGTCTCTTTAATGGATTAAATGCTCCGATTACCGTAATATGAATGAACTTTTGTAACTAAATACGCGGCAATCTAAATGTAATACACAGTCTTTCAAAGGATTACCTAAAGCAGGTGTTTATATTCTAAAGATCACTATAATTGTATTATAACTTTTTTTTTACATATATATTAGCCTACCAAAGTGACTCCACCCCGCCTAATGGTAAGCAGTCAGTGGAATCCAGAAGTGGTGGCCACCATACCAAAAACTTTGAAAATATTTGTAAGTACAAAATATTGTAGCAGACGCATCATTCTGCCCCTCTCATAAGTGGTGGTTACTTCTTCAATATATCCAAGTAGGTATTTGATATTTCTTTCAGCATGATAGCATCGTGAATTCCTTCCACTTTGTGAAAGGCCCTCTAATTTGTAGATGTCAACTTAGATAGGTATCTAAGTTGACATCTACAAATTAGAAAAACTTACAAAACTTCCGTTACAGATATAAAACATACTTCATCATTACAACAAAACAAAAAACATATTTACATTTTGTCGTACATATAGGGTTTTATTATGAAAGTTAACGGACAATAGCCTAAGGCGATATTGTCATAAAAGTCAAGCAAACTACGTCAATGCGACAGTAATTTAGAAACTTTTCATTTTGATCTAGATGAAAATTGAAGGGTCGGTTTGACCAAAGGAAAAGTTATCTAGATATTAGGTACATATTCAGTTGATAACACAATTATGTATTGTTTTCTCCATTATGGTGAAACATTCGTATTCTCAGTAACTTTTACAATGTTAATCATATCCGTTTTGGCTATTTTTTTGGTTCTTTTATATTAGTCGCAATTTGCTGGCTCTGTTGAATTCATAAGGAATTTAGATTTGACATAAACAGAACAATTTGAACATTATTAAATTCAGATTACTGAAGCGTTTCAGTCTTTAAATAAAAAAAATAACCTCCTAATATTCCGATTATACACATACTGAATAATCTTCAATGAGATAATTCAATTCATAATCAGTGAATGTCAAGGTTATTTGTGATTCAAATGCTCGCGCTTTTGAATTAAAACCACAAGTGTTTGAATTAAAACCTTATATAAAAGCCGATAAGAGTTACGAGACTCGTAAGTTTCAGTATGTAAATAAATTTATTATGTTACTGATTAGTTAATTAATTGTTTACTTATTAAGTTATTAACGAGAAGTAGTATCTAATATTAAACAATTTGTGTAATGTTTACAACATAACATGTCATAATATGGTGCAACATGACTTATTGTCATTCGTTCCTCGTTTTGCGCTTGATCTATAATTGTATGAATTATGAATTCTTCAATATTTTGAAAATAAGTTTTAGGAAAATCGCGAGACATAGTATTTATCGATAACAAGATAGGTACAACGATCTTTCTTTAAAGACTATAACTTTGTTTTGGCTACAGTGTACATAAAACGCCATGCCACTATAAATAACTAACAGTTAGTTGTTCGCGAGGCAAGACCCCATGAGGTGTATACGGCCGTGAAGTATGTTAGTGCGGGGAGAGGCACACATAACGGAGCACGCGCAGCTCACCTGTTTATTTTATATCAAAACCATAACATTTCGAATAAAGTGATTTAAATAACGAGTCATTTGTTTGGTTAATATATCACTAGATGTAATTTGTGTGCAGCAAACTATAATACAATTAATTTATGCAAAAAAATGTAAAACCTGTTGGTAAAACCCATGCTGCAAAACAACTGGTCGAACAAGGAAAAAGTATAGTGAAACTACAAGTTGTTTAGTGTGCGCCGTTCGGCGATACAGTGACCACGCGTTAATTGTTTAACAATACTTATGTAAAAATGATGTACCTAGCGTTTTTATTCGCCTGTTTGTTAATAACAACAGTTAATTATAAAACTGAACCATTAAATCATGATTATAAAGATTTAAACAATAAAGATGTTGATATTATTGATTATTGTGAGATCAAACCGTGTGTAGTGAAATGTTGTAATAAGGGTGAATTTTTGAATGATAAAGGAGTTTGCACCAATTCTACTGGATTCGAAATCTACTATAAGATCTTGTCTAACTATAACTTTAGTATAAACTTATGGGATGAAGCAAATATAAGGAATAATACTACGAAGAAATTGAACAAGGATATGGTGTTTGTTACAAATGAGAGATATTCTTTTAGAAATCCTACTAAATATTTGACATCACAATTTTATTTAATACGGGTAAGTAATATATTGTGATTTCCTTACGCATGTTATTATTCTGTCTGCCCCACTTTATCTCATGTGATATGAAAGAGAAAGCAAATTACACAGATATCGGCAGATTGTGAAATGCTGACTATTCTTACGTGTTTATATTTAGCTTAAAATTTATTACAAATAAATTGTATTATAGACTCTTTTCGGCAGAATATTTATACGCATGTAGAGAAGAAGAATTTCGATAATACCAAGTCATTGTACAAATATTTGTGCAGGTATTATTTAAATTAAAGCAGAGCAGTAAGCAAAAACGCGGGTAAAACCGCGCCGCAGAAAGCTGGTGTATAATAAATCAGCCAATGTAGAAACCTTATTGTAACAGAATATGAGACAACCTTCAATTAAAATAAAATCATAATTAATGTGTTCCCAGATTAGTGTCATACATAGTCGATTCCAAAAAAGTACCTATGACATTACACACATGAGTTAGTCATGCTCATGAAACTAACTTACAACGTCAAATAACGGTATTACTTTAAAAAAAACTTGTTGCGAGCCTCCGTACTTAACGAGCTAAACAATTTCTTTTTGCACGAATAAGGAAAACATTTTTAATAAGTTTAAAAATACCCATTGGTTAATACCGTCTAATATTATTTTATCTGCTACTTCAAAATACAATATTTTATCACCGTATACTTATCCTCTTACCATATATCGTAAAATAGAGATGATTTAGGTATACCTGCAGCACCGAACGCCCAACTACCTTCTCGGTTCTTTTCTTCTTTCCGTTTATTTTGCTCGACTGCCGTAGTCAAGGAGAATAAGGGGGTTAAACTTTTATACATTTGACAGTAAAAGTCAAATGTATGGAGAGAGACACCATCTATACTTCACGTTTTTGAACTTCTAATATATCATTCACACAGACTCCGTAATGGAGCTAGCTAGTGTAAGTCGTAATCACAGGTTGAAGATTTTCAGTTTTACAGCCTATGTTAAAACTTTCTTGCTTTCGTTTAACTATTTTTTCGAATTTTCTCATACACTCACACACTCTACAGCCTATAAAGCTTAATAGATTTTAACTGAGGTGTCATTATATTCGTAATAATTGTGGGAGTGTCTACTTCAATGTAGCGTCAGCATGCGAACAAAATTGGTTTCTTTATTTACACTTTGGTTTAGACCGGCGGGCTTTTCGATTTTTTTATTCCTATTATTATTATTAATGGGAAAGTTTGTGTGAATACGGGTATGTAGGTAGATTCGGTGCCGGAGACGGACATAGGCTACTTTTTAACTCGAAATCATATTTTACGCGCAGGTAAAACCGCGCTGCGCCAAGCTAGTAATGAATAAAAGTATCGTATGGAAAGCAGGACTTTTCCAATATGAATAAATGAGATAAAAATAACCGTTAAAACAAATTACAGGATGGATCTCTGCGAGTAGATCGTCTTTCACAAAAAGGGATTTACGTGGCACCACTTCAATTCTGCGTGGATTACGCGTTTAATTCTCTTACGAATGTGCCTATAGAAACGGCTGTGATTTATAATTACGATAGCATTTATAATCAAGAGGATAACAGTACGTTTCAACTGATTTTGTATGGCACAGGTATGTTTTATATTTTACTTTATACCAAATTATGTATACCAACTCGTTTCGTGGCACTTGTGTTTCGCGTGTGATATTCTGGATATGAAAGGTAGAGGCCATGTTTGATTCATCGATTTCAGACTTTTAACATTATTAATTGTTCTTATTGTTCCTTTCACCCTATATATAAAATATTCAGTTAATTAGTAACTTTGCTTTTTAAATTCTTGAAATAATATTATTTAATATTCAACACGAAAGCGGTATCAAAAGTCTGCTACTTACGTAACGGGACGTAACAGCCTCGTTCGCTCGTGTGAGTGCCACGTTCCCGCTCTTTATATACATTTTGTATAAAACAATATTTTTAAAATTTTCCGTTTCGTGAATATAGGGTCTATACTCGATAACATCTACATCTATGTTTTCAGGTTTGCTAAGTTCGATAATCGGTGTTATGTTATTGTTATATCGTATACCATCTCGAATGAGGAGTACTTTAGCAACTATACTGACTATGTGCATATTCCCTGTAATAGCCGGTTATATACTGAAGTTGGCACAAGTCACCGCGTTAAATACTGGATTTAAATACTTCGATGACTGCAGAGTAATTAGTAAGTTCTTTGTTTTATTAACTTCTTGTTCTGGTTTAGAACAGCTCAGAGGCCCTAGACAAGTGGCATAGATTTCTATTATATTTATAGAATAGATTAAAAAATGTATGGGATAGACATAAGCTAACGCTAACATTGTCGTTAGCTTATTTCAATCTTATACATTTTTCATCGATGGAGCATTCGCCAATGTTCTCTTTCTTTTGTCTTATTTGGAGTGTACGATTGAACTACGACAGACACTATAGCGAAAGACCAAACGGCCACAACCCTTAACTTCGACGGGACTCAACTGACCATTGGACTATCTACTTAATTTAATTGAAAAAAGTGTTTTAATCGAGTGAATAGCATTGTGGTAAGCGCAACGTTGTGATTAAAAACTGGCAACTTTATATTGGACATTAATGATCAAGTTTAAAATCGTTGGAAAACCTTGACATTTTCAAATTCAAATAAAATTGAAATTTATAAAAAATGCTGTGAAACTGTAAGTAGTAATAAAATCTCAATGTTTCGGAAAAATTTAAAACCTCTAACAAAATATTCTTACAGAGTCTAAAAGATAATTATTATAAACTAGATGCGCCTCACGACTTCGCCCGTGCCTAAAATGTGTTTTGTCTCCCTCGGAAATTATTTAAAATTATTTTTATCTCCGGCACCGAATTTATGTACATAACAATTTTCATCAAAATCGGTTCAGCCGTTTAGGCATGTTTGTTACCAAAACATACATACATAAACACAAACTTTCGCATTTTATAATATTAATACGATAACACCATTCAATATTAATAAAGTATGTTGAATGTTATTGTAGAACTTATAACAGGATTAATATTAATTTTAACTGAAAAGTTTAAATTGACGCCGTGTTCGCAAACAACATGACCACGCCAAACATAAACATAATAATAAGTGTATAAATGAATGATACGAGGTGTTTTTACAGTTTATTTTAGACAACCTCTGTGGTTCGACGGTACTATGTATGGTCAGCCAGTCAGAGGTCGCCGGTTCAATTCCCACTCAGTGCAAATATTTGTGAGCATGAACATCTTTATTTACATTGCTCTAGGTGTTTCAATGTATAACAATTGTTTATGTTTTTACAAAACAGGTATTATCCGCATCCTAGAACCCATACCACATGCTTATTTTGGGTCTAGATAGCGTTGTGTGTAGTGTAGTGTTGATGTGTTATTATGATAATTTTTTTGTTACAGGTCCAGCGTTATATATATTTGTTTTATCTAGTTTTTGTTGGTCAAATCTTATCTTTTACGATGTGTGGTGGCGAATGTGGTAAGTGTTTTACTTTATTTTTATACGAGTAATAAATTTAACTCAAAGTATTTCTATATAATAAATTTTACGATAAGCATTACTTACTGATATCAACACCTAATGAGGCTAGCATTAGGTGAATGGGTCAAGGGTCAGATCCAGAAGACAGTGCTGCTCTTCAGGGCACGTATTGTTAGCAGGTTCCTTTCTCTGGAACCTCAACCGCCGGTGACTTGGAGTCTAGTCTCCTCGTTGCCGGTGGTTCTATTTTTTATATTTTTAAATGTATATTTTTATTGTTTTTAATATGTATCTATTTAAAAATTTATTTAATATGAAAAAAAATTAATAAAGAGCATAATAATTATACATTATCATCAATATTATAGATTTTTCTTGAAATTCCAAATACAAATTAATTTTATAATAAGAAGAACAATACCATAATAATATATAGAAAAGGAATTGTCATTTGTTTGCCGATATCGCTGCGGAGCTCGTAAAATTCAAAATGCCGATACGAGCACAAATAATATGTAATATCAACCACGTGTATTGGTACCGCAAGCGGTTTTGCTATGATTACTCTCATTCTAAAAACCGAACGGTTTTAAATAATTTTAAATATTCATGTTATATTCATATTATTGCATATTCATTCAAATTATGACTTTCATTAAGAATAGCGATTTTCTTAGCCATCATTTTTATCGAGCCATTGGTGGGTGTAAGCCTCCCTTTGTGAATCCCAATTACGCCGGTTGTTCCAAGCCAGGTTTGTTTGGCTGCCTCTATGGCGCAATGGAAGTGCAAGCAACTGCTGCACACGAGGTCGTGGGTTCGATCCCCATACAAAACACCTTATGTGATATATAAATATTTTATTCGAGTCTGGGTGTATTTTGTGTCCGTTGATTGTACCGTAAAGTCTCCCGTGTGTTTTCAAATTCGATTCTATTTCAATTTAACAGCTGTCTCCGCAACAAGACGAGAAAGTTCAACGAAAACCACAGCAATTTGAGGATTCTTTGCTACCATCTGTATGGCTTCGGTATACCTATGTTGTTGTCTGTGGCGGCTGTAACCGTAGATAAATTGAAGTTGTATGAAACTTGGCCTATCGAGAAGTCTCCCTTTGATACCTGTTTTATGAATGGTTTGTATGAATTTTACTCAAAATATAAATGTGTGTAAGCGATTCTTTGGATCACAACCCGAAATACATCAAGATTATTAAGTAAGGTGTTTCCCGAGCGCTATGACATGTCCTTCTTCAAACGAGGTTTAAAGAGAGCATTAATATCACGGTAGGCAGCGGCTTCGCAGAGCCCCTGGCATTGCAGAAGTCTATGAGCGACAGTTACCACTTACCATCAGGTGGGCTGTTGGCTCGTCTGCCACTGTAGGCAATAAAAAAAAAAAAAAAAAAAAAGCATGATGAAAGACCAAGACTAAATTTTGTCGTTTTTAACTTTTACAAGATGAACTTGTAAGCACATTATTTGTCGATAATATTTTTCTTCTACAATGGAACTGTTTATAATGTTACTATATTTTGGTTCAAACCTTTTGCACTGAAACCGCAAAAGGCAAACGAGAGCGCCGGTAGTCCAATGAAGGTGTTTAGGAATTTTCGCCACCAGCTGGCGCCACTTCAACTGTCACATTGGGCCAATCAGAGGTTAAATTTGAAAAAGCGCTTGACAGCTAGACTAGACTAGAAAAGTATTTGTTTTGATAGCGCTTTAAAAATGGAAGTCCTTTTACCAAAGTGGCGCCAACTGGTAGCGAAAATTTTACTAAACACTCTCATTACACACTCACTGCTCTTCCTTTTTTCTTTTTCTTCCTCCTTCCCTTATTCATTAAGTATATTTAAAGTTACATAATATATATCTATAGTTACTGTTATCAGTTAACATCAGAGGGCCTAGACAAGTAGCATATATGAATAGTATAGATTAATAAATGTATGAGATTGACATAAGCTAACGCCATTATTGGCGTGTTTTTAATCTATTCTATGAATAGAATAGTAATCTATGTCACTTGTCTAGGGTCTCAGGTGGGCCCTATGCTTGTTTTCCACGAAAGTTAAAGCAAGATACCATTGGAGCCGCCAAGATTACTTTTAGGGGGGTGCATCTAAACAAATTTGAATAGCAATCTATATACGGTTTAATATTAACACAAAAAGGAGTTAACTATTAATATTTTCTATGCATTTGTTCTCGCTAAAGGGGTGCAAGTGCACTCCTTGCACCATGCTGCCGGCGCCCATGCAAGATACAATAAAAGATCTTATTTATTCCTGTGATTGAAGAACTGTTTTCTACTTTCAGATATAAGAACAATGTGGTACTTACAAGTGCCAATAGGAATACTTATCATGTTAGACTGTATATTGTTCTTGAAATTTTTCTACAGTATTTTAATGTACAGACAATATATTTTGGAATTGATCGAAAAAATACCACAATTGAAGAATAAACCAACAACTGTTATTTTCACTACGAAACACAGGTATGGAACATGTACCTTTAAGTAATCTATACTAGTATATAAAGCGGAAAAGTTTGTTTATTTGTTTGTTTGTTTGAACGTGAAAAGCTCTGAAACTACGAGTCATATTTGAATACTTATTTTGATAACACAGTTCTGTAGGAAGGATATAGGCTATGTAGCATCACGCTACTGGCGACGGGAGCAGAGCGGTAACCAAAGATGTAACTTAATTGTATTTAAACTTAATTTTAAAAACAGAAATAATTTAAGTCAAAGTTCAACGTCAAATCAGATAGACATGGTTTAATATCAAAAGGGTTTGTTTTGTAAATCAAAAGAAATGTGAATTCTAATGATGACTCAATATTTGATTGTAGACGTAGTTTTATTTTATTTGATAATAATAATACCACAACAACCACACAACGCCATCTAGACCCAAAGTATGCATAAAGTAATAGCTTGTAATTTATTTATTGAACTTTATGCAGATTGACTTAAATTAAACGTGCTTAAACAGACTTTACGCTATACACTCATCCCTTTTCGACATATTATACCATATTTAATTATGTGTATATATTTTTTTCTACCTCATTCACACAGTGCCATCTAGTCCCAAATTAAGCAATTATATTTGCTTGTGTTATGGGTATTAAACAACTGATATACTACTTATATAATTTTTTTCTTGAAATACAAACGTAATATTATAGATAAATTACACCCATATTTAATATTTTAATTGTTTATTTTTACAGACAAATCATGATAAGAAAAATATGTTCCATACTCATTATAACGATTATTATAGAAATAGTACACAATGTGCCAATAATTATGTACCTGACCCTGCATTTGTACAACTTATGTGTGTTAGTCACTTTCATCATACTGGTGGTATTCAAGAAATCAGTCTTCGCTAAAATAAATACAAGGTAATGTTAATATTTTGTAATACAATAACAATCTTCAATTTGCCTGACATGGTCAAGCTGTGTTATTGTAAATGCCCTCTTATAGGTCTATCGCCAACAGTGAACATTTTGCTCCTAGAATGGTAAAGATTGTTAAACAATTATGGTTTTCAAAGGCAATAATAAAAAAAAAAAAATAAACATCAGGTACTGAAATATGAAAGTCGACATGAATAACTTTTTTTATATTAGCCTACCAAAGTAACTCCACTCCGCCTGATGGTAAGCAGTCAGTGGAATCCAGAAGAAGGTCACCATTACAAAATCACATCAAAACTGCTGGTATGGTGGTATAAGATGCTTTTTCATCACAGTAAAAATAAATAGGTACTAAGTTTTCGATGTATTTTGTGTAACCAGAACTTTATAATAATTAAAATATATAGACAATATACAAAACTTGAGTTCAAAGCAACAAATTATTCCAGTAGGTATATCATCTTAAACTGCTGGTACGTTGGCCTCCACTATGGCGGCTGGGAATGAATTAGGGGAAAGGAATTAGGGAGGCGAGGAAAGAGGAAAGGGAGGAAATTGGGCTTCCGGCGCTCTCACTCACCGAACGAAATGCAGTAGTACGGATACTACTACTCTATTTACTTTTAAACTTTCGCGTTGCATGATATAAATTTATAATCATACGGGAATTAACGCGATCATGCATTAGGTATTTACATACCTTATTTTGCTTGACGTTTCGGCCAGGTTACACCGGCCGTGGTCACAAGCAGACTGGTGAGGCGATGTCACGGCTCCGTATGTGAAGTAGATTCTAGATCTACCCTCACATTTTTGTCTTTCCACGTACTATCACAAAACACACTGACACACAGAATAGGGACACTGTCAGTGTGTTTTGTGATAGTACGTGGAAAGACAAAAATGTCGTGTACGTTAAGCAAAATAAGGTATGTAAATACCTAATGCATGATCGCGTTAATTCCCGTATGATTATAAATTTATACTACTACTCTTACGTCGATCTTCTATGAGAGGGTAGTACTTCCCAGGACGATCCTTTCTTTCTACCGATGGATGAGGGCGTCTCATGACCGACCAAAGTAGTGAAAATTGAGGAAGGCCTATATCCAGCTGCAGTAGACATCTTTCGACTGATATAATTATGACCCTTTTTTAAAAATTACTTTATTTTCACAGTTCTAATGTAACCAACAAAGGCGATGACAAAATTCAAGCAATAGAATACTTGAAAAAGTTAAAGTCTAAGTTAGCTTGTGGAACGATTATCAAAATTTGGAATAACAGCAAGACAGTAGATAAAGACAAATTGATTTGGACTACTGACGTTGTGTGAAATAATGTTTGTTTTATCTAAATACTTAAAGGTTGCATTAATTATATTATAAGAAACGAAAGACAGAAATGCCTTGTATTATTGTTAGAAAGTTTTGTCTTAAACGCATATAATAATTTGATATTTATAACATTATTTTCTATATAAATGTTACTACTAAAATTATAAAGATATAAGAATCCTCGCTCCGTTTTAATGGACAGGCCGCCTAACGAATACAGGTACTAAGCTACCGGTGGTAAGGGCTTCTGAAATAGAAACCACTTTTCGATGTAAATTGCCTTCTGAATGATGCCCACGATCCACCTACCTATCATCTGTCCCTTCAGAAGTCGGTGAAGACTCTTAGCCCTTTATTGTTAATTAGTAAGCAACTTCACTGCATGTTATTATTATTATTCATTTATTTAATTTTTTACTTTTTCGATATTGCAACTGAAATATAGCATGATTTTTTATAACAGCAACTTTTATTCATCAATATCCTATTATTCCTATTAATATTATAAATGCGAAAGTTTGTGTATGTGTGTGTGTATGTGTTTGATACCACTCAGCGCTTAAACAGCGAAACCGATTTTAATGAAAATTGGTATGTAGATAGATTTGGTGCCGGAGACGGACATAGGCTTCTTTTTATCCCGAAAATCGGTCTGGTTCCCGCGGGATACAACAAAATATAGCTAGTATTAAAATATATTTTGACAAGTAATACTTTCAACTGTTTCATTGTGTTTTGCGATCCATATAATTAGCTAGAAGTATGGTTGTAATTTGTCCGAGTTTCATCTGTCTCGCCGTTGTTAACAGGGGGACAAATTGAACTTTTATTCCCATCTGTCATCCTAGGGGGACAAACCAGAGGGACAGATGGGAATCATCCCGTTAATTGTATGTCTGTAAACTACCCCGCGACATACGACTTTTTCTTTAAAGCAGAAGGTGTTGTTCAAACCAAATTCTAAACATTATTCAACAAATCGTTTCAGTAGTCTTCTAGGTGTAGTATGAGAATATGGTTAAAAACTACAAATTTTCGTGTCAAAGGTTAAAATACAAATACGACAACACGTTTTTACATTGTCTTACTTTTGTTTAGAATCACGTAATACATGCGTTACCTATCTCAAAAGTAGGCATAGTTACGCCCACGTTTCAACACGTGGCGAGCCTATTTGCCTTCAAAAGATTGATGTATTACGCTTTGTGCCACTCCCTTAGGCTAAAAGCTTAGGCAATTCTTACAAAACCCACACTGTATAAAGAAGAAATTATGCCACTATTGGTAATTTGTGTAAGCGTTCAGAGAGTAAAGCTTGCCATGTCATTGCGACGACGATTCACTCTACATTTAAATCCTTTTAAAATATAGATTTAATTTAAAAGATGATTTCGTAATTTTTATTAGATGTGTTTGATTCGGCGTTTTTATTAGCTATTATTTATTTATTTATTTATTTAACAACTTACACTGACAGTATAAACCACACGTACAAGTTATTGGTAAGAACTTACAAAAAATTAAAATTATTAGAGAAACAGAATAGAATATTTATACACAACAACACTTAAGATAGTAGGAACTTTAACATATATGTATATAACTTTAACATATATATATTTAACATTAGCACACACTTTAATTTTAGCTATATTTTATGCATCGATCTTAAAAGAACTGCACATTGCAAAAACTAAATCTAGGTATTTATATATATAAAAATGAATCCCTATTTCCCTTGGTCATGGCATCACGCGTAAACGGCTAGATCAATTTCGTTAATTCTTTTTTTGTTGTGTTTGTTATTGTCAGGAGAAGGTTCTTATGAAAAAAAAAAACTAATAAATTGCGCGGTGATTTAAAAAGTTTAAGAATACTTAACCACCATATTAAATTTAAACCGCTAAACCAATTTCGGTGAAAATTGGTATGTAGATAGATTTGGTTGTGATGGACATAGGCTACTTTTTATGCCGAAAATCGCACTGATTCCCGAGTTACATCAAATAAACACAGCAATTTTTGCGCGGGCGAAGCCGCAGGGGCGCATCTAGTATAATAATAAAAATAACAGCCCGTTTACTGTCCCACTGCAGGGCAAAGGCCTCATCTCATATAGAGAAGGTATGAACATTAATCACCACACGCTCAAGGCGGATTGGCAATTTCAGACTTAAATCCAGGTTTCCTCAGATGTTTTCCTTCACCGTCAGCCAGAAATGTCTTAGATAAACTTCGAAAGTACATGCCCGGCTTCGAACCTACTCCCTTTTCAAAATTATGTTAAACAAATAAATTCAGCTAATACATAAGTTTCATAACATTCATCAAACGTCTGAAGAAATAAAAAAGTAGTTTGTTATTTTAACAATGCCGTAAATGCCGCGTTAATTTTTGCTATCCCTTTCTTGCAGCGTCTGTCATTCAGTTTCAGTGAGCTTCAAAGCTTTCCGCGTGCTACACGTAGCGTGAAAGCTCCCGACATTTTCGCGAAACGTCCAACTTACGAAACTTATATTAAATAATATTTTTATTTATTTATATTTGTGTAATTGCCAAGTGTTGTTTTCTAAGTGCAAAATGATTACTTAACCAAAATGAAATAGATAAATGTGAAGTTTATAGTGAAGTGAAAAATTTTGATAATTTCAAAATGTTTTCCAATTTAACTTTAGACGACTTTGGTGCGTTACATAATTTGACGGCGGCATTAAATGGCAGTTTTCAATTTGGTGCAGAACTAGACATTTTTTTCCAACCAGAAAATGTTCTTATTACTTTGTATGTGCCTATTATATTGATGTCAATGGTGGCGAACATTCTGCTAATAGTGGTGGCAGTTAAATGTAATTACACTAAAAGGTTAGTACTCATAATTCAGATGTATTTTGATTTGTTGAAATTGGTAGTCATATAAGTAATTAAAACTATGAATTTGCTCATCGAAAATTCTATAAACGATATTTGGTCAACTACAATTTCATGTAATTTTATTCCTTTTTATTAAGTATAATAATTGTATTTGTTAGGAAAATCTTTTACTTAAATATTAATACTAGATCTATTGTGTTACCAAGGTCAAAATGTGTAAAAGAAAAGTAATAAATTATGTTTAGTTCAAATACAAACTTTGTCCTTCGATGTGAAGTCGGTAATAAACAATATTCAAAGTTCAATAGATTTGGATATAAGTTGATTTCTTCTTTATGTTTATTGACGAAATTCAATAAAAGCTTTACTTCTTTGTATATTTCAATAAAAGCTTTAGGTACTTCTTTGTTAAATATTGATAACACGTTTGATTCCTAGTAATAAGAAATAAATATAGTTCTAATACTACAATTATAAATCATGCTGATTTAGTATACGAATGGCATTCTACTTTGTAAATATATTTTCCTTTGTCAGATATTAACCAGTATAATAGAACAAGCTTTCCGCGGCGCGGTTTCATCCGCGTCTTTGCTAACTGCTCTGCTCCCGTCGCCAGTAGCGTGGTGTTTCACAGCCTATAACCTTCCTCGAGAACTAAGCTATCATACGCAAAAACATTTTTTTAAATTTGACTGGTAGTACCAGAGATTAGCGTGTACAAACAGACAAACTCTTTCGCTTTATATAATAGTATAGATCAACTCAATATCATGACGGATAAGCAAGTTTAAGTGGTAATGGGTAGAGGAAATTGCACTACAAGTGTCTGATAGCCATTCAAACTAAAGCATAGTAAAATCTGAGGATGTGTTACTTCTTTCTAGCATTAAGTAGGCTGTTTCATCATCATCATCATATCAGTTAAAAGACGTCCACTGCTGGACATAGGCCTCCCCCAATTTTCGTCACCGTGGCCGGTCGTGAGCCGCCTTCATCCATCGGTTGCCCGCCACCCTTATAAGGTCGTCGGTCCACCTTGTTAGGGTTCGGCCCACGCTGCGTCTTCCGGTTCGTGGTCGCTACTCTAGAACATTTCTGCTCCAACGGTCGTCAGTTCTGCGAGCTATGTGTCCTGCCTACTGCTACTTCAGAGAAGCAACTCTGCGAGCCACATCGGTTATCTTACTTCGCCTGCAGATTTCTTCGTTTCTTAAACGATCGCACAGGGAGACGCCTTTTTTTTTTTTTTTTTTTTCGTGGGAAACTCATTACGAGTACGCACCCGCCTGGGCGAGGCGGGGGTTATGTCGGACTCTCCGGCCACAATGAGACAGCGGCCGGCATACCGACTAAAACCCACGGTGTTCCTCCAGACGGCCAGAGTGTCGGGGTCACGGGAGACGCTCGCGCATTCATCCGCGACCCCGACAGGCCACGGCTCGCTCAACGTGAGCGGGCCCCGTCTGATTTGGAGGAGACGCCTAACATAGCCCGATCCATCGCCCTCTGAGCGACTTTTAGCCTTCTGATAAGACCCATAGTTAGCGACCACGTCTCTGCTTTGTATGTCATCACTGGCACACACTGGTCAAAGACCTTGGTCTTGAGACACTGCGGTAGAGCGGACGAGAAGATATATTGTAGTTTTCCGAACGCTGCCCAGTGGGCTATAAGATTTTCTGTTATTATCTAGCTAACCAAAGTAATACAGGGCCGTATTACATCTGTTAGCTATGTGAAAAATCTCTACTGTAAAAGAAAGCATCGTGCTAGTCTATGTCAAGAAAGCGGCAAACAGTTTTTAACTAATTATAACACTTCTTACTCATTAACAACTTTGCTACTCCTTGCTCACGTTTCACATGCAAATGGCTAGCTTATTTTGTGTTTTCAGTGACCTTGTACTAAGCAATTTTCCACTAAAATGTTTTTACTAAACAAAGCTTAAAAGTGAATGTGTGTGAAAACAGCGGAAAATAGATACTCCGTTGTCTCCTTAAAAAGCGAAAAACTTTACACAATTCTGATGAAATAGAAAAGGGTAAACGAGTTTGTTTGCGGAGAATGTTAACATATAAAATATTTGACGATAATATTATTTGATTTGACCTGGCAACCTAACAAGAAGAAAAATCCAGATTCACATAAAGTATTCTCATTGGGTTATATATTAGCAGGTAAAGTATTTATGCTAAAACTGATTCCACCAAAAACATATTCATGGAAAATGTTGCCAAGACTAATTTCATGTAGAGTAACACTACACGCCCTAACTTCATAAACTCACCTAAGTGTATCTGTGTCAGAATATGACGTGGTTTGGCCGCTTTGACACTACAAGACCTATTGTATAACAGAAAAGTAATGAACGGTTATTATTGCTTAATTTTTTCACCTTATGCTCATTTTACTATCTAATCACGACATAGTATAAATAAATATAATACTACAATATTGTACACCTTAAAAAGGTCTACATAAAAGTCCACGATTGTATATGTATTCTCTTAGGGATAACCCACAATAACTATTTTTTTATCCTTTACTTTTTACGCGTAATAATGACTTATTTACGAAGCAATTTTAAGCAATACAGCATTCATCCTTATTTAATTAAGTACCTTAAGTACATTGTGCATTTGATTTATATCAATACGAACCTTTACAGAATATAATTTAAATTAATATTTTCGAAGATATTACAGTTTTAAAATGCAGGGACATAGCGGTTGCGGCGGTACCGGCCAGAAACCGGCATTCTGTAGTAAATATACTACAGAATATGTCTTTAAACAACGTTCACATCACAGCTTTTTTCTTCGCACGGGTGCAATGCTGATACTAAATATACGGACAGCCAGGGTGGGTCGCTGGTAATATCATAAATCTGAAAATTTGTGTGTATGTGTGTGTGTTTGTTACCACTCAGCGCCTAAACGGCTGTAACGTTTTCGATGAAATTTGGTATACAAATCATTTATTTGATATGAATTGTACAAATATATAAAATTCTTAAATTAAATGTAGGTATTATAATAGGGTGCCTATAAGGGTATGCAGATAGATTCGTTACCGGAGACGGATATAGGCTACTTTTTATCCCGATAATCACTCTGGTTCCCGAATTACGTTAATTAAACACTTACAAAACTCCGCGCGGGTGTAGCCGCAGGGCGTATCGAATGGTGAAGCAATTTTGTTTATTTGGTATAATCCAAATACTAGTTATAACAGTCCAAAAAAACGTCTAAGTGATTCGAGAAAACGTAAGGTAATGCTTTTGTGCTTCTTGAAGGCTGATTGAAGAAAGTACTAGAAAGTTCTACAGCTGGTGTACAAGAGATGTTTTACACCACACTTGGCAGCGACATTGATAACCACAGTTAACACTTTCCGGGACAGTAAACGTTTATATTTTCTTTATATTAGCCTACCAAAGTGACTCCACCCCGCCTGATGGTAAGCAGTCAGTGGAATCCAGAAGTGGTGGCCACCATACTATCATCTTAAACTGCTGGTATGGTGGCCTCTACTATGGCGGCTGGGAATTTGGTTAGGGGAAGGGAGGAAATGTTATGAGGAAGGTGAGGAAATAGGAAAGGGGAGCAATTGGGCCTCCGGCGCTCTCACTCACCGAACGAAACGCAGTAGTACAGATACTACTACGCTTACGTCGATCTTCTATGAGAAAGTACTTTTCCGGACGATCCGGCCCATTCATGCTGAAACTAGCGTGGATCTACTACCGTAATATGGCCGTGATGACAATAAAACATCTATTGTCTACAGTAGTGTCCATGAAAGGGTTAAATGATTTTATTACGTAAGTAACGCTACTGCTTGTTACCTGGTATTTTCTTACTTGTCTCTTACGAATCCGATAGACAGAGTTTAAAATGATTTTAGATTCTAGACCAAAGACTACACGCCCTACTAAATAATATCGAATTATGAAAAATTACTGCTCTGCTCCCGTCACAGTAGCGTGATGTTACATGGCCTATAATCTTCTCCAAGAACTACGCTATCATACGTAGAAATAATTATTTAAATCTGACTGGTAGTACCACAGATTAGCGCGTTCAAACAGATAAACTCTTCCCCTTTATGTAATAGTATAGATGTAATTAGATTAATGTAAACCATAATTTCATGTTACAATTACTTCAAATCCTTTTTTGTTCTTACTAGCTGCGCCCCACGGCTTCACCAGCGCGTAAACTATGTTTTGTTGTATCCCTCGGGAACCAGACCGATTTTCGAAAAAAAAAGCCTATGTCCGTCTCCGACACCGAATCTATCTACATACTAATTTTCATCAAAATCGGTTCAGCCGTTTGGGCGCTGAATGGTAACAAACACACACACAAACTTTTGCATTTATAGTATTAGTAGAATAGTAGGTAGTCCCAATTTTCTAACGGTATTCTCCTAAATTTATATTTAACGAGTAGAAACTTTTCCAATAAAACATGCTGTAAGCTTTACGTTTTTATATAACTTTAATCAGTGTTTCGCATACAAGGCTGTGATATCCGGTGGTCTAATCAGTGGATAAAATTGTATGTTCTACGAGTTCTGAGTATAAAATGTAGGGTTTTACTTGTAAACTTTGCTTTGACGTTCATTTACGTAATCTGTTCTTTGGTCGAAGATTACATTCGAAACTTTTTATTAGAATTCTTTTATCTTCGGTTTTCTGTATCATGTAGGAGGTTTCAATAATGCTGGGAGTAGCGTTTTTTTTTAATTTTCTATAAATCTATCTCTCTCTTTCATTTTTATTATTCCCATGATGGGGTCTACTTTTCGAGGTCTTATCTACTTTGCTCTTTCTGATATGCGTGATGTTTCTATCAATGAATAAAACTTCATTAAACATTATTAATATACGGAAAATTAAAAAAAATGGTTTTTGTAGTGTTTGATCATGTCCACAATTAACATAATACAATATACTCAAGAATAAAAATGAATTATACAAAGTTAGTTGTCTGGCTTCGGGTGTAAAATATAGTTCTTGTTATTTCTTTCGCGCCAAGGGATTTTCACTTCATGCTAATATGATATAACAGCAGCCTTACTGAGTGTTAAATGTCATATTACTGTGGTATCTCAACCGCCTAACAAGCGTGGTATCTACGGAGAACAAGACAAGTGTTAAAACAGTTAAAGCCTATACCTAAAGCATCCACGCGCGGTGTAGATATTCTTGCACCACGCACCCCGCAGCGTAGTGTGGGCAATGTGTGGGTCGCCATAAAGAGACGCCTATTAAGATTGCCTGGCAGAAATTTATATTAGAGATAAGGACGCCCAAAATTTTAATATAAATTTACAAACCATTATGTATTGTAGGTAGTAGATCCACATTGGTTTCCCCCCTTTCCTCTTTCCTCACCTCCACTAATGCCTTACCCTACCCTATTCCCAGCCGCCATAGTTGAGGCAACCATACCAGCAGTTTAAAACGATGGCTTCTGGTATGGCAGCCACCACTTCTGGATTCCACTGACTGCTAACCATCAGGCGAGGTGGAAATTCAGAAGGCTAATATAAAATAACTATTCTTACTTGTAAGTATATCTTGTAAATCTGATGTATATTAATGTATGAAATAAATAAAAAAATAAAACACACATGTGCTGCAGTACAATGCTGGTGATGACAGTGGCGCAAAATTGTAGTAGTCAATATTGATCAATACATATTTACACTTTCGCATGCATATTTTAGTGATGGTAGTAGTAAAATTACAAACGATCAATAGTATAAACGTTAACTTAAGTGCATTTGTATGTCTATAGTACTCTTTGTACCGTTCATTCATCGCTTTTTCTCTATGTTTTCCTCAAACAATTGCAAAATAAATTGATGTGTTTTTATGTACCATGGAATGAAAACTGCTCAAATTATGGACTTCATGATCACCAATTTTTCATTACGCCGAACTTCGTACTTTCACATACCCAACGTTATTACACCATTCTATATTTTTGCCACTCGTTCTTACTTTGTAAACATATTTTTGCCACTCGGTGTTATAAACATTTCTAAGAATAATATGGCGCATTCTTCGAAAATCTAAAAACGGTACTAAGTTATTGCTCCTACCTGTTTGTGCCTGTTTGTCTAGAAGTCAACAACTTTTATGCTATAATCGTGGCCCTCAATCACATGAATTAACTCGAATATATTACAAAAACTAGAATTTTCCTAAATAATATTATGTAAATACGAAAGCAGCTTATAGCACAATAAGGTTTAAAACCGTGATATTTTTCGGATCAGTACATATTTTTTAATGTTTCAAAGTATGTCGTAACCTTCATTCACACACCTTCGTAATCCTAAGAGCCCATAAACTTTTAAGACTTTTTCTACCGAAGTTAGTCGACTCTTGAAACCACGTACAATGAAAGATATATAGTGGCTCAAAGAAACACCTTACTAGGTAGTTTATATCAGAACCAAAGTTGACGACAGACGACATTAGTTTTAATAAAAGGAAATAGGCAACTGAACACTAGTGATACATAACACTAGAGGCAAATCGATAAATCGATAATATACTTACGTTGTTTTAGCTTCATAAGTATATTCAAGATCATACAATGAACTGTAAAAAGTGCTATGTCCTTCTACAAAATAAAAATCCGTAAAAGTGTTCGAAAAGCATATATAGCAAAGCGGATCGAAAAGTTTAATTCGTAGGTAGTTGGCAGGCGATTGACATTTAAAATGTGTAACTTCAAATGCACCTATTTTCTCTCATCACCTTGGTAGAGAATGCTTTTGGCATTTAGATATTAAATAAATAATAATATAATAAATAGATAATACGCCTACGCCTAAAATCGTATTATCTCCCTCGAGAACCAGACGATTTCGGGACCAGATTTTCGGGATAAAAATGGCACGGCGCCGAATCTATCTACATACATATTTTCTTTGAAATTGGTTCAGCCGTTTAGGTGCTGAGTGGTAACAAACACACATGCAAACTTTCGCATTTTTAATAATAGTAGAATAATATAAAAATAAGAGATGGCCAATAGGGTTGAAGAATCATGTACCTACCTACATTACAACCGCGCGGCCAGCTCATAAAATTTGATAAAACTTTGACACAAATTAGTGGTAATTTGTTACTATACATATCTCATTTCCTAAATTTGTTGCAAAAAAAAAAAGTCTCTAATAGACGGGGCGCAATGCCCTGGGCTAATATCGAAAATCCTTAAACCCAATTTCATTGAATTTGAATAATCTCACTTATAAATGCGAAAGTTTGTTTGGATGTCCTGTTTGTTACTCTTTTACTTAATGGATTTGAATGAAACTTTACTATGTTGTAGCTCATACATTAGATTAAGACATAGACTATAGATCAAACACATATTGTGTACATTTTCAAATCACGCAAGCGAAGTTGCGGGCAACAGCTACGCTATGAATCAATGTGTATTCTTTCAGTAAATCCCCTATCGATACTAATTGATTTAACAATGTTAAAGAACTTAATAAATTAAGAAATACTTGACTTTGTTTACAATACGAAACAATAAGTTTCAGTTTAAACTATTAGCTTAAAGTTATTTTCACTTAAATGTGTTTTGCAAATCTAATTCACTTTTAAATATACGTGTAAGCGACAGGTGTATATTTAATTTATTTTAGTTATTTAACTTTGTTTTTAGTATAGTATAAAATATAACATTAGTATAGGTACCTAGCTATTGTTTTTCTTCCCTAACAATATTTTAATCTATATTCTACCTATACTATTATATAAAGCGAAAGAGTTTGATAGTTTATACGCGCTAATCTCTGGAACTACCAGTTAGATTTGAAAAATATTTCTTAGCGTATGATAGCCCAGTTCTCGAGGAAGGTTATAGGCTATGTAACATTACGCTACTAGCGACAGGTGCAGAGCAGTAAGCAAAGACGCTGGTGAAACCGCGCCGCGGAATACTAGTAGAAGATAAATGTACGTAGATATATATACTAAGATTTACTCTCATTTCTGCGATATACCAAAACGTTTATTTTATGTGCTCAAAACAAATTATATTTAATAAATTCTTCAGCAGTTTCGATTCATCATATTCAATCTAAACACGAACTAAACCTAAATTTAGCATTTTACAATAAACCATTTTACTCATAAATCATAAAATGTATCAAAATCTATGTATCTACAATTATGTTTATCATAAAATATGAGTCTATATATTTAACACAACATGTTTACGAATATCGTTGGCAACATAATTCATCACTGTATAACGTGTGACTACACTATCAAGGCGTCACAAAGATATGAACGAGATACAGCGACAACATTGTATTTTATTCAAAGGTATCCGTAAAAACCATTTGTTTGTTATCTCACATGGAAAAAGATATGAGACACACATCATTAAATCAGATTTATGTCATTACTGAATCGCTCACAAAATTTTATTGCCTATTTTGTATTACAATACCATTTTGGCAGATGTGTCGTGAAATCTTTAAAATGAGCGGTTTAATTCGTTCGTGGACTGTAAAACCAACAAAGGTATAAAATACTAAATTATCAAAGCAATTTTTATTCTGTTTTAGAGATTTTTATTTTGTTTTAGTTATGAAAACATGCAAATGAAAAGGTAATGTAAGCTACCATTGTAATACATGTTCGAGATAATATGCATTTCATATATTATGAACCGTGAGTGATATTTATGTTTTTTTTAAATGAAGATCGAATAATATTCGTTGTTTTAGTTCCCAGAACGTACAATATTACGCAATTTTGGGTAAAAGTGCAGGCATAGAGGCCTTACTATGACGGCTTTATGAGATAAATGCGTTGGTAAAGAGATTTTCTATCATTTATTAGTTCATCATATTATACAGTGAAAAATGAATTGAATAATATATTACTTGGTAAGTAACCAAATTGATTTCGAAGTTTCCATTTCATCGATTATTTGTATCTATTAAGAATTCTCAAGCTGACATTTTGAAGCTCATTTATAAATCGTATGCAAGGTGTGGATGTCAACTGTTCTAACCAAGTTACGATAATTTACAAACTAACTAGAGTTTGTTTTACTCTAAAGGAGAAGGTTTCCGAACCTGTCTTACCCCCAGTTTCTGAAAGACTGATCAACAAAAAGTTAACTAATCACTTGTTAAATTTTATGTGAAGTAAAAATTGAGTTTCTGAAAGCATGATTAATTAGTTTAATTTAAAGTAATGAGTAACTAACTAATTAGGTCAAATTAAACTAATTATCCGTGCTTTTAGCATGCTTCTAGGTACTTCAAATGAAATTTAACAAATGATTAGTTAACCTTTCATTCATCAGCCTTTCAAAAACTGGGGGTTAGTGTCAAACTTAGAAATTTGATCTTTTGTTCTAAAACCAAACAATTTTTTTTAGACTTGAAATCATGACCACTTATTTATCTCGTTTATATTATTATTTCGTTTATCTCTGCATCACCCAAAGGTTGGCTGGTAGAGAATGCCTTTGGCATTAAGCCCACCCATGTACAATTTCTGCACAAAGTTAATAAATAAATAAATAAATAAATATTTAGTGAGTTTATTTTTCATTTCTTTACTGGTTTTAAAAATATCACAAGGTCCTAATAATACACTATTTTTTATAATTAAGTTACTGTTACTATGCAGCAGACGGAAGTCACGGAGGGGCGCCCAGCAGTGAGATGGTATAGGCTAGTAGTAAAAGTAACTTAATTATGGAAAACTATCTGTTGTCGTGTGGTTGTCGTAGTATCTGACTGTCACAGTATAGTCGTGTCAAATATTGACTTATCTCAAGTAAGTCCTGTCGCAATTGAGTCCCGTCGAAAAGTGTTGTCGCAGTTGAGTTCCATCGAAGTTAAGGGTTTTCGCAGTTCGGTCTTTCACTGTAGTGTCTGTCGTCGTTCATTCGTAATCTGAAAATTAATAGGTTTATTTATTTTTTTTATATTAAGAGTTATTTTGGTACACATTAAAAACTTATAAAATATTTTAAAACACATTCACCAAAAAGTTCTTGACATGTTTTACAAAGCTATAATTTATTTGCACTGAATATTTCTATTTCTGCAGCGAGGCTAAGAAATCTGAATTAAAATTGACTTTAGCTTAAAGTATAATTAAAACTTAAATACATTTTGTACACTCAATAGACTCGCTACAATTAAATCAAAATATTGTACAAAATGTTGATATTTTGAGACAAATTTGGCCTAACGAAGAGGGTTAATTAGTGGTTAACTGACAGAGAACTCTACAATGACTGATGTTTTTGATAAACTTATATATTTATTGGAAATTGGGTTGGAAATTGATGTTTTGATTATGATTATTACTTTCTATATTTGTAAACTCACTAGCGACCAACCCCTGTTTCGCAAGTATTTATATATTTATTTACTAAATTCCTCTGACTGCTTACCATCAGGCAGAGTGAAGTCATTTTAGTAGATAGGTTCCGTATCGTTATCTATAATAAGTCGTCATAGTCGTAGAATAATGACGGATCTGACATTTATTAAACTTTACAGGCCAGCCATTTGAAAATAATAAGTTACTCTATGCACCTAGCAAAACCGTCAGTTTACCGACTGATTAATTTGAAATCCGAAAAACATGTAATTATTTTTAATGTATTAATATAAAAAGTGAATTTCGTATTTTTTTTCAAAACCGTCATTATTCTACGATCATGACGAAATATGTATTTATTCTGTTTATTATTATTTTTTGTTATAGCGGCAACATAAAAACGTCATCTGTGTAAATTTCAACTGTGTTACTATCACGGTTCATGAGATACAGCCTGGTGACAGAAGGACGGACGGTGGAGTCTCAGTAATGAGGTCCTATTTTAACGTTTGGTTACGAAACCCTAAAGAGATATTAATTATATTTTTACGATACAATTACAAATCATTATACTATAATGTGCATGTGTATTATACTTGTAAATTTTCCAGAAAATAAATTTGACGATAGAAAAAACCGTATTAACCAAAACTTATTGCCTGATTTAGAAAAAGTTAGAAGAGAAACGGAAAAAAAACAGCGGATTTATTTTACACTAATTAATAGAGACATTAATGACGTGAGTTTCGAATAAACGATAGCCTACGTTGTTGCCAAAAATCAGTTCAGTGGTTTAGGCGTGAAAACGTAACAGACAGACAGACAGAGTTACTTTTGTATTTATAATATTAGTATGGATAAGTTTCTTTTTAAGACAACGCCGGCACAAGAAAGCAAGCCATGGGTTGCAAAGAACATTCTAGCTATCTTGCTAAAGATGTCTACTGTAAGAGAGTATCCCTTTGGGAGATCCCAAAGAAATAATGTAGTCACCATTGGCAATTGAATTCGTAAGTACAGTAAGATGATAATATGTAGGTATAGGTCTATAGTCGCTTCAAGGACAGAGTTCGAGTAGATCCATAGTCAAGATCAAAAATTACATGGTTTTATAAAGTGTTTATTAAGCAAGTAACTCCTGAAATCTAAAATTGTAAGTGCTATTAGCAATGTCATGCCAAATAATGATGTCTCATATTAAATCTGAGACGCAGACTTCCTTTTATACAAGCAATATATGTATATTATTAAAAAACACCACTTCTGGATTCCACTGACTGCTTACAATCAGGCGGGGTGGAGTCACTTTGGTAGGCTATAATATAAAAAAAAAAAAAAAAAAAAACACAAAAAACCCTCCTGCCTTAAACAAAATGAAATGAAAGAAACCATTTTTTTTGTGCTTACGCTACATTGAAATATTATTTAAATATATATCTTATATCACTCACAATTAATACGAATCCAAAGACACCTCATAAGTTAAAACTTAAATATTCAGGCTGTAGAGCGTGCCATAGAAATAGACATACATACTCATATACATACATACGTTCAAAAATATTATTAACCCCTCTGCAGCAGTCGGTCAAAAAGAAAACACTTAGGTTGGTTTTAAAGTGACGCTTACCGTTAGTAAGGGTGGTAAGTGCGACTTGTATGCCAAACAAGAATATATAATTAAGTATTTTTACATTTCACTACGTAATGATCCAAGAGATGGAAAGCTGACGTTGACCAACCGCGCGGCGCGCTGGCTAAAGTGTCACTGTAAAACCACACCTAAGTAGATACAAGAATACATTACAAGACTTTACACGCCTCCGATAATTTCGCGTCAACCCTCCACCATTAGAAATTCTGAAAGCTTTTTTTTGCGAACCGTAATTAACTTTTTGGTACTGAAAAGGACTAATAAATCTTATACGATCCTTATACGCCATTAACAAGACGAGTAACTCATAAAAACAAAACTCAATCAGTTTGATGTGTCATAAAGTAGTTTGTGTACCTATTTATTTATTTAGTTCGCTTTACAGTTGATACATTGATACAGTTGTTGATTATAATTTTACAAACAATAGGGTATTACACCCATTTTTAAAAAGTGTCTCAATTAGATTCTATTGTGCTTATGAACCACTAAAAAAATTGAAAAATTTTTATTCAATCGTTTAGTGCCATAAAAAAGCTTTCAAATTTGCATTTTTAAATTTCGCGCGTAATTTGACGAAATCGCTGGAGGCAGCGGACCCCATATTGTGTGACGTCAGTTAGCTGTGAAAACAAATGCACTATGCAGTGTTATTTTGTATGTTTTATTTATGTTAATTGTTTATATTTTTAAAATGAGTTATTATTCTACTTATACGTTGGTGTGCTGTTCCTGTATGCAAGAATACTAGTGTATGTTTAAATTTTAAACACCTCATAGTGCTATCAAATTGCCATATTCAGTATTAAAGATTTAGAGAGCATTACTTACATCGAAGTTTTAACATTCCGTAACTCAGCAGAACAGAAATCGGGATTTGCAGCAAAGAATTTACCGACCATCAAAGAATATATTCTTGGTAAATTTGTGATGTCTCCTTTAACAAAACCGTCTTCCATGATAATATTACAACAAAAATTACGTTGTTTGGGACGAATTAACTAGAAATTATTGTCTTTATTTAGAGTTGACAGCTGCCACTGTAAGTTTATACAGCGATATGACGTATTAAGATGGCGACTATTATAAATTGATTAAATTGGTGTTAAGAAACAAATTGAAAAAGTTGAAAACTTTGAATTTAATTTTAAAATTTAGTTTGGTATTTTATGAACTAAAACTAACGTTTTCCGACTGCTTTTTGCCTAAGCTATCTCAATAATATATTTTAGATTTTTTTTCGTATAGAGTAAAATACCCTATTGTATTATAGACAAAATATGTTCAACCAATTAAAACAAACACCTCATGCGCCACTTTAATGCTGTGACAAGTAGTATGAAATGTTTCAAGTTTACAGTACTAGTAATACAATTGGTCTAAAAACAATGTTTAACACTTATTGTTTCCTTTGCTTATTGATTTATTGACAATTAGCTAAATATTTTGTATAAAGTGTTTATACTTACATGTAAAGTAAATGACGTAGCTCACAGAGTTGCTTCTCTGAAGTGACAATGGGCAGGACACATAGCTCGCAGAACTAACGGCCGTTGGAACAGAAAGGTTTTAGAGTGGCGACCACGAACCGGTAGACGCAGCGTGGGCAGTCCCCTCACAAGGTGGACCGACGACCATAAAAGGGTGGTAGACAACCGATAGATGGGGGGCGGCGAACGACCGGCCATGGTGGAAATTTTGAATTGCTGGATGGACTTAGGTCCAGCAGTAAGACGTCTTTTGGCTAACATGACGATGATGACTTAGTATATGTGACGGCTAAAACCCAAAGTTAGTTCTAACCGGTTAAAACTAGAAATAGCCGCTATATCTAGTTTTAATCGGTTAAAACTAAGTGTAGTCACTCTTGGTTAAAACTAGTATTAGTCGATAGTTTTCGGCCAAAACTAGGTCTAGCCAGTATTATTCCGGTTAGAACTAGGTCCAACCAAACCATGGCGGATTACTAGGAGTAACCTATGCAGGTTTGTTTTTAAGATATTAAAAAAGCATCTAATAATAAATATGAAAATCATTAACCTCTATTGATACGATATTTGAATTAAATAAAAAAGATCGTTTCTCTGATATAGTAATAGCAATCTCGCTAACCTTGCAATTTATTCAAAGATTAAATTTATCAGGTACTTAAATAGAAAATTTCAATATTTGCTTCATTCAAATGGAGAATATGAACAAAATTCTGTCGTTGAAATCTGATTACACGGTACCTTCATTCACGGGTAAATAACATTTTACTGGCGCCGAAATTACAGAAAAAGAGTTTTATCTTTATGTGTATAAAGCTAATATTAGGTAAACAAAATCTTGTATATAGGTAGGTAAAAAAGGTTACATAAAGTAATTTAAGTAATGAATTTATAATAATATTTAACTAGCTTGCCGCGGCTCGGTTTCACCCGCGTTAATCTACATCGTTGGTTACTGCTCCCGCTTCCGTCGCACTTAGCGTGATGTTACGTATCCTAATCTTCATCAAGATCTGAACTCTAGAACTTTTAAAGCGGTTCAGTGGATCAAGAGATTATCCTGTATACTCACAAACTCTACCTCTTAATAATATTAATCACTAAAAATATTAGTATAGTATAATTTACTTAAATAAAACAAACAATGAAAAATGCTTTTGTATGAACCGAATATACAAATAACATTGTGTCCAATCATAAACAATTTTTATAAAACAAATTTTATTTGAAACGTTACAAATGCACATATTATATCTCGGACAATAACTGGACTAGTTATTTAAAAATGATTAATGACCGTAGTTTATTCAGTCGGCCAAAAATGTGTCAACCACCCTACGATTGAGCTTCATTTAAACGTCAAGATACAGCAAGGTCGATTCCTCTTACACTCCGTTAGAAAAGTCAACCTTAGCGATAATTAAATGTCACAGAAACTTTTGTAAAAAACGGTAGAGCACATTTTTGGCCGACCGTACAACAAATTAATTACACGCCCCCATACAACGATCTAACTCCTCTAAGTACACAACCACGACCTGACGTCAACGCTGATCAAATATCTGTCCTAAATAAAGTCATAGTGACATGATTGATTCGTATGCTAATCTGTAGAAAGGCGGTTCGTGATGATTTTAGAATGGTGTACTTATCCTGCGTTGAAGTCACAGTTTCAATTTATACGGTGGAAAAACATATTAGGTAGGTAAGTTTACATGAGTAAAATACAAACAACATTGAGTGTAAAATTGTAACTCATACAAAACACTGTAATTATCTGGCGATCGAAAAGAGTGGCGTGAGTTTCTTGCCAGTTGTTCTCACCGCTCTACCTCGTCAGCGAACTGGCTGTAGGTTAATTAGCTGACTTCATGTAATTTTGACTTTTCATAAGCATCATACTTTATGATCAAAATGAAATAAATGCTTTGAGTTTGAGTTGAACAAATGATCGAAAGACATTTTAGTAAATGCAAATAAATAAACAATGTATAAAAATTTAATATAAATAAAATTATAAACTATTATTAAACGGTTACCTACACTTCTTTGATGCTATTGTTGCCGCGTGTATTTCTAAAGATTATTTAGTTATTTTTTTGAAATGAAACGCAATCTTCTCAAAAATAATACCCTGTTAAATTGTTTTTGAAGACTATTTTTTATAAAAAAACATTGAGCACATACAATTGAAAAAAAATAATATGATCAATGAGGTTATTGAACCTTTAACTGTAGGATTATCACATAAAAAAGCAAACTAAAATAAATCAAAAAGATACAAATCGTGGGTTATTTTCGTGAATTTACGATCTAAACACAAATAAGAAGAACTAAAGTTGTGGATATAGCTTGAGTCTAACTGATGTGACAAGGGCAAGACTAACACGTAGACCAATGGGGAAATAATACCCCGGATGATCACACAAATAGAACTCTTAAGAACTGACGATCTAGTAAAGATTATAGGTATGCAATCGATGAATGAAGAATCAGGACCAATCTCAATGGAAATGTTCTTGTATGTTTAATGTGTTTGTATGTTTATGTACATTCTAGAATCCATATCACAAGCTATAATATTTGCTTACCTTGGTTCTAGATAGCATTGTATAGATGCTATGCTATTATAATTATCTATACATGTAATAAAATTGGAATGTCTGTTTGTAATATTGAAATAACCGTTTTTCACTGCATGTTTATGAATATTTAGACGTACTGTCTAAATATACCTACACCAAAATAAAAAAAATTACAATCTTTTCTGTTTGTCTGTCTGTTTGTTCCTACTGAACCAATTTTGATGGGACTTTTATTGGCAGGTAGCTGATGTAATAAGGAGTATTTTAGGCTACGTTTATTTTAGAAAAAATCTTTTATTTTAGAATAATAAATTAATGTTGATCGACTGTTAGGCGGAACGAAGTTCGCCGGGTCAGCTAGTTATTAATAAAATGTGACTTGAATTAATTTGATACTCGTACTAAGTAAGTAGTATAGATTATAGCTAGCTAGGTAGGAATATTTTCAAACATTTGCTTTTTTGTTGAATCACACGATTCAGATACCATGGAGTATATGCTGTGCTGGCAGATACTTGGATTTTGTAGAAAAGTTATTACAACTTTAGCTAATTAATGTCATCAACAAGATAATTTATATCGAGTAACGAAAGTCTTGTAAATTTCTTGCCAGTTGTTTTTGCTTCGAATAAAATTTGCCCAATTTAACAAAGAGTAACTAATTAAACTTGATAATGTCATACAAAAGCAAGAGTTTTAAGTAGAAAGAAAATCTGTTTTGTCTAAAAATTTTATTGTATTTAACATTTATTGTATTAGACGATTCACATACTGCTTCGCATCACGGAGCGTAGTGCGGACACGCGTGTTCTTGCGTTGTTTGTAAGTATCTCTCTTTGTATACAAATCACGCGTTGTGCAACACACTGAACGCATTCACGCGCGGCAACTACACCGGCCTCCACGCCTTCCCTCGCCACGCACCCGGCAGCGTAGTGCGGGGCAGTGTGACGATCGCCTTACTGTATCAGCTCAAAATAAATTTTCATCCAACAATGTTGCGTAATAGTTCGATTCACTTTCATCATTTAAGTCGGAATGCGTCTAATGTTTAACATGGTCTACCTTATAAATTGCATGTGGTGGATTTTTTCCTAACCGTCACGCATTATAAGCTGACCTATTTTGTAAAATATTTCTATTATTTGTGTATTATTAAAATACGCAGTTTGTTGGAATAGCAAGTAACGTAATGCTACTACTTATTATCAGACGGGCTATAGTTGACACCTTATTCCTAGTTGTTGAAAAAAATGCTACAGTAGCAAAAAGGCCTTATTATATATAGGACAATCTTTTATCTTAGTGTTTACCTTATATAAGGAAATTGGACGCGCATTTTCCTTTTTTCTAGTATGTAAGTGCTTACATGTCCGTACAACAAAAAAGAATTTGCGCGTCCAATTTCCATATAGCAGATAACACAATGTTCGTTTAAAATTTTTGAAGTATTGTATTGTTTGCCGCTTCTCCACGTCGCTGTCCATATTTTGTGTAAAGAGAGGATAATTATTTTATAATCGTATTATATGCTTCAAGTGGTTGGTATTGAAATAGAGGATGGCAGTTTGTATGGAATATGCGATATAACCGATATTCACGCTAGCGGAGACGCGAGCATCAGCTAGTTAGGTATGATTTTTTAAATAAGAAGCATTTTGTAGTTCCAAAAAAATTCATTCAGCAAACAAGAAATAAGTGTTCTTAGTTTAAAGATAAAGAGATGTTGATGGTTTTATTTTTGTGGAAATTTTCTTATGAAGCATAATAATTCCATCGGAATAATAATATTTCAGTCAAGAATTTTAACTACCAAGTGTAGGTCGTTCAGTTCTTAACCAACATCTATTGTAAACAGCTGAATATTCAATGAACGTATGAATTTGTACATTCTTAGAAAGATTTGTGGTATTCGGAAATTTAAAAAGTAGGTCAAAGTATAATAATACTTGGGTTAACTGGTAGAAAATATTTTTAGCATTAAGTCCGCCGTTGTACTTTCGTGCATGCAGTTCAATAAATAAAATAAATAAACAAATAATAAATGTTGAAATGGCTCAGTGGATAAGGCACCGTAAACACGAGGTAGTGGGTTCGAATCCGGGCAAGTACCAATGTAATTTTTCAAATCATATCTACTTTTCTAAGTTTATATTAGACATTTCTGACTGACGGTGAAGGAAAACATCGTGAGGAAACCTGGACTTAAAAGTCTGAAATTGACAATCCGCCTTGAGCAAGCGCGGTGATTAATACTCATGCCTTCTCTATATGAGAAGAGGCCTTTGCCTTGCAGTGGTACAGTAAACAGGCTGATATTATTTGTATAATTAAACAAATAATACATGGAATCAAGTCGAAAACTCCAGAATATATCACGTCAGAATATATCCACCCACTACTGCTGCCGGGTAATTAAATAGATACCACATAATAACGATCAAAAATAATAATTGAACGTGTCTAATTATATTCATGATTAAATTAAGGAAGTGACTTTGAAAGTTACTTTTATTAATATAATTATGTTCATTACCTTTATCTTAGCAATAGCTTATTTGAGCCAGCTCGTTTATATATTTCGTAGCTCTTTATATCTTCAATTTGAATTTTGATTCACGAGTTTTAATTAATTTTTTTTAAGTAACATAAATACGTTTCCAACGAGAGCTTTTATTAACGCTATTAAATTATAATGATGAGCAAAGTTTTGTATTTGAAACACTTAATAGAATTATATGAAGCTTATTTTAAAATTACTCTTAGATACGACGACATAATGAAGTCATCGTAATAGAAAGTAATATAATTATGAATAAAAATAAAATATTTATCTAATATGATGCTTTTGGATAGGCTAGATAAGGCTTTTAGATAGATTTGTTGTTAGTGCAGTATACAGTTGACAATATCTATTACTATCTTTCCGCACCGCGGTATATACCGCGTTAAATTGCATCTATGGTTACTGCTCTACTCTCGTGGGTCGTAGTGTGAGGTCATAACTTATAACCTTCATCAAGAATTGGGCTATCACTTACAAAAAAAATTGTTGGATTACTACAGCAATTTCGTGAGATTAGCATGTTTAAACTAAAGAAAACTTTTCCGCTTTAGAAGTTTAGTATAAATTTACTTCAATTTACTGGTATATTTAACAAACAAAGATGTTTTTTAAACATTGAACAAAAACTAAAAGACGCAAACAAAAATCAAATGGACCATCAGTCAATCCTATTAGTATATTTAAGCTTTACAAACAATTTGAAGAATAGACCTTCTCCGCAGCCGGCGTCTGTATTGTATACGTAATTTTCAACTTGAACATTTTTTATTCTTTTTGCTCTTTCTATTTTAAGCAAATTTGTTTTTGTATCATCCTGTTCTTTCTTTATAAATTGGAGCTTAATTTGTTTAAAGTTTTCTATTTGTTTGTTAGATACTAAGTATACCAGTTTGTATAGGCCATAAATTATGTTTCTTATTACACTTTTTGCACTGCGGCTTAGCCCGCGCGTAAAATGGTATGCGTTTATTTACTGTAAATCGGGAACCAGACTGATTTTCAGGGTGAATAGTATCCTATGTCCGTCTCCGGTTCCGAATCTATGTGCAAACCAATTTTTATCGAAATCGGAAAAGGCATTTAGGCAATACATGTATATTATTAGTGGAATGGCGCTACTTTATCACAAGTGGTGACTACTTTATCATAAGTGGTGACTACTTTATCATAAGTGGTGACTACTTTATCATAAGTGGTGACTATCACTAATAAACCAAGAAGCACCAACAGTACAATTTACTCTCATGATGACCGAGATATTAAAATAGGACAATTCAGTAATTGCAACCAAAAGCTTAGTATCTTCCAATACCAATACATCGCTTAACGATTTTTACTACAACCCGCAGACAAGTAATTAACAATACACGTAGATAGATAGTTTTAGTACTGTAATTAGTAGTAGTAGTCCAACATACAGACCCTTTTCATTTTTTTTTATACAACTTAAGTGGCAAACAAGCATACCTGATGATAAGTGGTAACCGTAAGCTATAGAGGTGGCTGTGTTTTCCCAAGCATCGAACAAGTAATAATGCTTAGAAAATACAACCAAACCGTTGCCGACCACGAAGAAAGGGGTGAGGAAGTAAAAGGGAAACGGAAGAGGACCGAGGGGGTATTTGGGCTGCCGGCGCTCTCATTCCCTAATATTATTACGTTGATCTTCTATAAGAGGGTAGTACTACCCCGGTCAATACAGCCCATTCATGCTGAAACCAGCGTGGATCTACTACCTTATAAAATTTGAGCGTAAAATCTCCAAGGAAGATTTCGTTTTGTCCTACGTTTCTTGGCATTCATGAGCAAATAAGCAATATCGCAACGCAATAAAACTTGGCATTGCAAATTTCTATGTAGTTTTGGTAATGCAAGCGTTTTTAAGATATAAAACCCTCTTACTATAAGCTAAAATTGTGAGCTATATCATAGTCTACTAAAGTGACTCCACCCTGCCTGAGAGTAAGCAGTCAGTGGAATCCAGAAGTGGCGGCCACTATACCAAAAGCCATCGTCTTAAACTGCTGGTATGGTGGCCTCCTCTATGGCGGCTGGGAATGGAGTTACGGGAAGGGACTGAAGGAGGCGAGTTAAGAGGAAAGAAAGGAAATTGGGCCTCCGGCGCTCTCACTCACCGAACGAAACGCTAGTTCAAAATCGACGATAAAAAACAAATTCGCAAAGTTTTCTCATTTGTCATCAATATGAAAGTGAACTATAACTTTGTAATTATATTTTTTAAATTGTATGAATAAACTAATTTAGTGAGTCATCGATATCATATTTATATGTATACTTACTTTTTACTTTGGAATATACGATATTAGCTACTTTAAGATTTTTTTTTTTAATTATTTCGCGTGAAGCAAACACGTCCCAAAATCCTGCTCATATTACGTGAAATGGTTGTCAAGTACGAACACGATAAAAATGTAGCACACTAGACGTCCACCCTTGTTTCAATTCGGTATCGAAAGTTTCATTCGGTCTCACAACAAACGCCTACGGTAAATATAATAGCAATAGTGACGTATTGCATCATTCAGATTTAGAAAGGCGTTAAAAATATATAAATTTTGAAATTTACTGAAAAAATAATATGTTAAATATAATAAAATATGGTTACAAGTCTTATTTGTAGTTTTTAAGGTTAAAGAATTTTTTAAATCGGTTACATCATGAGATACATCAAAACAATCAATGAAACTTACAAACAATCAAATCTTTTTTTCTTTTTATTATTAGTTTAGGTAACAAAAACATCTGTACGAAATAATAATAATAATAATCTTTATTCATCATCACAAACATTGTAGGGTAAATTTACAAAATAAATACAGTGCACTAAAACTACAATAACAGTGTGACATGCTGTATTCCTACCTAGGTTATTCAATAACCTGTGTTAAGGAATACAGTGCCTCTCCTTTTAGATAATTATTAATACCGTACACAGTATTCTAGAATATTTTACTACAACTCAATAACAAAGCATGACATAATAATTTATAAGAAAAAGATAAGATAAGAGAAATGATAATACAAATGAGAAAAAGGGTTCAAAGACAAGGATAAGAAAGAAAGAAATAGAAATAGAAAACTAAGAAAGTAATGTAGAATATAGTGTTATAGTACTTATAACTAAAACTTATTTGAGTACTCACTAGTACTCAAGTAAGTAAGCGCAAAGTTGCACTTACACACTTTGCACACTTTTCTGCATATTTCTGCATATTGCCTTCACAATATTCAAATAACTTTGTTCGTGGCAACAAAGTTCAGAATCGTATTATTCAAGAATCAGAATGTAAATTTATTCAGTACTATTTTTCATCCTATTACTATGCAACTCGTAGTTGTGATATGTAAACCACTAGCAACGTTGCGAGTAATGGTTATATACATTTCCGTTCATTTAATTTCAAATGTTTTGACAAAAGTCAGACTATTGACAATAACAAATTAAAAACTTATGAATTGTAAAAGATAATTTAATATTATAATTAGTTACAACATTTCTATTTTGTCAAAAACAAGAAACGGGTAAATCCATAATGACAGTGTCAAAGCTCAACTTGTAGTTTGGAAACCGTCGCACAAACAATAGAACGTAAATTCTTTGTTTCGGCAAAATCGGTTGGCCGCTGTAGCACTCGAATTTTTAATCAATCAGTTCCAAATATTATAGTAGCAACTTTTGTTTGGTTTCATCAAAATACGACATTGTTATCGTGGGCGAGATTGCTGACAGTAATCAGTTATTTATAAGATAGAATGTTAAATTACTAAATGTTGAATCTACAATAATACAAAATAAAGAAATTGATTGAATATTAAACAAGTAAAGCCTTTTCTATTAAAGTAATATTGACAGATTTTAAGCGTGCAATCAACACAATATTCAAATAACTTTGTTCGTGGCAACAAAGTTCAGAATCGTATTATTCAAGAATCAGAATGTAAATTTATTCAGTACTATTTTTCATCCTATTACTATGCAACTCGTAGTTGTGATATGTAAACCACTAGCAACGTTGCGAGTAATGGTTATATACATTTCCGTTCATTTAATTTCAAATGTTTTGACAAAAGTCAGACTATTGACAATAACAAATTAAAAACTTATGAATTGTAAAAGATAATTTAATATTATAATTAGTTACAACATTTCTATTTTGTCAAAAACAAGAAACGGGTAAATCCATAATGACAGTGTCAAAGCTCAACTTGTAGTTTGGAAACCGTCGCACAAACAATAGAACGTAAATTCTTTGTTTCGGCAAAATCGGTTGGCCGCTGTAGCACTCGAATTTTTAATCAATCAGTTCCAAATATTATTGTAGCAACTTTTGTTTGGTTTTATCAAAATACGACATTGTTATCGTGGGCGAGATTGCTGACAGTAATCAGTTATTTATAAGATATAATGTTAAATTACTAACTGTTGAATCTACAATAATACAAACTAAAGAAATTGATTGAATATTAAACAAGTAAAGCCTTTTCTATTGAAGTAATATTGACAGATTTTAAGCGTGCAATCAACATTGATTGGGATTGAGTTGAAATATCTGTTTACCTTTCTAGCCTAGGAAGGCGATTCAAAGTGGACGCGATTATGAAGCGCTTCAATGTGATGCGGTGCGACGCGGCGGCTATGTCCTACGTGCACGCGAATCGTCTTGCACAGCATTATAACGAAACAAAAACACGACGGCACCGCATCCAGTTCGCGCAAAAATATTAAGGCAACTGATCGCGTCCGCTTCATTTCGCGCCGCTTCGCACCGCACCCCACGTGCGTTTGGTCACGTAGGCCACTTCAATAGGTTTCGACTGTTTGTTGTGTTCGCGCCGCGCCGCTCCGCGTTCGCGTCTAGATCGCTCACGCAGGACGTCGCGTAAACAAAGGTATTTTCTGTTTTCTATTTCTATTCAAGGAAGTGTTCTTGTTGTTCTCTTCTGCATAGGTATTTTTTTGGAAATGTTATATATTGCAGTGTAATTTAATGTTAAATGTGTAATATTTGATAATTTACTCAAACTTAACCACAAATAGAACATTTCCCATTCAGAATTACTTTATACGAACTCGAAACCCTAATTTACATAGGCAATTACAACAGAACAAAGAAGTTTGGGAAATTCATCTTAGATGAACAAAATAATAGAGGTAGACAGTTTTGGTGTCAGAAAAAGTAGTTCAACGTGCGTTTTGGCAAGAAAACTACTACTGTTTTTTAAAACTCCTGAAAAACTTTCCTGAAACTACCAAATGACTAGACTACCACTTTTGCATTTTGATCTAGAAAAGTACCTACTTTTACTTCAATTAAACTAAGTATCTACCTGTCTTATGGCTTACATAATTATTATAACATTTAAAAATACATCTGTATCCATTAATGAATTTAAATTTAATTATAATATACTTACCATAATTAATATAAATTTCATTTTTTCCAATGAGGATTGATACAAATACGACACCTACGCTTTGCTATACTGCGGTTATTTCAAACATGATTCATTCTCATGCATGTTATGATTAAATTCAAATCCATATTTTAAATAAGGTTGAATAATTGGAAACCATGGCAACAATGTCAGTTCTTTATTGTTCTATTCTAATATTTTTTCTTTGTAGAAGGCTCATCAATTCACTTATTATCGTCTTCCATTTATTTAGACTCGATTAACTAAAAAGTAATGTGTTTTAATATGATTGTTTTTTATATTATCCAAGTAAACTCGTAAGAGTGCGTCGGGCTTCCACCATATTGAAAATACCTTTGTCTAATATACATTTTATTGTGGTTTCTCGTATAATATTCTAAGTACAACTGGTGTTTGCTTTGAGGCATACGTAGGAGTACTTGTTTCGAGTCCTACGTTAAATTTGTGGTTAATATTAATGTATCTGATAAATATTTTAGTAGGTACGTTATTGTAACTTTTATTTGAAAAAATATATTTGAATTTAGAATTAACTTATATCTACTTTTATTAATTTATTGGGCACAACTAACTACATTAAACAAATTACAAATTTGAAAGAGAGAAATAAAATACAGAAGATACATGTCAATGCGTAATCAAATATCAAAATATTCGATTACGGTTGAGCACAGCATTTGAAAATAGAACAATACAAATTGAATTATAGGGTAGTTAGTATGAAATATGGGGTACAAGATATAATAAAATTAAATTAAATGTGAAAGTTTGTGTGTGTGTGTGTGTGTGTGTGTGTGTGTGTGTGTGCGTGCGTGCGTGCGTGCGTGCGTGCGTGCGTGCGTGCGTGCGTGCGTGCGTGCGTGCGTGCGTGCGTGCATGCGTGCGTGCGTGCGTGCGTGTGTGTGTGTGTGTGTGTCTGTTACTACTCAGTGTCTAAACAGCTGAACCGATTTATAAAATTGGTATGTAGATAGATTCGGTGCTGGAGACGGACAATCCCAAAAATCAGTCTGGTTCCTGAGGGATAAAAAACATATTTTACGAGCGGACGAAGCCGTGAGGCGCAGCTAGTAAAAAATAAAAATACAATGCAATAAGTCAAAACAATAAATCGAATACATTTACAATCTAATTGAACACAAAAAATATTCCAATAAACAAAAAGCATAAAATTAAATTATAATCAAAATAAATTCTATGAATAAAATGTGAGTAGTATTCATAATATTATTACAGTATAATTTAAATAGCGTCACTTTTGCCTATTACATTTCCTTAGGAACATACTATGAGTCTCGTAAGCGTACGCATGCGGAAAGCTGAAAGGATGCGTACGAGTCTCCATACAAAATCGGTATTTTCTGTAAGCATAAGCTGAATAGAGCTGAATAAGTGTGAGTAGTCCCTAATACGTCACATTGTTTACAATAAAATAGGCCATAATAGGTACAACCTATTAAAAATGTACGTAATTTTCTAACAATATGTAGATATTTAGAGAACTTTAATTAAATAGATGAGGTTTACTTTGTTTAATCGAAGAACGCTAGGAATGTGGTAGGGTTGTGGAAAAGGTACGAATAGAAGATACGAACTATTAAAATTTTCAGCTAAATTGGCAAATATTTAATCTTGACCCTCTTTACTATCTAATTAATCATATAGGATCACGTGTGTTAGCAACAAATGGGTAGCCTGAGGTTGAGCGGGATAAATACCTCGTTTTAACAGCTATATTGGTAAATGTATGTTGAATAATAATTGCTATGTATCGATTCTATTTACATACTGAAGTTTTACAGGTTATCAATCATTACATAGTTTTAAAAGTATTTCTAAACATTTATTCTTTCTACGTTTTCTTATTTCAATTTTTGGATTAATTACAAAATAATTTTAAACAATTTATTTCAAACCAAGATTATAATAAACATATCAAACAAAATAATCGATAGGACGATCGCCATTTGTAGTTTTCAAAAACGGCGGCATATTTTTGAGTTATTCTGGTCTGATCCCCCAGATCAGATCCCCGGGGATCGGTTTATTTTAATTTTATTTTCTATTCCGTTCTGATCCCCCGTACAGGGGATCAGAAATAAAAGAGATATTTATATAAATATTTTATTCCGGTCTGATCCCCTAGATATCTTTGACAGATTTTTGAGACAGTTATCAACAAAATACATACAATAACTTCACGCCTGCCTTCCTTTAATGGGGTAAGCAGAGACTATAGAACGCCATTTGCTGCGTTCCAAACATACCTCCTTTGCCTCACCTGTAGCAAATATCACCAATTTACATTATACGAGCGAATGAACGATTTGATTACCGAGTGCATAAGAATCCTCTGAAGAATCGCAGAGTATCCCTCTAATAGGAAGTGTTTTTCGATTCCCTGGGGTATGGAAATAAAGGATCAGTGAATCAATAGTACTAGGCTAGCAGAAGGTTGTAAGAGGTGTGTATGTATGATCGAAATATTTTGTAATTTTTATTATAAAGTCTTTTTCAATGTTTTTTAGAAATAGTACTAGGCTAGCAGAAGGTTGTAGGAGGTTTGTATGATCGAAATAGGTATAATTATATTTATTAAATTACTGCTCTAATTAATACTATTTTTCAAAAATAGTACTAGGCTCGCAGAATATTGTAGGAGGTTTGTGACGTTTATTCTCACAACAACTCTTCTTTTTAAAATTCCAATAAAATGCTAATGGCCAGTTCGAATTTAATAACTCAATAAATTAAAAGTCAATTCAATTACAGCTGAACAAAAAAATAGGTTCTATACAAAAGAAACGAGACTATTTTTAAAAACGTACTAGGCTAGCAGAAGGTTGTAAGAGTAGTTTGCAGAATAGACATTTTTTATATGAATAAAGTCTTTTATCTAGTTACCGGTACTATACTTCTAAAAATTTTACACCTCTACTTCCTACTAGCCTAGTACATTTTTGAAAAATAGGGATAATATATATCAAATATATAGGTTTGTAGGGCATGTAGTTTCAGTTGTATTTAACCTATTTTCCAGTACGCTCTTGTTGACCTTTAATTAATTCAAGTTATTAAATTCGAGCTGGCCGGTAGCATTTTATTCGAAGATGAAAAAGAAGAGTTGTCAGGCAAATGTATGACTTTTGATTAACCCTCTAGTGGCAGCAACCTGGCGAGGAACACGAGTGGTCGCGTGTGGTCTGTGAGTCCACAACAAACGCTTGCAAAAATATGATTGCAATATTACCTACGTCTGAGAAATATTATTGCTATACTGTAAATTTACTTTTGCTGTCTTCTTTATTGTAAATTTACAAATACCTATTGAAATTCCGAAAATATATTACCCGCTTCAATTATTGATTTCTAAAGGTGAAAGAATTTTCAAATCGGTAACGTAGATTTTTAGTTAAATCATTGCAAACAAACAAACATACAAAAGATTGAATTTTTCTCGTTATAAATTATTATATTGTATAGTTTAGATTTATTTTTTACTAGCTGCGCCCCGCGGCTTCGCCCGCACGTGAAATGAGTTTAGGGAACCAGACCGATTTTCTACCAATTTTCATCAAAAATGGGTTCAGCCGTTTTAGCGCTAAGTGGTAACAAACACACATGCACGCACACACATACACACACGCTAACTTTCGCATTTATAATATTAATAGGATTAATAGGATTATTTTTTCATTTTTTGTAATAATAATAATAATAATATGTGGACACTATCACACATCGTCATCTAGTCCCAAGCTAAGCAGAGCTTGTGTTATGGGTACTAGATAATTGAAATATAATACATATACGTACTTTTTTTTTTGTAAATACATACTTAATATACATAGAAAACACCTAAACTAACACCCAAACATAAAACAAAACAATAACAAAATATTTTAGAAAGTATTTTATCTAAATCTAAACTAATATTATAAAGAGAAAAGATTTAATTTTTTGTATGTTTGTTTGTACTGATTTAATCTACGTAACCAATTTAAGAAATGTTTTCAGTTCTAGAAATCAATAAATGGAGCGGGTATCATAGGATAGCCTATGATTTTATTATGTTTACCATATTTTTAACAATTATTACAATTTCAGTATTTGTAAATTTGCAATACGGAAGATAGCAAAAGTAAATTTTAGGTGTAGTAGTGTGTGTGTATGAGTTTGTTACCACTCATCCTAATCATCTCACCTAAACGGCTTAACTGATTTCGATGAAAGTTGGTATGTAGGTAGATTAACCGAACTGAATCCGCGCCGCGGATAGCTAATATATTGTATTTTTAATTTTATTCTATTAATTGATTCAGTACACGTGCTTGGTCTAACAATAATACAGCAAAGGCGCATGCAATGAATGTCATAGGGCTACCAAGAGACAGTACCTCACGCCTTTGAGGATATCACGGAGGATTAACAAAATAAGTTTGCTGCGGTCTCGGAGACCGCGCGCGACCATCGGAAGGTTAAATTGAGAATAAACAACACAAACCTGCTACAACGTTCTGCTAGCCTAGTACTTTTTTTTTGAAAAATAGTATCTTATAATATAGTGGTAATTAAATAAAAATACCTGTTTCGATCATACATGCTTCCTACAATCTTCTGCTAGCCTAGTACTATTTTTTTAACATATTCAATTATTTTAAACTTTAAAGAAAAAAAATATTTATTTATTAAAAAGAAATATTTCGATCAAACAACCTCCTACAACCTTCTGCTAGCCTAGTACAATTTTTGTGAAATATTTATTTTAGGGTAATATTATTAGTACTGCGTTTACATACAACTTCATGCCTGTTTCCCACTACTGGAGTAAGCAGAGATTGTACAACTGCGTTTTTTATTCTTATTTTTTTAAGAATATATTACATTAACTACTTTTCTCTTGACTGTACTTACCTGTCAAAAAGACTCAGGGGATCAGAACGGAATGACTAAATATACAAGGGATCAGAACGGAGTTAAATTATAATAATAATCTCAGGGGATCAGATCTGGGGGATCAGACCGGAATAACTCATATTTTTAGATTGGATTAACAATCTGATGACGTATTTACTTGATGCTTTCTTTGTTTTGATTTATTTTTAGACTGTTTATTGGTGATACATTAGATCCAGCTTTAGTTTGACCGCTAAAATGAAGACTGTAGGAAAACACATTATTGCTAACGTTGATAGACGAGTATAACATCCACATGATAAAAGGTGACTCCTGAGGTCAACATTGTCGTTAGCTTATGTCAATCCCATACATTATTTAATCTATTCTATGAATAGAATAGAAATCTATGCCACTTGTATAGAAACGTAGAGGTTCAATTGTTTCAATGATAGAAGAAGAAAAAGCAGTACATGCAGGTTTTTTTTTTTATATATTAGCCTACCAACGTGACTCCACTCTGCCTGATGGTAAGCAGTAAGTGGAATCCAGAAGTGGCGGACACCATTCCAAAAGCCAAACTACTGGTATGGTGGCCTCCACTATGGCGGCTTAGTGAGATGCTTTTTCACGCCCCGCTTAAAAGACCCAGGATCAAAATTAGATGGGAACACATGCGCTGGCAAAGAGTTCCAGGCTTTAATTGAGCGACAAAAGTATGAAGTGCTGAACCGTTTGGTTCGAGACCCTTTAGATTCCACTGTGAAAGGGTGGCACTTTAGTCCCGCACGTGTCGTTCTGGATAAAAAGGGAGAGGGTGGGATTAATTCAAAGAGCTCTTCAGAACACTCTCCATGGTAAAGGCGATAGAAGACGGCGATAGAAGATTATTTTTTTTCTTCTGATACTAGCACATCGTTTCTTTCACCACTGGCAACTAATATTAGTAGTCAAAAACACTATTCAGGGCCCCTGCCACAACCTCATAAAGCAATCTTTTTATAACCTTACTATGTCTCTATCCTTGTTTTTTGTGGTACAAAAGAAAAAGACAAAACATAAAGTAAGATTAATTGATAGTATTAGGCCTCCAGATAGTGTGTTATGTTATACAACTGCCTTATCTTTTTTATTACATTCATAGTTCGCCAGTTATTTTACTTTAGTAGTACTACTCGTAGTAGGTACGTGGTTCAAACACCTTCATAGATTTGAAGATTTTGGACGTACATTCTAGAAGAAAATCTCTAATGGTAATATATATATTACTACACTTGAAGAAAAGCCAGAAAAATGAAAATAACGCGAAATTTCAAAGATATGTAATATCGTAAAACAAAAAATACATTAGTTCGGGTCGCTAGTATTGACTTAAAAAAAACGTGGCAACTTTAGATAAGTATCAAAATAAAATGCATTGTTAAAGCTAAAACCGTACCAATTTTACAACTATGATTAAAAATCCATGTTAATCCTTAAATTAAATCAGCTTAAACAGAGACCCTCTCGTTAACATTACAATCAAACTAACTACTAACTAGCGAATTTAAATAAGACCAAGGGATACGTTTACGGATAAAAATAGAAATATTTAGATAGTCTAAATAATTTCGCTTTCATTTGTACGAGTAAATTAAATGATCTTAGCAAATCTAACAATTAACAATGCTAATTTTGCATACTTTACCATTCTATTTTCTTGTAATTACTATGAGATGGATCAGAAATCACTTAAGTAATTTTTTTCATATTTTGTCTTCTCATAAAAGTATTCCGATGCAGGAATACATTACAAAATATTCAAAATTGAATAAATGACCTTTTATGACCTTTTAGGACATCTACGAGCAGACATGAAGGGGTTAACAGGGTTCTCTTTTTTAATTTTATAGTGTGACATTTTAGTTTACGAATAGACTACTATAGTGTAGCTGACAAAAGTAATAAATTGTATAAAATATATTAACAATACTAGTTTGAATCTGTTTGTGTCAGTCGATCACAATTTTACAAACAAACAAAGAAGAACGATATTAGACAAGACTAAGCTTTATTTAAGTGACGTATTGTTTAAATAAAGTATGATAGAAAAATAATAAATTTGATAAACGAATATTGTTTCGATTTGTGTCTCTAAAGCTATTTGTAAATGTCACTTTACAATATTTACAGTTCTAGCAAGTAAACAAGTCTTTGTTATTTTAAATTTAGGTGGCACTGTTTATAGTAATACGTCTGTCGCGCAATATAGCAGAAAATATCTGGATAAAAAACGAATACCGCCCCTGGTGTTTACTCCGAGAATTAAAATTCATGCTGTCATTAAATTCATTGGGGAGATTAACGATTACGTCAACAACATTTACGCACTTTTAATGGTACTTATTCAAAAGTAAGTTGTAAATAAATAGAAAATTTAACACAATACAGGAAATATAAGAAGAATTTCAACGTGATTTCAAATTCAGTCAGCTAATTATATTTTTATTCAAAAACATGTAAATCAAGCCAAGAACCAATAGATCTTTGAAGTGAAGCACTCGTGAACTGTTTGAAACATCAAAGTCTAGTACTACAATAGACGTTTAAACAAAGGCTTTAATTTATGAAGCCAAGCAAACTAATAGATTTGAATTAGATCAGAAGTAAATTACCTATAGTTTTGGATTTAATTATATGATAAGTGCGGTGCAGTTCAACAATCTTTCGAAATAATATATTCATATCCATAGTATCTGAAACTGCTTGTGATATTTGTGGATTTTTTTTTATTTATCCAAAAATCTGTCGTATTTAAATGTTAAACCAGTTACAGGTTCATAACTATACATCAATCACGACGCTTTCAAGTCAGTACGAACGTTTTGATCTGTGATAAATAGATACATACACTAAACTGGTACTGATTTTTACCTGTAATTAATCAACTGGACCGTGATTTTTTTAAATCATAAATTTCGATAAAACGTAACTCCTTTACATAGTAGAAAATAAAATGGCCAGTAGTCCTCTAGCAAAGAGATTGCATTGTGCATTTTATTGCTACGAGTATTATGTTATTAACTGTCCGAAGATGACGTTACAGAAAATAATAGTCAGTTTGCGAAATAGTCCAACTGAAAAGTAGACGGAATGCGAAATAGGCTGATTGCTAAGTAGGAAATTTGCGAAGTTGTCTCCACGAAAAGTAGTCAAAATGAGAAATAGACGGTTTGATAAGTAGACCCCTGGCGCCTGATCGACATAAATACCTAAGACTTATTAATAACTATAATATATAATATTAAGTAGTTTAAGGTATACCAAGCATCAAAGTAAACATTTCCTGAAAGCTCTAAACATTTTTAAATAAAAATAATTTTATTTATTTCACGCTTAATACTTAACACACCGACCTTTAAAACGTATCATTCTGCCCCTTATCAATATTCTATTGTCGTATCCAGTTGACCAGATTAATTCTGATTTCAAACACTGTGCTGGTCCTGAACCGATTACTGTTGTACAAATGAATATTATAGATATCATTAACATTTTGTTTGATAATTTGTGTAATTTGATCCCGTAATTGGCTGTTACAGTTAAACGTGGAATCAATTTTCGGAAATAAGCCGCGGTACTTGCACGATCTGATGAATAAAAAAAGTATGGCTCTAGCTCGTCAGCGAACTGGCTGTAGGTGAATTAGCTAACATTTTGTTTTTGTTATTTTGATGTTCCTAAGTGTTAATCGCGCGATGTAAATGAGGAAATTTTAATGAGTTTGTAATTGCATACCATAAACCAAATAATTAAAGCACATTTCCATGTGATGCCCCTACTTAAAACGAGGTAATTAGACCTGTATCAAACCAAATGTAAGAGCATCACGCGACTTTACACCTACTACATATTCAACGTTTCTCTTTTTCATCAAATCACCAGTGATTGCTTTTTGTATCTTTGTAATTTTCGTTAACAAGTTTCTTGCGAAGGTTTTAGTAAAGTATAATTAAGCTGTTATCAAGTGTAACGAAACGATTATATTGTAACTCATTAAGAATTTACAAGTTAGTAAGTTAATAGCAAATAGGTATGTTGTGAGTTGATTAGTAAATATTGATCTAGTAATTAATTTGATCGTAAGTAATACAAATTTTGTTGGTAAAATGTGTACTTAAATTTGTCTTAGTTTCTTTTATATATTGAACTTTTAACTTTTAGATATTTATGGAATCATGATCAATTTTTTGCAGCAAATGTAACTCAAGGTAGCAAATAGTGCCAAATACAACTCATGAATGGCTCATTTTACATTCAACGATAATTTTAAAACTAAAATGGAAAGTATTAATGAATTTTATTACGACACATTTTACACTTTTTAACACTAACGCTGGTTTCAACATCAATGGCCTTGATCGACCGGGAAAGTACTAATTTCTCATAGAATATCGACGTAGGAGTAATAGTATCCATATTATTACGTTTCGTTCGGTGAGTGAGAGTGCCGTAGGCCCAATTTCCCCGTTTTCTTTTTCTTCAACTTCCTCAATCCTTTTACCTACCCCATCCTTTCACGGTAGGCAGCGGCTTCGCAGAGTCGTCCATAAGCGACAGTTACCTCTTACCATCACGTGGACTGTTTGCTTCTCTGCCACTGTCGGCAATAAAAAAAAAACAAAAATACAAAATAAATATAAATAAATTTGCATTAAAATAGAATAAACATTACTCCAGTTCGAGGTTATCTATAAAAATCGCGTATCTTTATCTCAAAAACATTTTTGTGAGCAAAGAATTTGTTGACCCAAAATTTACATACATATTATACTTAGGTACATTCCTGAAATATACTTTCAGTACGCCAAGTAAGCTTACTCGAAAATCTCATATTAACCTATTACTCTACTATGTATGGTATTTCTTATTTTTATAGAACATACATACATAGCTATACGCCTTTTATCCTCGAAGGGGTAGGCAGAGGTGTTTAACCACCCACGTTTCGCCATTATTTATTTTAGGTCCCATGTAACATGGGGCGAGCCTGTTGCCATATATCGGGCACGATTCCAGACTCTGGGCTAATACTGAGAATTTTTTGACAGAAAAAACCCTGACACGGGGATCGAACCCTATACCTCTGCGTGGTAATCCGTACATAGTATCACCGAACCAAAGAGGCAGTCCAGTTATTTTTATAGTGATTACCTTAAATAATAACTGTTGATCAATATGAAATCATGTACCTATTGCTAATTTAATCAAAAGAAATAACATTTAAATGGCTAACAATTAACGTAAATAAATTTGCTATTTGCAAAGAAATTTCTAACTCATTCAAAATTCGGCACAAGTTTATTATTTATTTTGTGTTCGTTGTGTCAATGTCTGTAAAACTCAAACCAGACAATTGAGCAATATCTTTTTTAAAATTATGTATTTCTTAGTTAAATTAATATAATACAACTATTATCATCTTGCTCTACGGTGATCTATATATAAAAGTAAAAGGTCACTCACTCACACATAACGAAATCTCAGAAACTACAAGTGCTAAGAGTCTCAAATTTTGTATGGAGATTCTTTTTAGGACGTAGATGCTCACTAATTTAATATATAATAATAGGATTTAACGAAATTCATTCTCTAAAGGATAAAAGTGGGTGACAGTAGAGTTTCCAAATTACTAGAAAATACTCATTATTTAAAAATATTTAAATTTGGTTAATTATTTTTTCAAACAACCCTTTATAGGGGTAAAATAGCGGGTGCAAGTGTGTATGGAAAATCTTTTATTTGTAAGGTATCGACTAGAAATTCACATAAGATACTCTTTTTATTACTAAAATTAATAAGGCATTATCTATAGGTACATAGTATAAAAGGTAGTCGCTAGAAAGCGCTGTCTGTTTGATCGCGCTAATTTCGAGAATCACCTAATAGTTTTGTATGCGGTTTTCACTGTTATATTGTGGTTTATTCAGAGAAGGTTTAACGATAATATTAAACCTTGAGATTGTATCTACGATTAATTAAGTATCTATAGAGTTAAGTGTATTGCCTGCGTCACTTTGCATGCTACTTGAAACTGTAACTTACAAAAATTGTAATAACCTGGCGATTAAAAAGAGTGGCCTGAGTTTCTTGCCAGTTCGTCTCATGGCTCTACTTCGTCAGCGAACTGGCTGTAGGTTAATTTGCTGACATTTTGTAAACTTTGACGTTCATAAGTGTTAATTTAATTAACCTATTTGAATAAACATATATTTCATTTCATTTCATTTCATTATAATTTGTATAAAAATTTGTTTGTTGTTAATATTACACTAATATTGAATAATAATGTAAATTATTGTTTATACAGACTATTGTTACTTCATTTTAATCAATTAATCAAAGGAACTTTGTAAGTCTCTCTATAAGACCAATCAAATAATCGACTCCGCGAATTAATTAATTATTGGCAATTACCAAGTTTGGCTTTGTGAAAAGGTGTCCATTAGTTAATCATTATCGTAATTTGCTTCGTTATAACACTTAGTCTATTTTATTGCGTGGCTTTTCTTAATATTAATCAGAATTATTTTTTCTTTTTTATTGTGTGCATTAAAAGGAGTTATTCCGGTCTGATCCCCCAGATCTGATCCCCTAGTGCCGCTAATGTCACCATTTTAATACGAAGAATACGAATTTAATTTTCTAGTTGTATAAATTTTTTCTGTTAATAAAACATAATTAGCTGAGTTGTACTGGCAGGGATAGGAAAAAAAATTGTTGTAAAAACGCAAATATTGTTTTAGACTATAAGTAACCGGTTTCATGTACATATGTATCACTGGCTGTAACCTTATTTGCAACCTAAGTGTTTTAAATATTTCTTAAATTATATAAGGCTATCATTTTCTATTGTTATTTTATATTATAACTAGAGGTCCGCCTTCGCTTCGCTTCGGTATCAAAAGTTTTATTCGATCTCACAACAAACTCTTACGGCAAATATCATAGCAATAGTGTCATATTGCGTCATTTAGATTAACAAAGCGCTTAAAATATTGTAAATGAAATGAAATGAAATGAAATGAAATGAAATGAAATATATGTTTATTCATTTAAGTTAATTAAATTAACGCTTATGAACGTCAAAGTTTACAAAATGTCAGCAAATTAACCTACAGCCAGTTCGCTGACGAAGTAGAGCCATGAGAAGAACTGGCAAGAAACTCAGGCCACTCTTTTTAATCGCCAGGTTATTATAATTTTTGTAATTCTAAAAATGACTGAAAATAATATGTTAAACATAATAAAATATAGCCTGTGTTACCCGCTGAATTTGTTGTATTCTGAAGGTGAAAAAACTTTCAGTTCGGTAACTTAGATTTTTAGTTAAATCGTTGCACACAAACAAATATACAAAAAATCAAATTTGTTCTCTATATTAGTTAAGATGATTTAAATTCTAAATTTTCTTTTAATTTTGTGTTAACTGTAACACTCTTACTTTACGTAATAAGCTTTTGTTTAAGTACAATTTTTTTAATACGTAAATTCATGCTTGTTGGCTGTTGCTTGAAAAATATATGCGCTCATACAGGGTTACAAAAAAACGCCATGATGTTAACATTATAAACTCGCTTTAAAAGGTTCTGTCTAGAGAGATTAGAAAAATTTATAGATGTAAGTGCTTTACAACAATAAATCTCTATCAAAAAGAACCTTAAAAAAAATACTTACTTTTACATTTCGTTCAGTAAATTACCATTTTCTATTTCCTCTCCATTACGATCGGCAATACTTTAATTGTGTTTTCTTAGCGATGCTTAGAAATTCCACAATCCTAAGGAATCCACTCATGTTCACTTACCGGGTCGTGTTTTTTTTTTATTGCCTTCAGTGACAGACGAGCCAACAGCCCACCTGATGGTAAGTGGTAACTGTCGCTCATAGACTTCTGCAATGCCAGGGGATCTGCCACTGCCTACCATACATATTATACACGTTTGTACCTAAATCATTTAAAAATAGACAACTGAAATTTAAGAGTTCTTTCAAAATATTATATTTCAGTATGTAACATCACCTTTATTTAGCTTTGTATAATATAGTTTAGTTTTAGACGTCTATGAATGATTACTATACTCCTACTGAACCATTAAAGATTATAATTATATATACCATATTTATCTGTTTACGTAAAAACGCCCACTAATACCATTTCAGAAAATAAAACAAAATCGACCTGACAAATAGACAAAACATTGAAACTTTCTGAAGCAAAACCTTTCTTTAACTAAGTCTACCCAACTGTTTAATTAAGACTGTACTGAATTTAAAAAATCTAAGTATAGAACACAATACTTAGAATGTAAATGAACTGATTTGAAAACATAATGAGAAGGTTCAGAAGGCTTTCCTAAGATACCTGTACAAGCGGAAGTACGGGTACTATCCATTCTTGTACCCACCAAGATTCCTCTTGGGATGCTTGGGCTTTAACTAATTAGTAGTAAGAAGATCCAACGAACAGTTCAGAACAGATCCTCAGAGGAAAAATAGACGCCCCTGAGTTAAACAGCGAGTTGTGTTCCTTGTTCGTCCCGAACAACTATCACTGAGGCAGGAAACACAGATTGTTTCGACTGTGGCTCGAGCTAATTTCCCATTGCCGCGAAAGCTGGCCGCGTTTAACGCTCTTCTGGAGCAAAGGCCACAATATGATGTGTTTGCGGATGAATGGAAGGTGATCTTGTCGGAATGCTTGGGGTACTGTAAGAGGATCGAGTGTAATTTTTAATCTTTATACATATGAATATATATTATTGTTTGCTTGTTGTTACAATGTTTTACACACTTTTAATTTGAATTGTTTACTGTAATTAGTATAACCGTGGTAAATATTGTAAAAATAAATAAATAAATAATATATAAAGATAATAATAAAAAGAAAATGATTTGATTTTTGCATGTTTGTTTGTTGTAATTATACTCAAAAACTGTGTAACTAATTTAAAAAATTCTTTTACATATAGATAGCTACAATATCAGCGAGTAACATAGGTTCTAATTGGTGCCGTTGCCAACAGCTAGTGTATAATATAGAACTACTTCATGTACTTTGATTGGCGTTCTGCTTATGGGAATATCAGGCAGTACCACCAGTACCTTTACCAGTATAATAAAAATAACCTTATTCCGATCACTAATTCGCCTACCGAGCATCTTGTTTATTAAATACATCTCAATGAGAGAAACTTTGTCTTACATGTCAGTAGAGACGATGGCTTTTGGAATGTTGGACACCACTTCTGAATTCCACTGACTGCTTATCATAGGGTAGAGTAAAGTCAAATTACTATGCTAAAAAAACGGACACTCCATCGATGAAGCCCAAAAAATTAATATTTAGCCGTCATTCTAGTCTTAACAAAGGATAAGTCGGACTGACTACAATATATGAATATTCTCATTATAATTTTGTATAATGTAGGTGTAAAAATTTCAAGCATTCAAGCAATTAAAATACCTGTAAATAAATCTCATAGAACAAATTTAAAAGAAGTTAAAAAAAAAAAAATTAAGTAGCTTTCATAAGATTGTGATATACCTACTTTGTTACTATTAACAAAATTAATATTTTATTTTTTTGTTATATTTATTATTTATTTAGTAATCTAAATTCGTTTTGAGTGGTATTTTATTTTACACTAGCTGTTGCCCGCGACTTCGTTCGCGTGAAAATTCAGATGGGTGCCTCTATGAGAATATTGCGTGCCTGATTTTATGGCAATCGTACATTGTATCAGTATTATCCGTCTCTATGGCGAATCCAGTTTAAACCCGCTACCGCTACAACTGACAAACCACTTTCACACAAACTTGCGACTCTTATTTGCCCATTTAATGGTGGTTTCTGAATATTAAAAAAAGAGTATTTTCTGGTAATTTGGTAATCCTACTATAAAAACCATAGAAGTTTCATACAAACTTTGCCACCCCTTTATACCCCCTTAGGGGATGGATTTCGCAAAATTCCATTTAAGTGAGCACCTATATTCTAATAGGAATGACAATGCAAAGTTTGAGATTCCTAGCACTTGTTGTTTCTGAGATTTCGTGATAAGTGAGTGAGTGACCTTTTGGGCTTCGCTCGCGTTTTTCCAATAGACATTTTTGTATTGTTTAAATACTGTTTTTCATACTATTTTTTATCTCCCCCTCACTTCCCCTCACTTCCCCGTTACTTCTCCGTCACTTTCCTCTCACTTCCCCTCACTTTCCCCTCACTTCTCCCTCACTTCTCCCTGGCTTTCCCCTTACTTCCCTCTGATTTCTCCCTGACTTTCCCTTTACTTCTCCCGCATTTCCCCCACACTTTCTCTTCACTTCCCCCTCACTTCCCCATCACTTTCCTCTCACTTCCCCATCACTTCCCTCTCACTTTCCCCTCCCTTCCTCCTTCTCCTCAGTTCCTCCTTTTCCTCCCTCCTTTCCCTCCCTCCCCCTCCCTTTAAATTGCGAGTCGCTAGCTTCAGAAGCTAAAGATCTTTGTATAGAATATTTCATCCCTAATTTCACCCCTCTAAATCCACCTCTGTTAAAATAAAATTATAAGAATATTTTTTATTTAAATGGAAGTATTCCAAAATAAAATTTCAAAACTGTAAGTTAAAAAATGAAGAAAATTCATATAATCGATTTCATCCCTTTTCACACACTTAGGAATTAAATTTTAAAAAACCATTTTTTAGTACAACCCTTAGACATTTAGACAAACACACCCTCCAAATTTCAAGTCGCTACGACCAGCAGTTTAGGCTGTGCGTTGTTTGTTAGTCAGTCAGTCAGTCAGGACAAAGCCTTATATAATATGTATGGGTCTATGGATGTATGGATTAGACGTATAGCCATCGGAGATCAAAGCATACAGGCTGCTAGGAATGCTAACACGTGATGAGCCACATAAAGCTGACCGTGCGAAAAACAAAAATAAAATTATAAGAATATTTTTTATTTAAATGGAAGTATTCCAAAATAAAATTTCAAAACTGTAAGTTAAAAAATGAAGAAAATTCATATAATCGATTTCATCCCTTTTCACACACTTAGGAATTAAATTTTAAAAAAATCTTTTTAGTTCAACCTCTAGATATTTAGACAAACACACCCTCCAAATTTCAAGTCGCTACGACCAGCAGTTTAGACTGTGCGTTGTTTGTTAGTCAGTCAGTCAGTCAGGACAAAGCCTTATATAATATGTATGGGTGTATGGATGTATGGATTAGACGTATAGCCATCGGGGATCAAAGCATACAGGCTGCTAGGAATGCTAACACGTGATGAGCCACATAAAGCTGACCGTGCGAAAAACAGCTAATACTTAGATCCACACCCACAACTTTTAGTTGTGTCTGACCTTGGGCTTTATTAATTGTCATCGCGAAACATAGGCTCAAACTGGACTCATTTAAAACTAAACGGAAGATTGTTTAGAATGAGCGCAATCCGAAAAAATAAAAACTCTATTAGCTATTCCGTAACCTGTTAAAGTCTCTGTTTCTATCAGATTTCGTAGTAAATTAACAAATGTTCGACGTGATTCTTTAAATTGGCATAACTTTTTTATTTATGAACCGATTGACATGAAACAAACACTAAATGTTAAGTGAAGCTTACCACAATGTATTAGTGAAAACCACATCTAAATCGGATAAGCCGTTTCTGAGATTAGCGTGAACAAACGCACAGACAAACAGACAAACAGACAAACAGACTAACAGACAAACAGACAAAAATTGTAACAATCATTGTTTTGGGTTCTATTTGCGTTCATAAAGGCCCCAATAATTTTTTTTTTCATATATCTTCCATGTACAGACAGCGATCGGTTATATTTTTATTATATGTATAGATAGATTGAACATAAAGACGATGTTGGAATGATTTTAAGCGTATTTGTAAAATCTTTTGATTATTTGCATCGTTGGTCATAAAATACTAAAACTAAACTAGTCGAATTGGTTTTTTCATTTTTGAATAATTCCTTTTGTTGTTGAAAGCTGTTGTTAAAGTAAGTTCATGCGCGACTGCTTAGAAATTTTTAGTCATATTTAGGTGTTGTTAATTTAGTAATTTAGTAGACCTGTATGATAAGCTTGGCGTAATAAAGTCAACGCAGCTTAACACCTGTTGAAGCCGATATGCAACAGCCTATTTGCATATATATTGCAGTATTGCATTGTCTGATCTGTCCATTGAGTGTGCTGGAGATCCAATTTTCTCCCTTTCGTGTTTCCTCACCTCCCTCAGTTCTTTCATCAACCCCGCTCCCTTTACGTTTCATCGGCTTCGGAGAGTCCCTAGCATTGCTCCTGCAATGCCACTCTGACTCTGAGTCTTCCATGAGCGACAGTTACCACTTACCATCACGTGGGCTGTTTGCTCATCTGCAATAAAAAAAAATGATATTTATCGAAAGTGTTAGATTTGTTTAGTCATTTAGTAAAATACCGCATTAATTTACCTCTATGTTAGCACTAGATGACCAGATCAAAACAGCCTTCCTGCGATATCCAATTATCGAGTCAAATATTGACGTTTTGATTAACATCCTACAACGCAGTAGCTGTTGTCCTTTTATAAATTGTATATTGAAATTCTTCAATTACTTTTTACTTACTTAATAATTATGTCTAGTTGTAAGTGCACCCTGTGAGTAGCGAACCTACAAATCAGATAAAATTGTAATGTTAATTAATATTGAAATAGATGTATTTTAAAATGCTCTTCATGTTATCGATTAAACTTAACGACTTGTTGTTAGTGTGATACATTGCACGAAAGTTATGCTAATTAACACTGAAATTCTGTTTGAGAATGATGTGAATCAAAACGTTTGTTGTTGATTGCAGTCGCCAGATGTTTCTTGTAAGCATCTCTCTCGTCTTATCTCTCTCATCATTTGCAAACATTTTGTATATGACGTAAATAATTTGCAAAATGTGTGCAAAAATATTATTTCTAACTTAAAAAAAGAACACAGAGGTTTAGTGTAAGTACTGCCGTCGGCTTCTTTCACAAAAAAAATATTCTGAGTATTTGGCACTTTGTACAAGAAAGGGTTGAGGCGAAAATGTATTGTCAGTCAACATGCAGCCTGCAATGTCTATATAGGATGTTAAGAATACCTGAGAACATTGGCCTAATTCCAGTCCAGCCACAAAAGCACACGATTAGAAGTTCTAAAAACTGACGGAGCAAGATTTTAGCTTCAGTGCTTTTGTAACAATAGGTTGGAATAAAACAGTACGGGCTATTCATTCTACAGGCATTCAGGGCGTCGGTCTCGCAATTCACTTTCTAACTAATCAGTGTTTTGTGTAAAATTTTTAGTAACGCTAATATTTCGAAAAAAAATTCTAAATCATTTTTGTGATTTAATTTAGTTAAATTTTGAAATTGTGGTTTTATTTATATCGTATAATATAACTCCAGCAATTATTTTTAATACTTATTATATAAAATGTAGGTAACCTTTACAGCAATTGAGCTTACAAAAAGTTCTATAAGAATAAAGCTCAAAAACGTGAGTCTATATCACGTGCCGGAGATTTCGTACAAACTTGTGTGTATAGTTCTTTCATCATGGGAATTGATCGGCGAATTGTTTGCCCCATTTTTTCGCATATAGGTAAACATTGAAAAACAAACCTGGTAACTTGGTATTTGAAAAATATTCTCCAATTCAATGTTCTCATACATAAGAGTACATGAGATAAATTCCTAAATTGAGAATGTTAGTAAGTAAATCATTGTTTTATGTGATTTAATTACAAATTACCGGATTCAGATGTTATATACTTACATAGCTTGTAAATTAGAACATGTTTTTTAATGCTTTGCTGTATGCTTTATTACTATTTAAGAGAACATTTAAAAATATTATTATTAAGAAATACTATTTGCCGCGAGAGTTTGTTGTAGTATTTTAATTGCATTGAAATGCTCGATTTTTGTAATTTTCAAATCAAATCGTCCCTGAAAATAGTCTTAACAAACAGGCGGTAGTAGATGGTAACAAGTAATTTATTAAAGTATTAAACTAAAAATATAAAACATTTTTCATAATTTTCTTACTAATCCAGTCTTATAATAAAGTTTTCTTTGTTACAGTGTGACCAATATATTCTTGGTGAACCTATCGGCGGCAGATCTCCTAGTGACTGGCGTCTGCATGCCCATTCAGCTGAGCAAAGCCATCACCCTTGTCTGGTTCTATGGAGAAACTGTCTGCAAGATTGTCAATTATATTCAAGGTGAGAATATAAAACCGTTATTTATTCAGTCTTTAGTATAGTCAAGCACATATTTGCTTTACTACTATAATAAAAAATTCCATCAAAATTAAAATTTAATAAGACACGTTACAACTATCAATTGTCACTGTACTGAGGTCAGTTGCAAGCAAAACTAGACATTATTGTTTCGTGATATGCAAACGACATTTACTCTAAGGGTCGATAAGCAATTTTAATGTTAACTAATAATTAGAGAGTAATTACTAATTCGTCATCAAACCGACCCAAAACAGATTGGTCTTTGGCCATGTATTAGATACTAACTTTCCGTGACGCGGTTTCACCCGCGTCTTTGCTTACTGCTCTGCTCCCGTCGCCAGTAGCGTGATGTTACATAGCCTATAACCTTCCTCGAGACCTAGGCTATCATACGCAAGAAGATATAAAAAGAATTTTTCAAATCTGACTGGTAGTTGCTGAGATTAGCGCGTTCAAACAAACAAACTCTGTCGCTTTATTATATTTGTGATAGTATATGTTATTTTACCGCTGGAAAACGGTAAAGATCATAATTTATACATTTAGTTGCCTGTAAGAATACGTCTAGGTCAAGGGTGGCATAAAAGGCGACTGAGATGACATCAGGTAACGGGCAACAGCGTTATTTTTATTATAAATGAATTGAAATTACTAACCTAACTGAAAAGCGTGGTGACTATAGAGAATGCCTTCCTCTTAAAAAGGTCAGGTGCATATCATGAGAACAATCACGTTCCGCAAATAAGAACATTTAGAAGATAGTTCAAATTATTTCACTAGATTTTCCTAAGTTGAACTTGAATACATAAGTCAATCTATTTAATAGGGCAGGCACTTGACTAAATGTCCACACCTTGAGAACAGCCCATAAACTGTATGTCACCACTCAATGTTTTACGACATGTCATAAGAAGGGCTGATCTAATGCCTTTCAAGCTTGACGGCGGCAATTAAATAGTTGATGACTTTAACTGACGACTTGACGTCAAATACTTTATTACCTGTCATTATTTTAATGTTTTTCGGGGATTATACCTAGGCGTAATTAACAAGATTAAGATAAATATGACTCAAAATCACAATTTTATCATAAAAGTAACCATTGACAAAATACAAGCTACAAAGGGAAAGCAATTAGAATAATTATATCAAACAACAACCTCTATTCACGAACCAAGGTACAAACGAGTTACGAATAGTGTACCTCGGGCTTCACGAGAATGTTATAGCTCAGTGTTCTTATGGGTTCTTTGCTCTCTATTTTATAAAAATATATGGGTTAGTTACATTTCTGGTACATTTGGGAAAACATACAATTTACTCTTGACTTAACATAGGGATAAACTTGAGGAAACAAAAGTTTTACTATAAAAAGTCTGTTTGTAAGCTTTACCTATTTGTCACTTACTAAAAGAACGCACTAAGGAACTATCATGTCAGCCTCATGAGGAACTACGAGTATAAACATAATATGAAGATCGTGCCAAAAGAAATAAAGTTCTTAGTAATAAAATGAATATTCTTTATTGTAGATATCGATTTTACTTCATAGTGAACATCTCCCACATACATGTTTACATTTTTCCAGATGTTCATTCCGAAGTACTTGAAAATATCACTATCACCATGATTTGCGTTCAATTTGACTGCTTTTTACTCATTTTAAAGACATTCTAAATTCTAATGCTCTTTCAAAATGTTTAAACCAATTTTAGCAATAGCATAAAATTTAACTTCACTGTAGCAAACCCTGCCTGTCTCCAAGAATTACTACTTATTTATACTTTTATATATATATATTATAGCATAGTAGTAGTGCTTCTCTGAAGTGGCAATGGGCAGGACACATAGGTCGAAGAACTGACGGCTGTTGGGGCAGAAAGGTTCTAGAGTGGCGACCACGAACCGGAAAACGCAGCGTGGGCAAACCGCTTACAAGGTGGACCGACGAACTTATAAGGGTAGCGGGCATCCGATGGATGAGAGCGGCATACGAACATTAAGGGAGGCCTATGTCCAGCAGTGGACGTCTTTTGGATGATATGATGATGATAGCATAGTAATCTACTGTTCCTTTTTACTTTATTTACACCTACTACGTTTTTCTCTGCATCACGCAAAGGTCAGATAGTTGATAATGCCTTAGGCATTAAGCCCATCTATGTACAATTGTGCAAAAAAATAATTAATAAATAAAAAACTAAAAATATAAACGTTTGACACATATTAATTTTAACCCTTCTGGATAACTTGTCATAATCCAACAAATGAGTTCTTAAAGAGTACCTAATTCTGGCATAGCCCTCTTACTTATATAATTATCTATATACTTTTAAATTAGTATTGTCATTTTAAAACGTGACCTTTCTCCCAACCCGTCTCAACTTTCGTACATTTGCATTAATCCTTAGCTTTGTCATAGATTTTCTTAACATAATTAAGTCCTCTTAAGGGATTAAAATGATTTGGTCGGCGAAACTCAACTTATTGTGCACTAATTAATTCTGTAATAAATTTTCATTAAATATGAAATGTAAGATAATAATAATATTAACAGTACCACAACAACCACATGCCGAACGGATAAAACGATTTTGATTTATTTTTATGTTTGAAAGGTAAATTAGTCGAGAGTGTTCTTAGCTATGTTTGATAAAAATTGGTCCAAGATGGCAGATTATTACGGTGATGCACAGCAAAATGGCCTTTCACGGAGTATTTAATTTTTATTCATTTATTTAGGATTGCCAACAGTTATTACATTTTACAAAGAGTAAGTATACAAGGCACGACTTACAAGCTAAATGCATAACCTATTACAGGCAAACACCGTATGCAAATTAGACATAGTTACAAAATAAGGAAAATTAAACATAAAAATTTAAAAGAACCCGAGTATTAGCCGAATATTGAACAGTGTAGCTATCTATATCTATGTGTTCCTAATTATCACATCACGAGCGGATTCAATTAAAAACGCTTTTTCAAAGAACATCTGCTATTATCCGTGTGATCAGGACACGTTTATACTTTCATTTAGGTCACGCGTCGAGGCGTGCCAGTTGACACGGCGGCCTTATTGCTATACTCATTCAATATTGGTGAATTGTTCGTGATGTTCGCCCACTCTTCGCTTCTCCATGTGTTACCAAGGGCTTTGTACAGTAATAGGTACTTTATTTTGATTTGTTTGATAATCGTACCAGCAACGCTTAGAATCCGCTATTAAGGTCCTGAAATAATGTCACGCCATTGTCAAAAATAGTTTTAAAAAGTCGTCTCTACTGCTTTATTTTCAATATTACTTTTCTTTGTATTATCCATTGAATTAAGTTAATATTTGGGTCCTTATTTCATCGCTTCTCGGCCTTTTGGCTAAGATCAAAGTGTAGTATCTGTTCTTTTCAGCTTAATATCTGAAAGTTCCCTCACTGAGGGACCAGTATATTGGGTCCTTATTTCATACCATAAAACTAACAAGTAAACTCTTTTTTTTGTTAAATAAATCGTTTACATTTATATAATGTCAATATATATTATTAAAATGTCAAAATGTGGATGTAATCATCTACCTACGTATTTTCGCAAAAGGTTGGATTAAGTATATTTTTTGCATCCTGCATTGTAGTTCAACACTTGCTTAGAAGTATTAGAAACATCAAAGAAATATAAGTTCAAACGTGAGGTCGTTTTAAATCCGTATTATCCGAGAACAATAGTTCACCATCTGATAATACGAGTACTTCTCGTCCTTTTATGTACGGTTTTATTCTTTTGCAAGCTGCGTTCTTGGATTTAAGCAACTTAAACGAGAATAAAGTAGTTAGCTACAAACTAATAATCAACTTATTACAGTAGGTACAATTTGTTCGTCAACCGTAGCGACTATAGGAGTGACCATTATCTAGTGAGCATATTCAAGCTGATCTTGATATTTGTAAAAATTAGAAAGTATTTATACAGTACTAGCTTTCTTGATTTTAATTCATTGAGTACATGATGTCGATATAATGTGTAGCGTAGGTGCCAAAATGTGATTGACTGTGTTCTTTTTCAATCACATTCTTGGTCAATTATAAAAATATAATTGATTTCTATATCATCCGTTTCTATTACAGGAGTAGCAGTAGCAGCCAGCGTGTTTACACTCACAGCAATGTCGGTGGACCGATGGCTGTCAATATCTCCAGAACCAAGACTGCGTCCTCCTGGTCGAAGACAAGCTCTGCTGTTATTATTGTTGCTTTGGGTCGCAGCACTACTAATATTCATTCCATTGCTGTTGGTGGCGACAGTGAGAAAAGAGCCAGTGCCGATTATATCAAAGAGCCTTAAGAATATATCGGTATGTATGATTTTTTTTAATTCTGTGTTTATAATTTTCTGGTTTCTGCTCAACCCAATGAATAGATTAATAGATTGCGGTTTAACCAGTACTGACATTCAATCCTTCTTTTATACATATTTGCAACCATTACTCATTGAGTCTTTTCTGTATAAACTAAAGAGTGTAAATAGCGCCAAGCGCGTGTGTTAATCAGCTTTTCAAGTTTATATACTGCAACAATATTTTTTTCTAATTCAATTCAAATTCAGTCTTTGACGTAAATAAAAAACAAAAAACAATTGTAACATTGGGTGTTGTTTTTGAGTAACTCTCTTCTCTTAATTTCGTTATTTATCAATCTTGTCATTCTACTAAACCAGTTTTGGGTTGACCTATTTATTGTAATAAATAATAGCTAAAGTTTAAGCTATAAAGCTAATAGTTAAAGTCAAGTAAAAAATAAAATATATATGTATGTTCGTTTATTGCATGTCGTTAGCAATCTTGCCAATGACATGCGACTAACAAAAAAGCACATCAGTGACTGCTATAAACTTCTCAAGAATATTCTAATTTGGGTTATCGACATTAATGCAGATCATTAAAAAAAAGGTTTATTCTTAGACGTGCTACGTAATTAATCATTTGATTCAAAAGTTTCAATTACTAATAACAACAATTTTAGTAAATTAAAATTTTCAACAGTATCTACAGTAAACCATTAAAAGTATCCTAATGGTCCTGAACCGTTCGCAACAATCGGTTGCCTTTTATCAGGTCATTGGTCCTCTTTTTAAGAAGCCTGTCTACGCATTTCATGAAAAAGTTAGGCAATAAATATTTTTTATCATTTAACACCGTTGAAATCACTTTTTGGCCAAAATCTCGCGTATTCTAAAACCAATAATCACTTCTGAGGCATGGTCACAGTATCGAGAGATAAATTTTGACAGTGTGATTTATTAGATTATAGTAATACTATTAAAAGTTAAAGCTTATTATGGTGTTACTGGTACTTTACATAATGTTACAATTTTTCATGGTGTAATAAATATTTTATTAGAGAGGCTGGCCACAGAGGTTTACCACCTAAAAAAACCCACTGAAAGGGTTGAGGCAACCACCTACCTCCACCGGACTACAATAAATAAGTCTTAACGAAACACGTAGTTTAACAACACATTATTGTGTTAAAACAAATGCTAATATTATCTCAGATATTATTAACCTTACAAATATTGTGTTGTTAAATAGGCATTATAATTACGCTTTATATAATTAGGCTTAAATGTTGATTGTAAAATAAATGCTTGCTTATTTGAAATTTCATGTAAAAGAGCTTAACTTATAATTAAGTCTTCTAACGGTAACCCTTAGAGAGATAGATGAAGTAATATTACTATAAAAGCGTGAAACGTACAAAATATAGAAAAAATAAATGGTTTGAAAGAATTCGTTATTATGAATGAAATATTTAATGTTGACATGTTAAGACCCGTCTTATTTGCAGTTAATCTAAAAGTAATTTTAGAAGGTATGATCTAAAATAAAAGCATGAATATAATTTTAACGTTATCGTGCTTAATTTCGAGGATAACATAGCTAACAAGGTTATTAAAAATTCATACTTTACAACAGTACCTCAACGTGCAGTCGTTGCTTTGGTGACCATGTTGCACAAAACTTAACAGCGCCCCTTGCATTAAACTTGAGAACTAAGTTATTCCAGAATTTTACGCTGTCAAAAGTGACAGAAACACACTAAAACTCAAACTTAAGGTGTCAAATGATTTACAACCAATAAAATTAAATGTTCAAAGTGCAAATAATTATTTTTATCCCTACATAAATAAAGTAAAAAATCCCGCAGCAGCCTGGCCTAATCCTACTAAGTGAAATGAGCTTAAAACTAAAAAGCACTCAGATGTAAACAGATTACTTTAAAAGATTAAGGTTATGGTCTCAAAGAAGCTTCAGTGATGTACCTACCCCCAGTTTCTGAAAGGCTGATCAACGAAAAATTAACTAATCACCTGTTAAAACTCATGTAAAGTACCGATTGGGTTGCTAGAAGTATGATAATTAGTTTATTTTACCTAGTTAGTTACTAATTAGATCAAATTAAACTGAATATAGTTGCTTTTAGGTATTTCACATGAGATTTAACAAGTGATTACTTAAATTTTAGTTGATCACCCTTTTCAGAAACTAGGTGTTAGTGTTAGATCCGAGACAATAAAGTATTTCGCATCATGAATTATTTGAACTTGATATTAAATTATTTTTATTAGGATATGAAACCACTTGGAACATGATTCCTTTTCAGAAAGTCAAAGGAGGTGCTATTTCATTAATCTTGAGTTTACGGGACAATCCCACCCACATGTCCATCACTGTGACTCCTGTAAGCCAGGATTAACAGTAATATCCAAGAAGAAACACCGAGCTTTGACACTCGGGAGTCCCGGGGACTACTAAACCTACTGTCTTGGACCCCGCAACGAATTTAATCAGAAGTAAAAGGAGGAGTTGGAAACAAAATGTCCACTTCCCTCCATTGCAAAGCTTAATCTTGAGTTTATTGAACATTTGAAAAGATAATTTACACACGATTAGGTTCATAAATATTATTTGAAGCTATAAATTATAATCAACCTACGTATTATCCAAAATATTATTAGAAATAAATAAAACTTTTTAAATAAATTGTAGCACCGATATAAATAACAAGCATATTTCGAAAAACTTTTTAATAGAAACCCAACAAATAGAATCAAATTTGTAAAGTAACTATTCTATCCTAAGTAACTATCAAGTGTATTGCCTGCGTCACTTTGCATGCTACTTGAAACTGTAACTTACAAAAATTGTAATAACCTGGCGATTAAAAAGAGTGGCCTGAGTTTCTTGCCAGTTCTTCTCATGGCTCTACTTCGTCAGCGAACTGGCTGTAGGTTAATTTGCTGACATTTTGTAAACTTTGACGTTCATAAGTGTTAATTTAATTAACTGAAATGAATAAACATATATTTAATTTCATTTCAGCCATCGTACAACTTTGAGTAAAACTTTATACGTATTATTATACATTTAGTTCCTTTTCATATTAAAGTTTACATACACTTTTGTAAGCTTTATATAATATATGCAAAGGGATTACATGAACAAAGCTAACTCAACTTGTTTTAGATACAGGTGATATCCCTTTTCAGTATAATATTATTTTAGGGATTCAAACCTCAAACTTTGTGTTTGGCAGTTCGGTGCGTGTTTGGGTATTTCAATAAGTATTGTATAGATAGGTTTGTGGTATAAAGGGTATTTTTCTAATACCTTAATAATAATCTTTAATGCGCTTTAAAATACTACAAATTTTTTCCTACTAATGATATGAACAAATCATAGGAAAGAAATACACTTTTGAGGGAGCTAAAGTTTATAACAAACTCCATTATGTAAGAAATGAAACCTATTTACAACACTATCACACTATGTATTAGAAAATCCTTACAATAAATAATATAATATTAAAGTCAAAGACATTTATTTATTTGGATTAACTGAATTAACACTTATGAACGTTAAAAATTTCAAAATATCATTCATTTAGCCTACATGTATTAAATATATTACGTCTTTTAATGTTTATTAATTTAATAGATTTTTTGTCAATATTTCTTTGCCGCAGTATGAATGTCACAAGGTGCACTGACAACCTAATAAATGAGGACAGCTCACGAACGGTCAAAGTGGCAATACTTGGTTGAGGCCTATGTCTAACAGACTTTCAGCTGATGATGGTGAAACGTAAATCTATTACATTCACAGCTTTGTAAACTTTTAGTATCTATTATATAAAATTTATTCAGTCTATGTTAACCCTTAAAACTCACTTGTCCAGCTGGACACAATATCACATCGTTATAAAGAACGGGCTGACAATCGCTTTATATTTTATGCAGCTGAGTTCATTTTATTGAATTCATACCATTAGTAAGTTTAAACAGCTCCATAGGGACTTGTAGCTGAATAATAAATGCACAGATCGATAAATGTATAAATTTAGGCACAGTTATCTCGATCAGGGCAAGGATGGGCATGTTTTCTTTTCTTTTATGCAACTCAGATGGCAACATACCACTTACCTAATTGAGGGTGACCCTTTTTGTAACCTTTGTACATGGCTGTTTTCTTAACAGCGCCAGTGTTTGCTGCGCGTGTTTTCTTCCAATTTCGATCACAGATCTCTTTAAGCGGGTCGTAAAAGAGCTATTTTAGAAGAAGTTTATACAATGGCTTTTGAAGTGTATATCACTTCTTAATATCAATGGCTGCTTACCATGATACAAAGTTGAAGTAGTTTTCAAACTCAAACTCAAAGAATTTATTTCATTTTGATCATAAAGTATGATGCTTATGAAAAGTAAGCATTACATGAAGTCAGCCAATTGACCTACAGCCAGTTCGCTGACGAGGTAGAGCTGTGAGAAGAACTGGCAAGAAACTCGCGCCACTCTTTTTAATCGCCAGATAATTACAGTTATTTCTATGAGTTACAATTTAAGCGCTCAACGCAACCAAAGAACCATACAAAGTAATTATTACAAATTAACCAATTAATATAATTACTAAGATTATAGAAAGAAAAGAGAGGAATTAAATTATTTAGTTTCATCTAGTATGGTAATTTGACTACGTATTTATTTTAATTAAACTGATAAATGCACCTCCTGGTCACATTGGACGACAAGGTAATATTGGATTGAATATTAAATGAATGCCATGACAAGATTGACCAGTCATCCCAAGTAGCACCCGTTCACGAGCATGACGCACGGGCCAGCCATCATCACCCTCGCCATATTAGAGGGAAGGTGATGACCCGGCCAATACCACAAGCAATGACATTTTAGTGAGCATGACAATGCAGGGCATTGGTGGTAAAAAACCATTATAAAATGTAATGTAATGTTTTGGTAGGATAGTACAAAAAAGAAAATCTATTATGGGAATAACTGTACCCTTAGTCATTTTTCGGCTATAGACAGACTACTTTGACTACTTACCAACAGGTATCTGTTCTTGTTTATTAACAATAACAATATTTTTATTAACTTTTATTATTATGACACAGATCCAAAGTAAGCAACAATCTAAGCCTTTGATCAATACTAATATCGGGTGCGATTCCACAGATCCCTCTAATTTCTTTCCTTGATGAAAAATCTTGTTTGACTCCTTTTTAGAGAGCCCTTAGTCCCTTTATCAATATAAATTACATAAAAATCAATATTGTCTAAAACAGTATCATTTATTCTAGATAGAAACGAGAGACGTGCACTTCTGTACGGAGGAATGGCCGGGGATGGACAGAAAGAAGCAGTTTGGGATGCTGTCTTTCACACTAGTATACGCTATACCAGGTAAGAATATCATTCGATTTTAAACCGACCTCAAAAAGGTAAGGTTTCTGCATTCGGATCGTATTTATTTTTATTTTTAATGATTCTTTTTTTGTAAGATAGGTAATGTTCTAGACGTGGTCCTATATATTTGTCTATAATTAAAATTTGCTTTAATACTGAAATTAATAAACCTTAATTCTATTCTATCAATTCTACAGGTATGTTACAGAAAGTGTGTAGTGAAACGATCACGTTTTATTTGTTATACAGCTTACAACCTCCATTATAAAAAGCTTACGACTTTATGGAAATAAATACCTCAGTAAGCTGCTTTTGTATAGAGCGACAATATTTACAAACAAACATTAGGTTTGCGTGGTATAATATTAAAGGGATACGGTTACTATGGTTACCATTTATATAAATGGCTCATACAAACACCTTGAGAATTAGTGTTGTAACACCGATGTTCTGTATTGTTTTCAAAAATTTATTTATTTTATACACGTTCATTGCTAAGTGTATTGCGTCATTTTGCATGCTACTTGAAATTGTAACTTACAAAATAAAATTATAATCTGGCGATTAAAAAGTTTCTTGCCAGTTTTTCTTATAGCCGTACCCCGTCAGCGAACTGGCTATAGATTAATTGGCTGAAATTTCGTAATTTTGAAGTTCACAAGTCTTAGTGTTAATTCAAATAACACAATAAATGTCTTCGATTTTGACTTTGCTAGACCCAGCCCAAATGTTCTAACGAAATCTATACTAAAATATAAAGCTGAAGAATTTGTTTGTTTGAGCGCGCTAATCTCGGGTAATACCACTCGGATTTAAAAAAGTTTTTATATATCAAATATAAAAACTTACAAATATAAAAGGCTCAATTCTTAAGAAAGCCTTTAGGCTATAACATCATGTTATGAGCCACTGGGGTGGCACAGTAATGAAATACGTACATATGATATACGCGTGTGAAACCTTTATAATTCAAACTTTTCAAAATGCCTTATACAATAGTGAAAATCATATTAAAATTGGTTGCGTGATTTAGGGACCAGAGACTAAAATAAATATAAAATAACTGTTACATGTAAAACACTGAAATAATATACAACATAATATATTTATTTTATATTGTATGAGTAGTCAATATAACTTCAGTTTAAAATATTATTTCAGCACATTTGTATTCGTATTTCATTTCATAGTTGAGTTTTCTCGTGAAAAATGTTATAATAATATCATATGGACTCGAAATTTGTATTATAACAAGATTATTTATTTACTTAGAAAAGCTTGAATACATTTTAGTTTTCCACTTCATAAATTTTAATTACATCATACATTTGTGACAAATTAACATCAATTGCACCAAGCGCTATCATTCTTAGTTTATTGTAGACTAATCCCCAGTTTCTGAAAGGCTGATCAACGATAAATTTACTAATCACCTGTATAATCTCATGTTAAATACCTAAAAACATGGATCATTACTTTAATTTGATCTAGTTAGTTACTAATTAGATCAAATTAAACTAAATACCTATTCATGCTTTTAGCAAACCCTTTGGTACTTTACATGCAATTTAACAGGTGATTACTTAATTTTTCGTTGATTAGCCTTTCAGAATCTGGGGGATAATCTGCTGTTGGGAGGTCTCGTTTTGGCTACAGTCTTCTCGCAGGTGTTTTTTTTTCTTGGTGCTTTTACATAATTATATAAAGCCTCTATGTTTTAGTAGTACTGTGTATGGAGTGCCATGCAAAAGTTTTGGGTTCAATCTCCGAGTCGTGTTGGGGATTTTTTGGGTGCTCCTTTCGGGAAATTCTCAGTAGTAGGTAGTAACGAAATTTGATGACAATAACAGGGCTTGAATAGGACCTAATACACATAGCTAATCAAAACATAGCAAAACATTAAATTTGATTAGTATAATTTACACTAAGGTCAGTTTGGTAAAGCCCTACCTACCTATTAAAACAATACACAAATAAAGTACAAAAAGAATATTCAACATTAGTTAAAGTTATTTAAAAGAAATTTGGTGAGAGACTTTGACTTTGAATAGTATAAATTACAATAAGGTCAGTTTTTTAAAGCCTACCTATAAAAAAATATGCAAATTATACAAATAAAGTATCTACGAAAAGAATATTCAACATTTTATTTCTAAAGTTATTTAAAACAAATTTAAATGTTGGCCAGCTTTTTAATATTATCAAATTCAATGAATATCTAAAGAGGCTTAAACTTTATTTAAATTTTCAAATGATGGCATTGTGTGTGCAAGATCCACAAGAATGACCCTAATCTACTTTCATGAAATCCGAAACTTAACATTATTTTATCGTAACAACTTTACTTTAACTAGTTCAAAATAAAATTTTACAAGAAGAAATCAGTTTTAACAATATTCTGCTTTCTAAATTGAAGAAAATAACTACGAACTCACCAAGTATGTTCACTATTGGCAATCACCTCCTTCTCGTTTTCTGTCCGTTTGTATTATTATTCAAGTTTACCATATTGTTTTAAATAAAGCTTAAAGATTTGTTATAAAAATAAAAAAGCTTAACAATTATTTTTGTAATAATTGGATCATTTAATAGTGTAATTGGTTAACACCGTTTTGTTTAATGTTAAAGTAAAAAAAAAAAAAAAACTTAATATAATATACAAACAAGGCTAAAATCTTAAGTTCAAATTTAAAAATAAATAATCTATTTTTTTTTATTTTGTGTTAATGTCTCATGGATTTGTGTACTAGTAATCCAATATTTCTAAAAATACGATGTCCCCTTATTGCCTAAGTTTTTCAAGCGAAAAACTTGAAATAAGTAAAGTTGACATAGGCTTGTAAGTATTACAGGGAAAATATAACAACAACATTTCGACATTTCTTAGAAAACTAAATATAAAATCGTTTCATTCTATTTTCGCTGCACTAAAAATACCACCTCGTATACAGAGAGAGTATAATAATAATACATGTAGAATTAATTTAAAACAAAACTATTATCATATTGTTAATAACAATAATTCTCAAAATAGAAATTGCAATATAAAACGATTGACAGGTGACTTTATTTCGGATGACTAAATATATTTTTGTGTTTACCTACAACTCTTATTGTAGGCATTAAACAAACACTAAGCCATAAAATTTAAAAACCATTCGCGAATAACAAACTTCTGAATCATGTATAGCTTTCAGAGTCTTTTATGTGCTGTAGACTAGGGTGTATCACTTGGCTAAGTCAAGAATCACCGAGTTAATTTGCTCGTAGCTTAATTTTCAATCGATTTTTTAAAAGTTTGTTTTAACTATACTCTAATTAAACAATTATAAACGGTGTAAACTATCAGTAAGAGATATAGCGAGGTTTATTAAACAAATTAAAAAAAATTGCGATAATTTCTTACTGTTCGATACTTTTTTCTAATACGTCGTTTTTTTAATTTGTTTTAAGTAGACTAATTAAAGAATTTAATACGATGTAATCTAACAGCTAAGTTAGAGATATAGCGAGGTTCAATAACCAAATTAAAAAAAAAATAGCGATATTTTTTACTATTCGATACTTTTTTTCTAATACGTATGGCCTGTAATTTATGCATTTTTTTTTTTTTTTTTTATACGACTAAGGTGACAAACAAGCATACGGCCCGCCTGATGATAAGCAGTTACCGTAGCCTATGGACGCTTGCAACACCAGGAGCATCACTAGCGCGTTGTCGACCCTGTTAAAAACCTTTTAACTCCTTTCTTGAAGAACTCCATGTTGTAGTCTCTCGGGAAAACCTCGACGGGGAGCTCATTCCACAACCTTATCGTACGAGGGAGAAAGTTTCTCTGAAACCTTACTGTACGGGACCTAAGAGGTTCTAAGGTGTGAGGATGAACTCCCAGCCGATGGCGGGAGGTGCGATGATAAAAAGTGGCCGTTGGCACCATCCTAAACAATTCCTCAGAACACAGCCCATTATACAGGCGATAGAATACACATAAGGAGGCAACGTCTCTCCTTAAGCCTAGTGATTCAATACCGCCTGTTAGCTTGGGATCGTCGACAACTCTTACAGCACGCCTTTGGACCGCGTCAAGCGGCCCAAGCTGGTATCCGGGTGCTCCCGCCCAAAGATGGCAGCAGTACTCCATGTGGGGACGAACTTGAGCTTTGTAAAGCAATAGTCTTTGCCCCGCACTGAAGTACCGCTTCGCCCTGTTGAGCACACCGAGCTTTTTGGAGGCCAACTTGGCTTTAGCCTCCAGATGACTGCGGAACTGGACGCTGCTGGAGATGTCGATTCCAAGGATCTCAAGGCTTTCAGATGTTGTAAGGGCTGTGTCTTGGAATTGCGGAGTATCTACAAATGGAGCTTTTTAGTGGTGAACGCGCAGACTTGTGTCTTGGTGGGGTTAAATTGCACTAGATTTAGTCGTCCCCAATCAGAGACTCTGTTAAGAGTGCTCTCGATTTCAGACACAAGTCTTTTTCGACTTTCCTCCACAATGGAACGAGAGGTGTTCGCCCGGCCCGTGTAATACGTATCCCCAGTGCTGTCGTCTGCATAGCAATGAACATTGTCGATGGACAACATATCATTGATATGCAGCAAAAACAGCGTCGGGGATAGCACGGAGCCTTGCGGGACGCCAGCATTTATGACCAGGCTATCCGAGCAACAACCGTCGACGACAGCTCTTATGCTTCTGCCGGTCAAAAAGCTGGCAACCCATTGGCACAACCCCTCGGGGAGTCCGTAAGATGGTAACTTCGACAGAAGGCTCCGGTGCCAGACCCTATCAAACGCCTTCGCTATATCCAGGCTAGTAGCCAGTGCCTCTCCTTGACTCTCGATGGCTAACGCCCAGCGGTGCGTGAGATACACTAGAAGATCACCAGTTGAGCGATTACGGCGAAAGCCGTACTGACGATCGCTAACCAGATCGTGATCCTCTAGGTATCCCAAAAGCCGCTTATTGATAATGCGCTCCATCACTTTTGAGAGAAGAGAGGTTATAGCAATAGGCCTGTAATTCGATGGGTCTGAACTATCGCCCTTTTTGGGCACCGGATGCACATTGGCAGCCTTCCACGAAGACGGAACTCTCCTAGTGGAATATGAAAGTTCGAAAAGACGCGTCAATACCGGACATAGCTCAGGGGCACACTGCTTAAGCACCACTGCGGATATGCCGTCTGGCCCACTCGATTTATGGACGTCTAGAGAAAGCAATGCCCGCCGGACCTCTTTCTGTGTAAAACAGATTTCCGACATTGTAACGCCACACCAGGGGATGGTAGGCGGTGTGGCCTCTCCGTCGTCCATAGTCGAGTTAGAGGCAAATAGAGCGCCCAAGAGATCGGCTTTCTCTTTTGCACTTTGGGCCAAGTTATTATCCGGCTTACGAAGTGGTGGCAAAGACGACTGACAAAAATTTCCCTCGGCAGCTTTAGCAAGCGACCAGAAGGCGCGAGTCCCAGAGGGAAGGCTCGCAAGTCGCTCGCCAATTCTGCCGACGAATTCGGATTTAGCCCTGGCAATTTCCTTTTTACTGGACCTCGAAGCAGCATTTAATTTGCGCTTCAAATCAGGCGCACAGAGATCCTCGCGATTTCGAGCCGTAGTCCAAGCCCTGTAAGTAGCCTGCTTGAGAAGCCTAGCTTCCTTACAGGGCCGATTAAACCACGGTCGTTGCTTTACCCCTGCAACAGGCACAAGCGGGTTTGGAATGTAGCATTCCATGCCCGCTAGGATCGTGTCTGTCACAGCGGCCGTGCAAGTTTCAATGTCGCCTGACTTGAAACACAGCTGCTTCCATGGGTATGACGCGTAGAACTCACGCAGTCCATCCCAGTCTGCTGACTTATAAAGCCACATGCGTCGCCATGCGGTTGCCCGAGGTGTGTTAGGCAACACGCAGGGTACGTGGGCCCGGATAAGACAGTGGTCCGATGAGCCCAGAGGTGCTTCCACTGTGATGGTATATCCATCCGGGCGTGAAGTCAGCAAAAGGTCCAGTAAAGAGCTTGTATGATCCTCAACATCAGGTATTCTCGTTGGAGAATGTACCAGTTGTGAGAGACCATACGCCAGGAAGAATTCGTGAGCAGCCCTACCCGCGTAGTCGGTGGACCGAGAACTGAGCCACTCGACGTGGTGAGCATTAAAGTCTCCTAAAATCACCAACTCTGCGGAAGGGTACTGCTCGATGACTTTGTCAGTCGTCACTTGCAGGTGTTCAAACAACCTGGCCGTGTCATGATCACCGCTATGAGACCTGTACAGGCACGCATAGATGTAGGTGTGGCCACCATAATCCATGCGTACCCAAATAATAGACAGGTCTCTGTCTTCAAGGCCTTGGAGACGACGATAACAAATATCCTCCCGGACGTACATGCATACCCCGGCACGACGCACAAATACGTGCTCGAGTTTGTACCCGGGGTAAAGAAGATAAGATGTATCGGCCGGGCAAGATATTTGCGTCTCCGTGAGAAATAGCAAGGTCGGCTGTGCAGTTTCAAGGTGTTGGTGAACTGCATTGATGTTGGAGTGGAGACCCCTGATGTTGCAAAAGTCCACTTCTAATGTGGATGGGGGAGCCGCTGTGTAAAATTTTCCTTTACGTTTTCTGGCCATGATGGTAAAAGGGGTTTCAAGGTTGGGGAAGGTCGCTGGACTGACAGTATGAGGAACAATGCGCGATGTTTACCGCCCCGATAGTACAGGTTGTGTGGCTTGTAGGCACGGCGCACGGAAGGGCCCCCAGTCCCCTCCCAGCGCAGCAAACGGGTCCACCCCGGTCTCCTGCTCCGGCACGTCGACTGCGCTGAGCACTTTACACAGGCGGTGATTCAGCCTCCTGGGGCGGAGATTAAGTGATCCCCAGGTTCGGGAATCCTACAACCTGCGGGCGGCCAGCGGTAAGCCGTTTCACTGGGTCTCCCTGACCGCCGCGCCTACATGCTGCGCCTATATCGATCGAAGACGGCTCAAACACTCGCCGGTCCCCCCACTGTCAACCCAACAACCCTCCTATGAGCTCTGGACACCTTACTCACTCGCAGGAACACAACATAAAGTTATTATGACTGCGGTCTTCTATAAGCATATAACAACTGACTGGCCTGTTGGTCTAGTGGTTAGTAACCCTGACTGCTAAGCCGGAGGTCGTGGGTTCGATTCCCACCCAGGACAAACCTTTGTGTGATGAGCATGATTGTTTGTTCTGTGTCTGGGTGTAATTTATCTATAATATGTATGTATTTACAAAAAAAAAAAAAAAAATGTATATAAGTACTATATCAATTGTTTAGTACCCATAACACAAGCAAATATAATTGCTTAATTTGGGGCTAGATGGCGCTGTGTGAATGTGGTAGAAAAAAAAAAAAAAGAAAAAGAAAAAAAAAAAAAAAAAACTTTGTTATTCTGTCACGTTACGATACCAAATGGAATCAAATGTGATGTAGAAATATTCTTTTATTAAAAGAAATACTTCGCAGCACGCACGGCTGCGCAAAGATTCAGTAATGGAGTACCTTGTGAGATTTTTTAGGTTTGAATTCCAATTATCGTAACAAAGTAATAAAACGGAAACCCTTTTTCATATTGTAACGTATGCTAAATTTGTTATTGCCTCGATGAAGAAATTATGATTTAATGTTTGGTTTCAAATATTTACAGCCGTAAAGCCGGACAATAACCTTTAACTAAATGTTGTAAAGAGATTTTATTAGAATTTTAAAATAATACAAGTTCCTATGTGTTATATAAATAGACGCCTTCAGGCTGATAATGATGGTTATATTGGTTGGTATACAAAAACCCTTAAATGTTATAAGTTATGTGACTGTGTATTGGTTACTCAGGTTATATGAAAAACTATAAACAACTTAATAAGAATTATCTATCTACGAGTATACTATTACTTTCTTTCTGCAGCGCGGTTTCACCCACGTCTTTGCTTACTGATCTGCTCCCGTCACCAGTAGCGTGATGTTACATAGCCTTTCCTTCATCAAGAACTGGGCTATTATACACAACAAGAATTTGAATAATAATTCTTTTTGCGTACATTACACTATTGGCAACGGGAGTGGAACAGTAACCAAAGATATAACTTAACGTGCTTGAAACCGCGCTGCGGAAGACTAGCGTGAATATATGGGTTAATATTAGGCTTGTTACTGTGTAGTCAGTAAATGATACAATGTGAATGAGTGATATAGATGATACGACTTCGCTGACTTCAGTTCATTGTTGGCTGAGTGATTTTGTTCCAGTCATTTGAGATTGAATATAAGACACTGTCAATGAAAATGTCTACTGCTGGACATTCCATGCCACTCTCAAAAGTATTATCACCAGGTTCAACAAACATGATATTTAGCTAATAGTTATAGCCCGGCTTAGGCGATGGGCTACAACATTCGTGGTAAGCTTAATACATTATTATTGTTTAGATAATACTTTACTTGCGCTCATAGCTCATTGCGCTCACTGACCGGTAAACGATTAGCAGGTTAAGTAACATAGAGTGCGGCTGGCCCATGGATGGGTGACCGCATATTAGTATTTGATCTAAGCGTCTCCGTGCTTCAGAGGGCACGTTGAAAGTCGGTCCCGGTTGTTACCAAGGTGATAACAGTCGTTAGGTCAAGTCGGATGCCTCTATGGGCGACCTGAATGAATTCTTACCCTAGGTTGACTACTAGCCACTCGATATTTGACTTGACATCGTACAAAGTAAGTTTATGTAAAAAAGCTCCTCAGTTATTCGATGCGATCAAATTCTTCTTCGGGATTTTAATAAATATTTTATTTGGCTAAAATCCCATCCATACGCAAACATTCCTCTAAGAAATTCCGATTGTTTTCTTTATCCACACATTAGGTACATTTCCTTATTGATTTTGGTTACGTTCGTTTGCAGAGGGGTCCATAAACATCGGCTCGTAATAACGCCGCCCTCAACCAAATCGCAAACTTCATCCTATGGTAAACAGATTGATGTGTATTACGGATAATGAAGGAGGAGAAGGATAATTTTGGAAATGACTTATTCTTCGCACTTTAGCTGTTATGGCAACAACTTTAAGCTGTAAAAAATCACTTATCGATTCTAATTAGAATTAACAATACATTACTACACAACACGCTACTAATCCATGTTTTGTTTCCAAGCTTATTTTATAATGATTTCAACGACATAAATTTTATATACAGCTCCCTTAAAAATCAGAGATACAGTTAAAAGGATACATAGTTTTTGATAAGGTTGAAGTCTTTGATTTATGTTGTGTCAATTTATGCCTCTTTGCAACGTGCCCATGTGATAGTGTAAAGGACAAAATCACTAAAGAATTTTATTTTTTATTTTTGTGAATTGCACTCGTATAAAACGGGCTTATACTCATTACTATTGTTTAGTTCTGATTGATAGTATTGAGCTGTCAGACCTAAGTACAACTAAATGTTAAGTCTTTCTTACAAAATAACTTAGTAGATCAAAATCATGGATAGAAAATCACAACGACTGTTACGAAAGGTATAGTATTTCTAAAAGCAGTAATATCGCAGACACAAATAATACTTTGCTATCTTTGTATAAAATAAAATTGGGCTTTGTGAATGCTCTGTAGTAAATATTGCAGGTTATTCGAATATTGTATTGTTATTCGCTGTCCCACGAGAAACATGATAGATTAATCAATTGTAATATATCATTATATGATACACAAGAGAGGAAGTCTGTTAAGAATGATTCTATTTGGTAAAACCAGACCATTTTTCTATTAGAATCGTCATTATTCATAATGTTGTCGTTGCCGTCTAAAAAGTTTTACATATTCATATGAACAAGATATTATTAAATATCGACTGTTGATGTTATTATAGTTTCTTGTGACTGGCTTCATTGAATTGATACTGGGCCCTGTTATGTTTCATTAGACCGATACTTAATAAGTAAGAGTATAAATTATAACGTTGACTGATAGTCGACATAAATTATTATAGTGTATTTTGTCAACAGGTTCAATAACAATAATGTCGTATGTGTGCATGGGACGGACGCTTTGCTCCGTGCGACCTCCCTTCGACATCGATGAAGGAAACGTTAGCATGCAACAGGTTAGTCCTTCATTTTTTATTAATATTTTACTAAAAGGCAATTACAAGCACCCGTAACTGACGTGTGTGTATAAATGATTAATGAATGTTGAAGAGGCAAAAGAGGTATGTTTGGATTGCAGAAAATGGTGTTTTATAGTCTCTGCTTACTTACTCGTGGGAGACAAGCGTGAAGTTATGTATGTATGTTTTACTAGAAGTAAGGGACATTTCAGCAAGGAGCAGCCAGACTGCCAAACAGCTGCAGTGAAATCTTATGAATTAAAACTTTGTAGTGTTATACTCTTGTTAGCTATTGTTGTGTGTCTGCTTTCGTGGTATTGGTTTGCAATGCACCTACAGTATTTACTGGCTCTGTGGTTCGGTGGTACTGCTACGCAGGGGTCGCAGGTTCAACTCACAATAAAATGTTTTGTATCCTTTCAAAAAATGTTTAATGTTTTTCTTTTCACACATCACATGGTGGCAGTATTGGAGGTATCAAACACACTAAAACACGGTAAACTAACTATCTCCATAACACTGCTATTTAAAATAGTTACTTTTAAAACGTTATAAGATAGATAATAAAATTTTATAGTCGTAGTAGTTGACGACTCATAAATATGCTTAACGATTAAAAACAGTTTACATAAACTAAAATAGATTCTAATGCATTTCACGCTAGTATTACATTCTTAATATTCCCCGGTCACCAAAATCAAGGAGGGTAATGTTTTTCGAGCGTATGTAGGTATATATGTACCTATATTGCTTGACACGCGCTACAGCCTAAATAGGTTAATGGATTTTAACATATGAGGTGTCATTAGATTCGTATTAATAGGGTATATAATATTTATTTATATATTACAGGCGGGCTTTTTGTTTTCAATAATTAATCGCTGTAAAATTATATTTACATTTCAAGCAGCAATCACGGTCTATTTTTATAAACATTTTTATGAATATGATAAAATTTCTATCGAACTGAAATAGATCGCTGCAGTTTAATAGAAACGTTAAAAGGCATAAGCTATGAAACATAATATTATACAATAGTATATCAATATTATAAGGCTCGTAATTTTAAAGCGGGAAGGAATACAGGTCTTAAAAATGAATTAGTAAGTACTTCATGCACATCAGTTAATTAAAATCAGGAACTCTTTACTTTTGATTATATTACTCGTCAGTAATAGAGCTGTGAAAAAGCATCTCAGAAAGTCATCATAGTGGAGGCTATTACGCTATGAATTGATCATAATAACAATTGGGACGGTACCTCATTAGGTACTTAGTCTTACTATTAGGCAAAGTGAAGATATATTTATTTAGACGTTTTTAACGAAATAACTCTAGAAAAAGAGTACTTAAGTTTTAAAAACAATAGTTTAATATTTTTGCGAGTCAGTGCAAAACAAATATTTCTTGAACTGGTTTTTGATACCTTTCATCGAAACCTATTCTATGAGAGTCAAACGCGAATGGTATTCTTGATGTTTATAAATAAGTATAATGTTGTCTATTTGATACTCAGTCAGTCGAATATGAAATCTAGTTAAATAATTTTTATAATTTCAAATTATTTTATTTGAAATTTGTCACATTAATGTTAAAATTAGTCAAAGTGCGGTACGGTAGTAGATCCACGCTGATTTCAGCATGAATGGGCCGGATCGTCCGGGGAAGTACTACCCTCTCATAGAAGATCGACTTAAGAGTAGTAGTATCCGTACTACTGCGTTTCGTTCGGTGAGTGAGAGCGCCGGAGGCCCAATTTCCCACCATTCCTCTTTCCTCATGTCCCTCATTTCCTTCCCCTATCCCCATTCCCAGCCGCCATAGTGGAGGCCACCATACCAGCAGTTTAAAACGTGGCTTTTGGTATAGTGGCCGCCACTTCTGGATTCCACTGACTGCTTACCATCAGGCGGGGTGGAGTCACTTTGGTAGGCTATACTATAAAAAAAAAAAAAAAAAAAGTGCTACGTTCTTTAATACTTTATTGTTCCAAAGAAAAGTTTACATTTTACATATAAATATCACTAGCCTCCACACTAGGAATCCCTGTGTCGTGGAAGCTAGTCTCTTTCTTCCAATAATAAAAAGTATGGAAAAATTAAGTATGTAAGTATACCAAAGTAAAAAATAAAAGTGTGTGTGTGTGTGACGTGTGTGTGTGTGTGTGTGTGTGTGTGTGTGACGTGTGTGTGAGTGTGTGATGTGTGTGTGAATGTGTGTATGCATGTGTGAATGTGTGTATGCATAAGTGAATGTGTGTATGCATGTGTGAATGTGTGTATGCATGTGTGTATGTGTGTATGCATGTGTGAATGTGTGTATGCATGTGTGAAAGTGTGTATGCATAAGTGAATGTGTGTATGCATATGTGAATGTGTGAATGCATGTGTGAATGTGTGTATGCATGTGTGAATGTGTGTATTCATGTGTGAGTGTGTGTGTGCATAAGTGAATGTGTGTATGCATGTGTGAATATGTGCTTGGATGTGTGAAAACGTATGTCCTTACGTGTGTGAGTATGTGATGTGTATGTAGGTGTGTGTTGTCTCTGTAATTCTGCATGTGCTGTTTCTGGTATAATGTATGCATATTAACATTTAGAAAGCAGTATAGGGATTTTTTACAAATTGTTCTGTGTCATTATAGTCCATAGCTGTGAGATAGTTTTTAATTAAGTTTTTGCATTTATGTCTGGTCAATTTTATTAGGTTAAGTTTATTATTAAGTTTTTGATAAATAAAAGGTCCCATATAGTAATAACATCTTTTACCGAAATCAAGTTTACATTTAGGTTTTTGCCACTTGACTTTTCTTCTTTTCCGGGCGCAGGCTTTCATGGAGTCAAAGGCAACTTTATGAAATTTTAATGCCACAGTTAAAATATATAATTGTCGCACACGAAGGACACCTGTCTCTTTAGATCATTCGTCGAGAATCGGCGTGGTTTTTTATACGATACCTTGAGTAAAGCCCGCTGTGAGCATTCTAATTTTTTTAGATGGGTCTTATGTGCAGCACCCCATGTGCGAATGCAATAGTTTAGGACGGATTCGCAAAGTGCATGATAGATAGTCTTCAAGGTTTTCTCATCAGCTATCTGACCCATTCTCTTGAAGATGTGCAGCAGCTTTCTCAGCGTAACAGACACATATTCAATTTGTTTAGTCCAGGTGAGGTGCTGGTCGACGAAAACTCCAAGGTACTTTATATCCGTTACCCGTTCAAGGGTAGTGCAGGAGCAAGTGGTATTATTGGAGTTATTACAAACATGTAGTTTAACTGCTAGATGAGGTTGACAATTATTTCTCGTACTGACACTGAAGTTGACAACTTTTGTTTTGTCAGCATTCAGTGTCAGCAAGTTGTAATTAAGCCATGTAGTTACCTGACTCAAGCCCGACTCTACAGCTGCATAAACGGACTCCCAGTTTTTGTCATAAAACACAATGGCAGTATCGTCAGCATAAGTGAATATTTTAGCTTTAGGAATTTGAAGGGAGCAAAGGCTGTCAATATAAATGAGAAAAAGGGTTGGCCCAAGTACGCTGCCCTGTGGCACACCGTAGGATAGCCTAGAATAAGAACTATAGGTTTTATCTATAGCTATTCATTGTATGCGTTCATTTAAATAAGACTGGAACCATTCAAGCATCATACCACGAATACCCATGCTTTCGAGCTTTTGTAGAAGGATTTTTCTCGAAACGGTATCAAAGGCTTTCGCCAGGTCGAGGAAGACTCCAGTACACTTATTGCCATCATCTAGTTTATTGGTAATGAAATCTACCAGATTTGTGACTGCTTCTTCCGTCGACCTGTTATTTCGAAAGCCATATTGATTGTCCGATAAAATCTTGTTCTTCTAATAATAATAATAATAATAATAATAATCTTTATTGTACACACCAAATAATAATACAAGTAAAAGAAGAAAGAAGACAGCATACAAATAGGTAGATAAGTACAATCGCGGTCTTATCGCTTAAAGCGATCTCTTCCAGACAACCTTTGGATGGATTTTTATGATTTAGATAACAGCAGTTGTTGGTGTATTATAAATACGATAATATTAAATGCTATAATAGTCATACATATGAAACAAAAATAAAATAAAAAATACATACTAAAATAAAAATATATATATATATATACCTACTACTACAATGAGTAAGAAATAAATAAATACAATTAAGTTATTATAATGACAAATAATGAGTTTTAGTCATGGATTTAAATGAAGCTAGTGTTTGTGCTCGTCTAATATCCAAGGGTAGTTCATTCCACAGACGTGTAGCCAAAACTGTAAATGAATTGTCGTAAAAACTTGTAGAATGTGACGGCATTTTTAACTGTAAGTTTTCTGATGATCGTAAGGATCTCGTATGTGTTTCGTGAAGGAACTCAAAGCGTTCCTTAAGATAGGAAGGTGTTGAAGTGTTAAACAAAATATTGTACAGTAAAGAAAGGATATGAGCATTCCGGCGAAGTCTTATTGGTAACCACTTGAGTTTTTTGCGAAATTCTGAAACATGATCATACTTGCGTAGACCAAATATAAATCTTATGCAAACATTTTGAAGTCGCTCAAGTTTGTCTAGCTGGTTCTCGGTAAGATTTGGATAGCTGGCATCCGCATAATCTAAAATGGGAAGTTTGCAAGAAGAAAATTTGCAAGCGCAGTTTTGGCGGTAATTGGGAGAAAGTTACGAAAACGCCTCAAAGACCCTGCTGCCGCAAAAACTTTTCGGCTGACTTCCTGCAATTGTGAAACCCAGGTTAGTTCGGAATCAATTAAAATGCCTAGATCTTTCACTTTTTTACTGTAAGGGATAATAGTAGCATCAAGCACAACCGGTGGCAGCCGTGCCCAATCCACCTTACAGATCCTCCTAGAGCTACCAACGATAGTAACTTGAGTCTTGACAGGGTTTAGTTGAAGTCCATGCGATGTACTCCAATTGGTTATTAAGAAGCTAGATCTTTATTTATAGACATAATTGCTTCAGACAGCTTGTCCAATGGAGCCGAAGAGTATACTTGTAAATCATCTGCATAAAGGTGGTAGGAAGAACTGAGTTGATTTGGGATACTATTAATAAATATTGCGAAAAGCAGAGGAGAAAGTACGCCGCCCTGGGGCACACCAATATACGTATTACACCACGAGGAAAGGGCATCCTCAGTCTGTATACGCTGGCGACGACCACACAGGTAACTACGAAACCAATCGATTACCATAGGAGATATGTTAAGTGAGCGAAGTTTGTTAATCAGAACGTCGATATCTACCGTGTTGAAAGCGTTAGAAAAATCAAGAAGTGCAAGTACAGTTACATATCCACATTCCATGGCAAATCTTATGTCGTCCGTAATATTTACCAAGGATGTAACTGTACTGTGGCCAAGACGGAAACCAGACTGGAAGGGATTAAGGAGGTTGTTTCTGGAAAGAAATGCACTGAGCTGGTTATGGACGAGGCGTTCAATGACTTTGGAGAGGAAGGGTAAGATGGATATAGGGCGATAATGAGAATTTGATGAAGGATTTGTCTGTTTAGGGATGGGGATAATTAGAGCATCTTTCCATAGAGTTGGAAAGACGCCATTGGTTAAGGAAAAATTTAGGATATGACAGATAACAGGAAGGATGTCGTCAAGGATAGGAAGGATCATATTACGGCTAACATAATCACATCCAACAGCGTTGGAGATGATCGCCATAATACTCTTCTTAACATGACTATCAGTAAAAGGATTAAAAACAAACGGTTGATAACTAGGTGTTGGAAGAGATGAAAGAAAGTTTATTGTATTTAATTCGGTTGTCCTGTCAAAGTTGGACGACGCAGAAAAATGCTTATTGAGCAGCTCAATATTTACTGTTTTTGGAATATTATTAGAACGTGGCTTTCCAACTCCTAATGTTTTCAGAAATCGCCATACCTTAGCCGGGTCCCCGTTCTGGACCGAAGTGTGAATATGACGGCGTTGTGCGTCCCTACACACCTTATTGCAGTGATTACGTAGTGTAATGTATTTTTCTAAAGTTCTTTCATTAGGTCTCGTTTTGTACTTAAATTTCGCTGCAGCCTTACGTGCCATGAGCAACTTAATGTCATCTGTGAGCCAAGGAGCAGGTGCATGTTTAAGCTTTACAGGTCTAACAGGCGCATGTTTATCGTACAGCTTAATAAGAGATCCTGTGAAAAAGTTTACCTTATCATCAATTGAAGTAGCTGTGATAAGTGGTGACCAGTCAATATTGTTGGCATCTCCACGAAGGTCTTCAATGTTTATACCACCAAAATTACGCTGCATAAGGATTTTTGATCTAGCCTTCGGTGGGCGAATTTTGTAAGAAAGGAAGAGTAAATCGTGAAAAGAAAACGCGTCAGCTGCGCACTGGCCGTGCTTAGCAACGCGTTCTCTCGAGGAGACCAATATAAGATCAAGAAGAGAAGGAACAGAATTAGGAAAATGATGTGTTGCACTAAGAGGAAGGATATGCAAGTCAGAAGATTCCACCAATGCGGAAAAGGATGAGGAGCGGGAATCATTTTTCAGGAGACACGTGTTAAAATCACCCATTATTATAGTATGATTGTAGGAAGGAATTAGGTGTTCTAACAAGGTTTCAAAGGAGGAAAAGAAGTCTATGCGTAATGAGGGACAATAATAAACACCGAGAAGGATTTTGGTGTGATGAAGTTCCACCTCAATAAAAAGATGTTCACCAGCATTTGATGGTGGCGGTTGTGCAGACATAGTAATAATGTTGAAGGATATGTAAGTTCTAATATAAATGGCAACACCGCCGCCACCACCAGCAGCACGATCATTTCTTATAAGGTGGAACCCCGGTAGGGAATAGGAAATGGTAGGAAGACATGGTTTTAGCCAGGACTCAGATATAAGAACGGCATGTATGTTCTTACTATCGAAGCTTGCCAGCATATCCGAGAAGTGTGCCGGAATACTTTGGGCGTTGATATGAATAACATTGAAATTCTTAGATACATCAGAAAACTGTGCTTCCAACGTTTCAGATAACGTTGGTACGCTAACAAAGCTACTATCACTGCTAATAGAGACAAAATCATCATCGCTACTTGTCATTTTAAAATAAATATAAATAAAATATTTGAAATATATATATAAAGGTATGTATAAAATAATAATAAATTTTAATAATAAAACGTAACTTGCTGACTTTGACAAACATCCACCTGCCAGTTGTGTTATAGTATGTTATGACAGTATTACACTAAAATAATATAGAAAAATGTTTTAAAAACAATAACAGAATATAAACAAAAACTCAAAATACAAATAGAATTAAGTAGCGTCGAATAAATTTGAACAGACATATCACATACCCGGTAACAGAATAAAATATATATATACGGTCGAATTGAGTAACCTTTTCCTTTCTTTGAAGTCAGTTAAAAATAAATAATAACAAATCTCAAAAAAGCAAAGGTTTGCTAAGTAAGTTTCTCTAAGTAAGCTAGAAGTCTGGAGTTCATAATTTTCTCTAGAATTTTCGACATAGATGTAAGAAGGGAAATGGGACGATAGTTAGAGGCTACTGATTTGTCACCTGATTTAAAAATTGGACACACATTAGCCATTTTCATTCCTGCAGGAACTATGCCCGTGGAAATACTTAAATTGCATAAGATAAGATAAGATAAGATAAGATAAACTTTATTTGCAGTAGATAGGGTTTTTTACATAGGCGGTACAATAATTTTAGTTCAGGCCTATTTAACTATAAATTAATAGCATGCAAATTGTTACATTTTTATCAGTAATATAAGTAGTCAGTAGTATAAGTAGGTAGGTACAATACATTACAGTATTTTTTCATTTATTTTTGTAATTGCTTACATTTAACTCACTAAATAAATAATGTCACATATACCTACACCTACTGTGTCATAATATAAACAAATACAGCATTTTGTTACATATCCAATTGAATTTATTTTAAATTTAAGAACTCTTTTATTGAATAAAACGTATTACTTATAAGCCATTTTTTTAATACGTAAACAAATTTATTAAATGGCAATTGTTTTATTTCTTCAGGAATCTTATTGTATACTGTCTTACACATAACATAACAATTTTTTTGTAGCCTACTTGTTTTTGGGATCTGGTCCAATATTAATCTGTTCGGATTTCTGATGTTGGTTCGGTTAGTGATATCTTTGGCTTGCTTAAATATATCAGAGTTCTGTTTAACAAATTTTCCTATCTCAAGTATGTATAAGCAAGGCAGTGGTAATATATTTAATGATTTAAAATATGGGCGGCAGGATACATCGGGAGCGATACCAATGAGTTAGTAGTACGTTAAATTTATTGAATTATTTCTTTAATCTAAGTATTCTTTTCCAAGTGTCTTGTTTCAAATTTGTCAACGGTATTTCATTAGAAGATAAATATTTCATTAATTTTTCGCCTTTGTTACAAATATATTTATTTAATATATAAATTTTAACAGACAATCCTAATATTTTTTATATTTATCAAAAGTCAAGGTACTTGTTTGAGTACCTTTAGTGAATCTTTATCTTACATACATACTTATTATATACATAACTTCACGCCTGTCTCATATTAATGGGGTAAGCAGAGAATATAAAACACCAATTGCTGAGATCCAAACATAAGTACGATCTTTGCCTCTTCAACATTTATTAATCATTTCTTTACACATTCTTTATTTGAAACATACACCTAAAATTTTATTTGTCAAATCAATATGACTGAATAAAGTAATATAAACAATAATCGCATTATCTGAAAGTTAGATTTTATAAATAATGCAATATACGACGTTAAACAAAATTTGCTTTCACAATATAAAGCACACAACATTAACATAGAAATATCTAAGCAAATCGTTTTAACTTTTATAACTTTGCTTTACAGTCAACGTAATTACGCTCATAATTTTAAATATTTACAACTCCTACTTTGAATACTGCAAGCACTTCGTTTCGTTCATAAAAGTGCAAATTACTTCGATATTTCTAGAATGTTTATCAACATTAACGACAGGTGTCGTTTTTACGATCAAACTGTTATAAAGACTTTGATGTATTTGATTGTAGTTGTGTCAAATTTGATTTGCCTTCGTTTACCCAATTCAAATCGTTTAGTTCAAAATTTGTATACATAAAAAGTAACACAGATTGTTGCAATCAATTGAATAAAAATATATCATGTGGTTTCTGCTATTGCAATGAAATAAAGTTAGATATTAAACAGTAATAGTGAAATGTCTGGAGAACCTGACATCGTTAAAAACTTTTGCGATTAACCTCAATACAGTGACGTTCAATTAAAACTATATCGAAAGTGGTTCTGTCTCAATAACAATAAATCCGGAGATAGAAATAAACTTTTACTTACCAACTTCAGTTCAACCAGTATTTTATAACGATATACAGACTCTTCCTTTTCCCTTTCCTTCCTCATCCCCTTGTCCCTGTATAGTCGTCTTGGTTGTGTTTTAAAAGCATAATTATTAGTTCTGCAATGCTTAGAAAACACAGCCATTTCTATAGGTTACGGTTACCACTTACCATCAGGTGGACCGTACTCTTGTTTGCCACCGTAGTTGTATAAAAACTCGATAATTATGTATATACTAGCTGTTTCCTGCAGCTCCGCCTGAATGTCGGTTATATCTCTGTTTATACATTGACGATTTTTCATACAAACTGCAGCTCCTTCCGCGTGAATGTCGGCTATGTATCTGTTTAAAAATTGACGATTCTACCTCTTTAAGTCATTTTTTCGCGATAAATGATAGCCTATGTTGTTTCCCGAGGTCTAATCTATCTATATACACAATTTCATCAGAATCAGTTTAGTGGTTTAGGCGCGAAAGCGTAACAGACAGACAGACAGACAGGGTCACTTTCGCATTTATAATATTAGTATGGATGTAAATATTTGACAACCTCTGTGGTTTGGTAGTACTATGTATGGACTGCCACGCAGAGGTCGCGGGTTTGATTCCCGCTCAGTGCGAATATTTGTGTGCATGGACATGGCTATTTGCATTGGTCTGGGTGTTTCTATGTATAATATGTATGTATTTACAAAAAGTATATAAGTATGCTAGCCGCATTCTAAAACCCATATCACAACCTATTAAAATATGCATACTATGTAGTTGTTGTAAAAAAAAAAATATTTATATAATATAACTAGCGGCCCGCCCCGGCTTCGCACGGGTGGACATTTTTTTTTTAAATTTTGGGATAAATAAGGATACTTTTGTATGGGAATATAAAAAAATGTTTTTTTTTCAGGCAATTTTTAAAATTTTCTCTCCGTAAGAACCATCCTCGTACATCAAGAAATATTATAAAAATTAGTGAAATCGGTTCAGCTGCTCTCGAGATTCGCGCTTAGCAACACATTTAGCGATTTAATTTTAAATTTAAAGATAATGCAGCTCCATTCTTTTATATCATTCAGGTAACGAACAGTAGGTTCATTAATTTACTAATTAAAATTACCGTACTCCCACTATATTGCGAACACTACATTTTGTACTACATAATGTCTATGCGGTAACGATTTAATATAATTTAAGCTGTGCTAAGTGAGTATCTGTCGGTACTGTAACATTTTCATGAAAGTGTTTCGTATTTACATTTTAGAGAATTCTTATTTTGGTAATAAATAAAAACAGGGAAATAAAATTTTAAATGTTTGTTTTTATTTCTCATTGAGTAGGAACCTATCATATTAGTATCTACTTACATGCGCTATAATTTGATGTACGTTTTTTAAGGTTCCGTACCCAAAGGGTAAAACGGGATCCTATTACTAAGACTTCGCTCTTCGTCTGTCACTAGGCACTTATGAACCGTGATAGTACGGAACTCTTTGTGTACGAGTCCGACTTGAACTTGAATGTGTATCTATTAAACTGTCACTGGAAATGGCAATTCTGAAACCAAGAATACATTATGTTATCACTATAAGTCTACCTTATTAGAGTTATCTTCTTCATAACATAAACAACAAACAACAAGCAACAAAAACATCTCGTATTGTAACTCAAAGTTTATCAACGAAAAAAAAAGTGAAAAGCTTATCAAACGCGACTTTATACACCGAGAAATTTTAGTGGTTTTACAAACTTTTTCTGGGTAATAGTAATCAGTTAAACTACATTTAAGTTAAACAATAAAATAAAATAAAATTAAAATTAAAATTGTGCCAATACTCGCAATAACACTATAAGGAGTAAGAATTCGTAGTATGAACCTGCGTACGCACACATCAATACATCGATGATGTGACATAACAAAAGCGACTGATAGGCACACACAAGCGGTCATTGCCCTGACAAGTACTGTACCTACTGCAATACCTCGATAGTACACGACGTTTTTTCGAGTTTTGTCTAGTTCTCTAATTTTTGGTTTTGTAAATCTAGGATATTGATATATGCTTAGTAATATCCTGTTTTAAGAAAAAGCACGAAGTTTGTAAAACCATTAAAAATTCAGCCAGTAGATATAGGTATTTCATTTGGGTTACGAAACGAGATGTTCTCCAAACGGAATATAGCCATAAAATCATCAGCCCGCTTAAGTTGGACGTGACACATTAATCTGGGAGGTGAAATATTGAACTAATTTATACTTGTGGAACATTCATCTTGTTTTTCTATACGATTACATTATGTAAGTTGAATTGAAAATTCTGCCGCAAGAAAATTGATTCGGGTTAAATAAGTTGTTACTAAATGTTTTAAGAATAAAGTATTACAAATATGCACTACAATATTAGAACAACTGATCAGGAAATATGATTATAAAAATGTAAATATACTTATTTCTTTCATTGTAGTAGTAGGTGAATCATCTGCGCCCTTGACAATAAGAAGAAATCGCTAATAAGACAATTAATAAAAACTATAGGTTTGCTTCGATATGAGAAGTTTCATTCGATTTCACAACAAATTTTTACGAAAAATATCAAAGCAATAGTATCGTATTGCATCATTCAGACTTACTAAAGCGCTTAAAATTTTGAAATCTAAAAAAGATTGCAAAATTGTTAAACATAATAAAATATAGCCTATTTTACCCGCTTATTTTTTTATATTTTGACTGGCCTGGTTGGCCTAGTGGTTAGTGACCCTGACTGCTTGGCCGGAGGTCGTGGATTCGATTCCCACCCAGGACAAATCTTTGTGTGATGAGTATGATTGTTTGTTCTGTGTCTGGGTGTAATTTATCTAAAATATGTAAGTATTTACAAAAAAATATGTATATATGTAATATATCAGTTGTTTTGTACCTATAACACAAGCAAATACAATTACTTAATTTGGAACTAGATGGAGCTGTGTAAATGTGGTAGAATATTATTATTATTAATTTATAACATTACTTTAGATAGGTACGTACGCTAAAACTGACTTTTAATAATTCAAAAGTCACTTTAAATATTTATAACTTGCATTCTTTAAGTTAGTTTAAAGAAAGCTGCATTCTTTAAGTTAGTTTAAAGAAAGCTTAATACAAAGTGCGTAAGATAATATTTGGTCATATTAAAGTAGATATTGTTTCACTAACGGTTTGATTGTTTAACATTAAAGTAACAGAACGTAGTACTCAAGTTTTGTGTTAAATTTAATTAAACAATACACTTGCTTGGTTAAACTTTACTTTAGTTATTGTGTTAAACAGATGTACCTTTAACTTCTAAATTTGATTGACAATGAACAGGTACAAGATAAAAATATAAGATTGCTTAAAGAAGTATAATTTTTTTCAAAACTTTAATATAATAATAATACCACAACAACTACATAACGCCATCTAGACCCAAAGTAAGCATATATTAATAGCTTGTGATATGAGTTCTAGAATGCGGATAAACATACTTATATACTTTTTTTTTTGTAAATACATACATATTATACATAGAAACACCCAGACCAATGTAAATAGCCATGTTCATGCACACAAATATTTGCACTGAGCAGGAATCGAACCCGCGACCTCTGCGTCTCAGTCTATACACAGTACGGTGGTACTGTGTATAGACTGCCACGCAGAGGTCTCGGGTTCGAGCACCACAGAGGTTGTCAATATTATCTTATATTTTGGTATTGAAAATTTAAAACAAGTTACTTTTAAAAGTTACTTCCTAAGACGGTAACAGTTTAGTTCTTGGAATAAATAACAGAGGCGTTGTTTATGTAATACTTATTAGTGAAACAACACACAACAATGCATAATAAAGCTAACAGCATTTCGAAACGAATTTACGAAGAAGCTATTTTTTATTGAGTATAAAAAATACTACGGACTTCTATTATTCTTAGTTTCAAATTCGTAATAAAGTTTAAGTAATGAAAAATTAAAATGAAAATATATTTATTCATATAGGTTAATTAAATTAACACTAATGAACGTCAATGTTTACAAAATGTCAGCAAATTAACCTACTGCCAGTTAGCTGACGAAGTAGAGCCAAGAGCAGAACTGGCAAGAAACTCAGGCCACTCTTTTTAATCGCCAGGTAATTAAAATTTTTGTAGCATCCAAAGTGACTTGTAATTAATTAGTAAAGTAATAATAATATAAAATATTATATTAATTGTAGTAATTATAGTAATTGTACACGAAACAAAAATTGTGACCTTCGCTACAATTTCTAGATCACAAAATACGAATATATCAACTATATAGTTCGGAGAAAATTTAATAAGCAACAAGTTTGGCACTTACAATTTTCAAAGTTTTACATAACTTTGGTCTATGCATACTAGTTTAAATTCCTCATAAGATATTTACATCAGATAACAATTATAATAAACTAGCTGTCCGTAGCGCAATTTACCTGTGTGTAGTATCTGTGGTTCCTGCACATCTCCCGTGGCCCGTAGCGTGATGTCACATAGCCTATAACTTTGCTCATGAATTTGGGCTATCATACTTAAAAACAATTTTTTAAATCCGTGTGATAGTTCCAGAGATTAGCGCAAACAAACAAACAAACTCTTCCGGTTTATGTAATAAACAAATAATAGCATAGAAGATATAAAGCGGAAGAGTTTATTTGTTTGTTTGATCGAGCTAATCTCTGTAACTACCAGTCCGATTTTAATTTTTTTTTTTGCATTTGATAGCCTAGTTTTCGAGGAAGGTTATAGGCTATGTAATATCACGCTACTGGCGATGGGAGCAGAACAGTAAGCAAAGACGCCGGTGAAAACGCACCGCGGAAAGCTAGTACTATTATATAGCGGACGAGTTTGTTTATTTGTTTATTTGAACGCGCTATTCTCTGGTACTACCAGTCGATTTGGAAAATCTTTTTGTGTATGATAGACCAGTTTTTGAGTAAGTTTATAGACTAAGTAACATCACGCTAGTCGCGACGGGAGCAGAGCAGTAATCCAATATGTAACTTAACGCGGGTGAAACTAGCTGGTAGCTAGTTTTAGTATAGATTAAACTTAGGTTGCAATCAATAGTGTATACCGCACTATTTGGCACGGATCAAGTCTTCCTTCAAGAAAGCTAAGAGGGTTTATGGTGTAATCCCATTAGGAGATGATGAATAAGATATGAATATACGTTATTCAATTATATCTAAATTATTTGTAGCTTGTATTTTCATATCGACATCATTATCTTTCTCATAATTCCCATTTTATTCATGATATAAAAAAGTAAAAATAATAACACAACAAGTACACAACGCTATCTAGACCCAAAGTAAGCATAATGTTTTAGCTTGTGATATAAATTTAAATTGTAACTCATACAAAAAACTTTAGTTATTTGGCGATTGAAGAGAGTGGCGTGAGTTTCCTGCCAGTTCTTCTCACAGCTCTACCTCCTCAGCGAACTGGCTGTAGGTCAATTAGCTGACTTCTTGTAATGTTGACTTTTCATAAGCATCATACTTTATGATCAAAATGAAATAAATGCTTTGAGTTTGAGTTTGGTTCTAGAATACGGATAAACACACTTAGATACTTTTTTGTTAATACATACATATTATACATAGAAACACATAGACCAATGCAAATAGTCATATTCATGCATACAAAGTTTTGCACTGAGTGGAAATCGAACCCACGAACCTTGTGTTAGCAGTCGAACGCTTCATTGCTACCACAGAGGTCGTCAAAAAATCCCTGTACCCGGCCTGTTATTATCCAAATGCAAGGAAAATCCTCTTCTCATACAGAGAAGGCAGGCCTTTTATACAATACAGCATTTTAATTTCAGGGTCTAAGACTAATGAAGGAGAGAAAGCGAGTGGCCTGGATCTTACTCCTCCTGGCAGTTCTATTCGCCGTGTGCTGGATGCCATACAACATCATGCAGTTGTTGCTAGATATTAATTGGGTCAACGCTAAGGACCTTAGCATGTATCTGCCGTATGCGTTGTTCATAGGTAAGTGTAATGATTGTTCTTAAAATAATATTCTTTTGACTTCTTAGAATTTTATATTATATTTCTCCATTTTATTAATTGTTTGAATACCTTTATGATCTCGTGGTATATTTACTTGATTTTTTATTGAGCCAACGGCGACATTGCATTTTAGTCGTTTTTAAAAAAGATATCTTCCTAAAATATTTTAGAAGTTAACCTCGATTTAAGATGTTGCTAATTTTCTAAATAATGTCTTGATTTTTTTACCAGCTCATTATTATCTCGATGCAGGGAAAGAGCTCTTCTCATATAGAGAAGATATGAGCATTGATCACCACGCTTGCTCAAGGCGGATCGTCAATTTCAGACTTCCTTAGAAGTTCAGGTTTCCTCACCATGTTTTCCTTCGCCGTCAGTCAGTAATGTCGAGATAAACTTAGAAAGTACGTATGATTTGAAAACCACACTAGTAGTCGCCCGGATTCAAACCCCCGGCCTCGTGTTTACGAAGCGTGTGCCTTCACCACTGGGCTATACTTATTTTATTTACATATTATTATCACTTTGTTTTTCGTATCTGTACAATCGTAATTGGCCTCTGTACACACAATTTTCTCCTTAGGATTTAATTAAGGGAGGAATGTTAAGAAAAACGATTTATTACAAAAGAAAACAGGAATTAAATCAAAATAAACAAGCATTTTTATAACAAGAACTTAAAGAATTTGTAATTTCATAACCTAAGAATGATAGTAAGTGATTACAGAATTTGTGATTAAATTCTTGCTCTCGTCTTCTTCTTGTAGACTTGGATAATACAAACTGAATTAGGCAAAATTGTACTCAAATATATATATATATACATAATAAATGACTTAAAACTTGAATCACAAAGCACGTTTAACCATATCAACAAAATAATCTATTGTGTGCTTTAGACGATTGCTAGACAACTCCATTTTCTAAACACTCAAAGTTATTTTAAACAGGAAAGCAACCACAGCTATTGAATTTGTTGTTTACTTTCATCTCAATTTAAATAACATAAATACGATTAATTTTAGCTATCTTATCCGAGTGAATGTTGTAGGTTTAACGTGATCCAATATTATTTACGAACTAGACGGCCGCCCTCGCTTAGTTTCGGTATTAAAAGTTTCATTCCGTCTTACAACAAACGCCTACATAAAATATCATTAAAATTTACAAGGGCGCCTAAAATATTGAAATAGCATAGTTAAACAAATATTTTGAACTAAAAAAAAAGTCGAAACGATAAAAAAGTCGAAATGGTCCAGTGGATAAGGCACCCGCTTCGTAAACACGAGGTAATGGGTTCGAATCCGGGCAAGTACCAATGTGATTTTTCAAATCATATGTACTTTCTAAGTTTATCTTGCACATTTCTGACTGACGGTGAAGCAGTAACATCGTGAGGAAACCTGGACTTAAATGTCTGAAATTGTCAATCCGCCTTGAGCAAGCGTGGTGATTAATGCTCATACCTTCTCTATATGACAAGAGGCCTTTGCCCTGCAGTGGGACAGTAAATAGGCTGGTATTATTATTATTATTATTTAAACTATACAAATTCAAATCATTAGAATTCATCTGAAGCGTTGGAGTTCGCATACATCTATCTATTATATAAAGCGGAAGAGTTTGTTTGTTTGTACGCGCTAATCTCTGGAACTACGAGTCGGATTTGAATAATTATTTTTGTGTGTGATAGCCCAGTTCTTGAGGAAGGTTATAGGCTATGTAACATCACGCTACTAGCGACAGGAGCAGAGTAGTAAGCAAAGACGCGGATGAAACCGCGCCACGGAAAGCTATTTGTAAATAAAGGAAGTTTACAATAGTAAAAACGGGTAATAATATTTATTATTATAACTACATAGTTCAGCTGTTTGGTCAAAATTATAAATGTAGGATTAATAGCTTGTGGTGGCAACACCGAAGTTGTAAACATTGCTCCGTCCTTTTATTAATATTTTTAAACAAAAAGTAAATAAATATCATTGAAAGTTATCAAAGTGTATTTTAAATTCAATAATTTATTAGTGATATTGTTTGCAAGTGATATAATTATCAATTAAAATAGTTGCATACTGTACAGTGCTAGTGAATAAATATGACAATAATAAACAATAATCAGTATTAAAAGTGATTGTGTAAACAATTCATCTAATTCTTTGTTAATATATACACTAAACAAGTTATAACATTACTATTTATTACATAGAAAATACAAAATACCAAATATATACAAAATAAAACACGTTAAACAACAAAAATTCAAATAAGTACATCGATCATTCAATACAAGTTCCTTGTTCAATACTCTATGCTACCAACATAAGCGCAACGAATGAAATCGCGTTCCAGTATGTACCACTTTATTGACCTCTAGGATTACGGGCCAAAGTAACCCACCTGAGAACTGGACGCAAATTATACATATTCTTTGTACATGACATTAAATTTTAACAAGTGGACATTATCATTAGATGAAGCTGACATTTTAATACGAAGCTGACATTTTAGTACGAAGCTGACATCTTACTATTATTAAAATACGAAGCTGACTTAAATTTATTTTCTTAACAAATTAAGATTATAAGAACGTTTGATAAAATGGATGATAATATTACATACAGAAAAAACAAACAATTTTCAACCTCACTTAATGACTCACATACATCTCTATTTGACTGTACTATGACTAGCCTCCCAAACGTGTCAATGGAGAGCGAAACTATAACACAACTACACGAGTCACTACAAAAAATCACAGGTGAATTGCAAGCAGCTCACCAAGAAGTCGAAAATCTCGTGTGCGAAAATTCTGAACTAAAATCTGAGCTTGATAAAGCCAAAAAAATTATAGACTTATATAAAAAAGTAGGTGGATATGAGAACACTTCTTTAACTCCTAGATCGGCAAGAAAAAATAACTCTCGAACTACAACTACACCTAACAATTCACTTCAAACTACACCAAAACATACACCGAGAGTAACAACAATAAATAACACACGAAAAATATATAACTGCAACCACATCGCAAACAGTTCGCAACCTACACAACAACAGACAAAACACAAAACAGACACGAAAAAAAGATTAAATAAATCAGAAATAAATACCGATACACATGTCACAACAAACATAATTAAAAGAAAACTATGTATAGTATCAAATAGCTACACTAAGAGCAAATTGCAAGATATAGAGGAAACCTTTGCCGATAATTTTGACTACTGTCACTACATAAAACCGGGCTGTACCATAAAAGAGCTTCTGGCAAATATTGAAAAAAAATTGATTGACTTTAGTATAAACGACTACTGTATATTGAGAATTGGAGAAAGTGATTTTAGAAATACACCAGACTTTACAGAAATAATCACATATATCAAGAATAGCTTACATGGAATAAAGACAAACATAATTTTGTGTCTACCAACTTACATAAGAGGAGCTCCGATATTCAATTACAAAATAGAGACCTTTAATAAATTAATTCATATTGACAATCAAAACCACAAGTATGGATATATATTTGATACAAATCAACCTGTTACACTAGACATGTTCTCTTACAACACGGGTAGAATAACTAATTATGGAATAAAACATATCTACAAAAACATCATGAAAGAAATCATGGCTGACTTCGAAAACTTTCCGCTTCAACATCAGGAACTAACATCAGGCAGTAATCAAATACAGAAACAGTTTTTTCTTTAAATATTTTTATATCTTACATCAAAATATAGCAGGTCTTATGAACAAATTAGATAAATTAATTGTAAAGATAGAGGAATTGTACAATGAAGGTATCATTATTGACGTGCTTTGCATAACTGAACATTTTATTCAATCAGGTCACGAAGATTTAATCTATCTACCAAATTTTTCACCAGCCGCATTTTTTTCGCGCAATATGAGACGAGGCGGAACGTGTATTTACGTCAGGAAAGGTATTCAATTTCGAGAGCTTACTGAGGTGTCTAAGCAGTCTGTTGCGGGTGTCTTTGAATGTTGTGCAATTGAAATCATAATACATCGTATAATCATTATTTGTATTTATAGGGTACCTAAAAACAATTTTCGATTTTTTTATGAAAAACTAGATGATGTGCTAACAAAAATAAACCATACGCATAAAAAAATAATAATGTGTGGTGACTATAACATTGACGTTCTAAAAAAAACCAAAATCTCACTTGAATTAGAATACTTTCTTATTAACTTTAATTTAAAACTTCAGATATATGAACCAACTCGACTATCGAGCCAAACATGCATTGATAATTTTGCTCATAACTATATAAAGGATTGTAAAGCTGAAGTTAGAGACCTTGTTCTTTCTGACCATACGTCTCAAATACTAAAGGTGCCCATTAATAAAACTTGCGTACTAAAGTTTTGGAAAATTAAACAGCGCGATATATCAAAAGAAAATATGCGAATGTTTATAAATCATTTAAAGTGCTTATCATTTAAACATGTATACGAGGCCAATGACCCTAATGAAGCCTATGACAACTTCATGGGCGATTTCTCTTTACTCTATAAGTTATGCTTTCCAGAAAAAACTATTATAAAAAATACTAATAAAAAAACGAAATGGATATCACGCGGAGTTAGATTATGTAGCAAAAAACAAAGGCGCTTGCTGTGGACCTACAGACTACAGCCAAGTACAAAAAATAAATTACAATTCAAACATTATAGTAAACTATATAGAAAAATTATTAAATTGACTCAGAAAGCACAAAATAATCACCACATAAATACATCTAATAACAAGTCCAAAGCTACGTGGCAGATAATTAATAAATCTAAACTTAGTATACCGCAAGAGCAAATTATGTCAATAAAAAAGGGAAACTTGCTGGTCACACATCCTAAGGACATTGCAAATGAGTTTAATAATTATTTTATAAATGACATTGAAAATAATATAATAGAAAATAATATACATTTAAATAATAATAATTTTAACAATTTGACATTACAATCATTATTTATGCTACCTGTTATACACACAGACATAATAAGAGCGATTAACACTCTCAAAAACACAAATACGGTTGGATACGATGATATGCACACTAAGGTAATTAAATATGTAAAATATATCATTTCACAACCACTAGCTCATATTCTAAACATGTGTATTAAAGATGGCACATATCCTAACAACTTGAAAAAAGTAATTATTAAACCCCTGCACAAAAGAGAAGATAAAACTGAATTAAAAAATTATAGACCAATAGCCAAAATACCAGTATTTTCTAAAATATTTGAAAAAATAATCTATAATTCAATTTATAATTTTTTTAATAAATATGCACTTTTCTCGAAAGAACAAAAAGGATTTCGAAGGAGTATTTCCATTAATATGGCTATATTTGATCTTCTATCAAACATTATAACTTCAGTAGATACGAAAACACCTGTTTGTGCAATTTACACTGATATGACGAAAGCCTTCGACTACGTAAATCATAAGACCCTCTTAAATAAACTGCAAGGATATGGGATAAGAGGCAATGTTCTTAACCTTATAGAGTCATATCTAAGTAATAGATATCAATGTACTGAGATCTCTCGAATCTGCCATAAAACTAAATTAGAACTTAAATATTACTCAGAATTCAAACATATAAAATACGGCGTACCTCAAGGTAGTGTATTGGGACCGTTACTTTTTTTAATATACATAAACGATTTACCAAAAATAACTGAACATAACATGGTCCTCTTTGCTGACGATTGTACATGTGTAATAAAATGTAATAATGTTAAAGATTATGAGAAGGACATCAATAATGCTCTTTCAAGTATTATAAATTGGCTTAAAAACAATGATCTAGTTATTAATTTGACAAAGACAAAAATTATGCAATTTCATCAAAAACGTGACAGTCCCACTGTCAATGTGTCTTATGAGGGCTATGAAGTGGAGCAGGTGGGGACTGCCAAGTTCTTGGGTGTAGTGATTGATAGAGAGCTTAACTGGAAACCACATGTAGAGGAACTTTGCAAGCGTTTAAGTAAATCAGCCTATGCCCTTTTCCAATTATCGAAACAGGTAAATCTTGAAGCTTTAAAAGTAGCATACCATTCGCTGGTGGCGTCGGTGTTAAGATTTGGTATAATTTTTTGGGGTAATTCAACTGATCGGGAAATGGTATTCAAGCTGCAAAAAAGATGTATCAGATCTATGTGTGGACTGAAATCAACTGAAAGTTGTATACCATATTTTAAAATGCTAAAAATATTAACATTACCAGCATTATATATACTAGAGACCGCTATATTTGTTAAGAATAATCCGAATTTATTTATTAAATTATCTGCTGTTAGAAGAGCTCCTATCCGATTTCAATATGAAAATAAATTATGCCAAATTAAATGTAAAACAGCGCTAATGCAAAAGAGCTTTTTTGGCCTAGCACCAAAAGTTTATAATAAGCTACCTAATGACATAAAAAATCTCCCTCTATCACAATTTAAATCAGCATTACATAAATTATTACTTGAGAAATGTTGTTATAGTTTAGGTGAATTTTTAGATGACAAATTAATATAATAGATATAAGACATAACTTCATTAATTTAATATTTTTACAATTACTCACGTATTAGCTAATTAATTTGACATTTATATTCACTTGACATTATTATTTTGATGTACTTTGTTTTTTATAATTTTAATATTTGTATGTCCAAAAGACAAAACATAGCGAACACATAGATTTAAGAACACCAATGTACACATTACCTATGTTTAAACAAATAAAGTTCTGATTCTGATTCTGATTCTGATTCTAGGCGTAGATAGCGAATCGATGTCCAGTTGGAGAAACGAGCTTGATAAATCTCGCAAGGAATAATTTGTATTATTCATGAATGTAAAACATAAATCGGTCATCGGATAATCGTGAGATAACAATGAGCTAACAATTAGCAATAGTAACAAATTATTGGCGGTTTTTATATACGATCTTTAATCTAAGATTCTTTTAAATCTGTAAATTCCACTTTTAAGAAATGGGTCTTTCAGCCTGTTAGCCTATTATTATTAGTTCTTGAGAATGGTCATAAGCTATGTAATATCACGCTACTGGCGACGGGAGCAAAGCAGTAAACAAAGATGTTCGCGCAGGTGAGTGCGGTTTCACCTGCGGGAAGCTAATATGTCTATATGTATCCATTACATAAAATTGGGATTTTAAAGAATCTTGGATTAAAGGTTGTTTATAGAAAGCCACTGTTAGACAGCAGCTTCGCATTGTCGCTAGTACTGTCGGTATTTGTGGCAGATGTACCTTACGGTTATAAAATTATTATGTCTTTTAGTCTTTTTATATTATTTCTTCGTTTATTACTTTAGTAATAATAGTTTATTACTTTAGTAATAATATCTTTAATGTCTTATTTAACTGTATTTTTAGGCAGTGAATTTTAAACGTAATAAAATAACTATTCAGTTTTATATTTATAGATATTTACAACATTATAATTATAATGTTATCAATATAATCTGATAATGATACAGTACCTAATAAAATTATTAAAGCTTAATATAATTATTTATTTTTATTATGAGTCGAAATGGCCCTGTGGATAAGGCACCCGATTCGTAAACACGAGGTAGTGGGTTCGATTCCGGGCAAGTAAAAATGTGATTTTTTAATTCATATGTACTTTCTAAGTTTGTCTTGGACATTTCTGACTGACGGTGAAAGAAAACATCGTGAGGAAACCTGGACTTAAAAGTCTTAAATTGCCAATCCGCCTTGAGTAAGCGTGGTGATTAATGCTCATTCCTTCTCTATATGAGAAGAGGCCTTTACCCTGCAGTGGGACAGTGAACAGGCTGGTATTATTATTTTATTATTATTATACAATTATTAAAATTAATTATAAAATTGTAAAAAAGCCATTAAAATGGTCCTAATGTATTTTCGTAGATAATCGTAATCATCATAATTTCTGAATGATCATGGAATAAACGTATTTGGCGGCCCTATGCAAAATAAAATGCTAACAGAAGCTTGCATTAGATTTATTATAGGCAGTTTGCTAATAATCAAACTATCTCAATAAAAAGCATAAAATAAAAATATCTGTATAATACTTTATCGAAACAAACATGCTGGTGGTAACAATGATAACCAAAACTTTTAAATCGCTCTAACTAAACTCTTAGCTACTTTTCACAAATTAAAAGAAAATAAACTCCAAACCGAAAAAAGTTCTAAAGAAGTTTGTTAAAATATTTACGACACGTACCACAGTAAAAGAGTATATCTATTTTGTAAAAGTTTGTGTCTAAAATAGACCCAAAGGTAAAAATTGGAACAAGACATTACTTTACGGCTTTATTACAATAATAATAATAATATTCTACCACATTCACACAGCGCCATCTAGCCCCAAATTAAGCAATTATATTTGCTTAATAATAGCTAGCAGCAGGCGCGAAATAAAAATATTTGGTCAACATAATAAATGGAACATGAGACAATTACTAAAACTTCTGTTCTTAAGTTAATGTTTTTGATGATAATATTCAAACACAATACAATTTATTTAATTTATATCTACCACGAGAAAACTGAAGTCGAGCTGCCTTTTCTCGAGTACATCTAAATTAATAAATATATTTTCAATTTCATTTACAATCGATGGAATTTATTATATTCATATTATAAATCACAAACAAATTTTATAAAAATAATGTAACACAACATGATTATACGTAACATTTTATTTACTATTATTGATGTGTTTTATTTTTTTCTTCTTCTTAATGTAAGAGCTCCGCTTTTGCCAGTGAAACATCCGCCATTGTTAAACCTCTTAATACTAGACTAGACTTCAGAGTTTTCTTTAATCTATAACAATCTTGAACACTTAAATTAATAATAACAAACAAAAATTATTATTGATTTTTTTTTTAAATATATAAGAACATATTGTACCAAGAGTGGCCGTATTTGTATCAATGGGGACAGTATTTTTTTTTTTTATGTTAGTCCACCAAAGTGACTCCACCCCGCCTGACGGTAAGCAGTCAATGAAATCCATAAATGGTGGCCACCATACCAAAAGCCATAGTCTTAAACTGCTGGTATGGTGGCCTCCACTTTGGCGGCTGGGAATGGGGTTAGGGGAAGGGAATGAGGGAGGTAAGGAAAGAGGAAAGGGGAGAAGTTGGGCCTCCGGCGCTCTTACTCACCGAGCCAAACGCAGTAGTACAGATACTACTACTCTTACGTCGATCTTCTATGAGAGGGTAGTACTTCCCCGGACGATCCGGCCCATTCATACTGAAACCAGCGTGGATCTGCTACCGGACCAAAATATTTGTATCAAAATATGTCAAAGCGTTTCTAGTATTTACACCGAGAACTAATATCTTAAACTGTCACCGTTACATTATGAATTTAGAGTCAATATTGGCACAAAGTCACGGTATACAAAACACACTTACTAAGCTAACCCAATATTTTATGTCTACGTTGCTTAATTTATATTAAGTATCCACATAATATTATTATTGACCCAATCAAGACTTGATGACCCTTGATAGGGGTCTGTTACGTAACTGGGATCCCTTTAATTGATCGCACGTGAATATTTTACCAAAAGGCGTCGTTCGTAGTCTGTAGTATATATAACCTAAGTGTTTAATTCGCTAACGCAATTAATCTATCAAATGAGGGCCAAACTCAATTGAGAAGGTGGCAGGAGAATCATCGCCCTGAGAAAAGATTGATGTTACTGTAATGACCAATCCACCTGTCAAACCTCCAAACTCTATGATGTCCTTAGCCCAGCTGTGAATATCGTTTGACCATTCTTAATAAAATAACCATGTTCTGCCTAGTAATGAAGCTATGACCAAATAATTTCCGAGGTCCAGAAAAAGAGATCGTAGTTATCCGATGGAACGGTTAGTAATTTTTAACCGACTTCAAAAAGGAGGAGGTTATCAATTCGGGTCGTATGTTTTTTTTTTTTTTTGTATGTTTGTTACCTCATATCTCGGTCATTTAAGAACGGATTTAAAAAAATATTTTTTTATTTGAAAGGGTATACTCTGAAATTGGTCCCATATTTATTTTTATAATAAATGGATCAGCAGTTGTATGCTTGTTACAACAGGATTCGGTCATCTATGAACCAATTTAGAAATTTTTTTTTTATTTGAAAGGGTATACTCTGCAATCAGGTCCCATATATTTTTTTTGAACATAGTTTAGTAGTTTGGCTTTAATTTTATATTTTGTAATAAAACGTGTTCAAGGAGTGAAGACGTGTAAAGTTACGTGCCGATGTCTTTTGCGACGAATTTTCTGACATTGACATGTCCATGCTACAATTGTGAACCGATTTCCAATATTCTTGTTTTGTTAGAAACAACGTGGCCGTGGATGGCTGACCATTTGTGTCATTTTATTTTGAGCGTCTTCGTGCTTTGGAAGCAGTAGACTCTGGTTTTTGGTTATCACTATAATTTGGTAGTCGTTAAGCCAAGTTGGAGCTCTTATGGTCGTGAGAAATTCCAACAGCAGCGGGCGTCCATAAACCTGCCTTTACAGCACCACTGGTTCTTCTTTCTTCTTTTCCCGCGGCGCAGTTTCACCCGCGTCTTTGCTTACTGCTCTGCTCCTGTCGCCAATAGCGTGATGTTATACAGGAATATAGAAAAGTGTTTTTATTTACAGATAATTTAAAAAAAAAATCTCTTCGTAAGAACCATTCTCGTACTTCAAAGAATATTATAAAAAAAGAATTAGCGAAATCGGTTCAGCTACTCTCGAGATTTGCGCTTAGCAACACTATCAACGATTCATTTTTATATATTAAATAATTATATTAACAATACACAATTACTTTCCACTAAAAGTTTTAAAACTCCAAAATAACTGATTATAAATTGTAAATAGTAAAGTATAATAGGTATCAATGATAGGGTTGATTCCCCTTTAATGTTCTTTGCTATGAAGTAATTAAAATATTATTTTCTACTTTTTAGTTAAAGATTGAACATGTTTATATGTATTGATTTGAAGTCGGTTTTCATTTTTCTGAAAAATATTTTTTGTATTATTGATTCAGTTAAGATTTAAAACCTAACGCCAAATAATACTAGATAATTAGAATCTAGACGGTCGAAAACCGTTATTTAGTTTAAATTTAAGAAAGGAACCGATTTTGCAATTGTATACTATTTTACCAAGCGGTGTATCAATATAAATATTTAATTGAAAAAAAAAAAAGATTTGACATAGCAATTATATTATAATTATAGTATTATGTTCCTACTGGTGGCGAGAGGTTTACAAAGCTCACCAGGAAGATATTGTACTAACGTAGAAGATATTTTTTATTAATGGAATAACGATAGAGTGATTGCTCAGCACATAGTTATTGCCCACCTTAAGAAAAATCTTATTTATTCATTGCTTTCGTACTAAAAATATAAAATACTTTGCTAAATTCCAATAGTTTTTACTCCGGTAGAAATTAAAATTAATAATTTGCCAATATTCTAAAGAAAAATGTCATGTCAGTTGACAAATACTGAGATTTTAGAAGTGTTTTAGTTTTCCATTTTTTTAGTAATATTTCTCAAGATATTAATTAATTAAATGGCTAGTTATTCTTTAGATAATTTGTTAAGGTTGCATTAAAAATTAATGAATAAAGATTAATGAAATAAAGATTTTATGAATAAAACATTTGTATTAAACCCTCAAGCGGGCAATCAATATAGCGTTTACCCTACTTTATTTTCAAAATATGCAAAATATTGTGTCAGTCAGTCTAGGCTAAGTACACAATTGTGTCTTTGGCGCTTTCAAACACAATGAGCAGAGGCTATAACTTTTCACTTAGTCTAGCCTGCTGATAAAATAGCGTGGTCACTTGCCAATATTTTTCATGTAAATATTTTTGGTGATTTCTGAAATATTTTTATCAATTTGCATCGATAAAAATAATATTCAAAAATATCCTTTGCGGTTTAAACACTAATTGAAATTCCGAGCACGTCTCTTCCATGTTTTACAAAATTCATTTGAACGAGTATAAGCCAGTATTTAATAGGCAGTGAATGATGGTGCATTTTGTGAACAAACACCATTACCGGAATGATTGGAACGTCTCACTTGAAAATATATCGTTGTATTATTTAAGCAACAATGTTTTAACAGTAAATACAGTAAGTGATAGACATTCGCTATGGTTTTTACCTTAGATGTTCTGTGTAGTTCTTGAAAGAACTTTAGATGAAGATTTAAAGATTGTTGATAATACAAGGGCATAACTTATAAGTTTATCATCAGATGAGCCTCATTTTCTATAATTAGCTTTTACCGATGAATGAATGAATTGAATTGTGATATTTAAGGTTACAAGTTACAACTGATATAATCTAAGGTGATAGAAAATAGTCTCAATAGTTCAATGACCGTGCGAAGTTCAGATCTTAAACAGAATATTAGTTAGATTTAGTGTCAATATTGGAGAAGGCTTTAATTAAACCTGATGAGAAATTAACAAGGTAAATTAGTAAACGTAAGTTAAATGTTGTAATTATTCAAGATGGTACCAAAATTCAAATGATTAAAGAATTTCAAATTCAACAACAAATTGTGTTTGGCAAGGTTTTAAGAATGCCATTCTGATACAATGCATTAATTTACTTGAACAAATAACAAATACAAGACCCGTAAAAGAAAATACAAGAAGGAAAAATGACAAAACATATACAATTCTGCGTTTCGAAGATATTTTAAACATTCAGAAAAATTAAACACGACAAAACGATGAGAATATTTAAGAGATATTTTTGGATTCTTATTGAGATGTCTCTTTTATTATAAAAAGTACAATCCTCAATGAAATGATTCGAATTTTTGTATTCATATCTGTATCTTATATGATTTGCATACAGTAAGTTATTGCCAATTCTTCTCATGGCTCAACTGTAGCTCATCTGTAGACTGTTGTCGGCAATTTAACTGATACCTTATTATGGATATTATCATATTGATAAGTGTCATTTATATCATTTAATTTGAAGCGGATTTGAGTAACATGGTGTAATTTTTCACAGGTCACGCAAATTCAGCGATAAACCCCATAGTATACTGTCTGATGACTCGAAACTTCCAGCGATCGGCACGCAAGCTGCTGTGTGGTCGGGGCGTCTGTCAGCAAACTAAGTTTACGGTAAAGTTTCAATATCATTTTAATTAAAATTGTAAGAAAATTCTGCCTGATTCTAGCATAAATAAATCAGATCGATCTCCCGTTGAACATCGATGTACTATTCATACTAATACGTTTTGTCCGGTGAGTGAGAGCGTCGAAAGCTCACTTACTACTCATTACAAGCACCTGTAACCGACGTGCGAATAGGAAAAGATTAATGAATGTTGAAGAGGCAAAGGAGATTTAGATCGAAGCAAATGGCGTTCTATAGTTTCTGCTTACCCCATTAATGGGAGACAGGCATGAAGTTATGTATGTAGGAATAAATAAACAAATTAATTTTATCCGCCTTTGATAAAAATAATTTGGGTATTTATTTATTTTTGGTTTATTTGGTCCTATAATACTTGGGGTCGACGCAAAATATTCTCCTCTTCTATTCTCTTCTATTAGTCGTCATCTAAATACACTTCCTGTTCTTTCATGTCACCTTTCTACGAAATTCTTTTGTCCTACTTCTCTTTAATTTTGTTATTTAAGTATCATAATATATTATGTATTATATTGTTTCGTCCCTTTTCAAATTTACTCGTATTGCTTTAGCAGAAATGGAATGTATGTATTGTATATTTCTCATTGTATTAAAATTAATTAAATTGTCCGTTTTCTAAATTAAATTAATTTTATTTTTAGTCTATTTTAGTCTATTGTAATATACAAAAAACAAAAATAATATAGGTACATATGCCACATGAAAGGAAAGTACATTAATTAATGAAAAAAGGTTATTTTACAAAAAGAAGACATTATTTTAATTCTTTTTTAGAACTGCATTCAAAGATTTTTGAAAATTCGTCACACTCATGAATCAAACTAGCTAAATAAAAGAAAAAAAACACTAACCTGTAGTTTTATGACAACAATCAATAGGGCCATTTATAAGAATCAAATCTCTCAAACAAACATAGTATAAATTTATAACTATAGTCTGTAAAACAGTAGATAATGTTGTTGTTGTAAGTTTGATAAAAAAGATACATTGACAAAAGTATCGAAAACAAAAGTTGAGCAAATGATCTGAAAAGGCTTTTGTGTTATGACAAAACAAATAAAACAAACAAATGAACGTAATGATTACATTATTTTGTTTCTGTTTTTGAAAAGAGAAATTGAAGCAAGACTAAGCTTGTATCCGCTAATAGACTACACCCGCCTGTCTTTTACAGATGTTCCTCTCGGCAACATTAAGTAAAAAGGTTGTCACGGTAATAAAAGTCTGTGACGCACACAATGTCGGTCAATAATATAGGCTATTGGGCGTTTAATTTGGATATCATTCCTTTCTGATTCAGGTATAAAATCGTCAGTTAAAGGGCATCTGATATAAACGGTGAAATATGGAAGGCACATTTGCTTTTTGAAATAAGCGGTGTGATGCAAATTTAATATCGTAATCAAGATTTGACTGGCCTGTTGGCCTAGTGGTTAGTGACCCTGATTGCTAAGCCGGAGGTCGTGAGTTCGATTCCTACCCATAATTAAATCTTTGTGTGATGAGCATGATTGTTTGTTCTGTGTCTGGGTGTAATTTACCCATAATATGTATGTATTTACAAAAAAGAAATGTATAAAAGTAGTATATCAGTTGTTTAGTACCCATAACACAAGCAAATATAATTGCTTAATTTGGGACTAGATGGCGCTGTGTAAATGTGGTGGAATATTATTATTATATTATTATTATGATAAAAGTATCTTTGTTTTCGTAAGTTCTTGGTTTTAGAAAGGCAGCGCACGACAAACTACGTCTATATGGCGGAGTTTGACAAAGTTAAGTAACTTTACAAACCTCTGCGTCTCGGCAGACTCGCGATATTATTTTTAGGTCACTCATAGTTTTGTCACATGTAGTAATCGAATTAATGTCTTTTGTACAGCAGTCTCACCACTACTGCGCCACGAAAGCAGCTAGCTCTAATTAAATCGTAATCTACTAATTATAACGTAAAGTATTTAGAGATTATCTTACCTTTAAAAGCTCCTATTAAAATCGGATATAATCTACGGCAACAGATTAAAACTGATCCGGTAAATTGTAAGCCTCGTATTACTATGAAGACAGATATAACACTCTCTGTGTAAAAAAGATGTAGTATGATAAGTGCTTTTTGTTAATTTTATACTTAGTTGCAATGAGCATAAAGTACATTTCCGAAAATACAATCATATCTGGTCTTACTCCTTTTTTAATTGAAGATACGATATTGGTACTTCGTGGTCTGTTGATTATACGAAGCATTTGTTCACTGTCTAGACTTTTGTACACATATCACGCCTAATGAATGAAGGCAAACCTACTAGAACACACATACGTATAAGGTTAATATTGGTCCCAATGTTAAAGTACTTGACAAAGACAATAATATCGTCAAGATGCCAATATTACGATAATAATTATTATCCTTTAGGCAGTTTATTGGACGCCGGCTAGAACATGAAACTTGGATAATATATTATCATGCATAATGATCAATGTTTTATCCGTACGAGGTCTTTCCCCTCTTCATTACAGTCAATTTCTATACAAATTTTACACGTGAAGAATTTCTGAACAATATAATATTTCTAAATATGATAAGATCTTTACGATGAATGAACAGTTTTATTTCTGTTTAAATAAAATCAAAGGATAAAAGGAAATACATTTTCTTGAGAGATTAGGACATAGATACTTAGAACGTAGTTTTTTGTAAAGCCTTTGATTGCTTTGCTGACATTATACTCAAACTCAAAGCATTTATTTCATTTTGATCTTAAAGTATAATGCTAAAGGAAAATTACATTAATTCAGCCAAATTGCCTACAGCCAGTTCGCTGACGAGGTAGAGCCGTGAGAAGAATCGGAAATAAACTCAGGCCACTATTTTTAATCGCCAGATAATAAAAGTTTTTTGTATGAGTTCAATGTCAACACTCAACGCAATCAAAGAACCATACAAAGTAATTTTTACAAATGACTAACTAATATAATTACCAAGATTAAAAAAACGAAAAGAAGGGAGGATTTCTATTATTTAATTTCATCTAGTACGGTAATTTGATAAACATAATGTTGGCAAAGATATACTGAGACGCCACCGCCGGAATACCTATACATAGTACAACTACCGTTTTAAGGTTCAATCTCCTTGAAAAGATTAAAATTGTATTGAATTTCACTTCATGTTCAGTATCAGAAGACGGTCCTGAATTGTACATAGTGTAAGTCAACAAAGCGACATTGGATTTAATATGTGACAAAACTTGATGTGATTTAAGGGTAATATTAGGTTTTCTACGAATTGGCAGTTGGGAGTGCAAAATATATATAATTTATTTGAGAACGGTTTTGATGTAGAATAAATAAGACAGTAGAGAAATAAAACTTCTGACAAAAATAAATGTATTAAGTTTTTTTATTATTGACAGTATCGATACTTATTATGATCTCTTTTATTCACCTAATTTAAATAAAACGAAATATAAAATTAAAAGATAGATTATAATATTATGTTGAAAATAATTCTGCAACCAATCTGATAGCTAAACAATTCTGTAGCCTCAAAAAATAGCAATACGAAGAATACCATTAATTAAAATCGCCTTAAGATCGTGTAATAGAAAACGTTATATTTGTAGGTTTTTAATTTTTTTTGCGTTTTGGGTACTCATTATTCTCTCAGACGAAAAACACCCGATGTGTTACAAAACATTGTACTCTAAACAAACCTTTTTTGACCGGTCCTAAGCCGCACCCATTCGTCGATTAACCGCCTCCATCATCAGGTTTTCGGTCTTTCTTGTAAGACAGTATGAACTGTCAAGAATCCTTTGCCACAAAAATATAAAATACTCTTCTAGATTTATTACAGCTAGCTTCATTTGAAATTGAACGAATAAATTGAATTAACAATCTGTTCAGCAGAATCGATTTCGCGACGCATATCATTGCATGAATTAAACTGTGCGAAATTGGAAACTAGAAGTGTTCAGGTATTCGTTCAGTTCATCGAGTTCTATAATTAGTTTGTTTTAAATGGAAACTGAACGCATTGATGACGTACATGTTTAAGAGGTCACTATGATACTGTTTACGGTTTGTTTCTTGAAAATATTTTGTTACGCGGTATTTGGAATACAATTCTGCTTTGTTAGTCGAGCAACTGCTTTAATAAAGGTATGCGCAGACAAGGGATTTTTGTCCGCGTACTTTTTTATCCGCTAAAATAGATCGCTTACAACTGTATCGAGTAACGCAAACGAGGGATTAAAAGTACCGCGTACAAAAAGTCGGCCGAATAACTGACGGCATGCAGGGAGCGGACCGGACAAAAGTACGGGGGAGTCCCCGAAAAAAATAGCACTCTTGTGACTAGGCGAAGCAACGCACATGGAGGCCTTTAGTGCGCGTTGTGCGCTCGAGAGTATTTTCTTATAAAATATCTTTTCTTTTTCTTAAATTTTAAGTAAATTGCAACACAACGTAACCTCTGAATATTTGTTTCCATAGCGTGCACTTCTCTACAATTTCGGGCAACAAATGATCGCACGCCGTGTGCGTTGAGTTCGCGATAAATCCGCGGCGAACTTTTTATTCGCGGAGCATACTTTTTTCTCCGCCGCGGAGGAAAGTCCGTCGTCTGCGCAGGCTATACTATAGTTGAAGTGTGCACGGCTGCTGTGGCTGCGAGTTCACATCTTACAAAAGCAAAACCTTGTGTATTTCATAAATATTGTTCTGTTTCTGTTATTTAAATGTTTATAAGTTATTCAACGTTACTGTACTTGCACATTAAGTAGGTATGTTTTATTAAAGCAAAAGCATTAATAGTCAAGCACAATGTTAATATAAAGACATCAAAGGGAAAAATACATTCCTTAAAAATTTCGTATTTCGTAGATATTGTTTTTTTATTAAAATAAATAGTATTGCGTAATAGCGTTATACTACCGAATTTCGATTTCCATGGAAACAAAAACATATGTTTATTTATATATAAGGGTAAAGTAAAAAGGGTATCTTTTCAAGTCAGTTTGACGAGACTGCACGTGACAGACTAAGCATGATGTGCTAAGTCGAGTAGATTATTAACCATTTTGAGCAAAGTTTTTGCTTCACGTCAGTAAAATCTCGTCTCAATTACTTGATTTAAGAGATTTTTTTTACGTATGACTTAAATCAAATCAAATCAAATCAAAATCAAATCAATTATTTATTCACAAGAATGTAGTGACAAAAAGTGGTGGTAGAAATTAACATAATAGGTACTTATTACATTCTGCCATAACAATGGCTTGTGAATCTTAAACTTATTAATTACTAATATTAAATCCAATAACTTTAGATAATACAATAGTTTTTTTTTTATTTATTTTTTATTTTTTTAATCATGTCAAAATATATTTTTTATGTTAGGATGTCAATTTTTATAGTCAAGTTATAATATTATTTAAAAGTATCTGATTAAAAAGTAGAACAATATAAAATAGTCAATTTTAATATTAATTATTATCATTTTCTTTGTATGTCATAAATTCATTTAATGTATAAAACATTTATTTGCAAGCCACATTGTCAATCTTCTCTTGAACAGCAATAGCGGTAATTCTTTGAACCTATTTGGTATTTTATTATACACTTCTATAGCCTTAATATATGCGTTTTTCTCCACTATGTCTAAACGACATCTCGGACGGTGGAGTTTAAACTTTTTTCTATCATTTCTTGCTACCTTATTTGAATATAAACTAAAGTATTGTGGATGCAGTTTTACTAAAATACATAGTTCCTTAACATACATGCAGACCAGCGTGGGAATGCGAAATTTAGAAAACAGTGGCTTACAACTATCTGTAGCCCAAGCTCCAGTGATAGCTCTAACGCATTTTTTTTGTATCCTAAATGCTTTTTCGATATCAACCGATCCTCCCCACAACAAGAGACCATATGAGAGCACTGAAGACACGTACCCATGGTATGCACTGAGTGCTGCTTCTGTAGACACGGTTTGTCGCAATCTTTTAATTGCGAATACAAACCGATCTAATTTATTGCAAACATATTCTATATGAGCTTTCCAGTTACAATTTCTATCAAGTATTATTACATATTATTTATATCTAGTCAAAATCTTCATTGAATTTAAACTCTCCTCTACATTTGTACAGTTCTAATCCTACTTACAAGCGTATCGTTGCGCGTTGCGATTAACAGTACAGAAAACTACCAAAACCGAGCTGACACTCGGAAATTCTGGAGACTGGTGAATCTTTAGTAACCTCTTAACCTTACTATGCCAGGTAATAGACGAATGAGGGCTAACAACCAATTATGGCCGGTATTATGATATTGTTTTAACAGTATTATATCCACGCTGGTTTCAGCATGAATGGACTAGATCGACCGGGTAAGTAGTACCCTCTCATAGAAGATTATTTGATAGATATTTACGTAAGAGTAATAGTATCTGTACTATTATGTTTCGTTCGGTGAGTGAGATTGCCGGAGGCTCAATTTCTCCCCTTTGATTTTTGTCATCTCCCTCAATCATTTCACCTACCCCACTCCCTTCAAGGTACGCAACGTCTTCACAGAGTTCACGCAACGCTAGGGACTCTAAGTCACCCACGTGGGCTGTTTGCTCGTCTGCTACTATCGGCAATAAAAAAAATGATGATCAAAATGTACAAGTTAGAAAAATCAAAAGAATAATTATTTGTAACAAACTTCCCGTTACAAAGCCGGAGTCATCTTTTATAATCGTCAGTCTATTCCGTTATTATCCCTTTGCAGGCAAGGCATCTTCGCTTAAAGAGACAAATTTTATCTGTATAAAATTATCTCATAAAGTAATGTAGCATAGAATTTTGTTATTTACCATAGAGAAACTTTTTCGTCAGGTTGTGTACCTATTGACCCGTCAGTATACCAACTCATTCAGTTTTAAATATAAATATTAGGTAGTTGATCTAATAATACTATCACATTACTGTAGCGGAATCCCATATTGGCAGCAGCATAACAATGGCTCTTGATCCGACAAAGGGCTTCACCACAAAGCGATCACAGGTTCGAGTTGAAAGGTATTACGTAAGTGCTTTACAGCTCATAATCCAATCGTTTCGTGATAGTTGGAAACTACTTGCATGGTTTCGCACTTAGAATTTGAATACAGGTAACAGCTGGATCACTATTAAAATTGTTTTCCTAGTTTACACGGATATCTAAACATAGTGTCAATGACAATACTTGTAGATCACTTGTTGCAAAAGATGTTTAGGTGTTAACTCAATAATGTCCTATAATCTGCTCCTTTTAAATAGTGCCTTTCTTCGACGAAGTTGTTTAGTGACGCACGCGGAAATGTACCTCCAGAAACTTTGTGTAAGTTCAAAGTATTATGTAGGTATATATTAAGTGTTCCGAATCTGGGTATAACTTGTGTATAGATCTACGTGTTATTGTGCATTCGTAGAATTCCTTGCGATACAGGGCTTGTTTCCCAGTACCTTTGAATACATAGTAAATATCCTGTGCGTGTTAGATTAGGAACAAATACCTCAGAGTCAACGCGTGTGTGATATCTCCGGTACTGCAAAAGTTCACAGGCTGCAGTAACCGCTTTCATGTGGTGAGCTGTAAAAAGCTAAATAAAATTAAGCTGAGAAAGTAAAAACACAATACTAACTTTATAGGCAAATACAAAAAAATGCCATTCATAAAACTTTACTAATTACTAAATTGATAAACATAAAGCTATTTTGGTATTTGAAATAGGCCGCTCGGGTTGATGAAAATCGATCCGGAACGACCGTAGTTTGCTTTTATCATAGTGCCAACTGCCGACTTGGATCAAGGAGAAGGGGCGATAGGTATAATATTTAATTGGATTGTAAAGTTGATTTTCATAAATGCTTAGAAAGCATAAATAGTTTTAAATGTAATACTATTGCACAATTTTGTACTCCTTAGTTTTGGAGATACGATTGCCGTGCTAGAAAGAAACAGAACGTACACCGTGTAAAGTAGATGAAAAAAAAGTAAGCTCATTTTTTTTTTCTTTTAGACGGTTTATAATTTCAAATTTATTTTTCGTTTCGTCATCATCATCATATCAGCTAAAAGACGTCCAATGCTGGACATAGGCTTCCTTCAATTATCGTTCAAAGGAGCTTCCTTCAATTTGTTCTTCATAAAAAAACAATTACATAAAATGATTAAGGCAATTTTTAAAAAGATAGATACTTTATTAACATTATAGCTAATAGCTTATAATAATTTGATGACCTTTTCAGTAAAGCATCGCTTAAAAATGTTCATACGCCTGCGGCTTGCATTATAAGTATTATGACTGGGTTAGTTAAATTTACGGATACTTCAGTAGGAATATTCGTGTTCTTTCAGTGATAATAAAATGAAAATAGAATAAAGCTAAAGCAATTAGTGGTTTATGTCGTAGGCAAACCCCGCACAAGATGGACCGAAAACTGATGAATAAGAACGGTTAACGACCGGCCAAGGTAACAAATTGGGAAAGGCCTAAGAGGATCTAATTTTCTTTTACTGCGCATATTCTATTCTCAAAAACCAATGAAACACACGTAAAATATAAAACACTAAAGGTCCTACCTTCGCTTCGGTATCAAAGTTTCATTCGATCCCACAATAAACTCCTACGGAAAATATGATAGCAATAGTGTCGTATTGCATATTAGATTTACAAAGGCGCTTAAAATATTGCAATTCTAAAAATTACTATAAACATTTGTTAAGTTACAAAATAAAATAAAGCCTATGTTACCTGCTTAAATTTTCTATATCTAAAGGAGATTAAATTTTTCAAATCGTTAACGTAGATTATCATAATCAGTTAAATTGTTGCATATAAACAAACTTACAAAAAATTAAACTAAACGAAAAGCATTAGTAATTGATACTACTACCCTTACGTCGGTCTTCTATAAGAGTCAGTACTTTCTAGGTCCATTCGGCCAAATGCTGAAACCATCAAGGGTCTACTGTCGTATAATATATAAAAAAGCAATGTAAAATAATAACAAATAATGATATAATATCACAACAACTACGAACAACGCCATCTAGACCCAAAGTTCTAAAATGCGGTTATACATACTACTTCTTTTAACACGAATATAAAGTAAAATCTATTAATTTAACTTTTTAGTTCTACAATACTTCAACCTCGATCAAAGCTTTTTTTAATTTTTCATCTCAGCATTTCAAAGAGCGTGCTAAAATCAAACAGAGAATTGGAGCCGTCGGTTTATGTAAATTGATATCTAACTGCGTTTTCTTGTAAATGATTCTATTGTCGACTTTTATCTATCTCTGACCTTAAGATTTAATCTCTCTAAGAAAAAAAGGTCGAATATTTTGTTAAATAAGAGGGCTTTATTTGAGAACTAAAGACCTTCTCTGGCTTTCGAATTCAAATACAGGTGATTAATGTTTTAAAATAAATACATCGGTTGTAGCCCTAGATTATACACTAGAATTCCCTGTGTTGTAGGATCTATTCTCTTTTGTATACAATATTTATAATTATATTATGCCTATAATGATCATGCTAAAGAGCTTGACATATTTCACGAGATCCATAGTACGTTCCTAAGAAAATGTAAACAGATAGGCAAAGGTGACGCTATTTAAATTTTACGGTATGGCACCTATTATATATAACAAATTGCCAAATTGTGTAAAGGATCAACCCTTAAGTAAATTTAAAAAACTCCTGTCGACGCTGCTTACAAAGAAGTGTTACTACTCCGTCATGGATTTTATTAATGATAAATTGTAACACTTGCTTCATAGATATAAGATCTCAATTATTGTATCAGTAGTATTTAAAATTAACTCTTACCATATTATTATTTTTGTATGCCGACAGGCAGAATGTACTGGGACCGTATCCTTAAACTAAGACCATTCATTGTAATACCTGCATTCTATACAAATAAATAAATTATTATTATTATTATTATTACTATGTATATTTATTTATTTTAGTTTGATTATTTAAGTTTTTTGTTTGTTGGAATAATTATTATGTTCAAATTTATTTAGATTAAGTTTATTTGATTTATTGTTTAGACTTATTGCATTGTATTTTTATTTTTTATTACTGACATTAGTGTATTGTTAATTTAATTTAATTTTATATCATATTTAAATTCATATTATTTTATCTTGTATCCCATGTTTGTTAAACTTTAATCCTGTAACTTGTACTATTCTTTTTTTCAAATGCTGTGCTCAACCGTAATCGGATATCAAATTTACATGTATCTTCTGTATTTTATTTGTCTCTGTTAAATTTGTAATTTGTTATCTGTAATTGTGCCTAATAAATAAATAAATAAATTGCACTATTCATGAATACATAATTAAATATAAACTATTGTGGATATAAAATTAAAAGCTATATTTACATGTATTGTGTGTGTGTGTGTGTGTGTGTGTGTGTGTGTGTGTGTTTCTGTGTTTGTGTGTGTGTGTGTGTGTGCGTGTGTATTGTGTGGCGTGCCAAGGAGTGAGTTCCTATGTCCTAAACTACAATTTTTCATGTCCTTAGTCCACATGGTAAATACTATTGTATCCGAATGCTTGTTATATTCAATGCTTAGCGTAAGAATCGTAGATCATACGTATATGTAGGTGAGAATTATCTATTATCATTACCTGTACACTCTTCACAATAGAAACATGTCATCGATCACGATAGCAAAGCAAATAACATTGAGAATTATAGTTCAACTAAAGTAATATCCGCTAACAAATGAAGAATAGAAACCAGATAACCACAATTCAGTACAATTTACTACCGCAATATGTAGTAAACTGGAATCAAATAAAACAAAGTATTGTTCGATTCAATAATAGCAATAAAACAAGAACACGATTGATAAAACAACAAGTAATGCCATAGTGGCGTCGAACAAAGCCATTTCTGAAACTTTTGCTCAAATTTTATCACTGAAGAAATTCAAAACTTTGTTTTGCTTTTAAATTAATTTACAATAATTCGATTTTATTATTCCGAGTTAAGTTATGACTTAGAAATGGAGGTATTTTTATAATTAAAAGTTTGAATCTAATTTCAACCAGTTGTTTTGAGATTTGAAAAATTGTATCTCTGTAAAATTTTATTTATTTTAAATAATTTATAGATAATAAGTTATAATTTTATCAACTACATATTGTTATAACTAAGTATAAGTGACGCGTACAGTATTCGTGTATTTGCTGCATTTAAATTATAACCACAAACTGATGATAGGCCGTCGCTGTGACACCGACATTACCAACGGATGAAATTTGAAGTACCATCGTGTAAACCTGGGGAGTATTTTACTTATTAACCTTATTATAACTCCACAGCAATTGCACTCACTTATCTTGTACCGGATCAGTAAATATTTGATCATATTACCGTTCATCAGGCTACATAATTATAACATTTACTTGACAATGTTTTGATTATATTTCTAAATACTATTTTATTACAAGCAAATATTACAATACATTGTACAATAATCTTATCATAGCTATAAGTCCTGAAGAATTCAGCATATTCTAACTTTTATTTCCCACACTTGTTGCAAATTTTAAAATTATTAGTTTACCCTCCCATTAGAAATATTCACCTTAATTGAACTTTTAATTTTTCCTAATATTGATTAATCTAATTTTTTTTTTCTTTTTTCACTTTGTATCGTTGTATCCCTTTTTTTTTTTCTCTCCCTGCCACATTTTCTTGTTATCTTTACACCGCTCAGCTATCTCATTTCTTTTAAGGTGTTTGAAGATATTGAAGGCCTCAAGTGTATACAATGAGTGCTCAACATATCATGACCCGTAAAGCAAAGTCCAAGGAAACTGAAACCCAGCTCAAGTTAGCACTACTGGAGCTGAAAAAATACAAGGAGGATAACAGTTTGCTGCTGAAGGAGCGCACTGAGTGTGAAGAAGAAATAAATGTTGTCAACAATAGAGTAGCTGAGTTGAAGGTAGAACTATCATCACTTCATACAAAGTACCTGGATGTTCTAGATCAAAATGAGAAACTACAATTTGAAGTGGAGTCTTTCGGCAACTGTCAAGATACATATTTAAGTTCTCTGAGTCGCATTACAGAATTGGAATCAAGCCTGAATAAGGCCTGCTTAAAAATAGTTTCACTAGAAGACACAATACTGGCTCTCAACAGTACTGCTACTCAGAATCTCTTTTCTGACCTCATAGGTGGTAAAATAGGTATACCAGATATTCTGAAGTGTACATGTAAAAAATCTTTTATTACCAATAGTAAAAATAAATCTAAGAAGCATTACAAATTAAGGAAATTAATAAAAAATCTTAAGGCAAACATAAAAAAATCAACAAACATAAAAGAATTATCACAAATTAATGGTAAATTGATAACAGAGCGTGTGACATTACTTTCAGAGCTAGAAAACTATAGCGAACAGGTAGAAAGCAGTAGGCTTATGTATGAGAAACATACACAGGAGCTAGAGACACAAATTTCTGATTTACAGTCACAGCTAACTAGGGTTATTTTTGATCATGAGAAGGAAACACGTGAGTATATTATGAAATATGATGAAATTGCAAGGGTCGGTAAAGAGAACTTAGAACAGGTCATTACCCTTAGCAACAGTATGTCGTGCTCATCATGTTCACAGCCTACACCGATCAGTAAAGTGTCACTTGTGTCTGTTACTGAATCTGCCAATAGAGATTCAGAGCTTCAGTCGCTTACTCATAGTAGTTCTGTCCCCTGTCACACCTCTTCTTGTTATTATCATAAAAAACTTACTGTTAAAAATGTAATTATGTACACTGATCAGATTGGAATAGGTTTAGGCAGTTTAATTAATAGTAACTATGAGCATCCAATCACAAATATCTGTTCACCAGGAGCCAAATTAAGTAGTATAATTAGTAATATCAAAATACTAGATTTAACAAAGAATCAACAGTTATAGTTTTATATGGTAACAGTTTATATGCTACAAAAAAAGACATATTGCAGTTAACTGAAGTAATGACTTCACTTTATGATAGTTTAGGATGTAAATTTATTTTTTGTGCTTTACCATATTCATATGCTTTATCAGATATACAAAATAAGCATATTGAAAAATTGAATTTATTAATTTATAATACTACAAGTCGCCTTAGTGACTTCATGACATTTTTTGACATAAATATATTTATTAGTAAATTTTTATTGACAAAAGATACTATGTATCTGCCAACATTTTACAAAAAACAAATTGCTAAATTGTTAGCATATAATTTATTTACTGACACAGATACCTGTAGGGTATTGAAGAATTTAGTAGGACAAAGTAGTGAAACTACTGATATCAATACATCTAATAGTTTAAACTAGTAGATGAGACAAAGGATAAGGAGTCATTTTATTTGAACTTGGTTCACCAAAATATTCAGGGCTTATCCGGCAAGGAACTAGAAATAGAATTATTTTTAAGATTACTTAATATTCATATTTTCTGTGTCACTGAACATTGGCTGAAATGTGACCAACTTATAATGAACAATGAGTACTACAGTATTGGTAGTGCATTTGCTAGGAAGAAAGCTATACATGGTGGCTCTTTAGTATATGTTTGTAATAGTATAAAATATAAGGAGCGTAAGGATATAGTACAGCTTTCCATTGAGCGCACAATTGAAATATCTTGTGTGGAGCTTGAGCAACATATTGTTGTGTGTGTATACAGACCGCCACAGAGTGACTTCACCTTGTTTGAAACTGTAATGGAAGATGTACTGAAACGCTTGAGCATTTGTAACAGGCATGTGGTTGTGTGTGGTGATTTTAATGTAAACTTACTTGAAGAATCAGCTATATGTAGTAGATTAATTAGCTTGTTTACCTCATTTGACTTACATTATTTATTCTATGAACCTACTAGAGTTACTACTCATTCTGCTACATGCCTAGATAATATTTTCTGCAACTGTCAGTCTTTAAATAGTTCTATATTGAATGATTTAACATCTGATCACTATGGGCAAAAGGTTGAATTGCCTGTAATTAAAATACCTAAAGTTAATTATAAGATCACATGTAGGCCAGTAACCTCTGAACGCCTGAAACACTTTAGCGAGAACATTAGTACTAAAGTTACCAATATAGATCTTAGTCGCGACGATCCTGACAGCCTCTACCTATCTTTGTTTAATTTAATTAATGTAGAATATGAAAATATTTTTAAACCCAAGACTTTCAATAAAAATATTAAAATTAAATTTTGTGACTGGGCAACAACAGGCATCTATAAAAGTAGAACTAAACTGTTTGAACTATATGGTATGAAAAAATATAATACAAATCCGAACTTTGTAGATTACGTTAGGAATTATTCAAAAATTTTTAAAAAGGCTTGTACCACAGCCAAATCTTTATACATAAGTAATAAAATTAAAGAATCTGACAATAAAATCAAAACAACTTGGAGTATCATTAACAATGAAACTGGACGAACCACATTGCGGGATACTAACTTTGAACTTAACGTAAATAATAAAATTATTTCAGATAATTTAGATGTAGCACAAACATTTAATAATTTCTTTATAAACATACCTTATTTATTTATTTATTTAATTTATCTATAATATGTATGTATTTACAAAAAAAAAATGTATATAAGTAGTATATCAGTTGTCTAGTACCCATAACACAAGCAAATATAATTGCTTAATTTGGGGCTAGATGGCGTTGTGTGAATGTGGTAGAATATTATTATTATTATTATTATTATACCTGTTAATGCAACCAGGTCCTTAGATTCTTGCCCAGTCAAAGCCGAAACTTTAGATAGGGTTAGCGTGGGAGAGTGCAGCGTTTTATTTAGTTTCAAGTATATTAACCCCAATGATGTGATAAAAGTGTTTAAGTCACTTAACTCAAAAAGAACTGCTGACTTATGGGGTATTTCAACGAATCTAATTAATAATATAATATCTAGTATAGCTCCACACCTTGCCACAATATTTAATAGATGTGTGGACACAGGCGTGTTTCCTGATCTGATGAAACACAGTAAAGTAATACCTTTTTTCAAAAATGGATCAAAAAGTGACGCAACTAACTTTAGACCGATTTCCATATTGCCAGCTATTAGCAAAGTGTTTGAGAAAATAATTTTGCAGCAATTAGAAAGTCACTTTGTCTCAAATAAATTGTTACACAAAGAGCAATATGGCTTTACTAAAGGTCGTTCTACAATAGATGCAGGTATTACATTGATTAAGCATATTTATAGTGCCTGGGAAAATTCGATGGATGCTATTGGTGTCTTCTGTGACCTTTCAAAAGCCTTTGATTGCGTCGAACACAATACGCTTCTACGAAAACTCAGTCATTATGGTATTAGGGATGCTGCACTCAATCTAGTTGCCACTTACTTAAGCAATAGAATACAATATGTTGATATAAACGGAAGTAGGTCTACCGGATTACCTGTAGCTATGGGCGTGCCACAGGGTTCCATTTTAGGCCCTTTTCTTTTTCTGATTTATATCAATGATTTGCCATTCCATATTCAGAATTTTTGCGACATTGTACTGTTCGCTGATGACACATCACTTTTATTTAAAGTGGATCGTAAGGAAACTAACATTGATAAAGTGAATAGCTCACTAGTGAAAGTTCTGGACTGGTTTAGTGCGAATAACCTACTGCTTAATTCAAAGAAAACTAAATGTGTTAAATTTACTATGCCCAATACTAAAAGCCTAGCTATTAATATAAGTTTAAATAATGAAACTTTGAGCTTTGTTGAGTCTACAGTTTTTTTGGGTTTAACTTTAGATAACAAGCTTCAATGGGGTACCCAAATATCGTGTCTTGCTGGTAAACTCAGTTCCGCAGCCTTTGCGATAAGAAAGGTAAGACAGTTTACCGACATAGAAACAGCTAGACTTGTCTATTTCAGCTATTTCCATAGCGTGATGTCATACGGTATACTGCTCTGGGGCAAGTCTGCGGATATTGAGTCAATTTTTATAATTCAAAAACGAGCAGTGCGATCTATTTACAATTTGGGCCCTAGGGTTTCACTAAGAGAGATTTTTAAAGAAATAGGTATTCTGACGGTGGCGTCTCAGTATATCTTCGCCAATATTATGTTTATCAAGAAAAATATAGACTTGTATTCCAGAAACTGTGACATGCACTCTGTGAATACTCGAGGTAAACATAAATTAGTTGGTACATATTATCGCCTACATAAAATAAACAACTCATTTGCGGGTCTAGGTGTACGTTTCTATAACAAATTACCCATTGACATTATGAATCTACCCCTACAAAAATTCAAACAAACTGTTAAAAACCGCCTTATTCTAAAGGGTTATTATACTATTAATGATTATTTAAATGATAAAGCAGCATGGGTATAGTTGCTCGTTTAATGCAAGATTAATGTTATATTGATTATTATTGTTGTAGCTTTATTGACTATTATTATCATTAAGTATATTGATATTTTTATTATTGTACTTATATTGACTATTATTATCATTCAGTATATTGATTATTATTATAGTAATTATATTGACTATTATTGTAATTATGTTGACTATTGTAGTAAAAGTTTAATGTGAAGTGGATGCATATCATGATCATTACGAGTTCGTAAGGCATAATACATTTTATTAGGGTTCTTTTACCACCCATGCCCTGCATTGTCATGCTCACTAAAATGTCATTGCTTGTGGTGTCGTATTGGCCGGGTCATCACTTTCCCTCTAATATGGCGAGGGTGATGATGGCTGGCCCGTGCGTCATGCTCGTGAACGGGTGCTACTTGGGATGACTGGTCAATCTTGGCATGGCTTACATTTAATATTCAATCCAGTATTACCTTGTCGTTCAATGTGACCAGGGGGTGCATTTACCAGTTTAATTAAAATACGTAGTCAAATTACCATACTAGTTGAAACTAAATAATTGAATTCCTTGTTTTCTTTCTTTAATCTTAGTATTATATTAATTAGTTAATTTGTAATAATTACTTTGTATGGTTCTTTGGTTGCGTTGAGTGTTTAAATTGTAACTCATTCAAATAACTGTAATTATCTGGCGATTGAAAAGAGTGGCGTGAGTTTCTTGCCAGTTCTTCTCACAGCTCTACCTCGTCAGCGAACTGGCTGTAGGTCAATTGGCTGACAAAATGTAATGTTGACTTTTCATAAGCATCATACTTTATGATCTAAATGAAATAAATGCTTTGACTTTGACTTTGACATTTCACGTGATGTTCTGGGATTTTGGAAGACTTGTTTGAACTCCGTTACATAAAATTTATTATATTTGTGAAACGGGTCTACTCGTGTTAGAAAATTATTATAAGGTGCCATACCTCTTTACCCGACGTTTTGGTCGAATTACACCGACCATGATCACGGGATAACTGATGTAGCCAGGCGTCGTCTTCGCCTTGAAGCTTGAGATTCTGTAACTATTCTCACTTTGTCTTAAATTTCAAATCTTAAATTTTGTTTTTGGTAAAGAGGTATGGCACCTTATAATAATTTTCTAACATGAGTAGACCCGTTTTACAAATATAGATAAATGTATACAAATTGTGTGGGTTTAAAATATTTATTAAAATTTATTGATAATAATTTAAGTTCGTAATCTCTAAATATTATAAAGCAAGATCGCAGGTTTTCTTCTTTCTGATAAGTTATCAGGCATCTGTTTTTAAACCATAAATTATGATATGGATTTCATTATCATTAAGAGAATCTTGCAATGTCCTGATAATGAATTTCTCCATTGTACTTAAAAGTGACTTTGTCAACAGTGGCGCTGTGCACAAAAACCGGAGGGTTCATCGAGCGACTACGAGTTGTACCATGAACCACACAAGCGCTGTTACTTACAGGTATGTTAATACTAGCTGCACCCTGCGGCTTTGACTGCGCGGCAAATGATTGAATGACGGTTGTTGTTATGTATCCCTCCATGATTATCATCATAAGTCGAAAATCTTTTACTGTCGAACATACCCTATTCCTTTATCCAGTACAAATAAAAATCTTATATTTTATCTGATATTAAAAAAAATCCTTTAGCCGCATTTTTTGTAGTGCATAATTATATTTACGCAATTTGATTGTAAGATTGAATGTTTTGCATACAAAACATATTACATACAATTTTTGTACCATATTTTTTGTTAGTGTGAGTTTTTTATGTTACTTAGTAAGAAATTTTCCTCTAGAAATCAGGATGGCCGCTAACCAGAACTCGTTTAAGGCAAAGGTTCGAACTCTTTTCATGAATAAATTGGCAGAATCAGCTAAATAACTATGTCTAATAATATATATCTATATGAATATGTATGTACATTTATTATTGTATAATAATATGTATATTTATTATGATATTTGGTGTATGTTTATTGTTTTCTTTTTTTTTTTTGTAATAAGTTATAAGATATATTTATATCTATGTAGTAAAATAATTATTGGATTTAGCAAAAGTTAGTTTTCAATATTAAACTGTCATGCACCTACTGCGTTTCAACTCTGCATCACCCGATAGGTTGACTGGTAAATAATGCCTTTGGCATTAAGTCCGCCTTTATGCATTTATGTGTGTAAAAAGCTTGAATAAATAAAAAATAAAAAAAAAAATTTGACCACATACGACATTTTGTGTTAGTACGTGTGATGGTGTTGTCGTGTGTTATACGCATGTACCACCGCCGCAATATAAATATATTTCACTCTATTTATCTTAAACTAGCTTTCAGCGACGCAGTTTCACCCGCGTCTTTGCTTACTGCTCTGCTCCCGTTGCCAGTAGCGTGATGTTACAAAGCCTATACCTACCTACCTTACTCGCGAACTAGGCTATCATAAAAATATCGCAAAAATATTTTTTAAATCCGCCTGGCAGTTACAGAGATTAACGCGTTCAAACAAACGAACAAACTCTTCCGCTTCCACAATCAAGATCAATAAAATTATTCTATAGCCGACAATAAATCTACATACCTTGGAAAGCAAGCAATCCGGGGTTAGATTATTCAGATTCTACCAAGGGGCTTTGTAAGCAATTTACTGGGTAAGTGAGACGTGAACAAACGACGTGTAATTTAATTTTTGTGGCAGTCGAAGTAAAATAGGCTAGTTGTATGTTGTTTTAGATACTATTAATGTCGCCATACGTTTTGCTTAGTACCTACTCACATAGAATGTTATATGTTTATCATAGGCATATATACAGAATACACATAACTATGACCATTCATTTGATTATTAAATGATTCGTTTGAATATGATTTTTTGTTTTTTATTATACTTATAATTGTTTTACATAAAAACATACATTCTAATAGTTAGTCCGGTATTACATTATCATATTTAAATCATATAAATATGATTTCATATCTGTCATATAAATGAGTTCTATGATCATAGTTATATGATGACGTTCTTCATTTTTACATACTACACTTAATTATCATATAAACGTCATATACCACCCATCAAGCCATGTTTTCCGTTGCTATGGCTATGTTTACGCCAGAGTCACAGCCTAGTTATGGGATCATTTTTGACAGCTAGCGTACAAGTAGGATCATATCAACACACTAGCTTCGTCTATTTACATACAGACTGTGCTAGTGTGTTGATATGATCCTACTTGTACGCTAGCTGTCAAAAAGGATCCTCTAACTATGATCATAGAGGATATGAATCATATTGTTGAAATATTATTATTATTATTATTACATGTAGTTATTATACCGTCATAATTATGTTCTTCATATAAAAATGACTTACACATCCATGATCATATTTCTATGATAGTGTAATAGCGGCCTTAGGCGTATTTTAAAAATAGAAGTGGATTCCGAGTGTGTAGATCAAAAACAAAATTAAAGTAGTGTCTTACACAGAACAAATTACTCTTGAGAATAAATATTGTATAATTCTCTTTGACAAGAAACGTCGAAATAGTTTTGAAACACATTAGCATCGTCGTCGTCACGTCGCTTGGTGACATTACCTTCTGTAACTAAGCAACCCCGAGTTCAATGAGACATCAAAATTTGGGTGAACGATCTACTGTAATTGCAACATTTAGTAGATTCTCATTAAGAAAATTACTATTTCAATGTATAGCAAAGCTAAGTGACCTGAAAATGTTTGTATATAGTTAGAACTAATCTTAAATGTTTGATATTAGCACATATTTGATCACATGAACAAGATCAATTACATTTGTGAGATAAATACATTATTAATATTATATTATTTAAATATCAATACTCTACCACATTCACACAGCGCCATCTAGCCCCAAATTAAGCAATTATATTTGCTTGTGTTATGGGTACTAAACAACTGTTATACTACTTATATACATTTTTTTTGTAAATAAATACCTAATATAGATAAATTACAATGAGACACAGAACAAACAATCATGCTCATCACACAAAGATTTGTCCTGGGTGGGAATCGAACCCACGACCTCCGGCTTAGCAGTCAGGGTCACTTACCACTAGGCCAACAGGCCAGTATTATGTCTACTGTTGAAAAATGGTATATTTGTGGAATTTTACTATAATAAAATACATGTGACAGGCGGATCTTGGCTGAAATCTTATCGCAATACAGTGATACTCGTTCCATGTCGCTTTCTAATGTAATAGTTTGATATCTATCATTCAGCTGACTTCGGTTAATTGATCCAAAATTTATCACGACTAAAAATAAATCCAGGTCTCTGTCGATACCACCAACAGAAATATCACGATTTAAATAGTGTTACTTGGAAAATGAAAATGAAAATATATTTATTCATATAGGTTAATTAAATTAACACTTATGAACGTTAAAGTTTACAAAATGTCAGCAAATTAACCTACAGCCAGTTCGCTAACGAAGTAGAGCCATGAGAAGAATTGGTTGGAAATATGGTTTCAAATTCCTTCGTTTTAATCTTTCGTTTAAATTATCTTCTCTGAATTTTTGTACTGAGTGTTAAAGTCACTGTTGTTTTCTCTTATGGAATTTACATAGATTGAGATATTTTGTTAATTAAGCTGCACAACACATATTTTCTACACGCTCGTAATGAATATCAGGTGCCTGTCTGCAGCAGAAAACTTAATATGAAACTTCTTTCGCAGATGAACGCAATGCGCTACAACGGCCACGGCTACTGCCCACAGATGCAGCGCGGCATAGAAACTCGTGCTCAGACGACACAACTGAGTCACGTGACGCGCTCATCACGGAGGACCGCGCCAGCCCACGCGTTGTCCGTCGAAATGCTGCAGAGACATGGACTTATCGACTTCAAACGTTAAATGAACATAGTCATGTTATACTTTTTTATATATTAGCCTACCAAAGTGACTCCACTCTGCCTACAGTGATTCACACATTGCCCAGCATGACGCAGCGTAGTGCGAGCGTGTGTTCTTGCGTTGTTTGTAAGTATCTCTCTTTATAAGTTCAACACACTTAAAACGCATTTACGCGAGGTTTTCTTTCGCCACGCATCTGCAGCGTAGTGCGAGGCAGTGTGTGTATTGCCTACCATTAGGCGATCGACACACAGTGGGATCCATAAGTGGTGGCCACCTTTCCAAAAACCATCATCTCAAATTCGTGGCGTCCTCCATGGTGGCCTCCACAATGACGGCTTTAACTGCTTTGCATACGACGTAAGTGCGGACATGCTACGGGGAAAATGATTCTAAGGTATCTAACTTTAGAATCCTTTATTTTTAAGCTATTTTTATGCAGTTACTATATTCTTAACGAAACATTTTAAAATTTGTAATATAGCCTCGTATGAGAGATAGTAAGAAACATTTAATTGTATACCAAAGATGAATAGTTTTTACACAGATATTATAGAAAATGTATAGTAGATATATAAAGCTCTAAATAAATTTTCTATTGTTGATTTCTTAGAAATGTTCTACTACTTCTCAGCTTTCAGTAGCATCTTTTTAAACTCTTTTAACCACACCTTTTGAACCTCTTAATTAAAATTTCACTATATACTAAGATCTATCTTGGCAAATTGTCGGTTGTATTCTGTAATAGTATTTTAGTCGAATAACGTCCACCATTGCTCAGCGTAAATAATCTACAAGCATTTCCATTTTTATTCTATTAACACCGTATTTATAACTTTATATCATACTTAAATGAAACAAGTATGACTATTGAATAGACACAGTGAACAGATATTTAATTAGGTTACTTAACATTTTTTATATCACGACTCAGACATAACAATCTCAAAATTTAGTTATTATTTTCTACTTTACAAATGAAGTTGTAATTATTATCAGTAAAAATATCAATCAAATCTATTTCACAAAAGCTATTTAATTTATGCGAAGAAACATTTTTATCTTGTACGTAAATCTTGGCAGCTAACCCATTTTCGACGAAATTGAAAAGTTTTATTCGCCATCTCATTGTTCTACTTTCGCTTTCAACTTTATTGAAAGTAATTCTCATAATCTATACCTTAATTGCTTACGTAAAAACATTAGTGACATTACATAAAATTGACAGAATTTAAAATATTTAATTTAAATTTATTTTTGCAAAACTAGTTCCATGTGTTTACGTTACTTTTCTTTAGCGGAACAGTAGGTACGTAATTTCTTTTAGTCTGACTAAATAACTTATCTACTATTTGTGAGCCTGTTTATATCTACCATAATTAACAACTTCTGCTAATAATGTTCAGTCGTGTCTCTTCTTTCCTCTGTTTTAATAACGCTATTTTAAGGCAATTAACTTTAATTATATGCAGATGACATACTTTAATGCCATTCAAAAGCTTAAGGTTACTAAAACTTTATTATTTCTATCTAAAATGCAAAGTTCTCATTATTTTGGACTTAATTACAATGTCTCATTATTGCTATTATATTAGATTACCAGGCTCTCGCTCCATTTTCATATAAATCTACAATATTTTATTCATAATTAACAATAAAAATTATGTGCGCAAACAATCAATTTTTAAACTATTTTTGAAAAGAAATATATAGTGACATATTTTTTAAAATAGCATAACTATGTTAGGGTTATAATGGTCATATAAGTGTATACATTAATAACGTATTATATGAGCTTATATATTTAATATATTATTGTTACTGTCAACCACTTTTTGCTGAATGCACACTTAGTTTACCCTAGCTTACTACTAAGCCACAAGTCGCTCAAATGTCAGAAAACTTCAGATTGAGTTAATCTCTTCGTGAACTAAATGTATGCATTTACAATAATTATTATATTAATAGTAAAAATGCAAAATTATTTTAGAAGCCTTGAGGCATCGACGTTACTTTTGAAATTATCTTTAATTATCTTTTTTTTTTTCAACTTAGTGGAGAGCTCAAATATCGTGTCCCGCAGTAAACTTAAGTCTATGGCTTCTGTAGATAAAAAGCAGTTTACTGATGTAGTGTTCATAACTAATGTTTAAAACAACCTGGTCATTTACAGCTCGAGCTCATTAAAAATAAAACTATTGTTATAATTCTTTAACAGACCATAAGTTGCATAATATACAAATTATACTCATGAACTATCCAAATAAGTATCAAAACAGTAAATTATTATTGCCTGTTAGATGTAAACTATAATAAGATGTAATTATTCCTTTTAAGGGTTAGATCACTTCTTGCAGCACTGAACCGCACTTTCCTATACTTCTATCCTTCTCTATCACTGATACTTGTCATTTACTAGAGTAAGAAAGAGAGACAAAACATAACGGCACGCAGCGCGCGGTATCGTACTGTCGCATTCCGTCGCTCTTTCTCACTCTACTAAATGATGATTTCGTAAGACGAAAAAGGATAGTAGCATAGGCAAGTGCGGTTCCGTGCTGCTAGATTATGTAGTCCTAAGGCAATTTTATCAAGATATTCGGACCAAGTGTAAATACCTAATGTCTGTAAATGTTTAGTTTAAGTTAGTGTTACAAGTTGATGTTAGACTTTTTTATCGTAAATGTGATACTAATATATAAATTATACTGAAACAAAAATAAATGTTATATTAATTTAAATAAGTATTTTAATTTTATCCAGTATTATTTATATTTATTTTAAAACTATGATTTTATAACTATTTAGGTATTAAACAATCACATGGTAAGTGTGTTTATCGCAAAAGCAGAGCTGAGAAAATATAACCAAGTCATTGCCGACCAAACCATAAAATAATGATAGACAGAAAGAGAAGGATGGATATATCATTAAGACAGGCGTTATAGAGCCTTTGTCTCACTTACTTATTGAATTTTAAGTCAATAGTATATTATTATGAGAGAGTAGATATTACCTTTGTCAATTAGGTCCATTTACAGAGAAAACTGTAGAGATCTACTATCGTAAGCTATACTATTATATAAAGCGGAAGAGTTTGTTTGTTTGTTTGTACGAGCTGATCTCTGGAACTACCACTCGGATTTGAAAAAATATTTTTGCGTATTTATAGCCCAGTTCTCGAGAAAGGAGGTTATGTAACATCACGCTACTGGCGACGGGAGCAGATCAGTAAGCACAGTAGCGGGTGAAACCACACCAGAAAAAGCCATTTTTACAGACAACCTCCACAATAGAGAATATAATAATAATAATATTTACACACGCAATACATACAAGCTCTGTATTGCGTGTGTGTAAATAATATGCTATGTTGTGTAAAGGATGTAAGTACATTATTTTTAATGTTAAACATGATTTTAATTATCCAAATCAAGTTTATACGTACAACATTCGTATTTTCCAAAATGTATAAACGCCTTTACAAAGCGTGCCAATGAGCTGGCTAAAATTATACATTTCGAATAAAAAAATATTTTAAGATAACACAATCTAAAACTTATTCAAAACAGAAACAATAGCTTAACTCTTTAACTAACTAAAACTAAAACTAAAAGTTATTCATTCATAATAACGTTATAACGTCATAACGTTTTCACTACATTATGAATACTGCTAAATATTAGTTTTCTATGAATAGCTTGACACACAAGAACGTGGACTAAATTTATCAAAATGAGGCTATATGATATCATTAAACAAAATGTTTATTTTAAGTAAAATAAAATAGGAAAGATAATTGTCCACATAAAGCTCTATCTATACACAAGAGCCGTGTCCGGAACGTGCCCGGGACGTGACCGCCCGTGCTCCGTCAGGAGTGAAAAAATATCGGTGCATACATTGTCGATAGACTCGATCACACATCTCCATGCCCGTGCCAACAACGGAGCTTCTTACTTTGTAGCTCGACCGGGTCACGTCCCAGGCACGGCTCTGATGTGTGTAGATAGATCTTTATACGACGTGACAGTTTTATTAAAAACATAATTGAGGCGAAGATAGAAGAAAGGCGAGGTAGGGGAAGACCACGCATAAGGTATATGAGCCAAATAAAAAAAGCGGCAAAGTTTGTTGGTTTGTTTGATTGAACGCGTCAATCTCTGGAACCACCAGTTGGATGTAAACAATTATTATTTTGCGTATGATAGCCCAGTTCTTAAGGAAGGTTATAGGCTATGTAACATCACACTATTGACAACGGGAGCAGAGCAGTAAGCAAAGATGTTGAAAGTTGAAAACCTCTGCCTACCCATTCGGGGATAAAAGGCGTGAAGCGATGTATGTATATATTATGTATTACTTTGTTCAATATTTATGTCAATAATGAGGTTCTACTCAATATCAATCTGAACCAAACCACTGTCTGTTTAATCAAGCGGTAAATTACGCGTGTATTCGTTTCAATAGTACATAGGCTTTGTAATTAGTTTAATTGAAATTGTTGTACCTATAGTAAATAATTATACAGTACACAAAAAAAATATTACACACTGTATTGAACTTTATTATTTATTGATTTTTAAATGTAATAGTTACTAGTTTTAAAAGTATATTAGTTTGTTTTTCTTTATTTGAGGCTTACTCCTTTATAGAGGAATTATTTTCTTGTCACTTGTTAAATAGTATCTATAACAAATATACACAAGTACCTGTGTGAAATTTTATTCACACAGGTACTTGTGTAGTATTAGTGAGTCGAAATCTGATTAAAATCTAAATCAAAAATCAAAATCATTTAATAAGTTTTGATAGAAGGTATTTAATTATTAAAAGCTTATAATTAATACAAAATAGGTATAATGATGTTAGGTGCTTGTACTAGAAGTATTCCTGTGTCACAAGCGGTTTTTGTGCTAATTTTACTACTTACAGTCAATATTACATTTTAAGACGCAGTGAATCATTGTCCAATCCACAAGAAAAATATTTTAATATTGAGGATACTTTACTAAAAAACAAACGACAAATTGGGCGGCAAAGGAAAAATAACGAGATCGTTACAATACCCCCAAGCTGACCTTTGTGTAATTACAACTAGTCGTTCCAAAACGACTGCTACTGAGGAGACAATTCTAAATTGCGACAGTATCACAGTTGAGAATAAACAACGTTAATAAATCCACGCTGGTTTCAGCATGAATGGGCCGGATCGGGGAAGTACTACCCTCTCATAGAAGATCGACGTAATAGTAGTAGTATCCGTACTACTGCGTTTCGTTCGTTGAGTGTGAGCGCCGGAGGTCCAATTTCCCCCCTTTCCAGTTTAAAGGCTCTTAAAATCAGTAAGTAATCCTTTTATGCGTAATTCTAAAAGGTACATTAAAATTTCCTGAAACAATCCTTTGAGACAATAAATATTTTACGCAAATGCTTGATTGAAAACACTTTTTAGAATTACAAGCTTGAAGAGAGCTTGAAGAGTTTTTCAAGTACGGTGAGATTATGGAATGATTCAAAGTTCTGCACATCACAAGACGGGTTTCTTAAGTTAAGACCTTTTTTGAAAGAGTATTTTTTACAAAGTCAAAGCAATATGGTGTAGCTAACGTATATAGGCTACGGCAACTGTATACCATTAGGTAATCCGGACCTTAGTCGTATATAAAAGTATTAAAAATAAAACTTATTACCAATAAAGCTAAGCTAAGCTTATTAATAATAATACTTCTAGATGGCGTTGTGTGTAGTTGTTGAAATATTATTATTATAATAATATTTGGTAAGCAATTTATTTTATCAGAGTTTTGTTTCTTGTGGAAATTCTGTGAAAGTTGGCATAATAAATAACTTACTAGCTAACTGAACTAAATGTACAAGTGCAAGTATTTTTAAGAGTGTCTGTTCATTTAAGCTAAAACTTAAACTATATATTTGTGTGTGTGTGAAGTGTATTTGTTACCACTTAGCGCCTAAACGGCTGAACCAATTTCGATGAAAACTAGTATGTAGATAGGTTCGGTACCGGACCCGAATATAAGCTACTTCTTCATCCCGTAGTTCCCGATGGATACAAAACATTTATAAGGGAGGGCAAAGCCGTGAAACGCAGCTAGTAAAAAATAAATAACTAGCTAACTGAAATAAATGCACATTGCTAATATTTTCAAGAGTATTATAGCTCACTTAAGCTAAAACTTTAACTATACCATGTTCTGTAATTGATCATTATAAACTTCTGCTATTAATCTGCGATCAATGATAACACAATATTTTTAACATTTAAGTTTTACGTTCATATCGATATCAAGTAAAATAAAACCATTTTAAGGTTTTATAGCTCCTTCATTTTTCAAGGTTATTAAACTGTGAAGCTCATCGCTTAGTTATAATGTTCACTGAAGATGTCAAGAACTAGATAAAAATATCATTACTGTTTGTCTGTTCATCTGTGATGATAAACTATAGATCCTACTAATATTATAAATGTGAAAGTTTGTTTGTATGTATGTGTGAAGTGTGTTTGTTACCACACAGTGCCTAAACAGATGAACCGATTTGTGAAATTGTTATGTAGATAGATTACATACAGACATAGGCTACTTTGTATCCCGAAAATCGGTCTGGTTGCCGAGGGTTACAAAACATATTATGCGTGCGAGCATTTAAATGAATGTTTTAAAGCACGCATTGCTATTCACACAAACACCAAATCTCTATCAATGTGATCTTAAGTAATAAAGTTAAAGTTATATTTTCGAGAACATCTATTCTAATCATTTACATACAAAAAAAAACTTTTTTTTTAAATCAATGATTCTAATTCACAAATTTATATTTTCCATTAACATCAATCTTGCCTGACAACTTTTTAGAATACATATCCTTTTGTGGCAGGACAAATACGATTTTATTTCCTTTTTTAGGAGCGACAGGTTTCTTAAAGTAAGCAGCGATGACAGTAAAGATAAGTTCGAAAATAAACCAGAGGAGTTCTATGACGCTGATGATGGAGCCGCCAAGACAGAGACCGAATATACCCCCGAGATTTGCTGAAACAAATTAAGATAATAATATTACTTACAACAAATTTGTAACACTATTGACCCTGAGTAAGCACATGTTATTGCGTGTGATAAGGGTTCTAGAATGCGGATAAACTTACTTTACTTTTTTTGTAAATAAAAAATGAAAATCAGTCTGGTTTCCGAATGATTTATATGGGACCACGTCTGAATCATGACCTATCTTGCGATAAAAAGAATCATTAAAATCCGCTTTTTCATCACATCCGATTAGCGACGAAATCGCGTTACAAATATTTTCATACAAAAACATACGATTAGGAGGTAGTAGATCCACGCTGATTTCAGCATGAATGGGCCGGATCGTCCGGGGAAGTACTACCCTCTCATAGAAGATCGACTTAAGAGTACTAGTATCCGTACTACTGCGTTTCGTTCGGTGAGTGAGAGCGCAGGAGGCCCAATTTCCCCCCTTTTCTCTTTCCTCACCTCCCTCATTCCCTTCCCCTAACCCCATTCCCAGCCGCCATAGTGGAGACCACCATACCAGCAGCTTAAGACGATGGCTTTTAGTATAGTGGCCGCCACTTCTGGATTCCACTGACTGCTTACCATCAGGCAGGGTGGAGTCACTGTGGTAGGCTACAATAAAAAAAAAATACGATCCGAATTCAGAACCTCCTTCTTTTTGAAGTCGGTTAAAAAGCTACAAATAATGCTCAATTCTAAAAAACTATTTCTACATAATAATCTAATATATTTATGTATATCTCTATTTCATAACATTATCGTAGATGATAGGACTTCAAAACTTATTTAATATACAGTACTGAGTTTACGAATAGTAGATAATATTTATTAATAATAGTAGCAATAAGTACTGTTTATTTAATAATAACAAAGTTATTTAGTTACTGAATGTTGTTAAGTTAGAATATCTAAACTAGAAAAACTACCGAGCTTTCACCAGCGTAAATATACTTACGTCTTTCATTACTACGCCGCTGCCGTGGCTTCTAGCGTGATGCTATATTATAAACTAGCTGCGCCCTGTGGCTATGTCCGCGTGGCAAATGGTACATGTTTATTTAATGTAACTCCAATAACCAGACCGAAAAGTATTATATGTCTGTCTCCAGCGTCGAATCTATGTACGTATCAATTTTCATGGAAATAGGTTTAACCGTTTAGACGCTGGTTGGTAACAAACATACAAACACACACAAACTAACTCACTCATAATATTAAACCATGTATTCTATATTTTGATAAAGTCTTACCCAGCATTTGATCCCATGTATAAAGTATTTCCCTCCTGTACTTCATACAAGTCATTTCACCAAAGTGTACTTGTACTCTGCTGGTCCCCGGGTTTAGTTTACTAAAAAATATAATGTCCAATTAATCCCTATAGAAGAGATCTGTGTGCAATATTGTATACCTTTATTCATGGCCAATCAAATAATTATTATAAAACCAAATTTTCCAGGTGACTCACTGAAGAGCTATTCGGAGACAGGTAGCCATCCGGAATCGACCTAATGTATGAAAAGATAATACTGAGTAAGATTATGCAATAGACGTAACAAAAATTGGAATGAATCTATCTATATAATAAATTTTATATAAAGCGGAAGAAATTGTTTGTTTGTTTGTATGTTACCAGCCTGATTTGAATTATTCTTTTTGCGTATGATAGCCCAGTTCTTGTGGAAGGTTATAGGCTATGTAACATCACGCTACTGGCGACGGGAGCAGAGCAGAAAGCAAAGATGCGGGTAAATCCGCGGCGTTGAAATCTAGTATTACATTATTTCAGCGCCATTGCCGAGTATGTACTCGTAGGCTTAGCTTAAAGCATTTTAAGTATCAATTTATACTTTGACAATACTGTGGGTGTCATCGTCTACAAGAATTTCTGTGTTGTTTGATCAACCTATCGCTGAGTCTTTTATAATTTTGTTCTATTTTTATATCTTGCTCTGAAATTTTCTGGAAATTTATAAAACCATGATAGGAACTCATTCTGCAACGTAATGGTTAGCAGGAAGAATTTCTTTGAAATTGTTGTGAATGAATATTGTTTTTGTCAATCAGGTAATTTAGTAAACATTGTTACCCTTTAAACAATTTATGTTTATCAACCTACAGCACAAAATAGACATTCCACAAGGTGAATCTTCAAATAAGGGCAAGTTCTTAAATGAAGTTGCTAGAGCTTGTAGAAAAACGAATCTACGCAAGAATATGAGTAAGTAGGGCACACTTTACTACTGAGAATTACCTTATCACTTTAAAAGGAGATAATAATAAATGTTAATATAGCTTAGGCAATATAGATTTACTGGCCTTTGAAAATATTGATATGAAAGTTACTTGCAAATGTTCTAATAACAAAACTGTGTATCATAGTAGACTGTTTTTTTATACATTAACCTACCAAAGTGACTCCACCCCGCCTGATGGTAAGGTAAGCATTAGTGGAATCCAGAAGTGGTGACCAACATACTAAAAGTCAAGGCGTTAAGCTGCTGGTATGGTGGCCTTCACTATGGCGGCTGGGAATGGGGTAGGGCAAGGGAATGAGAGAGTTGAGGAAAGAGGAAAGGGGGAAATTGGGCCTCCAGCGCTCTCATTCACTGAACGAAACGCAGTAGTACGGATACTACTACTCGATCTTTTGTAAGTACTTCCACGGTAGATCCGGCCCATTCATGCTGAAATCAGCGTGGATCTACTACCGTAAAATCTGAGGCAACTCTCGATCATATAAATAAGTAATTTTTCTGAGAGAAGATTTTTTTATAAGATTAACAAAGTCGAGAATCTACAGAAATTACATAAACCGTATCGCATACAGAATTGATGATTTTCACCCTCCAAAACAAGCAATGTATATACAATGGACTTGCCTGTTGGTCTAGTGGTTAGTGACCCTGACTGCTAAGCCGGAGGTCGTGGGTTCGATTCCCACCCAGGACAAACCTTTGTGTGATGAGCATGATTGTTTGTTCTGTGTCTGGGTGTAATTTATCTATAATATGTATGTATTTACAAAAAAAAAATGTATATAAGTAGTATATCAGTTGTTTAGTACCCATAACACAAGCAAATATAATTGCTTAATTTGGGACTAGATGGCGCTGTGTGAATGTGGTAGAATATTATTATTATTATTAATGGACACATTCCGCCTGTTATAGATACACATCAAAATGATGAAAATCCTTCATTACCAAGAGCCATGCTAAAATGACTAAAGAGATTTCACATTTTTTATAAACATATTTGATAATATAAAGAAAAGAACGTATAAATTCCTATCGACTTACAGAGCAAGATTTTTAAAAATAAATTATTAAAACCTCTGGAGAGATTTTAGAGAGCAGTGTCAAATTGGCTTTCGGGAGAAAGATGATAATTGAAGCGAGAGTCAGTATACTTATAAACATTAGCTTTCAGCGGCGCGGTTTTATCCGCGTTTTTGCCTACTGCTCTGCTCCCGTAGCCAAAAGCGTGATGTTACATAGCCTATAATCTTCCTCGAGAGTTGGGCTGTCAAACACAAAAAGAATTTTTCAAATCTGACTTTTAGTTCCAGAGATTAGCGCGATCAAAGAAACATACTAACTCTTCCGCTTTTTAAATAGTATAGAAAAGTATGTTTAGTGTGAAACTATTAAGTGTATCAGTCAAATCAAATATAGAGTGGTTACTGGTCAACCTAGTGTTAGTATTTGTTCAGGTCGCCCATGGAGGCATCCGACTTGACCTAACGACTGTTATCAACTTGGTAACAACCGGGACCGACTTTTAACGTGACCTCCTAAGCACGGAGACGCTGAGATTCAATACCACTATGCGGTCGCACTCTAAGTTGCTTAACCTAGTTATACGCTTCTACTTAAGTAAATGACACAAGTTTCATTATTATGTCGTATTAAGTATGAACGCATTTAATTAAGTTAATTGTGTTTAGCGACTTTAGATTTTAAATATTCAATCAATGACAATAAATGTGAGCTCAAAGTTAATAACTTTTAATAGGGGATCGGACTAATTTTCAGAAAGTGTTTTAAATTAATCTTTATGGATACTTATTTCCATAAAAAATTAAATTTTATTTATTTATAGCCTTTTAGGTACCTACTCAAAATCATGTTTTAGTATTGATCGTTTAAAAATCCCGCCAAAACGTCACGATATGTCGTCTGACAGCGCGTGACGTCATTTGTGGTCATAACAAAACAGCTGAACGAACTTAAGTTCGCGAGAAGTTTTGTTTTGCGGAGTATATTCTTGATTTGATGTTATGGAACGAAAAAATATCGTCAGTGTGCAGTACCTCAATGTACAAACACACCAAAAACTACTCCAAATAAAATATTCATTATTGTTCCAAGAAAAGCAGATAGGTACTTATACGAAAAATGGTTAGACTTAGCGAGAAAATTCCGACGGGCGAGATGTCTGTAACTTCACCAATTTACTTCTGTGAAGATCATTTTGACGGTAATTACTTACCTACCTACTACAAATAAATAGAATGAAATATATTATGGTTAAATTAAATCGTAGTGAATTTATTCATTGTGTAGGTAATGTTAGAGGTTATATTTACGAGGACGTACATAATTTTTACTTGTTTCAGCTTTCTAATAATATGAAAAATTACATGCGAATAATATATTATTATATAGGTAGTTATAAAACCTACATAAGTTTTTACATTTCGAAGTTCAGCGTCACAAAAGTCTGAATTACTTGCAAATAAATTGCAAATCATATCATAATGTTGGTTTTCGTAAATCCTGTTTCCATTATGAAAAACCGGAGAAACACCACGTGACAGTTTTTAAATCGATTACTGTATCCTAGTTTAACAGCAATCTTTTAGAAACCTTTAAAGATTCAACAAAATATCTGAGTGAATTAACTAGGAACTACCCTGTGGGCAGTCAATGATTGCCCACAAACGACGTCACACAATGTGATTGGTGTTTCAGTACAAATTAAAAATATTGTAAATAACAACATTTTATTTCTTCATTTAAAAATATTTAAATGAATTATATTAAATTATAATTTGATAAATAATCATAAAATAGTATATTTATTATATCTAAGTACATTTTAGATTTTAATCTGATTACTGTCCGATTCCCTATTGCAGTACAAGTAATTAGTCACTAGAGTAAATATTATACAAAACTAATCTACTATATCTATACTATTCATCTATTTATTACTTTTGGGAGGCCTTTGAGAGTCTTTTAAAATCTGAATGATGCAATACGATACTTGCAATGATATTTTCCGTAGGCGTTTGTTGTGTTCGGATGAAACGTTTGATACCGAAACGAAGAGAGGGCGCACATCTGGACGAGTTAATGGAGGCCAATATTTTACATGGCATTGTAAACAATGTATTTGACTCGATTGATCTTATGAGCAAGCTCTGATATACTGACTCTCGCACTGTTCACAAGCGGAGCGTTCGCGACAGTGGATTACGTTGCCCTATTCGTCGAATGGTGGAATCATATAATCGCGATTTTAATGATATTGATATTTTTGCGTGCTCTAAATCTAGATTCAGACAGAATTGTATTTATTTGAAAAAGTAAAAACTAAAGTGAGTAAGTAAATGACAAATGAAATTACTAATATAGGTTAAAAATAAAAAAAAGACTTGTATTGTATAACTTACTAAAATACTATTTTTGTTTGTTAAATTTAAATATATGTATCAATTCGCCAAATTTTATATTGTAGCTGTTTGTTGCCCCTTAATAAATAAAATATAACATTAAAATATCTTTTCTCATTAAATTATAACATTAATTGTATTATTTTTACATGAAGCTGAGTTTACAATATCTAAGTACACAATTATCGATAATTTATTCGACTTACTTAACATGCCTGCGATGTTTAATAAACTCGACCTCAGTATCATACTGTACGTAATCACAACGCTGATAACATTCAGTCTCAGATATAACCTCTTCTATCTTATCTTGAACCATCTCTGAAACAAACAATTTAAAAAAATATCTTGTAAATGACAATATTTTATACAATTTTTGTAGCAAACGAGAATACTACAACCACACGGATAAATATTAATTAAAAACAAAAAGCTTGTCTGCCTGAAATAAACAGAAAAGAGATCAACCCATTTTTTTCATTGTAACTTTATACAGAGTGTATACGACGGTTTGATATTAAATGAAAAGGCAGCTGTTACTAGTCCATATAATGATTTCAAATTAATCACAAAAATTATTTGACGAAAAACAAAAATTTAAAATTTTCTAACAAAATAAATAATATTTTAGTAGTAACAAAGTAATACACCATTTATTATGACAAGTTGACTGACCTGTAATGAGCGGCAACGTTTATCCTTCGACGTGGATTATGACTTAAGTCAGTGACCGTTTGATGTACTTACAGAGTGTTTAGAATGAAAGAAATTAAAAAAGTAGTCCTGCGTCTAAACTATTGAAAATTTTTAGTTGATTTTTTTTGTCTCGCTTTATGATGTCACATATTATACGTAATTGCATTTAATATCATACTGTCGTATACACTCTGTATACCCTATGTCACTCCCACAATCTATACGAATCTAATGACACCTCGTACGTTAAAATCCATGAAGCCTGGCTGTAAGCTGTAAAGCGTTCCAAAGAAATAGACATTCTTTTTCGTGCCGACGCTACAATAAAATTGTATATACCCAATGTCACTATCAATCAATACAAATCTAATGACACTTTAATGTTAAAATCCATCAAGCCATTTTCAAGGCTATAGAGCGAGTCAAAGAAATAGACATCCATACCATACATACACATACATACATACGCTCGAAAAGCATTACCCACTTTGATTTCGGCGGTAAGGCAAACAATTTTAGAGTTTAATTAGTTTTCTCAGTCTATTTGACGGGCAATTTAAACCTGAAACGTATGTGTTTACTACAGTTTTAATTTTGTGTCTGTATGTGAAATACCTTCTTACAATGCATTTTACATTGTAAGAAGGTATTTCGCATGCAGATAGTAACTGAAAAACTACCACCCATGTATTTAAGTGACAATAATGGCAAAGTGGAGATAATAAAATATAAAATAACTATCTTTTTGCGGCGCGGTTTTATCCGCGTTTTTGATTACTGCTCTGTTCCATTCACCAGTAGCGTGATATTACATAGCCGATAACCTTCCTCGAGAACTGGGCTATCATAAGCAAAAAAAACTTTTCGAATCTGACTGGTAGTTCTAGAGATTAGCGCGTTTAAAACAAACTCTTCCGCTTTATATAATAATACGTGAGAAATTCAGCAACTTACATACAACATACAGCAACACTTTGTAATACAATCTGGTGCATTGAAGCTATATTGATTGCATTATTATAAACCATTAATTAAATCTTACTGAAAGTACGGGTTATCGCACATAAGATACAATGCAAGGTAGAATATCAACTTATTCGTCAGCTCGACCGCGACAAACTCCTCCACGTGGTTTGAATTTCACCGCATAAACTACGTACCTTAGTACGGCTATATCTAAACAATTTTCTTTACTGTCTCTTTACTTTTTCTCCGTGAGAAATTACCCTAAAACTACCATCTTTGTTCTAAGTAAAATAACATACAGTTACTTGTTTAAGGTAATATTGACCTTTAAATATTAACTTAAACCTAGTACAAACTATCTTAGTTCGCTTTATTGTAATAACATAACTAATTTACAACACCCACCTATAGATTGATAAACGCAAATTAGTCGATCCCACAAACAATCCGTATATTCAAAAACATCCAATTCTTTAGCTGTAACATAAAACAAAGTTTATACAAGTTCCCAAATATTAATACGAAAACGATTGCGGCAAAACAATTAATATAATAAACAAACAGAACTTTCGTAATAAATTCTTTGTTATTATTGTGATCTTTCCTGAACCTACCGGGAATCAAAACGAGGGAGAATTTGCAAAAGAATACTTGTATATTTTGATCATGGCGTGCGTTGCCAACAACGAGAACCTATATGTGGACGTCACTTTCAGCAATAAATAGGCTGGAAAACATATGTTTTAATAAGAAGAATACATAAAAAAATATGACGCCTACAACTGTAATTTGACTGTTGTTTAGTTAGCATAAATCAATAATCAAAAAATATTAACAGCCTTAGGTGTATATTTTTATAGAAACAATTAGGCTAGTCCTAATTGTTTCTATAGAATACATAGATTCCATCCTTATCAATAAACAGAAGAGCTTTTTTTGCCTCTTCATACATGTTCAATAATGTAAGTATTCTACGATGTATTGAATTGGAAAGATTTTTTACTGTTCTGTAATCGTTATAATTAGAATAAAGCATTAAATTCGGGCATAAAGAACTTTTTTTTTTTCGAAGACACCTTTATCCTCAAAGAAATCCTATTTGGAATTTAACAATTTGAATAATAATATTTTGTCTATTGTGACAATACATTCCAATTTGGCAAATTGATAATAATATTGTCAAGTATCTCATAGTTAAAATCTTACCAGTATAGTCGAACGGTAAACATCTGCAGTATAGAGCAACTTTTCGTAGAATCAGACGCGTCATACAGCTTTGCATAGCAGTGTCTTCACTTATATCCTGCAAATTTAAAACAAAATATTTTCTCTTAAAATATTTACATTAGTATGATTACTCTAATTATTTTGGCTGTTTAGAATGTTAACTATTCATTTCATGTTCGCAACAGGCTCTTATTTGTACTAAATATACGAGTAAAACACGCATCTAACTAAACCAGGATTAATAATAATACCGGCCTGTTACTGTCCCACTGCAAAGCAAAGGCCTCTTCTCTTATAGAGAAGGCATTAATCACCACGGTTGCACAAGGCGGATTGGCAATTTTAGACTTATAAGTCCAGGTTTCCTCACGATGTTTTCTTTCACCGTCAGTCAGAAATGTCCAAGATAAACTTAAAAAGAACATATGATTTGAAAAATCACATTGGTACTTGCCCGGATTCGAACCACTACCTCGTGTTTACGAAGAGGGTGCATTGACCACTGGGCCATTTCGCCTTTTTTACCAGGATTAATAATTTTCCCTCAATTAAGTTGTCAGTGGCAAGCTGATACGTAGCTGGCTAGTGATAAAACTGACTGTAGGTCTTTGTAACAGACGAACACGCGTAATTTTATACATAGTAGTCCGATTTTTTTTTTATATATATTAGCCTACCAAAGTGACTCCACCCCGCCTGATGGTAAGCAGTCAGTGGAATCCAGAAGTGGTGGCTACCATACCAAAAGCTATCGTCTTAAACTGCTGGTATGGTGGCCTCCACTATGGCGGCTGGGAATGGGGTTAGAGGAAGCGAATGAGGAAGGTGAGGAAAGAGGAAAGGGGGGAAATTGGGCCTCCGGCACTTTCACTCACCGAACGAAACGCAGTAGTAAGGATACTATTACTCTTAAGTCGATCTTCTATGAGAGGGTAGTACTTCTCCGGACGATCCGGCCCATTCATGCTGAAACCAGCGTGGATCTACTACTTACCGTCAAAATTTTAATAATTCTTTAAATTAACAAGTAATGCGCCGCCGCGTATCACGCTGTACATATTTAATTAATTTGCTTGTTTAGCGCCGACTTCTAAAATTACTTAGGTATACTAACATTAGTTGAAGAACTCTGTTATTATGGTTAGTAAAATAAAGCATTATTATTTTTTGCTTTTCAGTTTTTTCGGCGGTTTAATTTTTTGTTAAAAAGTTTTTATTGTTAGCAGTATATGATAATATAGAATTGGCAATGAATAATACGAGAAGTCCTTTGTGTCAGTGAAATTCCAGATTGACGATTATGCCTATGGGCATAATTGCCACAAAGGGGGTCGAGAACAAAGTGTCGGGCAACAGATAGCTACACAAGATAAGTCAATGGGTGGAATGCTTGAAAAGGTCTATTTTCAAAAGTAGGGCCTCGTTCAGTAGAAACTATGATAAGTGTTAGGGAGAAACTAATTGTAATTATAATTCGGCGGTAGGTACTTATTTAAAGATCACTACGATCCTTTTCACTACTTGTCGGGACTTTGTAGGCTCCAGTTATAAGTTGTTATGTAAGGAACTTGATACCACTTTGATGTAATCACTTTGAACTTGTTACCCATTAACAAAATGATTTAAATTTTATTTAAATTGAGATATGTAATTTTTTTTAATTATCACAATACATTAAATCAAATGCTGCAAAATCAGATGTAATGTGAGTTTTTTTTTGTATTTATGTCGGAGGTGAATTATAAAAATCCACTGCTCTGTTTACATACTGTCTCGGCATTTTGTAAACGCTCGCAGTCATCGGCGTTATGTAATATGCCGAAGGCAGATTGGGTTAAGTTAGGTTACAACTGTGACCCTCTGCGCACGAGCCGAGCGAGAGTAGCTAGCGTGCCACGGCCACATGAGTAGAAAAGCGTAAGCGGCGGGCGAGAATTTCATTTGTCGTCAACCTAGTTCAAACATTCCCCATTAGCTATACACATTGCTGGTAACATATCTGGCGTTATGTAGATGGATTCATACAATTTGCCTGCGACATATACATCAATAAAGTGACTCCACTTTGCTTGTTGGTAAGCAGATAGTGAGATCCAAGAGTGATGAACGCCCCCTATTTCAAAACTCAAAAATCTGGCACCAACAATGTACTGTCTCAAGTTAAACCAAAAATTTTACGGTTCAAACTCATCTTTTCATTTAGGTTAAATGATAAACTTAAAAATAACAAATACGTAAATATGCCACCTTTTTCGTGTCTAAAGATAGGTATTAAAGAAGACATTAATATGAGGTTAACATGGTCACTTTATTTATGCATACAGATACCTACTACCATAATTGTTGTATAGCAACTTAAATGATATTTATTTATTTATTTATTCAAAAAAATGCTACCATGTAAAATACACTAGAAAAATTAACATTATTGACACTAATTACTTTATTGGTCAAGACAAGGTTCAGGAGGTGGAAACAATTGAAGACTTGGGAGTACTTTTTGATAGAAAAGTGACCTTTGTACCTCACATAGATAATATTATTGGGAAGGCTAAGCAGCTCAGAAAACTACAGTTATCGTAATTTCACAATACCTAGACAAATTAGTATTAACCCTTTCATGGACACTACACAATAAATGTTTTATTGTTATCACGTTTACTGTTCCGGAAAGTGTTAAGTAACATTGTAAAAAAAAAAAAAATAAGTAAAATTAAAAATACATTGTATTATGATTGCCTTAACACTTATAACAAAAAATTCCATCAAAATTAAAATTCAGTAAGACTCATTATGACAGTGACAACTGTCACTGTACTGAGGTAACTTGCAAGCAAAAATAGACATTATTGTTTCGTGATATGCAAACGAGAATTACTCTAAGGGTGATAAAAAAATTTATTGTCGACTATACTTACGGTCGAAACTGAAGATATATTTTTATCTTTTTACAACTGATGTTAATTTAATTAATATTCTTAACTCATTATTAACACTTACCAGCTCATTTTACTGTCTGCACATTTCACTTCAAGCAACGAAATAAAATTGAAAGTACAACCGAACAAACCACAAGAAAATATCCTACTAAACATCTAAACATGTCCGAAAATTACAGTAAATTGCACAATAATATTTTAAATAATTTTTACGATTTTATGACAATAATTTTAAAACTTAACTTTTTCCTACTACAACTATTTGTCAAAAAATTATTTGTACGATTTTTCATTGAAATACACTTACGTTTTCCACAAAACATTTCCTGACGGACAATGGCAGTGCCTTCACATAATCTGAAGAGTCGATCACCCAAGTGAATACGTTCACATCGAAGTATGATTCTGAAGTCAAGCTGATGGGACTGTCAATCAGCGTAACCTTTTCTTTGCGGTCATACACGTATAGCTGAAAATATTTTTTATAGCATTTTCTTAATTTATACAATAGCGAAAAATTTTATTACAATAAACAGACTTCATCTGCGAACTGGCTGTAGGTTAATTGGCTGACTTCATGTAATTTTGTCGTTTATCAATCATCAATCAATAAATGCTTTGAGTTTGAATTTAAGCATAACTCAAATAAATCATATCGCGTTTTATCTGTGGACAAACTTTTTATATACTGAAGGTACTTTTTATATACCTTTTTACGCAAATAATTAATCAATGGTTTAATTAATAGCATTTTTAGGGTTTCGTACCCAAAAGGTAAATCGGGACCATATTACTAAGACTGCGCTGTCCGTCCGTCCGTCTGTCTGTCTGTTCGTCTGCCCGTCTGTCACCAGGCTGTATCTCATGATAGTTAGATAGTTGAAATTTTCACAAATGATGTGTTTATGTTGTCTCTATAAAAATTTAAATAAAATAAATATTTAATTTGACATACAAAAGACATGTTTTTATTACTGTTTTTATAGCTAATGGTACGGAACCTTTCGTGCGCGAGTACGAATCGAACTGGCCAGTTTTTTTTTATGCTGTTTGTGTAACCTACTGCTGGGTAATAGGCCTCTGCTTGGGGCTTCCACATTATATTACCAGCAGTAATCGCCGTAATTGCATATATGTCCTGCATGCAGCAACTAAATGAAAAAAAAAAAGACTATTTTTATATAGCTTTGTTTTTTTTATAAGTCTTACCATAGGATATCCTTTAGTCTCATTGGGAGCCACTCTTTCTTCGGATCTCATTACAACTATATCTAATGATTCAGATTGTTCAATTCCAGAAATATAATTTGTTTGTAAATCTGTGTGTTGTCTAAAAGTAAAATAAACTGTTAAAGCTAATTGTAACGTGTATTGTTGTTAAGAATTGTGTTGATGGTATTCACATTAAAAACATTTTTAATACGACCAGTACATTTTGTATTTAAAGGGTTTCTAGATAATTAACTACAATAAGTATATTTATAATCTGGGTGTTAATTTTCTGTTATCATTTCTTTAAAAAAATATACAATATTTTTACTTATTCAATTATATTATTGTTGTTTCATGTTTAAGTCCTTTGTGTACTCAAATGATGTGAAGTTTGCGTAACTAATGTTTCGGAAGTTGTTCATTTCAAATAATTAATTTAAGCTCTTTTTTTAAATCAGTTTATTTTGCTGTTTGTTTATTTTGTTTTGTTTGTATTCCTAACTTTTCATTTTAATTGAGGAATATGTTACCTAACTCTTGCTTGTATCACATAATTAAGCAAGAAAAATAATATGAAATTCTGACATCTTCTAGTGTTACCAATAGTTATATCAATTACTGTTATGTCAGTTATCAAAATTTTATCACAATTGTAGGTTTAACTATAGCACAACCTTATAGTCTATTGCCTACGTCACTTTGCATGCTACTTGAAATTGTAACTTACAAAAAAAATTTATAACCTGGCGATTAAAAAGAGTGGCCTGAGTTTCTTGCCAGTTCTTCTCATGGCACTACGTCAGCAAACTGGCTGTAGGTTAATTGGCTGACATTTTGTATTTTTTAACGTTCATAAGTATTCATTCAATTAACCCAAATTACATTGACTTTTACTATATTATCTGCTGTGAAAATGCAAATTATGACTTTTAATATAAAAGTAACCTTACCTAAAATATGGAATATCAAATTGGCAGCAATACCCAGCAATAGTAAGCACTGATCTAAACATATCTGTACAGTTGTAGGGTTTCGATCTCCAGTTGCATTCCACTATTAAGTCACTACAGGGTCTTTTGAACTAAAAAGTAAAACTTTAGAAATTTTAGACGTAAAATGTTAGCACAAGAATCACTTTACAAAACTATTTTAGAACACAAATTATTACATACTACAACTATTTTAGAACACAAATTATAGCATTCTTTATTTTAATAATATAAAAAATTTCTACATTTTGTCTAATAAAATTATTAAGTAATAAATTCAAAGTTAAGGTATAAACACACAACTGCATATTGTGCAGTACTGTACACAATTGCAGTACAAGCCACCGAAAACTTTGTAGCCGCACCGTTAGTAGGTATGTCAGTACGAAACTGTAGATATCTATTTATATCTTTACTTTTACTACATTTAATTTTACGTTCAATATTCCTATAAAGTATATAAACACAGGTACCATTTCCAATAACGTCTTGAATGGGTACCCAACATCGTCAAGTAATGAATGCATTTTCTTCACGTACGCCTCTGGTTGATATCCTTTCATTTTAACGGCGGTAAAACTTCGGTAAAACTCAGTGATTTCACTCTGATTATAGCCACGAAGGAGCCTGTGATAATGCAAAAGAATAAGATGAAATATAACATCTAATAACTACAATATTATTAGATGTTATATTTCATACATCGTAAGTGTAAGAGTGCATAAATTATCGCCAACAAACTGTATAGTTTAGCGAGTTTTTGTAAAACATTGATGTATGTGAAAAAAGTTGAATAAATAAATAAAAAAAAAAAAAGTTATGTCATGTCATTATTTGTTCTAAAAATGTAAAGTGTAATTAAAGCACGAGCAGGCATTGTATAAGTGCAGAGTACGTTAACATAAACAGCGCGTCTAGTATTAAATGTACACTATGAACAGATTTTAACATGAACGTGTCTATTTGCATTGGTCTGAGTGTTTCTATTTCATTCATTTTTTTTCATTTCCAGAAATTCTGATATAGATCTGTGCATATCTGTGGCTGGAAAACAACTTGAGCGAGTACGACAATACAAGTATCTCGGTGCTTGGGTAAATGAAGCATGGGAATCGGATCAAGACATAAAGTCCCGGATCGAATTTGCTCGAGCATCTTTCAATAACATGAGAAAAGCTCTGTGTTGTCGACAACTAAACATAGAGCTCCGAGTCAGAATACTTCATTGCTACATCTGGCCTATTGTCATGTACGGTTGCGAAGCATGAACCTTGAAAGAGGAAACTATGAAGCGCCTGCAGGCATTTGAAATGTGGTGCTACCGTCGCATGTTGCGCATTAGTTGGACACACAAGGTCAGAAACGAAACAGTGCTTCAACGTGTTTATATGACCCGAAAAATACTTGTTACCATTAATAGGCGCAAGATAGAGTATCTCGGCCACGTACTAAGATACTACGATAGGTATAAGCTACTCCAGCTTATTATGATGGGCAAGGTTGAGAGCAAAAGACGAGCTGGGCGAAGAAAAAAATCTTGGCTGCGAAACATCCGGGAGTGGACTGGAATTACCATCGTTGAAACACTGTTCCATCTCGCACTGGACAGAGACAAATTCAAAGAGCTGACGGCCAACCTTCAATAATGAAGAGGCACAAAAGAGTGTTTCTATGTGTTAAATAATACTTAAAAATATTTAAGTATGTCGCATTCTAGAACCCATAACACAAGCTATAATATGCTTTGGGGCTAGATGGCGTTGTATGGAGTTGTTGTGATATTGTGGTATTTTCATCGTTAGAAAATACACTCAAACGCCAGTTAACTTTAAGTAAGCCTTAAATTTATTTTCGTCTTTAAAACTCGTAGCAAAGTTACAGATATAGCTCGAGACATATGTCCACTTAAGATTTTGTGACGTTTCAGTATTTGAGAGTAAGATCTTTACAAACAAACGTGCATATCGTATAAGTAAGTGTAAAATAATTCCTACTTACAATAATTCGGTGAACTCTCGAGTGTTAGGCAAAAATATGGTTTCGCTATCACAAATAGTTACTGCAGGAAATTCAATCTTTACAACAGGGTAATGAGTCGTCTCCACCTGTTGATAAAATTTTAAGATTAGATTATGGATACTATGAATATAGAGCTCCTGCTGTGAAATTGCATAAGATTGGACCCTTTTTGGTTACTTTCTTTTGAAAAAGATATATTTAGCTGTTACAATTTTTAACTTAGATTGAGGCCTTTAATCTGATTTCCAATAAGTTAGTAACTGTAGTTGTATATTTCGCTGAAGAAGATATGGAAGTAAAATAGCTTGCCGCGGCGCGGTTTCACCCGCGTCTTTGCTTACTGCTTTGCTCCCGTCGCCAGTAACGTGATATTACATAGCGTATAACTTTTGTTAAGAACTGGGCTACCATTATGGCTATGCCGCTTTATATAAGAGTATAGATATAATAATCCCTGGAACTACCGTAGTAGTTGGATTTGAATAATTGCGTATGATAGCAGGGCTAGGCTTCTTGAGGAAGGTCATAGGCTATGTAACATTACGCTATTGGTGACTGGAGCAGAGCAGTAACTAAAGATGCGGGTGAAACTGAAACAACGCAGCGGGAAGCTACTCATACTATATTTGACACTGTAAATAACAAAATGCAATTGTACTTACCACAGTGAGCGTTGGATCAACAGCGTATTTCTCCCATATCATATGTCCTAGGAAACAGCACAAACACATGCTGAGTGCTATGATTATCAACCAAATACTATGAATGAACCAATGTGTAGCTTTGTAGAAGTAGTAGACGCCATGGAGAGTCGAATGCTTACAAAATGATTTGAAATGCCTCACTATTATAGATTGAAGTATGTTCCATTTCGGCATTATTGAATATAAATTGACCGAATTATTTCTTAATTTTAAAACTATTATAAATTTCGTAGGTCTTGGAATAACAGTAGACTGGTATGATAATGATTTTACGTGTTCAATTTAAATCGTATTTCCTACAAAATCAACAGTCAGACAAAATTTTAAATTCAACTGAAAATTTAACGATGTTTTCAACTTTCCTCAGAACAACAAGACATTATGTTTTTTTGGTATTACATAGGTATCGTACGCATATATTTACACGAAAGTATGTTTTATTTATTGGTTCTGCATAAATATGAATTCTTGTCGTGATAGGTACTTAGAAACTGCTACTTAGAACTGTTAAAACTTTTGTGTAGGTATCTTAATGGTGTACAAAGTAATATAAACAAATTAATGACTTTTTAAAACTGTCATTAATTTCTAATCAATTTATCGTTTCAGTTGTCAAAACCAATTAATATTTAAAGATTTTCATTAGTTTTTATTTTAGAGCTTTAATTATTATGATCACTAATACTACCTTTGATTTTTGCCTTTGTTTCTAACTGTAAAAGAAACTGCAGAATATTTCGTTTATAAAAACGAAATCTGGAGAAATTACTGTAAATATCTGTTTATATAAAAGCGAAAGGTCACTCACTCACTTATCACGAAATCGTTAGTTCAGTGGTAGCGATTTCGTGTTGAGTGAGTGAGTAAGTGACCTTTCGCTTTGAACAGAATAGATTTAAACGGGCTTTCGCCAAAAAGATGGATTATACTACTTACTACTGATACAATGTACGATTGCCGTAAAACCCGACAGGCAATGTTCTCATACAGTCACACATCAAAATTTTCATGCGATCGAAGTAGCGGGTAACAGCTAGTAATATTATAAAACAATTTTTCTTCATAGTGTAGAGGTAGATGTTGTATTAATAAAAGACACTATGGAATATTCTACTACTTCAAAATAAAATGAGTATCGAGAACAACATACACTGTTGTTTAGAAAGAAAACAAGAAGGTACGTTTATTTTAATGATTAAACAGTATACAAAATTGACTAATATACAGACATACATGTAATATTATACACATACATAAAGAATATTCATTTAATTTCAACCTTACTTAGTAAAATAATTATTTATTAAAACTCATATAGAAATGTAATCATGGTGCTCGTTTCGTGTAAACCCAAATCACATTTGTCTTTATTCAAACGAGCTCTTTAGATTTAAGAGATAAGGTAAGAGCCAACAATTTCTAAGGAATACGTTATTTTTGTATTTCTGTTGAAACCTTTGACTTCATTTCTTGTGTACCTAATTTTTAAGTAACTCGTTTGAAAGCCGATCAAAACATCAATTATTTCACAACTAGTTTTATGTTCTAGTTTTGTGTGGTATACTAATTTGATTGAAATTTCAATTATATGTAGGGGCAAAAGCCTGAAGTGCCACTTTCATCTAAACTATTATTATAAAGAGAAAAGATTTGTTTTTTTGTGTTTAACAAAAAATCTACGTTACTGATTTGAAAAATTCTTTTATTTTTAGTAATCAATAAATTCAGCATGTAATGTTATATTTATTATTTTAGTATGTAAGGCTATATTATATTATGTTTTATCATCATTCAGAATTCATTTTCAGCGTTTTCGTAAATAATGTAATAGGTACGACACAATTTTTTTTTTTATACCACATTCACACAGCGCCATCTAGCACCAAATTAAGCAATTATATTTGCTTGTGTTATGGATACTAAACAAGTGATCTACTACTTATATACATTTTTTTTTTGTAAATACATACATATTATAGATAAAAACTATTGCTATGATATTTTCCGTAGGAGTTTGTTGTGCGATCAAATAAAACTTTTGATACCGAAGCGAAGCGAGTGCGGACCTATAGTTATTAATAATATAATAATAGTTTAGTTAAGCTGTGTGTAGTGGTTGTGTTATTAAATTATATTATTATTACCACCAAGTTATTATTTTAAAAAAGATATTTTTTCTCCTTTTATATTTTTTCTCATCTTTAAAACGTTCACACCTGCTAATAAGTATCTTACAGAGGAGGAGATTTTAACATGCTCAACCAGCGAGTTATTGACCGCATTAAGTTACAAATAGCTGCCCATTTTTTTTAGTCACATCTTTTAAATGCATTAAAATAAGAAACCTGGTAGTATAGTTTGGATTAAACTTGCTTGCTATCGTATCTTTTTTCGGCAATCAGGGGGCCTACATCTTATAAGCCGCAAGGTGTCGTGTTCCGTCGCTTCCGCGGACAAGTGCCACGTGATAGCACAATGACGTAGTGCATAGGAAGTGTAGTTTATAAGTTTGTATTATGTATGTATGTTAGTCTGTAAGGTATTTATAATATGGGTTTATGCGACCTGAAATAAATGATTATTTTTATTATTATTATTATTATTATAGCAGTATTATTTTAATCTTACTTTGTCTTTTGTCATTTTATTTCGTACCAATAAAAACAAGAATAGAGACAAAGTTAAAATTGTTACTCCTACAAAAAACTGTAATGCCATCAAAAACATCTTGTAAAAAAAACCAAGTCTCGCAACTTATATCTTCTACCGTAAAAAGTTGTGGGATTCATGAAATATCAAGTCAGTTAATTTATTTAGCTCCTACTTAAGTGACCTTCTGTCTTAAGTCACTATCTACGTAATTAGCTAACCTAACAACATCTTAAAGCGACCATTATCAATATTAAAAATCTTCTATGTTTTTAATAAATAGATTGACTTGGTAATCGCACAAAACAATTTTATTTAATATAATGTGTATTACTTGGGAGATACATTGTGTTTTCATGCGATGTTTTAATATACTGTTTTAGGAAATACAAAGATGGAAAAAAAGAAGAAAAAGTTAGACAGTGTCTACTACATGTCATTGTTAGAAAGGATCACTACATTGCACGGCACCAAGCACTTTACTTTAAAAAAAGGATACGCACTCTGGTTATGGATAGCGTTGGTGGTACTCAACATAATATTGACGATAGGCTTCATATTCGTGATAAAAGAGAAGTTTAATGACAACAAAATTGTTACACAGGTAAATATAAATACTTTTAAGCCAGCTCTTCACATAAGCATTCTTCATATCTTTAAGTATCTATTTTTTAGGTCACATCACTACTTTTATCTTCTATCTATTATATCTTCTTATGTTAAATTTTCGGTTACTGCTCTGCTTCCGTCACCAATAGCGTAATACTACATAACGTAAAACTTTTCCCAAGAACTTAGCTATCAAAAGCAAAAAGAATTATTGAAATCTGACTGGTGGTTCTAGAGATTAGCGCGTTTAAACAAACAAACAAACTCTTCCGCTTTATTTCACAGTATTACACAAAGGTTTGTCTAGTATGAGAATTGTACCCATGACCTCGTGAACTGCACTGCAGTCGCTTGCGTTTCGTTATGAAAGCAGTCAACAACGAATGATTTCATTTTCTTAATTTTTTGTTGTGTAATGGTACCTATATTTTGTTTTATTTTGGATACTCTCTATATCTGTCTCTAATATTTTGCGATCTTGCCTTTTTAACTTGAAGTAGAATGTAGAGAATTAACTTTTTGTTATATGTTAACCTACTAAAGTCACTCCACCCCGTCTGATGGTAAGCAGTCAGAGGAATCCAAAAGTGGTGGCCACCATACCAAAAGCCATCTTTTTAAACTGCTGGTATGGAGGCCTCCACTGTGGTGGCTCAGAATGGGGTAGGGAAACGGAATGAAGGAGGTGAGGAAAGAGGGTAAATTAAGTCTCCGGCGCTCTTACTCACAGAACGAAATGCAATAGCATGGATACTACTACTTTTAAGTCGATCTTCTATGAAAGGGTAGTACTTTTTCGGTCGATCCGGCCCGTTCATGCTAAAACCAGCGTGGATCTACTACAGCAAATATGCTCATCAATATTATACTCGTAATTTCGTAAACATGGTATGCCGTTCCAAGCCTATTATTTACATAAATAAGTACATACATAACTTCATAATTGTCTTCTATTAATGGGGTAAGCAGAGACCATAGAACTTCATTTGCTGCGATCCAAATGTACCTTCTTTGCCTCTTTAACATTCATTAATCTTTTCATACACACACGTCGGTTACGGTTGCTTGTAACTTTGCCCTTTGTCAACACATCACCTATTTGGTCCGCGTATGTTCGTCAAGGGTGACCTCTACCAATTTTACCAGTAGTTTCCGCGCCATAAGTCTCTTTCGTTATCTACTTTCATCCCATTATTCTTCGTACTCTAGTTATACAAATACATAATTATTTAAATAAAGTTTAGACCTTTTATGACAATATATATTTCGCATACTAAATAGTAAGCAAAATTAATTTATTTTAATCAAAAGTGTCATGAGTCTGACAGAAGATATCAATCAAAATTATATAACAATAGCATTTGAATATTTAATGATAGTAGAAACCACAGAACAAAAAACACTCAAAGATATTTTTTTAGTCCAAGATACCTAAAATATAGAATTTCATCTTTTTAGAAGCAATATGAAAAATATTAGATTAGTAAGCACATTCAACGTTACTTAAATAATAGTAATTCGTTAAAGTCTTAAATAAATAAATAAAAAAAATCTTTTGTTTTTATTATGACTAACATTTATTGTGGTTTATTATACTTCCTACTTAAAACAAACAGAGTTGTTTGTTCTTTGTACTTATTTTAAACAATACATAAAAGAACGGAGTACTGATTATTTTTTAATAACAAGAAAACTTAAATTCTTAAAATATTTCATTCACTTCGATCTTGGCTGAAAAGAAGTTACATGTAACTTCGTAAATTTAGCTGATACGACCACTACTGTAATGTGCTCAAGTATTTTCACCTAGCCCCTCTCTCATAAGCCGGCCTCATTCGATCAATTAATCTATTACCAACATGGTCAGACCAATCTCAACCTTCTATCCAATTACTACTTACACTACTCTACTTGAAGTTGTACCTACAGTATTAATAATCTATACTCTCTTCTATACGATTATATAAAGCGAAAGTGCTTGTTTGTATGAACGCGCTAATCTCTCGAACTACCAGTCTGATTTGAATAATTCTTTTTGTGTTTGATAGCCCAGTTTATAAGGAAGGTTATAGGCTATGTAACATCAAGCTTCTGGTGACGGGAGCAGAGCAGTAACCAAAGATTTAACTTAATGATTATGAAACCTCGCTGTGGGAAATGGAATGGAATAAAATAAAGTTTAAATTCATTTAAGAATTTTGAATAATTCAACAGATAAACTCAAACTGCAAAATAAACCAAGTGCCGTTTCCAGCTATAAGCATTTGCAATTTCAACGTAGTGTCGCTTAAGGAAACCCGGAATATTGCAAAAATCCTGTAAGTACGTCTTAGATATAAACCACTTTTAACCAAAATGTTTCAGGCGTTCATAGCTCGTTGCGCTTACTGATCGGTAAACGATTAGCTGGTTAAGCAACATAGAGTGCGGCTGATCCATGGATGGGTGACCGCATTAGTGGTATTAGATCTGAGCGTCTTCGTGCTTCGGAGAGCACGTTTAAAGTCAGTCCCGATTGTTACTAAGTTGATAACAGTCGTAAGGTCAAGTCGAATGTCTCCATAATAAATTGTGGGTGACCTGAAAACACCCTGGTACTAGTATGAATACTAGCCATTCAATATTTTATTTGATCAGAATGCAAAGCACCCATTACAGCCTGAAGCCTTAAAACTAATTAGGAATAGGGCGTTCTATAATAAAATTATTGAAGTATGGACCAGCGTGTGGAAAGCCCTGATAATCCAATTTCATCCTTCATTAATTGGACGTCCAGCCCGGTTAAGCCTTACCCGGTAACAAGTTTATAAAATGACATCAACATGCAAGTTTAAGCTTTTATGTACAGTGAGTGATACACACACATACTCAGTATACGAGTAGGTTTATCATAATTATATTTAGGTATCCTACTAGTATTATAAATGCGAAAGTTTGTGTGTCTTTGTTACCACTCAGCGCCTAAACGGCTAAACCGATTTCGATGAAAATTAAATTGGTATGTAGATATCCTTCTGAAAGCCTAGTACTATTTCTTGAAAATCAGGAGAGAAAGTACCAAAGTAAGACATTATAAAAAAATTACAATGTATTTTGATCATACAAACCTTCTACAACCTTCTGCATGCCTAATACTATTGATGCGCTAATCCCCTTTTTCCATATCAAAGGGGATCGAAAAGCACTTGTTACTAAAGGACTACTCTACGATCCGTCAAGTTGGGCCACAAGGAAATAGAATTCCTCGTAACCGAATCAGTTTGGCGAAATTGTTTGGCCACGAGGAAACACCGATAGATTCGGTGCAAAAGATGGACATAGGATACGTTTACTCAATCTCGAAAATCGGTCTGGTTACCGAGTTACATTAATTAAGTTCATACCATTCTCTACGCGGGCAAAGCTGCAGGGCGCAGCTAGTATTGTTATAGTTTAGATGATGCCTATGATAATTGTTTTAACCTATATAGCAGCTTTCCTTATTGCTTAATATATATTTTTCTTTTTCTACATCATACGGCTATTTTTCTTAAATAAAAATAATTAAACTACTATAAAAGCAAAGCTAAAATAATCAGAACTATAAAAGAAATTAATACTAGTACAAATAGCTAAATTTCTCGTATGACAAATTGCTGTCATAAATACTGCCACTTCTTATTTTGAGCGATCTATATATGTCATTGTATAAACGACGTCTGAGCGATACTACACAGTCGATAAAGTGTCGTACCTAATAGTTTCTCGAGCGTGTCCATAAAAGAAGAGCTGTTACGACTGCATTCTATTGCGAACAATAATATTCTACTATTGAGTTCAATCGTTTGAGCTTTGATAAATAAAGATTAAGTATTATGTATCTACTCGTATATAGTTTAGCTTTGTATTTACGTACTTTAAACTTCTATTCTGAAAATGTGTACCAAGTAAGTGATTGTTATCATAATGAATTTTGATAGATACTTACTCGTTGACTGCCTCTGTAGTTCGGTGGTACTATGTACAGATTACCACGCAGAAGTCTCGGGTTCGATCCCCAGGTCGGGTAAAGTGATATTGGATTTTTCTGTAAACTTTCTTAGTATTAGCCTGGAGTCTGGAATTGTGCCCGATATTGGCAATAGGTTCGCCCTCTGTTACATGGGACCTATAATAAAAATTGGCGAAAAGTAGGTGGTTAAACACCTCTGCCTACCCCTTCGGGGATGAAAGGCGCGAAGATATGTATGTATGTACTTCCTCGTCTTTCTGTCCCAATTTTTGTCACAATACAAGTTTCTTAACGATATCTACCGTTGACGTACATCAATAAATATTTATAATTCTATAATATTTGGGTCGTACGATAAGGCGTAAGTACTACTTGATAAAAAGTCTTTCAAGTATTTTACTAATTACAAAAAAATTGATATCTCAGAAAACCAAGTTACAAAATTAACGGGTTCAATGATTTCTTTATAATTTTTAACTGTTGTAAAGAAAAGTTTTTAGATTAATTAAAACACAAAGGCTGTTTGTTACCTACTTTTAAAAATCAATCATCCATTATTATCTTCTGCCAGCGTTCGATAAGATAATTGAGTAGTTTATCTGAGCGTAACACAATTATTTTTATTATTATTTTTTTTTTTTTTTTTATATTAGCCTACCAAAGTGACTCCACTTTGCCTGATGGTAAGCAGTAAGTGGAATCCAGAAGTGGCGGACACCATTCCAAAAGCCAAACTACTGGTATGGTGGCCTCCACTATGGCGGCTTAGTGAGATGCTTTTTCACGCCCCGCTTAAAAGACCCAGGATCAAAACACATGCGCTGGCAAAGAGTTCCAGGCTTTATATATTATAGGTACGAGTAAGAAACTAGCTATCTCTAATAACTAATTATTTCAATAAATATAATAGCCGACATTAAAAAAAATATAAACGATATAATGTTGTTTTTCTGTCTATTTTCATCAAAATTTAATCGAAATGCGGACTGAGACTTTTTCGTAGATAAAATAAATATAATAATTTTCCTTTTTAAACTTGCTTTCTCTCTTTCGTGAAACTTGAATTTTGATATCATATTAAACTAGCTGAGCCCTGCGGCTTCGCCCACGCGAAAAAGAGTATATGTTTAACTCGGCAACCAGACCGATTTTAGGAATAGAAAGTACCACATGTCCTCTCTATCAATTTTAATCGAAATCGGTTAGACGTTTAGGCGCTGAGTGGTAACAAACACACACACACACACACAAACCTTCCTATTTATAATATTAGTAGGATTAGTATGTATGTAATTGCAATAAAGTTAATAAAAATAAATTACAGGAAGCACTATAACATCAGTGAAACAGAAATGATAGATTTCTTCAACGCAATACCGAGCCTCATCTCCTTCGATCAAAACAGTAGGAAACTGCAAAACTTCACGGAAATTATGTCTATATTGAAACACCATTACTTTACCGTAGATTCTATGACAGAAGAGGTAAGTGAATACGGTACAAAATTCAATAACAAGCAAATAACAAAATGGCTACCAATGAGTCATAAGAAAAGGTGCATTTACCATCTTAATTAAAATACGTAGTCAAATTACCATACTAGATGTAACTAAAAAAATAATTGAAATTCTCTCATCTTTTCTTTTTTAATCTAGGTAATTATAATATTTTGTTGTATAGGTATTTGGTTGCGTTGAGTGTTAACATACTCATACAAAAAACTGTAATTATCTGGTGATTGAAAAGAGTGGCCTGATTTTCTGCCAAGTTCTTCTGACGGCTCTGCCTCGTCAGCGAACTGGCTGTAGGTTATTTAGCTGAATTAATGTCATTTTGACGTTCTTAAGCATCATACTTTGATCTAAATGAAATAAACGCTTTGAGTTTTGAAGAATAAAAACAAACGCTTTACCCGTATACCAAAATCAAACTTTTTAAGGTCTACGTTTGGAGAATATCATTAGGGATGATATTCTCCAAACGTTTTAACTAAAAGCAATGGAGCAGGAAACTTCGCTCCTAATCACTTCTTTGTTTTGTATCAAAGAACAAACACATTCCGCAACTCTGCTTCGCATGATTTCTTCGATCCAGTTGCGCTGCCCCGCTCCACGTCAACGGAAATTTACCTTTAGTTTGCGCATATTGCTTGTCTAATTATCAAATAAACCGTATTACACTCTATTTAAAGGCCTTTCGTACAACAATATTTGCAGGTACATCAAAAATGTGAAAATCTTTTATTATACTGTTCTTTTAACAAAAAGCAGAGAAATTGCGCTGACTTATTCTTCCTAGTGAAGACGTATGCCGGCTATTGCTGTGCATTCAACTACGCTGCACTTAACGGTGCTAGTGAACTGTAAGTAATATATAGGTATCTTAAAATGTAATAATTTTTCGACCACTTTTGAACAAGACTGAGTGTAAGCATCAATTTTATGTATCAATATTATATTATCATACGCAAAAAGAATTAATCAAATCCGCCTAATAGAATAGATCCAGAGATTAGCGCGTTCAAACAAACAAACAAACTCTTTTGCTTTATATGCCTAATAGTATACATAACATGAAATCGAACAAAAGTAATTAAAAACATGTTTCTAGATCAATATCTCCTACTGATCCAGATTTGAAATATTATGAAGACGTATCAAGTGATGACGATATTGATGACGGAGATGCGATGCCTGCATACTCAAGAATAATAGCTACCTCTGAATTTGGCAGGTTATTTTTAAAATATTATTATACTCTTTATTTCGTTGTGAACTGCAAAAATATTTGTTTGACACTCTTTTTTTGAATCTTGAATCTTTAAAGTAAAATGAAAAACCGTTACACTAAATTTATCTCTATCGACAACAACAAATAAAAAACGCTAAATTCCGCAAAGAGATCTTTTCATGCTGGCACAACAATATATATTTCGTGGACTAAGCAACTTCGAATTGATTGAATGTGAAGAAGATCGATCGACACCTGTGTGTCACGCGACATTACGATATAAATTGGGATTTATATCCGGTAGTAGACTCTAAATAAGTTGATTGATTGATAGATTCGACGGTTTTATAAATAAATAAAATGAAAGAATAGTTCTCTTGTTTCGTCTTAGTTCAGTCGAAACCTAAGAAGTTTAGTTTTAGAAAATTTGACAATATTAGTACCGTAAAATTGCCCTTATTTTCCAGCTTGTAGTTAATCAGTGTAGGAATAAGAATTCAATTTAAGTTCTATCCCATTTTTTATCAAACATTTATCGCGTCACGTTTCTTCATTAACTTTATTCATTGGACTCAGTCTCAATACAGTACGAGGAAATGTCCGAATTAATTGATCTCATTACGGAGATCGGAAATGCTTCCATTTCCTTTGTAGTGGTATATATCTTATATTAAACACTTATGTTTCTATTTAATCTATAAAAAACATATAGTAGGTACTTGTTGGATAAACAGAATAATATTACCGTACTATAATTTTAACGCAAAGATATGAGATAGGAGAAACGTCTCTAAAGCATTATTGTTAAAGCTTATTTTTCTATTAACTTCTACCATTGTAGTTGCATTGGTCTATCTAATACCAGACTACATTATTTTAATCACTAGTCCTCAAATTGGATCTGTAATAGTAAAGTACTGTTTACATAACACATTTCCCTTTGCAGAGCATCTGGTCTAAACGTGGTATTGAACGTCGAGCCTGATGATTATCCGAGCTGGTCACCCTTAAAGTACTATGGAGTAAAGGTTAGTAAAAAGTGTACTCGTATACTGGTAGGAGTCAGCGACTTAAAACTCGAGATACACGGGATAAGTATATGACAAGCAATAAACAATTTTGAGCCAAAATCATTTTTTTTAGCCCACCAAAGTGACTCCACTCTGCCTGATGGTAAGCACTCAGTGGAATCCAGAAATGGCGGACACCATTCCAAAATTCAAACTATTGGTATGGTGGTCTCCACTATGGCGGCTTAGTGAGATGCTTTTTTATCATGATGATGTTATATTGATGTTTAATATAATTCCTTTTAGTAATCTCTATCCACACCGCCTTTCGTTCGGTGAGTGAGAGCGCCGGAGACCTAATTTCCTCTCTTTCTTTTTCCGCACCTCCCTCAATCTACTCTCCTACCCCACTCCTTTCACGGTAGGCAGCGGCTTCGCAGAGTCCCTGGCATTGCAGGAGCAACACCGGAGGCTCTGAGTCGTTCATATACGACAGTACCCACTTACCATCACATGTACTATTTGCTCGTTTGCACTGTCGGTGATGAAAAAAGAATCTTAAAAAAAGTCTCAAACGAGTCAAATTGTCATACAGCATATTATTTGTAGAAACAGAATCGAAAAATAAACAAGATGAATGTTACACGGGTTTTCATTAGTGGTACATGTGGCAATATGAATAGATTAGAAGCTTTAACCTTCGACCTTATTGTATGAGGGTCGGTAAATGAAGGTTTGTTAGTTGGTATTTCAATGTAAAACTCATCCATCATAATTATGCTGAACAAAGGAGATCATCAACTGTATTCATTACAATTTTCCTGTTTGTCAGTGCTTAATGGACTAATATAAAATATATACAAATTTATCATAATATTTCATCAATGAATAATAATAATGAGACCTGCCTGTTTACTGTCCAACTGAGGGCAAAGACCTCTTCTCATATAGAAAAGGCATGAGCATTAATCACCACGCTTGCTCAGGGTGTTTTGGCAATTTTAGACTTTTATTTTTATAAATCCAGGTTTCCTCACATTTATTCTAATGACATTATTAAAAGTATGAAATACTTACTACAGAAGATTTTGTAGTGAAATTTGTACCGTGTTTCTTTCTCTGTATCTCATTTTATTTACATACATAGCTTTACACCTGTCTCTCATTAATGGGGTAAGCAGCGACTATAAGAACGCCATTTGGTACGATCATTCTTTAATCTTTTTATACACACGCGTCGGTTACGGAAGCTTGTAATATTTATTTAACTTTATACACATAAACGTAAAAAGTCTATCATTCTAAATTGCTAATAGAAAAAACAATAATAATTAATGCAATAATATGTCAAACAACATTTTAGCTGCAATCTCTTACCTTTGGTTTATCTTTCAGGTTATTTTGAACGACCCAAATGACTACCCAGAAATGACGGTAATCTACAGATACATTACATTGGGACAATCTGTCGAGCTCAAGGTAGCACCAATGGTTTTCCAAAGCCAATCTGATATACGAAGAGTGGCCCCATCTAAGAGAGGATGTTGGTTTCATAATGAAGTGTTCTTGGGACACACCGACCGATACAGCTACGAGACATGCTGTACGGAATGCAAGATGAAAACTTACAAGGATTCTTGCAATTGTATACCATATAAGTATCCTAGAGGTTCGTACTGAGTTTGGGACTAGTTGTTATGTAAAATGAAACAGGTTTTTATTACAGTTCTTTTTCATTTAGCTATATTTACGGTACTAGATCCACGCTGGTTTCAGTAACAATGGGCCGGATTAACCGGGAAGGTACTACCCTCTCATAAAAGATCGACGTAAGAATATTAGTTTTCATGCTAATGTGTTTCGCTCGGTGAGTGAGAGAGCTGGCAACCCAAATATTATCCCCTCGGCCCTCTTCCGTTTCTCTTTTCCTTTCTCATCCCCTTCTCCGTGGTCTGCAACGGCTTGGTTGTGTTTTCTAACCATTATTTCTTCGCGATGCTTGGAAAAAACAGACATCTCTATAGGTTACCGTTACCACTTACTATCAGGTGGGGCCCTATGCTTCTATGCCACAAAAGTTGTATAAGAAAATAGTATAACTCTTTATAATAATAATCTCTTCACACTGTCTTCAGATACACCTATTTTGTTGTTCTCTGCATCACGCGTAATGGTCGACTGATAGTACGCTAATATACTTTGTTTTTGAGGTTTTTACTAAATAAATAAACTATTTCAATTAAATAAAAATAAAAGTTTTGTTCAATGTCAAAGGTATACTCATAAAATTATATCTTTTTTTAGATTCAAAGGTCCGCACGTGTGAATTTGAAGATTTAGCGTGTTTGAATAACGTAACAGGTATGTGCGTTGTTTTTTTAAATAATAGTTTGCTCTATCTAGAACAAACTATTATTTTCACAAATTTTTAGCAAATCAATAATACTATTAAATTTTTTACGTCATAAAACATAACTTTGCGTGATATTTATACAACTTAATATTTATTTTATCAAATCTGAAACCGGCAGTGGGCGTAGATTTCAGTGGTTTGGTCTTTGAAAAAATAGTACATTGAGAATTCAGAACCATCATAATATTTCAAGTAATTGTTTTTTTAGGTTTGATGTTTTCATTTTACTAGACCAATTTTTTATTTGAAGTTATTTTAGTTTTAGTAAAAAGGAACAATTCTATAATATTTCAAAATGTTTTATAATATACGTAAGTACCTAATCAAAGCAACCTCAGTATACAAAGCTAATTAACTATCTACATATATATATAGGTAGACGCCTCGTTTAATTAAATATCGATTTATCTCATGCGTGGTATATCCCTAACTAAATAATTTATCTAAAATCCAATCTCCTTAAACTTGTAACTATTTATCAATAACGGTTAGCATAATTTACTTCAAAACATTTATTACACGGGTATTTTAGCCTATATACTTCTTATTTTCGTTAGCTCTACGTGGTAGCTTATTCAGAAAATGTCTGCTTCAATGGCCATTCATTTTTTAAGCTATTTAATCCTCCTCGATTCTCCTGGGAATTCTTTTGTTCCAATCTATACTTACATAAAGCGGCAGAGTTTGTATGTTTGTTTGTTTGAACGCGCTAATCTCTTGAACTACCAGTCAGATTTGAATTATTCTTTTTGCCCAGTTTTTAAGGAAGATTACGTAACATCACGCTACTGGCGATGGGATCAGAGCAGTAACTTAAGATACGGGTGGAACCGCGCTGCAGAAAGCTAGTCTGAAAAGAAAATGAAAAATGAAAATATGTTTATCCATTTAAGTTCATCAAATTAACACTTAAGAACGTCAAAGTTTACAAAATGTCAGCAAATTAACCTACAGCCACTTCGCTGACGAGGTAGAGCCATGAGAAGAACTGGCAAGAAACTCAGGCCACTCTTTTTAATCGCCAGGTTAATACAATTTTTGTAAGTTACAATTTCAAGTAGCATGCAAAGTGACACAAGCAATACACTTAGGTAATTAATTACAGCTTTCTATGTTGTAAAGAAAAAAAAGTAAAATGTGCTATAGAGACTGCCTCAATTTGCAAATTGCTACAAATTAATGTCTGTTAATAAAATGTTGTTATAATCTGTCCGGATAACAGCTATTGGTAATTCTACTTCTCTGCCTCGTATGTTAAAGCAATCCGCTCTCAACCGTTGTCATAAGACACTGAAATATCAGTTTATACTTTCTTGTGACATAAGTCAGTCAGCTTTCACTTAGGTCGGAAAAACGCTATTATTATTATAGCAAAAACATCCGCTTTGCCAGAAGCTAATCAAAATATAGTTGCATCAAATTAACTGTGAGCAGTACCTGTTTCTAAAATATTGTTTCGATATAAATCGTCAACACAACACTGCCTTTGACATTTTCATTATCTTTACATTTTCATTATAATTATAAAATAAAGCAGTCACATAATAATACTAGCCTGTTTACTGTCCCACTGCAGGGCAAATGCCTCTCCTTATATAGAGAAGCTTCGCATAAATCAGTGACATAATTAACTTTAGTTATACAAATAACATGTTATCAAAATATTTGGCGGCTAATAAATCATTTTTGTGATGGTCTTTTCGTGTGCGTTCCCATTGAGGGACCATATCTGAATTTTGAGCTTTTAAATTTAAGCCACGATTGAGGGACCACCTTTGACCGCTTGTAACTTTTGAGTGCCTACTTTTACAAATGAGAAACTGAATTTCCAATCGTTTGAGAACTTTTACTAAAGGCTGACGCATTTAAAAGCTCAGGATTCAGATATGGTCACTCAATGGGAACGCACACGTTTTTTCCACTTCTCTTTATTCCATTTTGATGATTATTTTTGTATTACCGACAATAGTAGACAAGTAAACAGCCCAAGTGCTGGTAACTGATAACTGTCGCTCATGAACGACTCAGAGTTCCTAGCGTTCTTTTGCAATGTGACTTTGCAAAGCCGCTGCCTACTGTGAAGGGAGTGGGGTAGGTAAAAGGATTTAGGGAGGTAATGAAAAAGGACTAATTGGAAAGAAAGTTGTGAAAAGGTGCAGTTTTATTTAAATTCTTTTCAAACGCTTCTAGTATGTGAAAATATAAAATTTATTTTGCTCGCAAGCAGCAGTGTTTGTTATTTTAAGAAGAATTTTATCTAGACTGAGGAATTCAATTCCCAAGTTTATTTGCTGTTTGAGTTGAAGTTCCTTGAAACAATAAATGAACTAATACGTTACTTCATTATGTATGTAATATATGTTTTCAATAAAATAATACTACGAAAGCAGATCAAATAAATATACAAAGGTACTTGTATATTAGAAAGCTCATTATGTTCTTCAGATATTAATAATACTTAGGAAACAAACATTCCCTTACATGCCAGCTCTTATTATAATATAAGTAGCAATAACTCTTTTTAAATGTCGGCTCTCAAGTGATACTAGGCAATCCTAATTTTGTTCGCATAATATTATTTCGAATGAAAGAATGTTAAAGTTAATGTTGACTAGTTCAAATAAGTTATTTATTCATCAGATGAAGGACACTTAATCAATCAAGTTACAATACACAAAGAAAAAATGGCGAATTCACGATTTCAGACTTATATGTCCAGAGGGCCTAGACAAATAGCATAAATGCTAATAGAATAAATTAAAAAATGTATATGATTGATATAAGCTAATGCCATTATTGTAGTTAGCTTATGACAATCCCATATTTTTTAAATCTAATTTTTTCTATTCTATTAGCATTTATGCCACTTGTCAGGTTTTCTTATAATGTTTTACTCAACCGTAAGTTTATTTATTTATTTATTTATTTATTTATTATGGTCACACCAACAGTACACATATACAACATTGGAAAACAAAATACAGTATTACATAATAGTTCTTATATGTATACCGGTAAAAGGCATGCACAGCTTACACCAAAATAGTGACATTATTAAAGTTATGACTATTTGTTAAAATCAGACATAATAAATTTTACTAAAAGGATTTTAAATTAACAATAATAGCAACATCTCAGTGCAGAAACCTGCAACAAAGTGATGACGAAGATTATGCGAATGATTTCAATATTTTATTTTTGTAGCTTATAAACGAATCGTGAAAGATATCTAACTGGTCGAGTATAACATTTAACCTGTTGTATTCGTTGCACGCACGTATTAAGGGTGAATTTAGTCCGAGATTAGTTCTCACACGAGTAAGTTAGTAATGTTTCAGATAAACTTGGATTGAGTTTTACTTTGTTTGAAACAAATATTTCTGTCACATGGACAAGGTATTTGCTTTGCGTTTTATCACATTATATGCTTTGTTTTGTTGCAGTGTACAAATCAAGGCGAGACATGGTATGTGTACCAATATGTTACAAAGAATGCCGTGACAAGAAGTATCATGTGAACAGTGACCTAACTCCGTTCCTCGCTGAAAATTACCCAGCTAACGTCACGTAAGTCACATTTTTTGTAGTTTCTTATATTAATCGAAATTGTACCGAATCTATACTAATATATAAAGTGGAAGAGTTTGTTTGTTTGATATAAACGCTGATCTCTGAAACTACTCGTCGTATTTGATTAAGTAATTCTTTTTGTTTGAAGCACAACATCACGCTACTGGCAACGGGAGCAGAGCAGTGTCCAAAGATGTAACTTAACGCAGGTGAAGCCGCGCTACGGAAAGCTAGTGCCAAATATAATTGAAATACATCCCTTCTACAAAAACACTAAAACACTTTGTCATAGTAAGGAGAAACGTTGCCTTGGCCAGATACGTATTTTTAGTGTTCCGTGGTAAGCCAAGCAATCCTCAAGTCCTAGCAAAGTTAAAGCTGCTTGTACCAAACACAACTGCGGCGGGCGCCACGGACGAAGGTGTTTGAAGTGCCTACATTCCGCACTAATATAGTAAAGTTTGCACCAATTACTCGTGCGTTAGATTATTTAAACCTCGTTTCGAGGCGGATAGATATTTTTGCGTGTTCTTTGGCGGAATTTGAGAGTCATTGGATTGTCTTACTTATACATAGATATAGGTTTTGCTTAATTGTGTTTTCTGCATTGCTGTATTGGGTTTGGTACCTGTGATGTCAATGTATGTGGATATAATAAATAAATAAATAAAAATTTGAACTCTTACAAGTTCTAATGCATTTTATCTTTCAACAATACATTTCACAAACTCACACTAACCTAAAGATGTACGTTAGTACATCGTAGTGCGTAATTAACTACTCCAAAGTAGTCATAGCAACATTAACTGGGTTGTTAGTGTCGTATTTCTTCTTACAAAAAGTGTTGTCCAGTGTACATTACTGTGTCATTTCAAAATCATGAGTGTTTTTGAAGTAGTGGATAATAATCCTACCTTTAGCTATAATCACTGTTTCCTTTTAACATTGAAAATGTATTTTTGTTCGCTCAAGTATAGGCTCTGATTTCACGAAAAGTGCGTCTCTTATATTTCGGAGAGTTGTGAAGGTATGATTTTCAAAGAAGGCTCAAAAGACGCGTATTCACAAGAACTGTAAGGTGCAAATGTGCAAGAATTACACCAACACTAACTCAGTGGTGGATATCACCGTACTAATTTGTGTTGATTTTTAGATGACACTGCCTGTTATACATACCACCTGGATTAAGGCCTTATAAAATTAAATAGTGTTTTATGAAGTACACAGTTTGAGGCTTTATAAATAAAAAAATCGACAATGCACAAATGTTATCTGATTTGTTACTCGAGATTGGTAACAGCACTAACCTATTTAAGTAAAGAACCACGAAAAAGTTGTCTTGGACAAAACCTTACTTTGCATACATCAATAAAACCATGCCTTACAGTAGCTTACCAAAGTGACTCCAGTCTGCCTGATAGTAAGCAGTCAGTGGGCTTTAAAAGCTATAGCCACCATTCCAATGGCCGTCGTTTGAATTATTGAATTTAGAAATTGACACTATTTGAATTACAAACTGACATTACTATTATCATAATTTATTTTTAACTTCTTAATTGTTGGTGTGTAACCTAAATTGTGTATACTTACTAATTATTCTGTATATTGATGCAGATGGTACCTAATGTTAATACTGAATTAAAAGCATACATGTTAATTATATTTATTTTATAATCTTTAATAATATTGTACGCCGCATGTTACGGCAAAGCATAGTGAAACTGAATTTATGAACAATATTAAACCTTTGTACCTATGTTTAACAATAAACTGATTGATTGATTGATTGATTGATTGAAACTGCTGGCTAGGTGGCCTCCACTATGGCGGCTTTATGAGATGCTTTTTCCCGTTCCACTTAAAAGACTCAGGCTTAAAATTAGAAGCACACATGCCCCGGTAAAGAATCCGAATATCTGCTCACACGTTTAGACCTATCAAGTGAAACATTGGTAACATTGTGTTTTGTAGAAAGACAGAAGAAAGATTTATTGGCAGAAAACGCACACATCTGTGTTTTTTGGGCATTAAACTCGACCAAGTTCTCACAACCCCATCTACAAATAAAATGTCCGAAGACCCGGTCAAGCTTAGCGCCAAGTTCTAGTCGTTTTACATCAATTTCTTTAAAGATCTAATCTATCTAGTTGATTTTTTAAAACCTCTGAGAACTGATATTTTATTAAGGCTGCAAATAATGTTAGAATAATTACACCCTTACCGAACGTCAACGTAGACAGAGTCGCAAGCACAGCTAGTCTAAGAATGAAATAATATATAGTTATATAGTTAGTAGTATAGTTTTATTATGTAACATTTTGAATCTTTTTAAAAATCTGTCTTTATCAGAATAATCCACCCGACTATCTCATTCGATATCTCATTCAAATTCATTTTCAATAATCTGTTAATGTTTCGTATTGTTTTTTGAGCAAATAACTTGGTCATTTTGAAAATATAAATACCAATTAAACAATGCTAAGTATCCAATCAAATACTCTAAACAGAAAATTTTAAATATTTCGGAACAAAATTGTAATATTCCGCTAATTTCTTGAAATTGGCCTCTTCTCTGAACTTTCCACAAGTTGTTACATCAAGTCTGTTCTCTCATTGTTTTAAGAACTTTTAATTGTTCAATATAATAGATGCGCAATGAAATAGAAGTTCTAAAAGTAATTACAATCTCGAATTTGTTTCAGATTAAATACTTGATTAAATGTTTACCCAGTTCTTTTTTGTTCTTAGGTCAATCGGGTCATAAAATAGTTTGTATAAATTTATCTCAATACTGTACATCGAATAAAAGACGATTGTCTATATTATAAAAATGAATCGCTGAATGTGTTGCTAAGCGCAAATCTCGAGAGCAGCTGAACCTATTTCACTAATTCTTTTTTTTATAATATTACTTGAAGTACGAGGATGGTTTAAAAAATTTAAAAACTGCCTAAAAAAGAAAAAAACTCCTCATACAAAATTATCTTTATTTATCCCAAAAATGTTTAAAAAAACTGTCTACTCGCGCAAAGCCGGGGCGGGCTGCTAGTTTTAAATAAAAACTCACTTATCTCTTCCTTGCAATCTGTTTGACAAAACAAAGATTTAATAATAGTACTGTTATGTAAAGCGGAAGAGTTTGTTTGTTTGTTTAAACGCGCTAATCTCTGGAACTAAAAGTCAGATTTGAAAAATCCTATATCGTATGATAGCTCAGTTCTCGAGGAAGAATATAGGCTACGTAACATCACGCTACTAGCGAAGGGAGCAGAACAGTAACCAAAGACGTGGGTGAAATCGCGCCGCGAAAAGCTAGTATTATATTATTATTGGCAAGACCACACTACTTCTATTAGAACGTGCGCAGAAGGCATTGTTGGAGGTGATACTTGATAAACCACAAAGGTATAGCACTAGTCTTCTATACAACGAATGTTCTGTACTAAACGTCAGACAACTTTTTATACTATCAACTGTACTCCGAAAGCATAAAAGTATTACGTACAACGCGATTACAAAGTGAAACAAAACGAAAATTTGTTCAGTTAATCTCCATTGTACAAATCTAGCCAAAAATCAATTTTATGTTATTAGTAACAAATTATAAAATGCAGCAAATCTAGCAAACTACATTTATGCACTACCAACCAATAAATACAAGGATTCTCTACGTAAGTGGTTGTTAGGTTTAAACTAGTATAGTCAAACAGAAGACCTTTTAAATTCCTATATGATCAGGATCTCTCGAGTGGTAACAGTATTCTAACTAGGTATACATATTTAAAATATTACACTACTTATTAATAATGTACAACCAAACTCAAATCAAAAATGTTTGTTTTTTCTGTTTTCTTGATGTGCGAAACAATGCAATTTTTTGTCAAACAATCATAGGGTGGAAGGCGCTGGAGACTGTAGCACAGTTTACATTAGTACAATCGTCATCGATTTCTCTTATCTTATATGAAACGCTTCATGATATAATTTATAATAATATTATGTAGATTAAGAGAAAAATTGTTAAAACCAAAAAGAATATTATTATTAAATTATTATTATTATTATGAATATAGATTATTTTTAAGATTCCATACCTCAAGTTTTTTTTTTTTTTTTTTTATATTAGCCTACCAAAGTGACTCCACTCTGCCTGATGGTAAGCAGTAAGTGGAATCCAGAAGTGGCGAACACCATTCCAAAAGCCAAACTACTGGTATGGTGGCCTCCACTATGGCGGCTTAGTGAGATGCTTTTTCACGCCCCGCTTAAAAGACCCAGGAAGTGGCAAAATGGAACCCATACAAGATCACTTTTATCTGCCTGTCTGTAAGTAACGCGTGGAGGTATCAAGCAGATATTTATATTGGATACGCTTGTATGCAACCATTTAAAGCTGTGAAAAAATCTAAGTTCTTTATCAAAGCAATCAAATGATATCCGTTCATTATAAATAGATTGACTACAATTTTGTACGGAACTTGTTCAAACTTGACCGATTTTTTTAAATAACGTTTCTATTCCATTCGCAAACTCATACAAAGTTTTCTTCTAGTTTATCAAATTAAATATTATAAAAATACTTTCACTAGTTAGTACCGTAACTTTAAAAGAGCTGGCTTGACTTACACATAATCAAATAATATTTTCAAAAACTTCATTTTGATAAATTACTATTTAAAATGGTGAGCATTTTAATTATGATTTACATGGAAATTCATAACCTGAAACTGTATTTAATAATAATAATATACCTTTTGTTATGAGTTATAGAATGTGAATATACATTACTTGTTTTTGTAAATACATACATTATTATAATTAGAAACACCCAGACCAGTACTTCCATACTTCTTCGATAATGTCATACAAAATACTCTTAACAACGTTACTGGAAATTACACCTAATTAGCAAAGATTAACAATTCAAAATTTTGCCCAAGTTTTTGGCAAATTTCCATGAATGTGTTAATACTCTCGAGGTTTCTTCTCAAAAGGATTATTTTCGTGATGTATGAGGCCTTCTATAGCCATTGTCATTAGAAGAAATTATAATATTGTGACAAATATACGTGTAGCTATAATTACGTCTTCAACAAATTTACTTTGATTTGATTTTTGTTTTAGTTTAATTAGCCTGAAGAACTTAAAAAATAGTTGCTTTGCATTTTCATTTTAAAATCTGACTTATTTATTAACTTGCTTTCCGCGTCAGTTTCACCCGCGCACAAAATATGGTTTGTTGTATCTCTCGGAAACTAGACCGACTTTCGGGATAAAAAGTAGCCTATGTCCGTCTCCGGTACCGAATCTATCTACATACAAATTTTCATCGAAATCGGTTCAGCCGTTCAGGCGCTAAGTGGTAACAAACACACACACACACACATACACACACACACACACATATACACACACACACACACACACACACACACACACACACACACACACACACGCACACACACACACAAATATACACATACAAACTTTCGCATTATTGATATTAATTAAAATTAATTAATAGGATAACTTAGATCTAGTTTGCTGACGAGAATAGACCCATGAGAAGAACTGGCAACTAGTAAGAAACTATTTTACACTTTTAGATCTTCACGAACTGTTATTCAAAGCCTTATTAAAAAGTTTCAATATCTGATCTTATTCTAAATTACTATCAATATTGGGGTTGATAGTTTTGTCCTTCAACAGATACTCGTAGGTTCTCAAAATATCAAGGTCTCATACCAATATTCGTAACATGCCTACGATACCCTTTTGAAATACCTGCAAGTACCTACTCAAAAATATTGAAGTCAAGTCCAATATTCGGTAATATGCCTACTATTCCCCATTGAAATTCCTTATGAAAGGTATCATGATCTTTTGAAGAAGATATTCGTATTATGTTATAAATTTTTCTGTTTCAGAGCGGGTAGGAACGCGAGTGAACTAGCCGCCTTGAAAGTATACTTCGGCAAACCAACCTGTAACTGCTATAAGTTAGTTCTTGTTATCGACGTTAGTTATTTCATTGGTAAGTTTTGTTATTGTTATTGCTAGCGTATACTATTCCACTGCTAGGCACAGGCCTTCAGTGACGTCCTCGGTCTATGACTAATGTGCACTTTTATTCGCTCTGTTAACCCATCCTGCTATATTTTTCGTCTACGGACGTCGATTAGCTGTTGTTGGTGACTTTGGCACACAATTCATCAGGCATGCAACAAATGTCACAGATTATGTCGAGTTTTTGTTCTTGTTTTTTGTTTAAATTACTTGTATTTATTTTGCATCTTTAATCGCCTCAAATTTAATTACATATTTATTAACATCATGTTTGTGTTTCGTAAACATCAAACTCCAACTTATGAATTAATTTACATAACATGAATTAGTTAAGAACTTCTTAATAAATAAGCGATAGTTTATTAAACAAAGCTTCAAGTATGTTGTAAAAAATATTTTTGACATTTAATTTTATCAAATATTTATTTTTTAGTGTCTGTTTGTTTTAAATAACTAAGGTGACAAACAAGCATACAGTAAACAGTAACTGTAATTTATGGACCTTTGTTACGGGTTTCGTTTACGCGTTCGACCCCGTAAAAAACTTTTAAGACATTTTTTTAAGAATTACATGTTGAAGTATCATAAAAAATAAAAAAAGAATAAAATTATCCCATTATACGGCATATTGCACGAATAAAACTTTTTATTATATAAATATTTATACAAAAACGTGCATCAAGGAAAATACAAATTAACATAATTATTATGTCTTGTATCAAGTATTATGTAAGTACTTACAATTATTATTGTCATTATAAACTAAATCACACTTTGACTGATGCATTTCACTTAAAAATAACTAAAAATTAACATGCTCTTTGAATGATGTATTCCAACTTTGAATTCATACTTACAATGGTTATAAAAACATAAATACAATATTAAAGCTCTGTTTACTTTTGTTTGATTCTGACTATTAATACTACCACCTACTCTATTTCCAAGTTAAAAAAGTGCTTTCGAATTCCACGAATGTTATCTTAAAGCAAAAATAGTACTGAAAAACTCTCAAAATAACAAACATCTCGACGAATTGTCATTCATTATTTATTCTGTACTTCTGTGTAGTACTAAATTGTCAAAATCACGGTAAAATGTATCTTCATTTTGCAACACAAAATGTGCTATTGATAAAAATGGTAGCCCGCAGGATTAATTTACATAGTTACTTTAAGGTGAATATTGGATTCTGGCTATTGAAAAGTTATGGTAACAATTTATTTAATTTTAAAAAAGCTTAGAGAATGAAATAATTATGTTTTTAATATGTACAAAGAAATTATTTTTTTATCATCGCACCTCCCGCCATCGGCTAGGAGTTCATCCTCACACCTTAGAACCTCTTAGGTCCCGTACAGTGAAGTTTTAGAGAAACTTTCTTCCTCGTACGATAAGGTTGTGGAATGAGCTCCTCGTCGAGGTTTTCTCGAGAGACTACAACATGGAGTTCTTCAAGAAAGGATATAAAAGGTTTTTAACAGGGTCGGCAACGCGCTAGTGATGCTCCTGGTGTTGCAAGCGTCCATATGCTACGGTAACTGCTTACCATCAGACGGGCCGTATGCTTGTTTGTTACCTTAGTCGTATAAAAAAAAAAATTGTAAGTCAGTTATATTTGTTACCTCCCTCGATTTTATTCTAAATTGCTAGCAAAATTTTGTTTTATCTTAATGAATTTTATTATTATTTTTGTACATTTTTACTGTTCTAAAACATTCTAATTATTATCCAACTCTTAACTTTGTAGTTTAAAAATTTTTGTATTATGGTAAATGAAAACTTTTACATTTACTAAAATACAAAATTTTAACAAAATGCAAAATTTGTTTGAACGTTATTTCTGTAGAAATTAAGATCAATCATAATTTCCTAGGGTTGAGTAAAGTTTTTGCATTAAAATATGAAAATGTATTTGCATTTCATTTGAAATTTCACAGCTGTGGTTATTGTTTGATAGAAAATAGATAGCATTGTCCCTATTGTTTTCTAATTAAAGGTTTGTTAAATTCAATGTCGTTAACACCTCTTATTTTATAATTGACTTAAAACAGGCTCGATTGTCACAGCGAGGTTGTAATTAAATTTGAACTAATAAAGGGTTTTATCGTATTTATACGTCTGCGTGTTCTTGGTCGATATATTTTCGTTAATTGGGTGTAACAAAAGAATGGTGTAAATGTGTTAAGTTTCGCATTTTATGTCTATTATAAATGTAGAACTACCTATCAATGTATATTAAAGAAGCTATATTCAACCGTAGCTCCTTAAATATACTGGTATAACTAGTCCTACTTTAATATACATAATTTTGTTCATTTATTGTTAAACTAGCTGACCCGGCTAACTTCGTTCCGCCTAACAGTGCGATCAACATTACATTATTTTTCTAAAATAAAATATTTTTTCTAAAATAAACGTAGCCTAAGTTACTCCTTATTACATCAGCTACCTGCCGATAAAAGTCCCGTCAAAATCGGTCCAGCCATTTCAGAGATTTGCCGGAACAAACAGATAGACAGACAGACAGACAGGCAGACAAAAATGTCAAAAATGTTATTTTGGTGTATGTACCATATAAATATATTTATATGCATGTAGTGAAAAACGGTTATTTCAATTTTACAAACAGACATTCCAATTTTATTATATGTATAGATTACAGTTTTAAGAGAATATTCTTAAAACTAAAAGCTTCTTTAAATATATAATAAATAAAATTAAAATAATAACTGCAAGTACGAGATCCACGATATCATTTTAATTAGTGTACCTTTCGAATACCGACCTGTAAAATACAGCAGCACCTCATTAAATAAAGTTTAGTACAAACTAGGGTCACGTGCGCTTTTCAATCCATGACTCAACAAACTCATGTTCCATTCGGTAAATTTAATAATTGTTACATTCTTCATCTCCTCCAACAACCTTTATTGTCTCATTCAATATATACCCTAATAAATATACAAAGAGTTTTTTTTATGAAATTTATTGGAAAGCCTAAACATACACGTGGATCAAAAGCTACAGAGGATGTGTGAAAATCAAACTCAAATAATCGTTTGGATCATGTGAATGACATTTATGAACTTAATGACAGCAAAAAAAGGGTTCCAATCAATGTCATTGGCCGTAAGCAAAGCTGGGAATGACTCAATTTGCCACTAATTATTGGTGCTCGACAGAAGAACATTTATACGATTGCTTTACTTTTAGGATGTAATGTGATCCTTCCTATTTAATGTACCCTGTCGGAAGTCGAAAGACATGTACAACACAGAACATAAGAACTAGCATCAATTAAACGCAACTTAGCTTATTCAATTGCTATCGTTAGAATGTTCATTATCCTCTCTTTGTTTTACAATGTTTTACATAATCCTGTAGCTCTTTTCTGTCCCGAGGAATATTTCAAGTGTCAACATAGATAACATTTAGGGGCAACGCAAAACCGAACACTGAAAGTGCTGCCACATTCATCAGCGTTCAATGACCTTAGGGTAACCGCGATTTATTTTCAGATTACTCTACAATAGCATCTCGTAATTTTTGAAATGATACTATATTCCCTCATTCCGAAGATTGTAAGCATTTCTATAGATGTGTATCGAACGATGTGTAATGGGTGTGTAACGAAAATAGGGTTCTTTTGCCTTTTATTTAACAAAATATTTCTAAAACTATATGGATAATATGTATGTAAGTACCCATTGAATTTAAAGTACGATTCCTTATATATTCGTGTGGCAATGAAAACAATTTTACAGCTGCTGCGCATTAATCAAGTCCATCTGTTAAGGGACTTCAAATATTATAGTTCATTTTGATTGATGTTAGTTGTAATTGTGAATAAATTATTAGATTTCATGAGACGAACAAGCGGTAGGTACTAGTATGATAGGGATATTTCCAAGGTTAATAGGTACTGTGTGTTATAGATGTTTTTGAGAGAGAGAGAGACAGAGCTGAGCCAGAGCGGTTTCATGAGAAAGCAAGATGTTTGTGAGACCATTGTCAGTAACTGCGCACTGGTCAGTCAGTATGAATAAAAAGTATTTGAAACCTCTCTTTAATTGTGTTGGTATAAAGCCCTCACTGCTTCAAGTTTATGAATCTATTCCAAAATAATATTATAATATATTATAATAAAGGTATAAAGTCTCATATTACGTATATGTACCGTCATTCCTTCCAATTTGCTCTGCAAATAGGATCAAAATAAGGTCGTAGAAATTCTAACATATATTTTCACGCGTTTATTTTAACCTTTTTTAGATCGAATGAGCCACTTTTAAGAAAGCTTCGTTGGTAATATATTTTTTATAAAACTGCTGAAATTAAGAAATTTTTTTTTGTCATTTCAACATGCTTAGCTTTCAATTAATTAAAGTTAACAGAGGTGAAGTGCCTTGTGTCTCTCTTTGTGTCTGATGTCTCTTATTACATATAAAATTCCTTCATTATTACTTAATTTATTCATAAAATATAATTATATTAAAATGATCCTACTTTAATTTTTTAAGTTCAGAGTTCTCTTGCTGTAAATGTAATGACAAGCAAATATAAAATAGTGGTTTGTTTTCATATTACAAAGTGCTTCTAATTTTGTAGAATTTGGAGTACTAATTGTTTACGCTAAAAGCATTATTACAATCGAAACCAGACCTCAAGATGTTACAAGGAGATTACACAACACTATCACCCAGTTTCTGAAAGACTGAATTATTAAAAATTAATCAATCACCTGTTAATTCTCATGTGAAGTACTTAAAAGCATGCTAAAAGCCTGGATAATTCGTTTATACAAAAAAAAAAATAAAAAAAATTTTTACAAATTGTTCATGCTCTTAGCAACCCATTTGGTACTTGATCAGCCTTTCAGAAACAAGTTGTTAGAGTTTTATACGTGAGAGGCAGTGTTAATTAGTTGCTATTTCAGATCCCTCTGTGAGTGAGTGCTCCGAAAGCACATTAAACCCCTAGGTCCACTTTCGTTATGTATTTTTTTTTTGTTTTTTCTCATAGCAACCGTTTAGTGATGTTTTTAACCGACTTAAAAAAGGAAGAGGTTCTCAATTCGGGTCGTATGATTTTTTGTTTGTTCGTTACGCGTTTTTTCCGATAATTATGAATAGATTTTAATGATTTTTTATTTGCAATGTTTCAGACGAACTTTTCAAAAAGCGCTAAACTCAGTGTCAAATTTATACTCGTATGGTACCACCATAATATTTGATGACACGTTTGACAATTTTGAACACATTTGGTATAGCGCGTTTTGAAAAATTTTACAAATTCAAAATATACAATAGATGATGTTTTGATTTGTTCAAGTTTTATTGAGAATTCAATTTAATGTGTAATATAGTTTTGAAGTCGGTTTTACCCGACTGCCGAAGTCAAGGAGGGTAATGTTTTTCGAACAGATATATAGATGTATGTATGTATGTCTGTCTGTCTGTATGTATCCATGTATATATTTATATTTCTTTGGCAAACTCTAGAGCCTAAATGGTTTGATGAATTTTAACGTATGAGGTGTCATTAGATTCGTATTGATTGTGGGAGTGACATAGGGTACATAAAATTTCAATGTAGCTTCAGTACGAGAATAAAAATTAGTTTATTTATTTTCATTTTATTTTAGGGAGGTTTTTTATTTTTAATAATATATATTGCTTGTTGTTTTTCTAATTAATTTAATTATCGTAACATTATTTTTATAATGCTTAGAGAGTACAGCCCTGACCGGTTACGGTAATCTTTTACCATCAGATATTTATGCTTGCTTGTCACTTAATTTGTATAGAACGTTTTATAACACAAATTACCTTTTACTTTTAGTTAAGTTGTGATTTATTTGATATCTTATAATAATTACAGATCTAAAGTTAAAGCTTTTAATGAGATGTCACAAAAAGTGAGGACGGTAGATGGTATAAAATAACTAAACATATTAATGAAAAGTACAAAACTTTGATGTTTACAGATATGACAACCTCCTTATTTTGTTTATAATATTTTGATACATGTTAATTATGATTCCTGTTCAGTGTGTTAGTATAAAGTCGAAGAGTTTGTTTGTTCGAACCATCATAAATACTTTTATTTCTTTCCTTTCATAATTATTTAACATTTCATATAATTTTTATATTATGTTAACAGGTGGAGCGTTTAACTCGTTTAAATTTATTTTTTTAATCCTTCACACCAGTACTTGGTCACGCTTTCCTGTTTTAGTTGCAATTTTTGTTTACTATTATTTTCGTTTCAATAGCTCATTTAAAAAGAGATCATTTTTTTATATTTCATTGAGAAAACAGACCCTGAATCACGGTCGTGGAGGCAGGGAATATACATGAAGTAATTAATTAAACATTTAAGCTAAACAAACAAAACAAGCTAAACTTTTATGTGGTTTCCTGTTGTTTCAGCGACGTACGGAGGCATTTTCTCTCTTAGCTTCGGTGGTTCTATACTAACATTTCTTGAGTTAACTTATTTACTTGCTTCTTATATAATTACAGCTATTATAATAACTTTCAAAAACATTATATCAAAGAACAGAATAAATATTGGCAAATAAAAATATGGTTTTTATTTTTTGTAAGAATCCTTTAATTTAGACATTTTGTTATCGAAGTGGTACTCATGCAATACTACTTACCGACGATGGTTTTTTTTTGTAATATGAGGTACCTAGTGTAGACCGCCGTATTATATCGATTTTTCATTCTATTCTTAATATTTAGGCAGTCGTCCGACCACCGACATTGAACGAGTATTGAGTAAAATTACGAGTGTAGTTTTGATAGTTTTGTCGCTGGGATATAAAGTGAGTGTCTGAGTGGGACGGGCGATCACTCGCACACTAGAGAAATGACTGCTAGTTGTTTCTCAGCGTAAATTCTGACCGCCAAGCAAGCGTCGCTGAGCGAGAATTATATTTGATAGCTCTTGGCGCAAAGTAACAAACTAGTGGAACGAGTCCCCGCCGCGCCGGCAGTGTGAACAGTCAGCGATCAACTATTAATATATGCATCTCTTTTGTTTACACGGAATGTTATATCTATTGTACGTTTCTTGAACGAGAAAATAGCCTATAGATGTCCTACCGGCGCCAGCGAGTAAACGAGTACGTTTACTCGTCGGCGGTGGAACAACTGCCTTAAAGGCGTCTATAGCTGGACTTGGCATGCCCAAAATTACGCCAACTTGACCGGTTGTTAGCCGCCCTTATTTTATTTAAATCGCTAATCCATACCACAGATAAGATAATATAATACTCGTACTAATATTATAAATGCGAAAGTAACTCTGTCTGTCTGTTATTACACTTTAATAATAATCAGGTACAACTATTAAGTCTAGTTTTATTGCACCAGTGAACTGCAATATGGATATTAGTAGTATTTTTGTAATGCACTTCAGACGAATAAACATTTTTTAAATTTTTTTTATATTAATTTTATAAAGTAAGCTTAGACACGGCTAACGAAATTGTTCATGTTACTGAACTTTTTGCCAATTTTCCCAGAAGAACGCGATATGGACAAACCTTAAATATTCAATGCCATCTTTATTATGTTCTACCTATGGTCATGTAAATAAATTTGATATGAACAACATTCTTTGTTCTACAATGCTGTAGCTCAAGGTGTAGTGACAAAGGTACTATTCTATTATATAATGAAACCATCGAATTAATAGTGCAAGAACATAGTGCAATTTTTTTAAGTTAATTAACAATGAGATCTCCCTAGGACATGCGTTAGATAAACTCAGGTTTTAAAATGAAAAAAAAAAATGCACTATGTTCTTGCACTATTTATTCGATGGTTTCATTATATAACAGAATAGTACCACTACCGGTGGTGTCATGGGGATTAAATAATACCCTTGACACTACTGGTGGTGCCATTGGGTGGTGTCACGGGTCCGAGGCGCCTCTATCCTTTCACCATCCATGAGCGACAGTTATCACTTACCATCACGTGGGCTGTTTGCTCATCTGCCACTGTGAGCAATAAAAAAAAGTCCAAAGCTCTAAGGAATCTAAATTGATTTGTCTCAAACTTTACATAAACAAAAAACTGAGCTTCCTTATTTGAAGTATGAAAAGTCTTTGTTTATTTCCTTATTTGTTATTCATGTATTCCGAAACCTTAGAGAATTTAAATTATTTATACCAAATTGCTGTTTTATTTTGATACAAATAACATCTAGGGGTAAATAAAAACCAATAATAATATTTATAAAATAAACGAAGTCCCTAAGTATTTCTGGAACTGAATAATTATCTAAGGTGTCAAACGTTATTGAACTAAAATTCGAAGAAATTTTCGGTGAGCCCATATTTTGTACCTTATTTAAGGTATAAAACTAAACATAAAATAGAATTACGTTTTTGTCTTCCGAAAAAATAATAATAATATAATATTCCAACAACTACACGCAACAACATCTAGACCCAACATAAGCATATTTATACCTACTATAGCTTGTGTTATGCATTCTAAAATGCAGATATGAATACTTATATTTTTGATTTTGTAAATATACCTATACATATTATATTTATTGACTGCACCGTTGGTCTAGTGGTTAGTGTAACTGACTGCGACGCCGGGTGGTGGGTTCGATTCCCGCGGAAGGCAAATATTTGTGTGATGAACATTTGTATTTGTCTTTAGTCTGGGTGTTTTCTATGTATTATAAGTATGTATTTACAAAAAAAAGTATGTATATGTATTATATTTCAGTTATCTAGTACCCATAACACAAGCTCTGCTTAGCTTGGGACTAGACGACAGTGTGTGATAGTGTCCACATATTATTATTTATTTATTTATTATTTATTTAAATAGAAACACGCAGTGTAAATAGACATGTCAAGCTATTTTTTTTGTATATTAGTCTGCCAAAATGACTCCACCCCGCCTGATGGTAAGCAGTCAGTGGAATCCAGAAGTGGTGGCTACCATACCAAAAGCCATTGTCTTAAACTGCTGGTATGGTGGCCTCCACTATGCCGCCTGAGAAAGGGGTTGAGGAAGAGAATGAGGGAGGTAAGGAAAGAGGAAAGGGAAAAATTGGAACTCCGGTGCTCTCACTCATCGAACGAAACGCAGTAGTACGGATACTACTACTCTTACGTCGACCTTCTATGAGAGGGTAGTACTTCCCCGGACGATCCGGCCCATTCATGCTGAAACCAGCGTAAATCTACTACCGCTATGTAGAACATAAAAGATTTTTCATAATGATAATGGTCACTTTAAGATGTTGTTAGGTTAGCTAATTACGTCAGTAATGAATTAAGACATAAGGCCCCTTAGATAGGGATTAAATAAACTAACTGACTTGGTATTACATGGATCTCAAAACTTTAGAAGAAATAAGTTGCGAGACTTGGTTATTTTTACAAGATGTTTTTGATGGCATCTCATTTTCGATTTTGTAGCTGCAAATGTAACTTTGTAATTCTATATATTTATGCTAAATTACAAAGTTTTTATTTTTATTTTAATAATTTATACAGTTAATGTATCTAGAAAACTGGACCTAAGTTAAAAATATTTTATTTTTCCTTGATTTATACACTAAACACTAAGAGTATTCTCAATTTGAAGCTTCTACGTTTGCTAGAAGTGCCTTAGAGTTTTGATAATCGGACAATCAGTGAGCGACAAAATTACGAAACTTTAGCCAGGTATAATTCTTAAATTACTGGTTTAAACTGAATAAAATTTTAAAATATTGTGTTTATACAATGTCTACTTGGTTAATGAAAATTCAGGCTTCTAATTATATCCACAACGAAGTTATAGTAGTCGAAAATGGCCTAAAATGATGTATCGTTTTAACGGAGCAAAAATGAAAAATATTAATCTATCGTATCAGGTACTCACAGAACTAAGGTCACAGGACAACATACATAATAATATTATTTGTTTTATTATTACTTGGCAATAAACTAAGATACATTTAGTCAGCATAACAAGAAATAAGCTAAGATGTAACAAAAACAGCAAAAAAATTATGTTGGTACTTTTAAAGAATATAATACTTGTCAAAATAAATAGATTTACTTATTTTTCAAGGCATAAATATGTATTCTCTTCTACTACAATTTGAATGATGGTTTAATTGTAATTTTTGAAGTCACTTTCTACGTTAAAATTATTTTATTATTATTTCTTTAAGGAATGATGTAACAAAATGTAAAAGCAGTAACAGATAAATCGTCTAAAACAAGTTGTCGCCTCAAAGACACTTCGTGCACTGAAGAACTTTGAATTGATCCCACCCTCGCCGTTTCTGTCTTTAACCAATCGTTTTAGTACTTCTAACTTTTGCCACTCAATTTAAACCTAGAACTCTTTACGCGCATACATTTTCTTCCAATTTTAAGTTGGCGAGTAAAGCCGCATAAAAAGCCCTCGCCGAGTCGTTGCGATGGCCACAAGCAGTTTGACACGAGGAGTTTTGGACAACTTGTCTTTTACCTATAATTTATGTAATGTAATTCCCAAAATTGTATGCGATACGATAGTTGAAACGTGAAGTCACATAACGTATTGTCAAAGAAAATCAAGATCCTCTTAAATTAATTGACACAATTACGAGTAAATGAGCAGTGTTGCGTTACGGAAAAGCCACAAAGGCGTAGATCTTGTATACATGTGAAACACGTGCGGCAGATTTTTAATTAAAGTATCTCTAGAAGACGCAAATTCGTATTATTTTATCTGTTTAAGAGAATAATTGCGAATTTTAAAGATTAGAAATAAAGTCTTAATAATTATAGTCTGCGAATCTGGGATAGGTCGCCAGTGTGATTTATAGGCTCACCGATAGAGGTCAATTATACAAAACAAATTATCACAAAATATTAACAGTGAAATTAGTTTTCAAGGTATTCTCCTGGGCACTAACTAGATAAACACATTAGCACTGAAAATCTAGCTATTTCACAAAACCGAGATATTTGTGAAAAACATTAAGGAGAGGCTCTAAATAAAAAACCACACAAATCAGTGCCTTTTTTTCTATAATGTCTTCTATATACTTTATTTACTGTATCGCCAAAATGTAACGAAATACTAATAAAGGAAGAACACTTTATAAAAAGCAGTAAACCAGTAGTAGGCGTAAATAAGACAGGGCGTGAGGATGTGGTGTGGAAATATTCGGGGATCGACTGAAAATAAACTATTGATTAAGTAACTTGTAGGCTTACTGATAAGTGATAAATTTGATTGTGTTCGAGCTTTAATTAAAATTTTCGTTTAAAACCATGTATCTACAGAAGATTTCACAATTTTTTTTATATTTTTTTATTAGTTTTAGAAATTATTTGATCATTGAAATAAAAAAGGTTAACAATAAAATGTAAATAGTAATCATTAAAGCGGTTTTAACTTGACAAGTATTTTTTTTAGCTAATAAAACTAAATGAACAAACATTAAACTTAAAACTTATGCTAAAACGGTGTATCTAATTAAGAACGAAACTTAATGTAAATTTATTCCAAATTTCAACACCTTGCTACTAATTCAGTAAACACATTTTGTGTGTATTGTTAACTCATAAACAACAATATTAATTATAAACTTACTTATGGCCGCTTTGTTAGTACGCTGTACAGAAGCGACAAACCTAGATAGTTAATTTTACCTCCAAACAAAATTCCAATGAAAATTACCATGCGTAATATCAAAAACAAAATTTAACACTAGAAAAAAAAACTCTGAGTGCATAGAACTTTACAAGCTAATTAGCGAACACAAATTACACCTGAACCGCATAAAATGTCCCGTGTAAAAACCGTATCTACAATTTATAGCACAGACACACTGCATCATTGCCCGTAATCAAAGGCAAGTTGTTTGAGCAAGATATAATTATATTTAACAAGTGATGAGGTCACTTATTTTCCTTATTGACGTCATCGTTTGAACCTTATTATATTTTTATCCTACTACTTCACAAAGTTAAAAGTCTCGGCCGGTATGAGGTCTCTGAATAACACAAAATTGGATATAAAGACGCTATATAAAATATTCTAAAAGCTGGACCTTAAATTTACAAATTGTATCTTGAATAGATAACACACGTGAATATAAGCAGGTTTTTGAGAATCTTATATCATTACTGCGAGGTGTTTAATGTTATTACAGGCATTAATCACTAAGCTTGATCAAGACTGATTGAAAATTCTAAAAGTGAATAAGATGACATGGAAAAAGAAAATACTTCCAGTGCTCTCACTTCACGGACGAACCGTAATACTATACTGCACTGATCTTATTCAATAACCAACTCATATTGGTCACAGAATCGTAGAACACTGCGTACGAACACAACAATAATGATTACACACATACAACAGGTGCCTATTGTGATATGAATGGAAGTAGGTTTAGCATGAACTATTGCGAGGGTGTTTAGAGTAACTAAATATGTTAATGGTAGACGGTTTCCTTTAATTAATTCACAAGATATTGTAACACCCTTGAAAATACTAATTAAAGGTTAATTTTCGTTACTTAGTTGTTTACATTCAATCCACTTTGAATCATTTCATGTACATAAACAATCTAATTATACAAATATTTGTCTTGAGAATTATGACGTAATTAATTATCAGTTTTGCGAGCTCTGCCTATCTTTAATAAGCATCGTTAATAATTACTCAGTGAGTTACATCAGCCGCTTTGAGTTTATTACGAATTTTTCTAATGATATCAGAAAAGCATAATATACGAGTATACATAGTCTATTTTATGACCTCCTGGCGCCCTAGCACAATCTCTTAGAGCAATCTTATAGCCTTACTTTGTCTCTATCCTTGTTTTTAATGGTACAAAAGAAAAAGACATAATACAAAGTAACATTAAAATAACACTGCTATAAGAAGTGGTAGTAGGCCCCAGAATAGTATTTCATATCGTAAAAACATATTTGTACCCTTAAGAAAAACAGGGTCACTAGTAAATACCTATATAAATTGAGTTTTACAATTGATTACTCTCATTTATATTTTCATAATAGCCAATCAGTTTATAAGTCTTCCCTCTTCAAAAAAAAAATAGAATATTATGTAGAACTCTTGAAACTAATAAGGCTGTGTAATGTTTCATAAATCAAATTACAATATTCGCTGAGCAAGTTTATTAGATATTTCTCAATTTATTTCAAAAAATTTGAAAGGAATATTATTTTGAACCGATGACCTGAGGGAAGCGGGCAACCGATGGATGAAAGCGGCTCACGAAAGACGAAGGAGGCGAAAATTGGGAGAGGCCCATGCCCAACAGTAGACATCTTTCAGCAGATAAATATGATGATGACCATGATTATTTTGGATTCTGGTATAAATAGGGGGTAGCCAGATGACGGTGGCTCACGGTAGGTTAGACTAGCGATACTTAGAAAAGGCCTATGTCCAGCAATAAAAGTCTTTGGCTGCAAGGATGATGTTAAAGGTTTGTTATATGTTTCAGCATTTTTGTCATTAGCGTCATAAACTTATTCTGGCTTATTCTATCGCTCTTCACTTTAATACAGATTTTTAGAGCTCCGTTGTCAACAAGAAATCCTTGGGCGGCGTCCTATTATTTAAATTTATCGCAAGACGAGAACGCAACGCGTCATCGTACGATCGTTGCCAATTAGAACGCAGTCTTATAGTTTCGTCATGTCCGTCCGTCCGTCTATCCACGGCTTAGCGCAGAGACTATTGGTACTAGTAAGCTTAAAATTGTCATGGATATACATATAAGCCACGCAAGCAAGGTAGTACATTCAAACTTAAAAAAAAAACATTTTCCCCGTACACCTATTTCTCGTTTACTCCATCATATGGGGTCTCGTTAAGATTTTCCTACTATAGTATAAATACTCGAGACATTTTGAGCAAATTTTTAAATATCCTATCTTTATTACAATAAATACTTTACTTCTACAGGAGCTGGGTGATACGTGAGCTCGTTTAAATTTTTAAAATTAATTTTATAAAACTTACTTCTTATAGGCTTGCACATTGCGCAACTACTCTTCTACGGAACCCTACCCTGCGCGTGGCCCGACACGGACTTAGCCGGGTCTTTTTTAATGTACAAATTAAAACATTCGTACATTTATACGTAGACATTTTTATGCCTACCCATTAACAATACTCTTTCTCATAAAAACTTTTTTAATTCTCTACTAGGAAGGAATCTGATACTCCAAATACATTAAATTTGTTACAATCCAAATCCCTTAAAATCCATAAAAGGTTTTATGTTGTTAATAACGTGGCGTATATTATTTTATTATTACCACTTTATGTAAAGGACGAAAGATCAATTAGAAGGATTTATAATATAAGCATTCATTAAACAAGGCTTTCATGTTTTTACAAAAGTTAAAATATTAGTATAACGAGGACATATTAAGCTTCTTAAGTCTTTCATCGAAATAGCGTAGGTAGTGATTATGGTAGGTACCCGCCTTACAAGGTTCTATGCAAGGTTTTGGGTTGATTTTTTTTTATTGCCGATACTGCCAGACGAGCAAACAGCCCACGCATGATAAGTGGTTACTGTCGCTCATGGACAACACAGAGTCATAGTAGCATAGTCCTGCAATACCAGGGACACTACGAAGTCGGGGTAGGTAAAGGATTGAGGGAGGTGAGGAAAAGGAAAGATGGAAAATTTGGCCTCCGGTACTCTCACTCACCAAACGAAACGCAATAGTACGAATACTATTACTCTTACGTTTTTCTTCTATGAGAAATTAGTACTTCCCTGGTCGATCGATCTTCATAACATTATGTGAATTGGCCCTTGCCTTGCATTAAGTTTTTATTATTCAAAGTCAAAGTCAAAGTCAAAGTCAAAGTCAAAGTATTTATTTCATTTTGATCATAAAGAATGATACTTATGAAAAGTCAAATTACATGAAGTCAGCTAATTAACCTACAGCCTATTCCCTGTGTGGGAATCGAAAGCGCAACTGTCACAGCAGGCGCACACTCCCACTGCGACAAAGTTAGACATTTATTTATTTGGGTTAATTGAATCAACACTTCTGAACGTTGAAATCACAAAATTTCAGCCAATTAACCTACAGCCAGTTCGCTAACGTAGGGTAGAGCCATGAGAAAACTGGCAAGAATTTTTTTTTACTCGCCAGGTTATTAAATTTTTTTGTATGTTACAACTTCAAGTAGCATGCATAGTGAAGCAGGCCTTACACTTAACTCTATAGGTAATTACAAGTTTATATTATATGTTTTGGAAAAAAAAAGTGCTTTACAGGCACACATATCTCAATTTGCACTGTCACCAAGGAAATCATTTGAGGCAAACAGAATTTTGTGATAAGGCGGAATTAAAGATACGCGGGCTAAGTTGATAGCCTTATCCTTATCTTTACGGATCAGGCTGTCAGAATCAAAGTTAATCTTGTCAAATCTCAGAGCCTTAAGGATATGCCGTCAAGCAATTGTTTTGGATGGTTTTAGTTTTAATATCAATAAGATCGTCCTCGAATGTTCAAGTACACCTACTGTCTTTAATTAAATTACGAAAAAAAAATATTAATAATTTTTATGGAAAAATCCATGTAATTATGCTTTGATCGTTACGTATTTATTTAAAGTGGAATTTATTATTATTTTAGCTGTCTACTGGTAGAAATGTTTTATAAATTATACTTATTTTGGATTATTACAATATTAATATTAACTTACATAAATTAATTAATAATTTCTATTCGTAAAAGTGTTAGATTGTTTTTGTAGTTTTAAACAAAACAAAATGACATAGATAATTTTCGTCAAATAACTGTCTGCAGTTTTCGAGTACATTTTTAAATATAAATCAAGTGTAAAATAAAACATTAAAATTCAAAACAGACATGTAAAATAAATAAAGAAAGTAGATGATGCATACTGATACGCACGAGAATTTAAACAAAATTTACATAAAACATTCAGGATATTAAACAAACAGACCTTATTTCTGATACCTGTATTATTACATTTTCAATACAACCTCATTGTTGACACAGTAAACAAACTACGGCACGTGTAAACAATCTGTTAACTATTAATTTGGCGACTATTTATAAGCGACTCTTACTTAATTGAGTTTTTTTTTTTTATTGCCTACAGTGGCAGACGAGCCAACAGCCCACCTGATGGTAAGTGGTAACTGTCGCTCATAGACTTCTGCAATGCCAGGGGCTCTGCGAAGCCGCTAACTACCGTGATATTAATGCTCTCTTTAAACCTCGTTTGAAGAAGGATATGTCATGGCGCTCGGGAAACACCGCAGCTGGTAGTTCGTTCCAGAGCCAGCACGTACGTGGGAGAAATGAACGCTGAAAACGAACCGTGCTAGACGAGAGTTTACTCTACATTACTTATATTTGGGTACAAGTTCATAATATTAGCTATTTGTTAAATAATAGTAATTAAAAGCATTCACACCTTATGAGTAGCAGCAACGTCGCAATATACTGACATATTTCGTGGTTTTCAATTATTATCATTAAATTAAATTAACAGGTTAATTAAATGAACACTTATGAAGTTTTGCCGTGAACGAGTCTCTTTGTTTTCTATACTAATATTATAAAGAAAAATATTTGTTTTTTTTTTTGTATGATTTTTGTTTGCTACGATTTAACTAAAAATCTACGTTACCGATTTGAAAAATCCGTTCACGTTTAGAAATCAATAAATTAAGTGGGTAACATAGACTATATTTTATTATGTTTAACAATTTTTTCAGTCATTTACAGAATTTCAATATTTGAAGCGCCGTAAATCTGAATAATGCAATACTATTTACTTTTTTTTTTATTTTTTTTTTAAGTAGCCTACCAAAGTGACTCCACCCCGCCTGATGGTAAGCAGTCAGTGGAATCCAGAAGTGGTGGCCACCATACCAAAAGCTATAGTCTTAAACTGCTGGTATGATGGTCTCCACTATGGCGGCTGGGAATGGGATTAGGGGAAGGGAATGAAGGAGGTTAGGAAAGAGGAAAGGGGGGAACGTTGGGCCTCCGGCGCATTCACTCACCAAGCGAAACGCAGTAGTACGGATTCTACTACTCTTACGTCGATCTTCTATGAGAGGATAGTACTTCCCCTGACGATCCGGCCCATTCTGCTGAAACCAGCGTGGATCTACTACCGTAATACTACGTAATACTTTCCGTAGGAATTTCTTGTGAGATCGAATGAAACTTTTGATGCCGAAGCGAAGTGAGGGTGGACCTCTAGTATTATTTATTTTAATTACACCGTTGTAAACTCTTTTGTGTATTTTGGATCATTATTCATTTAATCATTTTAGTACGTGTTTAATTTACTGCATTAATGAAAATATTTAACAGTTAAGTTTTACCCGTGCAGTATACGTGGTAAAATTGCTTTTCACATAAGTAAACGGATATTATTTTCTGCTTATTGAATACTTATTGAACATTCTTTAAGTGAAAAAAGTTTTTATAATAGCAAGTATACAAAACTGTATATTAGTAGCTATGTTATCTTCTAGATTAAGTCTTTCTCTGTTAATTGTTCACTTTATAATAAAGTGAACAATTAAGACCAAAATAACTACCTACTAATATAACTTTATCTACCACTCTTAAGGTTTGCTGTTAGAGAACTCAGCTCTGAGTCAAGCATGCCTTTGTACATAACTCAAAATCAAAAGATGTTTATTTCATTCTGGTTAATTAAATTAGCACTTACGAACGTTAAAAATGACAAAATTTAATCCAGTTAACCTAAAGCCAGTTTGCTGACGAGGTAGAGCCATGAGAAGAACTGGCAAGAAACTCAGGCCACTCTTTTTAATCGCTAGGTTATTAAAATGTTTGCAAGTTACAATTTCAAGTAGCATGCAAAGTGACGCAGGCAATACACTTAACTCTATAAATAAGTAATTACAGTTCCAAGTATAGTATGTTATGAAGAAAAAAAATTAAAATTAAAATGTGTGCTTTGTTAAAATTCATTAAAATGTGGCTGCCTCAATTTGCATATTGCTATAAAAAGGTAAAGTCAACATGTGAACTGTGGTAAAGGCTCTATATCTTCTATTTAATCTAGATCTTCATTCCTATGTATCTTTCTGTGTGTGTATAATTAATAAAAAAAAAATACTGTTTACGGTTTTTTTTGCTCTATTTCGGTTCAATTAATTTCATTTTATCAGTCTGTCTATCTGTAAATAAACTTAGAAATAAAATGATGATTATCTACTTGTCATTTTATTTCAAAGGTTTGTATTGAACATTAGTAAATTCAGGAGAAACATACCTAGAATATTACTAGTAAAGCATAATGATTAAATGTGTAGAAATGAAAGAAAGTAAGAAAGAAAAGAAAGAAAAACAGTTTATTTTTCACATGTAGGTGACACGACACACACAAGAATATGTAAAAATAAACATTCAGCCACAGTCAAAAAAACAAAAACATAAAACTGACAAAAAAAGATTTTCATGGCACTGGACTTCACACAAGCTCGCGTGCAGATGTGCGCCACGTCCACGCGAAAAATTGGCCGTCACTCAGCTTAATGCTGAGGCGCTTCAAAGCGCTGGTTTTCAGCGAGAGCCCCGCCCCGTGTGACTAAAGTGACGCCAAGCATTACAGTAAAAATTAAAACTAAATGAATATAAATAATATAAGTAAATATTACATCAGCTACATATATACAAGTTAAATAAATACGATACAATTATGTATATAGATAAATAAGAATATAATAAAATATTTTTATAAAATAAGTATTAAACTTATTTTATAAAAATATTTTATAAAAATTTATTTATAATATGGCAACACATTACCGTCTCCGCTCCGGAACTGTCCGGTTTTCAGTCTTCACTCTTCAGTGAAAACCCCGGCAATGGCGTCAGCACAGCGTCGGCCGTTAATGGCTGCCGTTTTCAAAACTTTACAAATTTGTAGTAAGTGCAGTTTGAAATTATGTGTCAAAGTGTTGTGTATAGTGTGAGTGTAGTGAGTTTTGTGTGAAAACATAAGCGTTATTAGGCAAATACACAGAATATGAAAGACATGCCGAAGAGAAAGTAAACACTCGAGAAAACCACAGATGCATGGGCAGTCTTGAAAATTTAGCTGATAAAAAGACATAATTATGTGTAGCTGTTACAATTTGGTAAGTACTTTCAACGTATTTATTCTTGCAAGGTAGAATGTACCTACATAACTACAAATTTTAGGTTGCAAATTTTATATAATAATGTTCAGCGTAGGTATCCATACCATAGCCACTCTTTTAGGTTACTATAGTAACATACATAAACTATGTATTAATGAAAGCAGACAGAAACTCACATTTACAGCTCAGTCACACTACTCCAAACCTTCAAATTATCTGTAAATTATCTTCATTTTCAATACAATTAAATACACAATAATTAGAATCAATAAATATTATGTTAAAATGAAATTGAACAATAAATAAAAAATTA